>CM034157.1:20344131-21561228 GCA_019776745.2 Taxus chinensis
CAGAATTATCCATCTTTTTTTGGGTAAATAGAGTAGGGTTGCCAAGGCAACTCATGCTTCCCTCACTAATCCTTTTGTATTAGATTTTGTCACTTGTCTGTTCAACTCTTCACTCGGTCAGATATATCCGATAGGCTATCTAGGTTGGAAGGCCTGATTAATCCTGGGAGAAATAAATATGGTGTGGAATATCTCGCTTCAGAGGTAACCCAGTTGGTATCTCATCTGGTAGAAATCTTTGTATTCTTTAATACCTTTCATAGCAACCGGTATATTTAAGTACGATGCTTCGACCTTCTTTTGTTTTTTTAACATCAGTGCATAACACCAGCCAAATTCATCCATTTCCATACAAACTCTTTTTCGCCAATAAGCCCTCCGACTCTTCTCTTTCTTGAGGGGTAACAATCCAACCTTTACACCATCCCTCCAAAATTATAGCATTTTTTCCTCCATCATGGGTCTAACCTTTCTATCATATTGCAAGGGTATCCCCAGTAATATATGGCATGCATCCATTGGGAAACATCACACATACTCATCCTTATAGGTATTCCCAATCGAAAAATTTATAAGGTACCTTTTTTCTATGGTTACCTCATTCCATTTCTTGAACCATGATATATGATAAGGATATGGGTGCTTCTCACATTTTAGATTGAGTTTATTAACCATCACACTCAAAACCATATTTTCACAACTACCAACCATCAATAATAATTTTACATACCTTTCCTCCAAAGGTGCATCTTGTTCGAAATATATTTGTTCACAACCATGAATCAGCACCAACAACATCCTATTCCTTCTCTTTCCTTGGGACAATCATCATCATCCTTATCATGAGGGTTTCACCCAAGTCTGTAGCAACCTCCATTTCTTCTTCCTCTTTAGCTTCAACTAGATTTACTCTTGATTTTTCTCCTTGACATCTATCTTGTGTAGGTTAGTTTAGACACTCAAAGGATCTGTGACCCTCTTCACCACACCTGTAACATGTATATTGCCTTTGGGGGATATTCCAGCCACATCCTCCATTATAACCTCTTGCCCTCTAAAACCCCCTACCTCTTTGGTAGTTACCACAACTTTGACCAGAATCTTCATTCCCTTCTGCATTAGAGGATTCACCTTTTGTAGATTCAAATATACCCCTGCCTCTCATTGGCAATGATGATGGCTCTCTTTTCACTCCTCTTCTAAAATTATTCCTGTCATTCTTTTCTTCTACCCTTAATGTGAGTTGATAAGCATCATCCATGCTATGGATCCGGAGCATACTCAACTCATCTGGTATGGTGTAACTCAATCCATTTATATACCATGTAGCCTTTTGTTCTTCAGACTCTCCCTGTTCAACCCTAATTGACAACTTGTAAAATTCATTTGTATAATCCTCAATGTTTATATCCTTCTGTCTTAGGTTTTGGAATCTTCGAAAGAGTGTTTGAGCATAATCTACAGGAAGAAATTTTTCTTTCAACTTCTTTACCATTTTATTCCATTTTTGGATCAAAAACTTAGGTACGTGTCCAATTTGATATTTTGGCATGTCACAAGTATGAACATGTGATGTGCGGCATGCCTATGCAGCTGGAAATTAAGTTGCCAAAGTGTGTATAAGATGTCATGTGGAAGGTCAACAAGGAATCTCATGTGGCATGGCCATCACCACTACATGTGGCAATATTCTAACTCCTAGGCACTCAACATGGTCACCTGCTTGGGTGACCACAAGGAACTCTAAAATGCCATTCAACAGGGTCATTCGCCCGAGACAATAAATGACAACCCAAAAATGCTCTTCAACATGGTCACTAACATGTGACTCTTCAGCATGGTCAATCGATTGGGTGACAAGGAACCCAAAATTTCTCATCAGCATGTTCACTCATCCAAGTGACCACAATTGACCTCCAAAAATGTTATTTAACATGATCATTGGCTGGGGTGACCTCTCAAAATAGATTTTAATATCACTATTGTATTCCTTCTGAAAAATTATGTGATTTGAAAGAAAACTACTCTCAGTTTTGAGTCGTACGACAAAGTTATGACCTCTGCAAGTTGTTTTGGTCATGAGACTATCAAATGATCCCTGAGATGCTCATCATAAGATGATTTCCATCATTGCCCTTATTTCAAACTTTACTAAATGTTCTCCAAAGGTTGAAATCACCTCCAACAAGGCCACATAAAATGATCTGCAAAAACATGCAGGAGTTTCAAGTCAGCTTTACTTCTCATTCTAGGGACTCTCACACTGCATCATTACATCATTTCTATATATTCTTGCAGAAACAACCCTAAAAATTGGTAAAATATTCCTTGATGGCATTGATGCACAAAAACTTTCCTTATGCATGCTTCAACATCGGATTGGCCCCAAGCATTATGCGTGCTAAATATTCTTTGTAAATTAGGGCTCTTCCTATCTTTTTGGAGGTTACTTCTGAAAAGCACAAGCAAAAGTTATTACGATGTCTAAGACCTTTACTGCAAATTCCCTTCCTGGGATCGCCCTCTTCAATGTTTTCCATAGATCAAGGATATCCTAAGCTCAATAAATTTTGTTTAAATTATGAGCCACAAATCTTGGCAAGTTTCAGCTCTCCTTTCATAGTTCTAAATTATTTCTACTCACCCTAGTAAAATCCTTGTGACGATCACAACCTCGGATCAAAAGTTATGGTCTCTGCATAGGGTTTGTAGCACCAGCATCATGAGCTCCTAGAATCTCTACCGAATCCCATTCTATTCTTGTTGTTGCAATCTGAACTCTATGGATTTTAACGTTCTAAGGAAAATTTCAAAATCCTCTTCAACAATCCTTCTGTTCCCTACATAAATTTCCATGCCTCTTCTTCCCCTAATTTTGAGATACAAAACTTTGTACTCACATCTGGGCCATCTTTTATTGCTTTGATGCCAATTGATGCAACCAGCAACTAAGAATACCTGTTGGTTAACATATTTCCACTGAAGTGTGATTTCCTTCCTATTGAATATTTCCCTACTTCTAAGCGAATCCTTGAATTACTTCAGTCTTATTCAAGTCAATGTAAAGTTGCCAGGAAAGGCATCCTAGTGAATGATTCTGAATAGCCAAACTTTAACTCCTACCTGCTATAAATTCTTCACCAATAGACAATAGACACCATATGGAATCAGAAAATCTGAAATTCTGTTAAGACTCCTCATTTCAAAAGCTAGTAAATAGAACTGGTCAAAATAAACCTAATTCAGTAGTCCACATGACAGGGTGTGGTTTATTTCTATAATATTTGATCTTTGTGGGGACAAGTCAGCTCTCTTTCACTATCATTCTCACCAAACCTGCAATTTTACGAGACTACAGTAGATTTGAATAAAATCCCCAACCCAAAAAGCGTCATATACACATTCAGAAATTAAATTATTATTTTTTCAAAGAACATAAAAGAATGTTTATGAAGATTCATCCCAATGACATGATCAAATCTATTAAATCATTCAACAGCTATCCTAGTAGTAGAAAGAAATGGATATTTAATAGTAAAAGTGCTGCTCAAAATAGAAGTGAATTCACCTCATACAAACTCACTTCCATGGGGGGGTCCCATGACAAAGAAGTAGTTCCCTGAAATGAAACTTTTTCATGATTACAACAAGCAATACATCATAAAGCTGTTGTGGATAGGAGATAGTTCTGTTTAATGAGATCACAATGGTAAAATTTAAGATCCAATTTAAATGTTGCAGCAGAATCTCACTTCAACCCTCCCATGTTGTAGTGCACTTGCTAAGTGTTGGACATGCCTTGCAGTCTCTGCATAATATAAAAAAGTCGTCTCAAGCTATTTGGATGGACAGCAGCTCAAATGATGGGACAATCAATAAAACCACTGAATTGTTAAAATTTTTTCTGTTCTATCGTTGGAAATTATGAATCATTCCATGAGCTTCCAATTTTAAGAATCAAGTTCTTGAGATCCAAGTTTACAAGCTAGGAGATACAGTTTTATGACTGCTGTCTACTAAAAATGTCGTGTTTTATCTTAGCTGTTTGCATTGTGTCTTTTTTAAAGAAACTGACCAGATTTTTAGCTAGTTGATCAATTGCATGATTTCACCTTTAAGGTAAGTTCCCGAGTTCTCATTTATGAATCAGCCCAAAACTTGATGCTCCTCTTTTGTAACTCCTATGCATTTAATACAGCAATGAAGTGATAGATGAACAAGCACTATACAGAAGTTTGAAACTCTAGAATCTATGCAATACCTAAATTATCCAGTAATGTATATCAAGGTCAAATAAGAAACCCCAAACAGTGTCTTGTCCGTGTTATATAAGAACTTAGAAGTGTGTTAATCTTAAATTTTAGAGCTTTTAATTATCAGGAATCCACATATTGGCTTAGATTACTAAAATTGTAGTTGCATGGAGCAAACTTTGTTATACTCTGATATAGCTAATGGCATGTAGTGCCCGTTTGAGCTCCCTAGATATGACCTAGTGTAAACTATTTTCAAGTTTTCTAAGAGGACATTCTTCACAAAGTAAACGACCTAAGTGTTGAGAAATGGTTTCCAAATTGCAGAGCTAAAAGTTTGATGTAAATTTTATAAAATTTAAAATTCGAAGCCTTTGAAAACACTTTCATAATATTTAAGGCCTTTGTCATATGTCAGTATCTGCCCATATCTGGAAATGCATCTCACAGTTTATAAGATGTACAGGCCATGCTTATGAAGCTATAAGATGGTTATTTCTTGTTTGTTCTGAGCAAATTATATTCTGGGTTTAAGTTTAGAGTTAGACCAATGAACTGATTCTGCTGATTTCTGTATGTGAATGATAACTAGTTCTTTCTTGTACTGTGAGGAAGTTTAGCACTTAATCTAGCTTGTGGCAGTGCATTTTCTTGCTAATAAAAACATTACAATTGCAGATATCTCTAAGAATTTATTTGCTGGCTTTTTATTTTGGACGTAGGATATGAGGCAGGACTGATAAGCAAGATATATTATCGTTCATCTTTGGCTAGCCCCTGATACCTACTATTTACTCTTCCTCTATTGTAAGTGTCTTTTTTTTAGGGTTTTTTTTCTTGGTCAAGAAAAGATGGACTGCTATGTATTCTTCTTCTTCATTCACCGTAGAATTGAATGTTGCGTCAGTCTTGATCATTATAGATCCGAAAGTGCTAAAGCCACTTTAAATCATGGAGGAGATTTAGGCCTGTAACATGTGAAATAAATACTGCAATATCTTAAATGTATTTTGGAATGTATCAATGCTTATGTTTTAGATTTGACATTTTATTGAAAAATCATAGTTTGGAAACCCAAAGCTTGGATAGTAACAATTGAAATTATATTAATTTTCACCAATGACTATAATAAGGAATAATGCAATGGAATTAGAGAAGAACTGAGAGAGATAACAACCTGCACATTACTGGTAGCAGTCTATAAGGAGAGAGGATCATTTGAGTTGACAATACTAATAGTGGACTTTAAAGTTAAATCTAAAAACTTTCCCACTAACGTCTTTTGGTGAATGGTTTGTTAGAGTAGGTATTTACCTTAGTTCATGTTCACCTAGGTACTTTATTTACCTTTATTGTATTTATCCTCACCCACTTATGTGTGTGGATATTTTTATTTATTTATTTAGATATTAGGGAGATATTATCTAGTTGTTAGGTATAGTTATTTCCTTGATCTATGGTATTGACTAGATCCTTGATTTCTAGTTCTTTCCTAAATATATGGTCTTGACTAGTTCTTTGATGATTAGTTCTTTCCTTGATTTATGGCTTGATCTACGACCTTTACTGGTTCTTAGATTGTTATTCCTTGCCTATATAAGCAAGGCCCATTCTCGTTGTATTTCATTGAGTTCCATAATAATATATGATATTGCTAACTCTCATTTGTTTGAAAAGGTTTATGTAAAGTTATTTTGGTGAATTACTTTCATCTTATTGATCGTGGTATTTTATTAACATACGAGTTATTGGCTTGGCACAATCTGGTTATCGTTCCTTTTACTTGTCCATAAGAAATGAATTAGCGATTACTATAATGTAAACTGAGATATAATGATTAAAGAATCGTGGGTAAAAGCTTCCACCGGGCATGCAAGAATTTAAGCAATGAAAAAGTTAGTAGAAATGAAAGATAAACAAATATAACATTTTACCTTGTCCTCCAAGCTTGCCACTTTATGCAAACCTCACAGTATAGATTGCTTGAAGTATTTCGAACATTTAAGAAGGCATGTACCTGTTGGATTCAGGATGCTCTATGAAAAATATGTTCTCCAAATGTAGCAATTCACAAAGGTTACTGAGCAAATAATGACTTCCCGTCCAGGATGCAGTCATGAAATTTTTGGAAGAAGTTGGCTGCCATTATCAAGGTAGATCTTCCATCAGGATTATTGACCAATGAATTGGTCTTCTTTTTATAGTTGAGGGTGAGGCCATGAATATTGGATTAGGGTCTTGAAAATGCTACATGTTCATGATTGAGTAATTTCCTGAGAATAGCCATTGGATTTGGAATCTCATGTAGTTGCATCTTTGCAGGAATATGAATGTTTAGATTACGCTGGACTCAAGATGGTTGCATGTAAGCCATACTTTTTTGCCCCCAGGCAGTTGCTTAGGGTTTTAGAAGTAGAGTTGAGTGGCCCTGTGAGTAGATAAATAAGATTGTCCTTTTTAACTGTTAATTTTAGAATTTAGCTTTAATAAAAAATTGTGACGATTTAGGATATTGATCAATCCATTTAATTAGGCATTATTATATAGTAACATAAATTTAGCTACGAGGGTGTTATGAATTAATTGTCATATTAATTCCAAGGGTATGATAAACATTAATATCATATTATTTTGTAAAGGCGTAGGATATGATGTAATTACAATTAATTATCTGAGGGTTATGATTTAAAAGAAGGAATTAATTTAATTAATTGTGCAAAGGGATGTTATTCTAAAAGGATATAATGTATTATTTATAATGTCACTCATTTATCTAAGTGGGATGGAAATATGTATATATTTTTAGGGTGGAAAAAAAATATATATATATATTCTCTATTATATATATTATTTGGTTATATATATCTTTTTTGTTTAGTGGATGAACTGCTAGCCCCGGTCCATGTTACAACTACATTCACAAAATCATTAGAGCTACATAAACTATTTTTTGTTACTGAGTGTGCATTTAAAATTGCAGATTTATTTCAAGATTGGATTATATAATTAAATCTAGAAGCTAATTCATATTGCTAAATCAAATTCTTTAATAAGATATTTGATCCTTGTCTAAAATATTGCATTTAACTTTTTGCATCGATTCATATGAATAATGAATTCTATGTACTTCCTCTACTAAATGTAAGATAATATTTTTGGATATTCTTTTATTTTTTCCATTCCTCTGTCATGTCTAATAATGTCTCTCCCCATTATCATCTTGTTCATGATGACCTTTTTTTCTTGTCGAATTCCCATTCTTCTCTATTTGGCCACGTCTGCTTATCATTCCTCTTAATTTGTGCAAAGAAGGATCTCTTGATATCCTTCACCAACACAAGTTACAAAATAGGGTCCTCACACCTTGTTGAAGGCCAAACCTAAAGTACTGAGATCAAAACCTTAGTGAGGTGTATCCCATTTTTCTTTAATGATTAGTGACAAAGAGTCAGTTAAGTACTCCCCTTCATCGTCATACAAAAACTCAAATATCAACATGTACATTTCCACACATTCAAATCTTCAATTTTGGTTGTGAAGGCTAAAACTGTAGGGCGGTAAAAACCTAATTCCTTGTAACTTCAAAAAATGACTAGATTCGTTAAATAGTGAATCATGCTATGAGTCATTTTGTATTTTGGCAACTCAAGGCTTATTCAATTCAACTCTTTGTCACTAAAATCATAAGAAATGGATAGCACCTCACTAAATGATCTAGCCGCAGTACTTGATGTTGTGCCTTCAACAAGGGTGAGTACACATATTTTGTAACCCGTGTTGGTGAAGGATATCAAGAGATCATTGTATTGCCATAGTTATGAATGTTCCACTTTTAAAATGTTATAATTTTGATCAAAATGCTTAATTTTCACTCTTTTGTAACACTTGGTTAATCTTACTATCAATATCTATTTTTCATTATTAAAGACTAACAACTATTTTTAAATTATTGAATATTTCACACACACACACACACACACACACACACACACACACACACACACACACACACACAAAACAAAATCTTAAATTAGTTGTGTAAACCCACTTTGTACATAATGTTATTTCTTAATTAAATTTTCCTTTCCATTTTATGATGTGAAGAAATTACCTAACTCCTCTTCATCATATTTATTGTCTCATTTAGCTTCCTCTTGTTGCTATGTAGGTTTACCATTTTGTCAAAACTCAACTGTCGTAATCTGATAAGTACTTCAGTGTTGTACAAAAATACGGCATATGAATATAGGGAGTGCTCTCAGAACAAATGGGAATGAGATCATTCATCAGTGAAATATTGATCCTAGGGATAAAAGTGAATTCCCTGGTAACTTTGTGCCAACTCTTCTTAAGAAAGATTTCTATTTTCATCATTCTACATTGAACTTCAATGTGTGTAACTGACTCTACAAATTTAGTATGACATTCTTGTTCTTGGCCTCATATATTGTGCTTAACTTATCCCACGCTTCTTTCCTGCTATTTGGCATCTCGAATGTGGGGTTGCACATCATTGGACACTCCAAACAAGATGATGAGTTTGGCCTTCTGATCTGCTCTATCAAACTATGTCTATTGTGTTGTATCAGTTAGTTGATCTGGTTAGAGTACCATTCATAACAGGCCAGATTTCTTCAAACTCAAGCTGTGTCTTTATTTTTGTCTTCCATGCAGCATAGTTGTTTCCTCTGAGCAATTGTGAATCCGGAAGAAAAAATTTGGGGGCATTGGTGCCCATTTTGCAGAGATCACTGACAGGGTTTGGCTCTTATCACTCTAGGTATTAGGTCTCCCAATCTATATACCGTCAGTCTGATATACCGAACCTTTCTATATACGCGCCCTTCTGATATACCCGTCGGTACGTGGAAGAAGCTTGCCCTTTCTATATACCCGGTGGTACATGAAAGAGGCGTTAACGTACGTGAAAGAATTCAATACGTGGTACCAAGACAATACTGAAAGGGGTCTGTGTGATTATTGACACCGGCTCAAAGAAATATCCTCATACGCGTGTGTAACTTTGCTATATACTTGGATAATTTCTTAGTCTGGATTTATGTCGTGCAATCGTTCACAGACGGATGGGATGGTTCATAGTGTGTGCACTGTGACCTTATTACTCCCCATCAATTTAAAGGGTCGATGCCTAGACGACGTTGTTACAGCTATATTAGGTGTTAAGTGTAGTAGTAGTCACAACAAATTTACCCGTAAGTGCTTCCCAGTGGCACTGTATATACCGAATGCTACGAATGAGATCTAGGATCTTGTGAGTGTTACAGAACCAATTTTTGTTGTTGTTTTTGATTACAATTCTGCCAGTTTTTGAGAAGTTACAAAGTTTGCAGTTGACTATGGCAACCTGCAAATTAGTACAATATATAGCAGTATACAATTTACATTCAAAAAACTAGAAAATTTGAATGACAGGCAAAAAATTTTTGTTTCGCGGGCCTTGGTGGCCTCCTGAGCCCAATACGACCCAAAATGTTAAAAATTGCAAAAAAAAAAAGCTGAAAATGTAATTTTTAGATAGGTCCTCCTTTTGCAAAAAATGTCCAAAATGAAAAACCAGGCCGAATGGGAGAATTTTTTTTTACCCTAAATTAGGGATTTCTCCGCTAAATTTAGTTAGTTTTATAACGTTAAATTCAAAAAATCTGCTAAATTTAGTGGTTCCACCAAAAATTCTGCCAAATTTCAAAAAATAAAGTTGGGGGTGGGATTTGAACCATGCACCTCCCACTTCTAAGGCTTTCCCTCTATCCAACTTGGCCTCTTAATGGCGCTTGATGATAAAATGAACAAACTTGCATTTAAGTATATAAAAAAATCGACATACCTTTTTACAAAAATGCGACCTGGCACCTGATGGAATCCCACGTGGGCTTTGTTGTGAGAGTGCGGATTTAGGGTTACCTTCTTGCTTAAAAAATGGATCTGAAGGCGTTTTTATCTCCTTTTGCTTTTTGATTTGTCCTTTAGCCACCGCTCTTTCATTGAACGCCGCTACTTTTTCTTATTTTGTTTGCCTTTGTATCCACCACTTTTTTTTGTCGTGCAGGTGTAGCTTATTTCTCTGCTTTAGTCGATGCTTGATTTGTTTTGTTTTCTTATGTGCAGGTGCGGGAGTCCAGATTGCAAGTCTGCTTGGAGGCTGTTTGGGCATGAAAAATTGTGTGATATTGAGTCGTCGACAACTCAATTACATGTCTGCTAATGCGCAGTCTCCAGCTGGATTTGTTTCCACCTCTTTTCAAAAGATAACTTGTGTTGCAGTGTGGAAATATGCTTTGACTGCATGGTCACGCAGCACTTTTGCATGGAAAATGCATTTTTTCTCCACCTTTTAAATACTCAACTTTTTCTTTTCTAATGTGAGTGCAATGGACGCGCAAACTTCAGTGATTGAGTGTATGCCCAATTTGTAACTCGTTTGTACAGTTTTTTTTAGTTTGGTTGACTTTCATGTTGTTGTGCCGCCTGATTCATTAAGGCTAAACAATTCGGTTCATGCAAGGGAGTGATCCATACACATACAGGTGACCGACATGGTACACTATGTTGGACCTCCAAATCCAGTAGATATAAGTCTTTCATAGCATTAAATATACCTCAAATGTAATGTAGCAGAGACTAAAAAGCCTCTCTAATATTAGAGATAAAAACCCCTAATGGGGAGTTTAAAAATTTTTTTTTAATTCTTTCAATACATGCAACAAATTTTTCTTGGTGCTAAGTGCACCAGTGCAAAAATTTTTTTACGTTCCAAACACCTGGAACTGAACAGGAGGTTGTGGGTTTGCATGGGGTTCTGGGAAGCTGCAGGAGGCAGCATTGGCTCTCCTTTTGTTGCAGATTTCTTCTCCAGGTGAATTCTCCTTCTTCTGCAACCTTCTCCAACCTTGCTAGGAGCTTCAATTTTGCTCTGGTACCAAATGTAATATTGAGAAACAGGGACGGAAGCCTGATTAGTATTTATTAATCTCTATCAACCAAAAAACTATAGAGAATGGGCTGCAATATTTATATATATTGTACAGCCAAATACAAACAAAAGATTAAGTTGCACAGGTGAACTAAGTTCCTAAATAGTTGCACAGGGTGAACATAAATGCACAAAAATGCAATAAATACAAGGATGGAATTGGTTCAAAACAATATAACTAAGAGTATTTGAGGAATAAAAGAGCCAAATCGATGGTTGAAGGGTGTGAAAAACAACTAAAATAACAAAGAAGCTTATTATTTAAGGGTTTAGATAAGAATAATAAAATAAGGGTTAATTATTATGCAAATTCCACATTAGGGATGAATAATATTTTATGTCCTAACAGAGTTGAAAGGGAGACATTTGCAAGGAAAAAATGGATTAAGAAGGCATTCTAGCAGAGTAAAAGGAAAGAAGAAGGTGGTTGTCGAGGAGGAATAGATGGCACCCGAAAGCCATTTTTCATAAGTTATATCCTTGAAGGAGTCATTATCAACCAAGAATGGGATTCACCCATAGAAAGATAAAAGTAAGTGAATATAATCACAGGACTTGCGAATGAACTAAGCAATGATGTTCGAATCCTTGTCATCACTTTGAGTGCTAAAACGAACAAGTGCACGATAGGATGAATGCCAGTTTATGAGATTGTCCAATAGCTTTGTAGAATCCTTCTAAATAAATTTGGATTTGTCAATGCCAATTATATGAACTTGCATATTTTGGAAAGTATGAACCATGTATCTTTGGCTCATGAGCTCAAGGTGCATGATGGACTTCTTCTACTTTGTAGGACTTAATGTTAGAATATCATCTGTATCTTATCTCAGTAAGTGTTAATGTTTGAAGGCCAAGAAGAGAGTGACATAAAAGGTGATCTCAAGGGAAAATCCATGATTTTAAAGATACATGACAATGGATTTTTGGGGATGATTAAATTTTTATATTCGTGCAAAATGATATAGACAAATTGAAGAAGTCTCCTAAGTCTAGTGTGATGCAAGCTGCAGATACACCTTGTTACCAAGTTAAGAATGATCAAAGAGAAATTAATGGTCAAGGGTAAATACTAGTGGATTAGATGATCTGGCACGTAAGATGTTAGAAGGGACAATCTAAAACATTGTAGGCTATATTTGGATAAAATAGTCGAAGAAGCATGTAAATTCCAATATCATCTTTGGGGATATTCAAATATCAATGGTCAAATTCATGGACCTTGACTGGTATACCAAACGGACTGAAGGAAAAAGGTTATTGAGAAGACCCCATGGAGAACAAGTCACCAGTTGAAAATTCAGCAAGTATATATTGAAACCAATATGATTTCATCATTACAAAAAAGGGTACTAAATGGTAAGAGGCTCCGCGTGGTATTTGGGGAAGATGGTGCATCCTATCATTTTGTATCAAAAAGTCCATGAATTTTTTGTATCCGGTGTGATCTGCAACATTTCATACATCATGCACTTCCCTTATGAATTGATGGAGTCTAGAATCTATCGTCTTCCTTGGTGTGAAATGCCTTGCATGTAGTCTTCTGATGTAAAGGTATTTCTAAGCACCTAATCACAAATTTATAAACATTCTCACGCTGACATGGGTTTGAGAATGTGAACACTAAGGTAGACTGGCGACTACCATACGTTACAGGAAGAAGTATGTGTATCTTGGTGAAGTACTTATCTTACAGTAAAGGATACTCTTGGAATAGAGCTGAATACTTAAGCCAAGGTGAAGTATGGATGTAGGATGTGCGGGAAACATTGGTGTATCTCCAGGTACTAAGGTATCCCAAAGATAGAGTTAACAAGTATGTGGAAGGTGAGTTTCACTTCTATCACCATTAAAGGGAAAGCTTCAAAATGCTAGAATGAAGAAGTTCCTAAGTCCATCAACACCAATTGAAGTGTAGAGGATGAGGAAGAGTATGAAGATAATGGTGGTTTGGATCATAGGGGTAGGAGACATCCTAAAAATAGATGGTACAAGCATGAATGCACCATTACACCACCTCAGCCAAAAGATATTGATGAGGACTTGAATGTAAGAAGGGGAGCACAAGTTTAAGAGGGTGTTTAGGATCCTAAGCAAGAGGTGCTACCCCAACCAATACGCGAATCACCCATTGACTCTCTCCACAGAAGGAGGTAACATGTAAAGAAGAAGAAAGTGAAGTTAAATGAGGAGCATGTACATGTTGGGGAGGAAAGCATGCCTAATTCTCCTACACTTCCAAAGAACATAGAAGAACATGGTGAGGAATCCTTTGGAAAAATAAGAGGATGATAGCTAAATACCTTGATGGAGACAGCTACAGAGAATGTTCAGGACATGGAGACACAACTTTACCCAAACCATTGGATGACTAAAGTTTCTTAGCAGAAATAGTCTAGCAAGAATGAGTGGATGAAGATTGTTCCACCAGGCCACATATGCAGAGGACACAGGAAAATTTATTGCGCCCACTTCCAAGACGTGTGATAGCACAAAAGGATTTATTTGGTTGTTAGTGCAAAATCACAACACCCTTGGATGTTGATCAGGCTTCTAGGTTGATCATTTCAGGCATCCAGTGTGATTATTACAACATGGAAACCTCTCTCCAAGCGTGGGACTTGTAAAGTTCTGAGAGAGGAATCTCCAGAGAAGGCTGGTTCCTGCTCCTAAACTACCTACCACAAGCTATTCCAGTGCAGGCAAGCTAATATAATCCTAATCTAACCATGCCAAGGAGACAGAGAGAGAAGAAAAACAGATCCTACACTAAAACGGGATACACCAAGAGAATGTTGGCAAAACTACACAAAAGGTGATACAAGAGAAGGAGAATGATTAGACATCTATCAAAACTACCATGGGACAAAGAGAGGTGAGAAATGGGAAGGATGGACAGATGCATCACAGGCCCAAGGATAGATTTCACACAGAAAATGTCCCAAAACTCCATGAACACAGCTCCAAACCTGCAATGAACATTCAAACATGCACAGATACCTGCAATGAAGAGAGGCAAGAAGAGAACAAGCAAAAACGAGAGAAGGATGGACAGATGCATCACAAGAACACGTTTTGTTGCTCCAGAAGTTTGCACAGAACATCATTCCATTAGTAAAAGGCAAAAACGCCATTACAGAGCAAGGGAGGAGGTTCGAGCTCCATTTTCAACCCTAGAGAAGAAAAGAAGGGAGGGCAGAGCAGAAAGAATGAACGTAACTTTAATTCCTTTTTTAAAATGAGCCAAATCTGGCTTTTACATTGCATGGGTCGAGCCCAGGGGACAGAAAACGTGGGAAAACATGCAAGCCTATTCCTCATTGACCGCAGATGCATTAAAACGGCATGGGATACCTTACCAACCCATACCCTACCATCTTCGACCAATTTGGAGGAGAATGTGACCCATTCTGTATTAATTTGGTTACTGAAATGTCACTTCTGGCCATGCTGAAGAAGAATGCGACCCATTGTGCATTAAACTGGTTGTTGAAACGTCGCTTCTGGCCATTAACACGTGTCAGAGACGTTTCTGAATTTTCTCTCTCCAGACTACACCAAAATGCAAGATTGATCCCAGAATCATGTAGAGAATTTCAACAGCTTTCCGTTGATATAAAGAACGTGCAAATCCGAGCTCTGGATCAAAAGATATGACGATCTGAAGATTTAGGGCACGGAACAGACCAAAACGGATTTTGAAATATTTTCCCGCGCCTCGCCACCTGGACGACACGTGGCAGGCTCTGATTGGCTGAATAATTCTCTCTCCTCCACCTTTCGGTGGGCTTTCTTTTGAAATTTCCTTGTGGGCCCTAGCTGGGACACGTGGCGCTATTTCATTGGTTCGGATCAGTGCTCGAAAACTCGCCCTTTGACTTTTGACCTTTTCCCTTGTGACACGTGTCATGATTTGATTGGTCCTCGGCCCTGCCGGCTTTTCGCGTCCACCGCGTCTTTTTGTCCCGGATGTCCCAGTGCTGTCTTGACAAAATTTCCGATTCACCCGAACCGGCCTTCGTGTCCATTTGTCCCGGCTGATGTTCGCGACAAATTCCATTTCGGCCCTTCCGGCCGGTTCGCGTCCTTCGCGTCCCTTTATGTCCCAAATGTTTGGTACGAACTTTCTCTCCATTTTCGGCCGATCCGGCCGGTTCGGGTCTTTTTGTCCCAGATGTCCCAAATGCTTCCGGACTGTTTGTTCTCATTTCGGCCGATCCGGCCGGTTCGCGTACTTCGCGTACTTTGTCCTGAACTGTCCCGCTCAGCAGTTAGTCGTTTTTCTTCCTCTTTCGGCCGGATCGGCTTTTCGCGTCCCGTGCGTACTTCTGGCCTGATTGTCCCAAATTGCTTAGCGGGCCGCCTGGAGGCTTTTCGGCCGATCGCGCCTTTCGTCCCACATGTCCCTAAGGCGACCTTGAGCAGGACTTAGCCAATTTTCACGATTTTTCCTGGATCAAGCCTACTTGCCTTCTGCAACTTTTTCCGCATTTTCTCAGAGCTTGCTCTTTTCTTCTTTGGACAGGGGAGTTAGAAAAAATCTGAGGGGACCCTAAAAACATGATTCTTGCCGTAATCAATCTATTTGCCTGGGACTTGAATATTCTGATGCATGTTATCAAAATTACCCTGGGGGGTGAATTTTGGATAACAGTTTTGGCGACTCAGCGGGGTCATCTGCCTGCTAGATGAAGGATCAGTAGCCTGAAGCAATCCATTGGGCATGGAGTCACAAGTTGTAGCCTGCAAACTGATCTGAACTTGAAAACATCCCTCTGAGCCACTTGAAACCCACCTGGACATGGAGTTGTTCTCACCAAAATGCCACTGAAACGAACTGTGCAAGAGCAAAACCAGCAACACCAAAAACTATGTACAGAACTGAAAATCATACATGCTCCAAATGGAACATGCAGAGTGTGCACAAGCACTTCTTCTACTGAAAGCAAACCTACCTACTCTACTCTAACTGGAAGCAAAGGCAAGCTAAACAAACCCTGCAACTGGTTGTGCAAAATAGCTTCCTTTCTTCAAAATTGGCAGCCATGCAATTGATTTGGCACTGATCATGGCTGTTTGGATGGATGGAAAATCAACAAGAAGCTGGTCTTCTATCCAAATCATCAAGGTATCAACTGAAAAATCCAATACCTCTTTTAGTTGCTCTGCATTTGGATTGAAGAGGTATGGCAGCTGATCCTTGGTACTTTGTAGCTCATCCTCATGCTCAGAAGCAAGCATGACTGGTTGTGGCTTCTCCTTTGGCTCCAATGAAGCCAAATACCTGATTGGGCAAGGTCTGATCCGTTTGATATGCCCATAGCTCTGATTTTCAACTCCAAGAATGGAGTTCTTCTTGTAGACCCTTCCTGAATGGATGATGTGGAAGAAATGGTGGAAATTCCTTCTGTCCTTTCTCTTCCTCCAATGAAGAACATGAAAGATTAAAATCTTCCAATCTTGATTCCAAAGAGCTGCTATAAGATGCAGGCTGCTGCAAATGAATGCTCTCCTTCATGACAGCAGACTCTGGTGTTTGGAATGTGGATGATGAAAGAGAGAATGGTGAAAACTCAACCGGCTCTTCTCCATCAAAACAGTCCTCCAAATCTGACAGATAAACTGCCTCATTGCTGTCCTGCTGCAAATGTTCAACTTCCTCCATGGTGTCCTCTTGATCTGTAACTTGACCACCATGGTTTCTTTCTCCCTCCAACATTGAGTTTGAGAGGTCAAACTCCTCTTCAGCACTGGAACTTGAGAGAGGTGAAGTAGAAAGAAGAACTGAAGGTTCTCTTGTAGCCTGCTTTGTGCTCAAAGCTCTTGGATCTGCACTTTTCTCCTCCACAGCTAGAATGTGCTCCTCTTCTTTTGGATTTGGAGCAGCTTCTCCTTCCTCCAATGTTTGAAGACAATCTTGCTCTTGATTGAACTCTTCCTCCAGCAGGAAGTTTGTCAAGTCAAACTCTTCAATCTGCTGCTCTAGAGGACAAGTTGACTGCAAGATCTTCTGCAAGATCTCCATTCTTCTTCTGCTGCAACAAAATCAGTCCTGACCACCATTTGCTTCTTCCTTTTGCAACCTTTTAGCCTCTTCTGTCAACCTTAACTTCATCAAGGGGATCTTTGTCATCCCAAATTTGGCAGCCCAATTCCTCAATTTGTCTGTCATTTCTTTTTGTTTGGCTCTTCCTCTTGCTGTCCTTGATGACTGATTTTTTCAATTTCTTCTTCCCCACATGGAATTGGGAATGCAAGAGGAGGGATGGGTTGAAACTCAACTGATTTTACAATTTTTTGTGGTGGTGGAGGAGTGAAACCTCTTGTTTCTTTGGAGGAGGGGGTATTTCTTTAGCTCTTGTGGAGAGGATGACTGTTTGGAAGGAAAAAGGAAAGAAGAATTGAGATGTGGTGGAAGACTAGGAGGTGGAGACATGGGATCAACATTTGGGACAGCAGATGGAGAGTTTAAAGCTTGACACTGCTGAGATAAAACAGATTGGGAAAGAGGAAACAAAAAGGCATGAGATGGTGTGCTTACCCATTGACAAGGTTGCTAAATACTCCTCTCATACACCTCTATTTCTTCAATCCACTTTGCAAGCAAAGGCAGCATCATTGCAATCATGAAGTCAAGCTTCTCCTGAGGGCTGTAATGCCTTGGAAAAGGTCCCACCCATGGACAGGGTGCTCCACAACCGATTCCAAAAGCTCTCATTTGTGCTGAGCCCTGGACTGCACCATCTTTACCTCCATCTTTTGGATTTTCTCCAACAGACCAGCATCTTGGATCTGATGGTCTTCATTGTATGCATACTCTTGCTCTTGGAAAGCTCCATAGCCAAACTGACTTTGGCACTGCTGCTCATATGGGTATGCATACTGATCTTGAATCTGCTCAAAATGCTGATTTGGAGGATTTGTAAAACATGTTGGAGGTGTGATATACTGCTGTTGTTGATGTGAATTCCATGATGGAAATGAAGTCATGATTGCACAACTTCATGGAATGGGAAAGAATGAAAGAGATGGAAAGAAGAATGGATGGAAAATGAATGAAAATGAATGGAAAGGAAGGTCTGCAAATTCAGAGATGGGTTGTTGACCAGATGGAGTCGCTAGATGTGTTTGCAAGTGCCTCCAAAGTCTGAAATCTTCACAGGAACACATCAACCTGCAAAAGATGAAGTGGAAGACCTCTAAGGTCCCACCGGGCGTGCCAAAACTGTTCGCACGGTGGTGCAAAATCACAGCACCCCTGGATGTTGAGATCAGATTTTCTAGCACCCTGAAAGATGAAACTGGATGCAGATCAGGCTTCTAGGTTGATCACTCAGGCATCCAGTGTGATTGCACAACATGGAATCCTCTCTCCAAGTGTGGGACTTGAAAAAAACTGAGAGAGGAATCTCCAGAGAAGGCTGGTTCCTGCTCCTAAACTACCTGCCACAAGCTATTCCAGTGCAGGCAAGCTAATCTAATCCTAATCTAACCATGCCAAGGAGACAGAGAGAGAGAGAGAAGGGAAAAAGAACAAAAGCCTACACTAAAACGGTGATACACCAGAGAAGGAGAATGTTGGACATCTATCAAAACTGCCATGGGACAAAGAGAGGTGAGCAATGGGAAGGATGGACAGATGCATCACAGGCCCAAGGATAGATTTCACACAGAAAATGTCCCAAAACTCCATGAACACAGCTCCAAACCTGCAATGAACATTCAAACATGCACAAATACCTGCAATGAAGAGAGGCAAGAAGAGAACAAGCAAAAACGAGCAAGGATGGACAGATGCATCACAAAACACGTTTTGTTGCTCCAGAAGTTTGCACAGAACATCATTTCATTAGTAAAAGGCAAAAAATGCCATTACAGAGCAAGGGAGGAGGTTCGAACTCCATTTTCAACCCTAGAGAAGAAAAGAAGGGAGGGCAGAGCAGAAAAGATGAACAACACTTATGTCTGAGCCAGATCTGGCTTTTTACATTGCATGGGTCGAGCCCAGGGGACAGAAAACGTAGGAAAACGTGCAAGCCCATTCCTCATTGACTGCAGATGCATTAAAACGGCATGGGATACCTTACCAACCCATACCCTACCATCTTTGACCGATTTGGAGGAGAATGCGACCCATTCTGCATTAATTTGGTTGCTGAAATGTCACTTCTGGCCGTGCTGAAGAAGAATGCGACCCATGTGCATTAAACTGGTTGTTGAAACGTCGCTTCTGGCCATTACCACGTGTCAGAGCCGTTTCTTGATTTTCTCTCTCCAGACTACACCAAAATGCAAGATTGATCCCCAGAATCATGTAGAGAATTTCAACATCTTTCCGTTGATATCAAGAACGTGCAAATCCGAGCTCTGGATCAAAAGATATGATGATCTGAAGATTTAGGGCACGGAACAGACCAAAACGGATTTTGAAATATTTTCCCGCGCTTCGCCACCTGGACGACACGTGGCAGGCTCTGATTGGCTGAATAATTCTCTCTCCTCCACCTTTCGGCGGGCTTTCTTTTGAAATTTCCTTGTGGGCCCTAAGCTGGGACACGTGGCACTATTTCATTGGTTCGGATCAGTGCTCGAAAACTCGCCCTTTGACTTTTGACCTTTTCCCTTGTGACACGTGTCATGCTTGATTGGTCCCTCGGCTCTTTGCCGGATTCCTTTCGCGTCCACCGCGTCTTTTTGTCCCGGATGTCCCAGTGCTCCTTGTGCTGAAATTTCCGATTTCGGCCGAACCGGCCGGTTCGCGTCCATTTGTCCCAAATGTCCCTGTTTGCGGGACAAATTCTTCCGGTTCGGCCGATTCGGCCGGTTCGCGTCCTTTTTGTCCCAGATGTCCCAAACTGTTTGGACTGTTTGTTCTCCATTTTCGGCCGATCCGGCCGGTTCGCGTCTTTAATGGTCCGAATGTCCCAATTGCTTCCGGACTGTTTGTTCTCATTTCGGCCGAACCGGCCGGTTCGCGTCCTTCGCGTACTCTTGTCCCGAACTGTCCCGCTCAGCAGTTAGTCATTTTTCTTCCTCTTTCGGCCGGATCGGCTTCTCGCGCCCGCCGCGTACTTCTGGCCCGATTGTCCCAAATGCTTAGCGGGCAAACCTAGAGGCTTTTCGGCCGATCCGCATCTTTCTGTCCCACATGTCCCTACTGTCCCAAGGAGTAGGACTTAGTCGATTTTCACAATTTTTCCTGGATCAACCTACTTGCCTTCTGCAACTTTTTCACATTTTCTCAGAGCTTGCTCTTTCCTTCTTTGGCCAGGGGAGTTAGAAAAATTCTGAGGGAACCCCAGAAACATGATGTTTGCTCTGAATCAATCAATTTGCCTGGGACTTGAATATTCTGATGCATGTTATCAAAATTACCCTGGGGGGTGAATTTTGGATAACAGTTTTGGCGACTCAGCGGGGTCATCTGCCTGCTAGATGAATGATCAGTAGCCTGAAGCAATCCATTGGGCATGGAGTCATAAGCAAGCCTGAAAACTGATCTGAACTTTGAAAACTTCCCTCTGAGCCACTTGAAACCCACCGGACATGGAGTTGTTCTCACCAAAATGCCACTGAAACGAACTGTGCAAGAGCAAAACCAGCAACACCAAAAACTATGTACAGAACTGAAAATCATACATGCCCCAAATGGAACATGCAGAGTGTGCACAAGCACTTCTTCTACTGAAAGCAAACCTACCTACTCTACTCTAACTGGAAGCAAAGGCAAGCTAAACAAACCCTGCAACTGGTTGTGCAAAATAGCTTCCTTTCTTCAAAATTGGCAGCCATGCAATTGATTTGGCACTGATCATGGCTGTTTGGATGGATGGAAAATCAACAAGAAGCTGGTCTTCTATCCAAATCATCAAGGTATCAACTGAAAAAAATCCAATACCTCTTTTAGTTGCTCTGCATTTGGATTGAAGAGGTATGACAGCTGATCCTTGGTACTTTGTAGCTCATCCTCATGCTCAGAAGCAAGCATGACTGGTTGTGGCTTCTCCTTTGGCTCCAATGAAGCCAAATACCTGATTGGGCAAGGTCTGATCAGTTTGATATGCCCATAGCTCTGATTTTCTACTCCAAGAATGGAGTTCTTCTTGTAGACCCCTTGAATGGATGATGTGGAAGAAATGGTGGAATTCTTCTGTCCTTTCTCTTCCTCCAATGAAGAACATGAAGATTAAAATCTTCCAATCTTGATTCCAAAGAGCTGCTATAAGATGCAGGCTGCTGCAAATGAATGCTCTCCTTCATGACAGCAGACTCTGGTGTTTGGAATGTGGATGATGAAAGAGAGAATGGTGAAAACTCAACCGGCTCTTCTCCATCAAAACAGTCCTCCAAATCTGACAGGTAAACTGCCTCATTGCTGTCCTGCTGCAAATGCTCAACTTCCTCCATGGTGTCCTCTTGATTTGTAACTTGATCATCATGGTTTCTTTCATCCTCCAACATTTAGTTTGAGAGGTCAAACTCCTCTTCAGTACTAGAACTTGAGAGAGGTGAAGTAGAAAGAAGAACTGAAGGTTCTCCTGTAGCCTGCTTTGTGCTCAAAGCCCTTGGATCTGCACTTTTCTCCTCCACAGCTAGAATGTGCTCCTCTTCTTTTGGATTTGGAGCAGCTTCTCCTTCCTCTACTACTTGAAGAGAATCTTGCTCTTGATAAAACTCTTCCTCTAGCATGAAGTTTGTCAAGTCAAACTCTTCATTCTGCTGCTCTAGAGGGCAAGTTGGGATTGCAAGATCTTCTTCAAAGCTTTCTTCCTCCATGGCTGATTGTGCAAATTGAATTGGATCAGCACCACGTTCTGAGAAAACTGATTGCTGACTTCTTCCTTTTGCTCTTCTTCTGCTGCAACAAATTCAGTCATGACCACCATTTGTTCAAGCCTTAGCCTCTTCTGTAGGCTTAACCATCAAGGGGATCTTTGTCATCCCAAATCTAAGAGCCCAACTCTTCAGACTTTGAATCTTCATTTCATCTTTGTTTGGCTCTCTTTTTGCTGTTGTTTTGATGACTGATTTTTTCAATTTCTTCTTCCCAACATGGGATTTGGGAATGCAAGAGGAGGGATGGGTTGTAACTCAACTGATTTTACAATTTTTTGTGGTGGTGGAGGAGTGAAACCTCTTGTTTCTTTGGAGGAGGGGGTATTTCTTTAGCTCTTGTGGAGGGGATGACTGTTTGGAAGGGAAAAGGAAAGAAGAATTGAGATGAGGTGGAAGACTGAGAGGTGGAGACATGGATCAACATTTGGGACAGCAGATGGAGAGTTTAAAATTTGACAAGTCCAAATGAGATGAACTGCTTGAGTAATGGGAAGAGAGGTTGCTGAAACCAGATGATGGTGTAGAACTTACCCATTGACAAGGTTGTTCAACACAGAATGTATAGGCCTCTATTTCTGCTGTCCATTGTGCAAGTTGGGGCAGCATCTTTATCATGAAGTCCAGCTTCTCCTGAGGGCTGAAGTGTCTTGGAAAAGGGCCTCCCCATGGACAAGGAGTCCACAACCGATTCCGAAAGCTCTCATTTGAGTTGTTGCTCTGGACTGCAGCATATTTACCTCCATCTTTTGGATCTTCTCCAACAGACCAGCATCTTGGATCTGATGGTCTTCATTGTATGCACACTCTTGCTCTTGGAAAGCTCCATAGCCAAACTGACTTTGGCACTGCTGCTCATATGGGTATGCATACTGATCTTGAATCTGCTCAAAATGCTGATTTGGAGGATTTGTAAAACATGTTGGAGGTGTGATATACTGCTGTTGTTGATGTGAATTCCATGATGGAAATGAAGTCATGATTGCACAACTTCATGGAATGGAAAAGAATGAAAGATGGATGGAAAGAAGGATGAATGAAAATGGATGGAAACGGGTCTGCAACTTCAGAGAAATGGGTTGCTGATCAGATGGAGTCGCCAGATGTGTTTGCAAGTGCCTCCAAAGGCTGAAATCTTCACAGGAACACACTCAACCTGCAAAAGATGAAGTGATAAAGACCTCTAAGATGTCCCACCGGGCGTACCAAAACTGCTAGTGCAAAACCACAGCACCCCTGGATGCAGATCAGGCTTCTAGGTTGATCACTCAGGCATCCAGTGTGATTGCACAACATGGAAACCTCTCTCCAAGTGTGGGACTTGTGAAACTGAGAGAGGAATCTCCAGAGAAGGCTGGTTCCTGCTCCTAAACTACCTGCCACAAGCTATTCCAGTGCAGGCAAGCTAATCTAATCCTAATCTAACCATGCCAAGGAGACAGAGAGAGAGAGAGAGAGAAGGGAAAAACAACAAAAGCCTACACTAAAACGGTGATACACCAGAGAAGGAGAATGTTGGACATCTATCAAAACTGCCATGGGACAAAGAGAGGTGAGCAATGGGAAGGATGGACAGATGCATCACAGGCCCAAGGATAGATTTCACACAGAAAATGTCCCAAAACTCCATGAACACAGCTCCAAACCTGCAATGAACATTCAAACATGCACAAATACCTGCAATGAAGAGAGGCAAGAAGAGAACAAGCAAAAACGAGCAAGGATGGACAGATGCATCACAAAACACGTTTTGTTGCTCCAGAAGTTTGCACAGAACATCATTTCATTAGTAAAAGGCAAAAAATGCCATTACAGAGCAAGGGAGGAGGTTCGAACTCCATTTTCAACCCTGGAGAAGAAAATAAGGGAGGGCAGAGTAGAAAGATGAACAACTTGTTAAATGAGCCAAATCTGGCTTTTTACATTGCATAGGTCGAGCCCAGGGGACAGAAACGTGGGAAAACGTGTGCAAGCCCATTCCTCATTGACTGCAGATGCATTAAAACGGCATGGGATACCTTACCAACCCATACCCTGCCATCTTTGACTGATTTGGAGGAGAATGCGACCCATTCTGCATTAATTTGGCCGCTGAAATGTCACTTCTGGCCGTGCTGAAGAAGAATGCGACCCATGTGCATTAAACTGGTTGTTGAAACGTCGCTTCTGGCCATTACTACACGCGTCAGAGCTGTTTCTCAATTTTCTCTCTCCAGACTGCACCAAAATGCAAGATTGATCCTAGAATCATGTAGAGAATTTCAACATCTTTCCGTTGATATCAAGAACGTGCAAATCCGAGCTCTGGATCAAAAGATATGATGATCTGAAGATTTAGGGCACGGAACAGACCAAAACGGATTTTGAAATATTTTCCCGCGCTTCGCCACCTGGACGACACGTGGCAGGCTCTGATTCGCTGAATAATTCTCTCTCCTCCACCTTTCGGCGGGATTTCTTTTGAAATTTCCTTGTGGGCCCTAGCTGGGACACGTGGCACTATTTCATTGGTTCGGATCAGTGCTCGAAACTCGCCCTTTGACTTTTTGACCTTTTCCCTTGTGACACGTGTCATGATTTCATTGGTCCTTCGGTCTTTATGTCCTCGGATGTCCCCGGCTCGAAATTTCCCTGTCCCCTTCGATGTCCTTTTTGTCCTTGGATGTCCCAGTTTGTCCTTGTGCTGAAGTTTCTTGTTTCAGCCGAACCGGCCGGTTCGCGTCCATTTGTCCCAAATGTCCCTGTGCTTGCGGGACAAATTCTTCATGGTTCGCCCGATTCGGCCGGTTCGCGTCCTTTTGTCCCAGATGTCCCAAACTGTTTGGGACTGAAAGTTCTCCATTTCGGCCGATCCGGCCGGTTCGCGTACTTTTGGCCCAAATGTCCCATTTGCTTCGGACTGTTTGTTCTCATTTCGGCCGAACCGGCCGGTTCGCGTCCTTCGCGTACTCTTGTCCCGAACTGTCCCGCTCAGCAGTTAGTCGTTTTTCTTCCTCTTTCGGCCGGATCGGCTTCTCGCGCCCGCCGCGTACTTCTGGCCCGATTGTCCCAAATGCTTAGCGGGCCGCCTGGAGGCTTTTCGGCCGATCCGCGTCTTTCTGTCCCATATGTCCCTACTGTTCCCAAGGACTAGGACTTAGTCGATTTTCACAATTTTTTCTTGATCAACCTACTTGCCTTCTGCAATTTTTTTGCATTTTCTCAGAGCTTTCTCTCTCCTTCTTTGGCCAGGGGAGTTAGAAAAAATCTGAGGGAACCCTAGAAACATGATGTTTGCTCTGAATCAATCAATTTGTCTGGGACTTGATTATTCTGATGCATGTTATCAAAATTACCCTGGGGGGTGAATTTTGGATAACAATTTGGCGACTCAGCGGGGTCATCTGCCTTCTAGATTAATGATTAGTAGCCTGAAGCAATCCATTGGGCATGGAGTCATAAGTAGTAGCCTGAAAACTGATCTGAACTTTGAAAATCTCCCCTCTAAGCCACTTGGAAACCCACCGGACATGGAGTTGTTCTCACCAAAATGCCATTGGAACGAACTGTGCAAGAGCAAAACCAGCAACACCAAAAACTATGTACAGAACTGAAAATCATACATGCCCCAAATGGAACATGCAGAGTGTGCACAAGCACTTCTTCTACTGAAAGCAAACCTACCTACTCTACTCTAACTGGAAGCAAAGGCAAGCTAAACAAACCCTGCAACTGGTTGTGAGAAATAGCTTCCTTTCTTCAAAATTGGCAGCCATGCAATTGATTTGGCACTGATCATGGCTGTTTGGATGGATGGAAAATCAACAAGAAGCTGGTCTTCTATCCAAATCATCAAGGTATCAACTAAAAAATCCAATACCTCTTTTAGTTGCTCTGCATTTGGATTGAAGAGGTATGGCAGCTGATCCTTGGTACTTTGTAGCTCATCCTCATGCTTCAGAAGCAAGCATGACTGGTTGTGGCTTCTCCTTTGGCTCCAATGAAGCCAAATACCTGATTGGGCAAGGTCTGATCCGTTTGATATGCCCATAGCTCTGATTTTCAACTCCAAGAATGGAGTCTTCTTGTAGACCTTCTTGAATGGATGATGTGGAAGAAATGGTGGAATCCTTCTGTCCTTTCTCTTCCTCCAATGAAGAACATGAAAGATTAAAATCTTCCAATCTTGATTCCAAAGAGCTGTTATAAGATGCAGGCTGCTGCAAATGAATGTTCTCCTTCATGACAGCAGACTCTTGTGTTTGGAATGTGGATGATGAAAGAGAGAATGGTGGAAACTCAACCGGCTCTTCTCCATCAAAACAGTCCTCCAAATCTGACAGATAAACTACCTCATTGCTGTCCTGCTGCAAATGTTCAACTTCCTCCATGGTGTTCTCTTAATCTGCAACTTGATCACCATGGTTTCTTTCACCTCCAACATTGAGTTTGAGAGATCAAACTCCTCTTCAGTACACTAGAACTTGAGAGAGGTGAAGTAGAAAGAAGAACTGAAGGTTCTCCTGTAGCCTGCTTTGTGCTCAAAGCCCTTGGATCTGCACTTTTCTCCTCCACAGCTAGGAATGTGCTCCTCTTCTTTTGGATTTGGAGCAGCTTCTCCTTCCTCCAATGTTTGAAGACAATCTTGCTCTTGATTGAACTCTTCCTCTAGCAGCATGAAGTTTGTCAAGTCAAACTCTTCAATCTGCTACTCTAGAGGGCAAGTTGGGACTGCAAGATCTTCTTCTTCTACTGCAACAAAATCATTCCTGACCACCATTTGTTCTCCAACCTTAGCCTCTTCTGTAGGATTAACCATCAAGGGGATCTTTTTTATCCCAAATTTGGCAGCCCAATTCCTCAACTTTGAATCTGTCATTTCTTTTCTATTTGGCTCTTCCTCTTGCTATCCTTGATGATTGATTTTTTCAATTTCTTCTTCCCAACATGTGATTGGGAATGCAAGAGGAGGGATGGGTTGAAACTCAACTGATTTTACAATTTTTTGTGGTGGTGGAGGAGGTGAAACCTCTTGTTTCTTTGGAGGAGGGGGTATTTCATTTAGCTCTTGTGGAGGGGATGACTGTTTGGAAGGAAAAAGGAAAGAAGAATTGAGGTGTGGTGGAAGACTGAGAGGTGGAGACATGGGATCAACATTTGGGACAGCAGATGGAGAGTTTAAAACTTGCAAGTCCAAATGAGATGATGCTGCTTGAGTAATGGGAAGAGAAAAACCAGATGATGGTGTAGAACTTACCCATTGACAAGGTTGTTCAACACCGAATGTATAGGCCTCTATTTCTGTCTGTCCATTGTGCAAGTTGGGGCAGCATCTTTATCATGAAGTCCAGCTTCTCCTGAGGGCTGAAGTGTCTTGGAAAAGGGCCTCCCCATGGACAAGGAGTCCACAACCAATTCTGAAAGCTCTCATTTGAGCTGTTGCTCTGGACTGCACCATCTCTACCTCCATCTTTTGGATTTTCTCCAATAAACCAGCATCTTGGATCTGATGGTCTTCATTATATGCACACCCTTGCTCTTGGAAAGCTCCATAGCCAAACTGACTTTGGCACATCCGCTCATACGGGTATGCATACTGATCTTGAATCTACTCAAAATGCTGATTTGGAGGATTTGTAAAACATGTTGGAGGTGTGATATACTGCTGTTGTTGATGTGAATTCCATGATGGAAATGAAGTCATGATTGCACAACTTCATGGAATGGGAAAGAATGAAAGAGATGGAAAGAAGAATGGATGGAAAATGAATGAAAATGAATGGAAGGGAAGGTCTGCAACTTCAGAGATGGGTTGTTGACCAGATGGAGTCGCCAGATGTGTTTGCAAGTGCCTCCAAAGGCTGAAATCTTCACAGGAACACATCAACCTGCAAAAGATGAAGTGGAAGACCTCTAAGGTCCCACCGGGCGTGCCAAAACTTAAGATTTTCTATTTGATAATGAGACACCTCTGAAAGATGAAACTCTAACTTCTGTGATTTGCCACCGTGTGTGCCAAAGCTG
The DNA here is from genome assembly GCA_019776745.2 of Taxus chinensis. Lineage (NCBI taxonomy): Eukaryota > Viridiplantae > Streptophyta > Pinopsida > Cupressales > Taxaceae > Taxus > Taxus chinensis. The sequence continues at coordinate 20,372,212 of CM034157.1, forward strand.
TTAGTGCAAAATCACAGCACCCCTGGATGCAGGTCATGTTTCGAGGGTGATCTTCTTTGGCATCCAGTGTGATTGCACAACATGGAAACCTCTCTCCAAGTGTGGGACTTGTGAAACTGAGAGAGGAATCTCCAGAGAAGGCTGGTTCCTGCTCCTAAACTACCTGCCACAAGCTATTCCAGTGCAGGAAAGCTAATCTAATCCTAATCTAACCATGCCAAGGAGACAGAGAGAGAGAGAGAGAAAGGGAAAAACAACAAATCCTACACTAAAACGGTGATACACCAGAGAAGGAGAATGTTGGACATCTATCAAAACTGCCATGGGACAAAGAGAGGTGAGCAATGGGAAGGATGGACAGATGCATCACAGGCCCAAGGATAGATTTCACACAGAAAATGTCCCAAAACTCCATGAACACAGCTCCAAACCTGCAATGAACATTCAAACATGCACAAATACCTGCAATGAAGAGAGGCAAGAAGAGAACAAGCAAAAATGAGCAAGGATGGACAGATGCATCACAAAACACGTTTTTTGTTGCTCCAGAAGTTTGCACAGAACATCATTCCATTAATAAGAGGCAAAAAACGCCATTACAAAGTAGGGAGGAGGTTCGAGCTCCATTTTCAACCCTAGAGAAGAAAAGAAGGGAGAGCAGAGCAGAAAAGATGAACAACTTATTTTTTCTATTTTGAGCCAGATCTGGCTTTTTACCTTGCATGGGTCGAGCCCAGGGGACAGAAAACATAGGAAAACGTGCAAACCCATTCCTCATTGAATGCCAATGCATTAAAATGGCATGGGATACCTTACCAACCCATACCCTGCCATCTTTGACCGATTTGGAGGAGAATGCAACCCATTCTGCATTAATTTGGCCGCTGAAATGTCACTTCTGGCCGTGCTAAAGAAGAATGCGACCCATGTGCATTAAACTGGTTGTTGAAACGTCGCTTCTAGCCAATACCACGCGTCAGGGCCATTTCTCAGTTTTTCTCTCTCCAGACTACACCAAAATGGAAGAAGCTGCTCCAAATCCAAAAGAAGAGGAGCACATCCTAGTTGTGGAGGAGAAAAGTGCAGATCCAAGGGCTTTGAGCACAAAGCAAGCTACAGGAGAACACTCAGTTCTTCTTTCTACTTCACCTCTCCCAAGTTCTAGTACTAAAGACGAGTTTGATCTCTCAAACTCAATATTGGAGAGTGAAAGAAACCATGGTGGTCAAGTTATAGATCAAAAGGACACCATGGAGGAAGTTGAACATTTGCAGCAGGACAGCCATGAGGCAGTTTATCTGTCAGATTTGGAGGACTGTTTTGATGGAGAAGAGCCGGTTGAGTTTCCACCATTCTCTCTTTCATCATCCACATTCCAAACACAAGAGTCTGCTGTCCTGAAGGAGAACATTCATTTGCAGTAGCCTATATCTTATAACAGCTCTTCGGAATCAAGATTGGAAGATTTTAATCTTTCATGTTCTTCATTGGAGGAAGAGAAAGGGCAGAAGGGTTCTATCATTGCTTCCACACCATCCATTCAAGGTCTACAAGAAGACTCCATTCTTGGAGTTGAAAATCAGAGCTATGGGCATTGTCAAACTGATCAGACCTTGCCCAATCAGGTATTTGGCTTCATTGGAGCCAAAGGAGAAGCCACAACCAGTCATGCTTGCTTCTGAGCATGAGGATGAGCTACAAAGTACCAAGGATCAGCTGCCATACCTCTCCAATCCAAATGTAGAGCAACTAAAAGAGGTATTAGATTTTTCAGTTGATACCTTGATGATTTGGATAGAAGACCAGCTTCTTGTTGATTTTCCATCCATCTAAACAGCCATGATCAGTGCCAAATCAATTGCATGGCTGCCAATTTTGAAGAAAGGAAGCTATTTCTCACAACCAGTTGCAGGGTTTGTTTAGCTTTCCTTTGCTTCCAGTTAGAGTAGAGTAGCTAGGTTTTCTTTCAGCAGAAGAAGTGCTTGTGCACACTCTGCATGTTCCATTTGGGGCATGTATGATTTTCAGTTTTGTACATAGTTTTGGTGTTGCTGGTTTTGCTCTTGCACAGTTCTTTTCAGTGGCATTTTGGTGAGAACAACTCCATGTCCTGGTGGGTTTCCAAGTGGCTCAGAGGGGAGGTTTTCAAAGTTCAGATCAGTTTTCAGGCTACTACTTATGACTCCATGCCCAATGGATTGCTTCAGGCTACTGATCTTTTCATGATAGCAGGCAGATGACCCCTCTGAGTCACCAAATTGTTATCCAAAATTGCCCCCCAGGGTAATTTTGATAACATACATCAGAATTTCAAGTCCCAGGCAAATTTATTGATTCAGAGCAAAATCATGTTTCTTGTTTGGGTTCCCTCAGATTTTTTCTAACTCCAGTCCTGATCCAAAGAAGGAAAGAGCAAGCTCTGAAAAAATGCGAAAAAGTTTCAGAAAGGCAAGTAGGTTGATCCAGACTCCATTGTGAAAATTGACTAAGTCCTAGTCCAGGCAAACAGTAGGGACGTGTGGGACAGAAAGACGCGGATCGGCCGAAAATCCTCCAGGCGGGCTGCTACAGCATCTTGGGGACAATCTGGGCCAGAAGTACGTGGCGGGCGCGAAAAGCCGATCCGACCGAAAGAGGAAGAAAAATTTGACTAACTAAGCGGGACAGTTTGGGACACCAGTACGCGAAGGACCCGAACCGAGTCGGTTCGGCCGAAATGAGAATGGAACAGTCTGGAAGCAATTGGGACATTCAGCCAATGAGTTACACGAACCGGCCCAATCGGTGAAAAGGAGAAATTTTCACCAAAAATTTGGGACATCTGGGCATGTAAAATCGGGGAACCATGAAGAACGCGAAACAGTTTCGACATTTGGGACAAAATGAGGCCGAAACAGGAAACTTCAGCACAAGGAAAATTGGGACATCCGAGACAGGTCAAAAGATGGGAAGGGCACGAAAGAGCCGGCAGGGCCAAAGGATTCAATGACAATCATGACACGTGTCTCCAAGGGAAAAGGCCAAAAAGTCAAAGGGCGAGTTTTCGAGCACTGATCCGAACCAATGAAATAGCACCACGTGTCCCAGTTGGGGCCCACAAGGAAATTTTAAAAGAAAGCTCGCCGAAAGGTGGAGGAGAGAGAATTATTCAGTGAATCAGAGCCTGCCACATGTCGTCCAGGTGGTGAAGCGTGGGAAAATATTTCAAAATCCGTTTTGGTCTGTTCCGTGCCCTAAATCTTCAGATCAATCATATCTTTTGATCCAGAGCTCGGATTTGCACGTTCTTGATATCAATGGAAAGCTAGTGAAATTCTCTACATGATTCTGGGATCAATCTCCATTTTGGTTAGTATAAGAGAGAAAATCTGAGAAACATCTCTGACGCGTAGTAATGGCCAGAAGTGACGTTTCAACAACCAGTTTTAATGCACATGGGTCGCATTCTTCTTCAACTTGGCCAGAAGTGCATTTCATGAATGGGTTGTATTCTTCAACAAAGATGGCAGATTTTCCATGAATCCCATGCCGTTTTAATGCATTGGGTGATTTCAATGAGGTTGGGTTTGCACATTTTTTCCTACGTTTTCTATTCTCCTGGGCTCGACCCATGCATTGTAAAAAGCCAGATTCTGGCTCATTTAATAGAATTAAAAGTTGTTCATCTTTTCTGCTCTGCCCTCCCTTCTTTTCTTCTCTAGGGTTGAAAATGGAGTTCGAACCTCCTCCCTTGCTTTGTAATGGCATTTTTTGCCTCTTATTAATGGAATGATGTTCTGTGCAAACTTCTGAAGCAACAAAAAACGTGTTTCATGATGCATCTGTCCATCCTTGCTCATTTTTTCTTGTTCTCTTCTTGCCTCTCTTCATTGTAGGTATTTGTGCATGTTTGAATGTTCATTGCAGGTCTGGAGCTATGTTCATGGAGTTTTGGAACATTTTCTGTGTGAAATCTATCCTTGGGCCTGTGATGCATCTGTCCATCCTTCCCATTGCTCACCTCTCCTTGTTCCATTGCAGTTTTGATAGATGTTCAACATTCTCCTTTTATCCCGTAAAATTGACAAGGGCAATTTTACCGATAACCATACGGAAAATTTTGTTTCGATCCCTTGTTAGGGATCCCCCGCGTTCGAAACGTCGTAAAGTCCCTTCCCGGGAAATCTAGTTTTCGAACTTAGTCTTTTTGAGCCTTTTTTGGCTGGGCGCATGGATTTGCCTTGTAACACCAAGTTTTGGTGCGCCCCCTTAAAAGCCTTTGGCGCATGGTTTTCCATGTTAACACGTCTTTCGGTGCGCCAAAGGGCGCATATAATCTATGTGTTACACCAAGTTTTGGTGCGCCAAAGGGCGCACATAACTTCATGTCGACAATGCATACGGTGCGCCAAAGGCGCGCTCATTCTTCTGTTGTCGAATACTTCCGTGCGCCAAAGGGCGCACACTTTCCCCTGTCGACAGCAGTTTTCATGCGCCATTTCAAAAGTGGTTGGCGCATTGATGACAAGTTTTTCTATAAATATCAGTGCGCGCCCAATGTCATTTTCATTCCTTTTTGTCAAAACACGTGATTGCTCTGGATTTGTCAGCTCTGCTCTGTCGTTGTCATCGCCCTGTGGACCCGCTCTTCAATTTTTAATATATATTCAGGTAAGAGGTTCTCCCTCTTTTCCATTTTGTGCTTTTGTGTTCTTGGTCTGGGCGTTTCTTGGTCTATGTTTTGGTTTGCTGGCCTGTTTTAAGTGAGATATGTTTGAGCTGGTTTCCCCTGCGCTGTCCTGTTCCTTTTTCTTTCCTCCTTCCTTCCTCCCTCTTTCCAGATCTGCTGAAAGGGAGCTGTTTTGAAAGGGCTTGGTCTGCTAGACTTTTTATATGAAACCCTCTGTCCATGCTATCTTCGAAGTGGAAGAAAGAATGAAAAATATTTGAGTAGTTAGTGTAGTTCTGTGGCGCACTGGCGCGTTTTGTTGCAACAAAAACAGTTGCGCCCCTCGGCGCACTTACCCGCCATGTTACATGACCAAAACCCGCGCCAATGGCGCACCCTCTTGTCATGCTGCACCTAGAACTCATGCGCCCTCAATGGCGCGCCCTTTTTGCATGCTACAAGTCTAAATCCCGCGCCTCCTTAAAAGCCTTTGACGCACCCTTTATCCATGCTGCATAATGTTTCCATGCGCCAAAGGGCGCACCCAGCTTTCATGCAACACAAGCCTTATTCGCGCGAGTATAAAGTTAGAAAGGCGCGGGCGCACCCTCCATTGCAGTAACATAATGTTGTGTAAAACCTTCATGCGCCGCGCCAAAGCCTTTGGCGCACCATTTGTTAATGTTACACAATCTTCCCATGCGCCAAAAGGCGCACCGAACCCCAATGTAACACGCATTTCCTGTGCGCCCTGCTATAAAATGCAACCTGCTTCATCCATGCGCCATGCGCCTTTGGCGCCAGTATAACCTCTGCAACATTCCTTTTCTGTGCGCCTTATCTATTTGGCCTGCCAGTTGCATTTTTCCTGCGCCCTGAGCCTTAAAATCTCTAACTCTTTCTTCTGCTAGCTTTCCAATGGAAGATCAAATGACTAATTCAACCTTTTTGGATTGGGTCTCACTTCTTCTTCGTGCAGATCAGCAACTGAGTTCGAAAGAACACATGTCTACGTCAAGCAAGAAGCCCACCAAACCAAGAGGAAAAGCTAAGCTGACAGAAGAAGAGATGAAATACAAATATCAGAGGGTCAGGATGCCCGAATCACAGGCTGAGTGCAGTATGGATGTCAGAGACTCTGAATTGGGTCACATTGACATGGATGAGTTCTGGGTTAGGACTCAAAAAGTTACAAGAAGTCCATGGATGGACAAGTTAATAGGCAGTGCCCTGCACTTCGCCGGAGGAATCCCCGTCAGCGCTGTAAACAACGAATTCATGATGGTGATTGCGCAATGTTACAACAAGGACACAAGATGTGTCGAGAACAGTAAGGGCGAGGCAGTCATAAACCTCACTGCCCGTCACTTTGAGTTGATACTTGGCATCCCTCATCACCGGAACTACGTGGCTGTTAGCCAACGAGAATGCATCAAGGCCTGGGAAGACAACGAAGACCAGTGCATGCAGTTGATGAATGAGGTCTACCTAAAGAATAAGAAGGTGGTGACCCGGTGGCCTCAGACTATCCACCGAAGTGATTTCTCAGAGGAACTCAGTGATACTATCACTTTCCTGAGCAGAGTCTTCGGGCTTTCAGATGCCCACTATTTCCATAAGTGGATGCTGCGGTACCTGGAGACAATGAATAAGAATTTGCCCGATCAGCGCTTTTGCTGGGGTGAAATAATCAGCAGCACCATCTCTGAGCAGCTACAACAGTTCGCCACAACAGGAGTGTTCCATATGAACTCCTATGTAGTCTATGCTGCAGCGTCAGCAAGGGATTATCCGGGGCTGAACCGAAGTGGAGTATGGCCTCAGGCCAAGATATTTGATTACTATCCAGAGCTGAGGCTGGAGAATAGCATCCAACATTTCGCAAAAGTTAACGATGCATTCTTCTATCATGTCATCTGCCTACTGAGGCCAAACATGACTCATAGCCGGACGACCAAGAACATAGTGGCAGTCACAGAGAAATGGGGGGCCCTGTTCACCCAATTTCCCACGTTCACCTATCTAAGGGCTGCCAACTTTTTGGGAGAGCCAACCAGGCTACCAAGGTATGCTGGGCCTAAGCTGATTCTACTAGAACTGTCAAGACAGCTGGTCACATACCATGAGAAGTGCCTCAAAAGAAAGAAGGGTGGAACTCCTTTCCCCCTCAAAGTGGGCCGATACACATGCTCCACCCACCATAAGGCGAAGGAAATGTTCGCAGAGCTGGAGCTACTCAACTTGAAGCATGACTTCCCAGCCAGGCCTACCTTCGACCCAAGAAGCTGCCTGCCAAAAGCGAAGCTCGATCCGATCCATGTCCCTCAAATTGAGGATATTTACATTGACGTTCTCCATGAGGTGGAACTCAGAAGAAAGGATCATTCGCGCTTAGCATTGGAGGAAATCATCCAATACGGAGTGGCCATTGTCCCCGAAGGCTTCCAGACTACGGAAGATGAAGTAGATAAGGTGTATAATGACACAGATGGGGACAATTGGCCCTTCCCGGCCATTGACAGAAACAAGGCTCCTCAAACAATTGAGGAGAGGGTCAAGGAGACTATGCGAAGAACAGAGCATTGGTGCCGCATGAACGGACTAATCTACCTCGGGGTAGATTTCACAACTTCCCCTTTGGGCAACGCACCTCCAAGGTCAAAGAAGCAGCTGAAAGGCAAAGGTGCAGAAGGTGAACCTAGCACCATTCAGGAGGAAGCCCCTGAAAGTCCTCTTCCCTCAGAGCCAGAACAAGTCATAACTCTTGATGAGGAATTGACAGAGGATAGTCCTATACGCCCATCCACCCAGGATGTCGGCGTCGCTACAACTTCAGAGGTCCCTTCTATCCCTTCTTCTTCTCTTCCTTCCCCTCCTCGAGTGACTCAAACGACCATCCCTTTGGTCGTGTCCTCTGCCCCTTCTTCTACCCTTTCCCCTGCTTCTTCATCTATCTTCTCCTCCCTCGCTGATTTGTCTTCCTCTATTTCTTCCCTCATCTCCGAGCTCCCTTCCCTTCCTATGTCTTCTGCAGTTGCGGTTCCCCTTCCTCCCGTGGACATTTCTTCGGCTATTCTTTCCATGCCGCCGCCGCGTGTCTCCACGTTTTTCCCCTCTTCTACCGTTGCTGCCTCCCCCTCTGTCTCTGGTCCTTCTTCTATAGGACCAGCTTGGATTTCTCAGCAGCTGAGCCAACAAAAGAGGAAAGTCCCCATCGCTCCGATGGACTTTTCGGTCATTCCGGCTAAAGGAGCAAAGAAGCACAAGCCGGTTACACGCTTCTCAAAGAGCGCTGCAGGTGAGAGAGTCATGGAAATAGCGTACCCCAACCCCCTCAAAGAGAAAGAAGATCTGTCTCCGACAGATTTCACCGTGACCCAAGTCACAATGGGGACATCCTCAGAAAGTCTCCAGGGAGAAGCTCTTTCCGCAGTTGATGCACTCTGCAAAAAGCTTCAGGAAACGAAAGAGGAGAAAAGGCTACTGAAGGAGCAGAACAAGTACCTGCTTCAAGCCTTACAGAAGATGGGGAGTGCACCTCCCACAACTGCCGCCGAGACTCCTGAGCTGCTCAGTCAGGAGAAGATCAATGAGTATTCAAAGATCGGCGAGCAGGGTATGGCTGTTTCTGCTTGGAGGAGCCAGATCCTCAAGGATAGTGAAAGAGTAATCGCCGAGTATATCAGTTTATACTTAAACATCGAGAAGGCGAATAAGGAACTCCAAGCATTAGCAGGTCCGATATCAGAAGAGTTAGAACATGCTAGACTCCAGCACGAAACCTTCCAACAAATGTTCGACTGTTCAGTCGAAGATCTGGTCAAGTTCGGAGTCTTCGGTCATCCAAGGGCCCTCAACAAAACTATGTCCACTCTGGACTATCAGATAGATCAGCTGGAATTTGTTTTAGAAAAGATAGACAAGGTAAAGGAAGAGGCCCTGGATGCAATGCATCAAATGGAGAAAATTGTCCTCGCCATGACTCCAGGGTTGCTCACTCCTTCCCTTACCTTGAGATCAGCTGATGACACTATCCGGATTTTCAAGGAGATAGCCTCTCAAGGGACAGGGCCAGAGGTCACGTTCGACACTGAATCTATCAACAACCTACTGGCCTGTAGAGACTTCATCGGGTTCCTTATCGAGGCGGAGAAAGATTATTCCAAACTCCCGGAAAAGCTCATAGACGAGCGGGAGACTTGCGAAGCAATCAGTGAACGGCACAAGGATCCATCACAGGATCAATTTGGGCCAATGATCAGCAAGTTTTTGGAATACCGCGCTCAGTTCCACATATCATCACCTGAGCAGCATCAGAAACAGGCAACCCCTTTTCGGCCGCAGGATGATGATGATGAGTAGCTTCTTCTTCTTCTTCTTCTTCTCTCTCTATTCTCCGACTTTCTTTTCGAAATGTCTAAAATGTGTTGGCACAAATGATGACATCATCCATGTTGCATCATGGGATGATGTCATCCACCAAGTTGTCAAAGTCAACATGACTTTTAGATATTTTGTAGGTATCTTGTAAATAAGTGGTTGGCTCCATTTTGCCTTCTCTCTCCCTCATTTTCTATAAATATGAGAATACTTGTTGTATTCACGGTGAACATTTTTTAGATAGGAATAGAAGTGAGGAGAGAAAGACTTTGAGCTTTCTTGTAACAGAAAAGAACAAGTAATACAATTATTCAGACTTTGTGCTCAATAGCTGTGTTATACATTAGATCTTTCTTACGTTAGATCTGTATGTGTTTAATCTGTTGGATTCATATCTACTTTTCCGTCATTTGTTTATCAGTATTGCTTTGTTTATTTATGCAAGTAGGTTTGGCTCTGTTTACTACCAAACTAAAAACATAAATCTTCTGACCTTTCTGCTTTGGAATTCATTTCTTTTCTCCCTTCGGATCTGTTCTTTCTCTTCTCCCTCTTTCATTCCTTTCTTTTCGCAGCCTGGAACACTCTACTGGGATGAGATCCCAACCCCCGAAGGCAGAATCTGTGAGACTTGCATAGGTTCCTGCTAGTAGAAATAGCAATAAACCAGTTTCGCTTTGCTGTCTCAAAGAGGGGCTAAGCCCTGCAACACTGTTGGCTCGTCTATCCATAGATCTGTCCGCGCGACAGATTTTCGGACCAACAGTTTTTGGCGACTCCGCTGGGGATTGAATAGATCTGTCAGATCTATGGTGGTGGTATAATATAAAATCAGAAAAATATAAGAAAATCACTGCCTGTTTGCAAATCTGCACTTTTTGTTGAAAATCCAAAAAATTTGCAAAAGTGCCTAAAACTGAAAATTTTCTTCTGAGATCCGTAGATCGGGCATAGTTACAGATCTTTAGTTCGCTGAGTTTTTATCAAAATTAACATTTTTTCGTAGATCTGAATTTTTGACTATTTTCCAAAAAGTTCAAAACCCTCTGAAAAATTAAAAATCAGATCTGAAAATCAGCCTGCTATTCTTCCCTGCCATCTTATCCTCGCTGTTATTTGTCATTAACCGCAATCGGTTTTTCGAAGAGGATAGTATTTAAATATTCAGAAAAGTATTTGCTGCTGGTTTTTGTCAGAAAAACCAGAAAATCAGCAAGTACACCCAAAAATAAAGTTTAAATCTGCGCCATAATATCGCAGATCTGAAAGGTACGCTGGCAAGTGAACCTTTTACGCGCAGCAGGAGAGCCCGTGGGGAAGTTGATCCTACTTTCGATCTGCTTCAAAGGCACAATTTCAGCATAACACCGGCACGTTTTTCAGCGCTAAGCTCGGCTAGCCGGTCATCCAGGAGTGTCTCACCTCCACGAAGAAAAAGTCTTTTGCAAGGAACATCTACATCCCTTTGTAGTGCCTTGCTGCTCAGTGGAACCACCCTCCCAGCTCGTGTGCTTTTTCCAGCCTTTCAAATGGCGGGTACCATGGGGAAATGCTATGGGTCCTCTCGCATTACCACATCCAGTTCACGCGCTCCCTCACGGAAACAGAAAGAATTTTCCCAAATTCGACGGGAGCGGAAATCAAAGCACGGATTCCCACATATCTGCTTTCATTATGTCATGCAGTATTTTGGACGTGACTCACGAAGATGTGTCGGTTCGCCTTTTTCTGGAAACTCTACAAGGGCCCGCAGCCGAATGGTTTCAGCATTTGCCAGCCGGATCTATCACCAGTTGGGCCACCTTGCGGGATGCTTTCGAAGACAGATACAAGCCTTCAGAGGATGCATTTGCATTGTTATCACGAATCACTCACCTGAAGAAGGAGGCAAATGAGACCATGCGTGATTTTATCGCCCGGTTCAATGCATTAATCAACCGTGTCCCTACTGCCATGCTTCCAACACCGGAGAATCAAAAGTGTTTCTTCGTGAACGCCATGAGCTCAAAAGTCAGCTTCTTGCTCCTTCAAGAGCGAGTAGCTACTCTACCTCTCGCTCAGGCTGCTGCCATCCGGATAGAAGACAATTTGATAATATCTGGCGAGTTGAGAAAGGAATCATCAAAGTCCAAATCTTCAGATCCCTCGCCTGCTACTTCGTCTGATCCGGCATTCCAAAAGATGGTGAATGATCTGCTCGCATTGAAAAAGCAGTTGGCCCAGGCTCCTAGTTCCTCATACCGAGACGTTCCACGAAGGAGTTTTGTTCCCAACAATGTTTCACAAAGACCGCGTCTACCTGCAACTGCTCCACGGTTGGCGCTTGAAGCTCCTCCGGTCAATGCTTTGGCCAAAATTGAAGAGGAAGAGCAGTATTATGAAGAATCTTCGCCTCAAGGTGAAGATGATCAAGATGTCGGTGAGCCGACTGGCGACTCCACTATTGGATACATGGAATTTGATGAGGATGAATCTGATGAAGAAGAGAGTACTCAGGGCTATGCAAGCGGACAATCCTATGCTATTTTTACCCGCTCGCAAGGAAAGGAAGCGGAAGTTGCTGCCCATGTGCAGAAGGAGAAGGTCGTGTCAAACGTGCCTCCAACCATTGTTAGAAGAGGTAATCCTCTTCCTACTCAATTCCCTGTTAAGTCTTTTGCAAAGAAGTCTTTTCCGCCCATCTCTCCTCCGAATCAGCCCCCTCATATTCCTATCAAGATCAGTAACCCTGTTCCACCATCGCGAAGTGAAGGACTCATTCCCTCACCAACGCAACCCTTGGCCGCGTTCGATATAATAGATCATGCAAAAAAGACCAAGATCCAAATGTCTGAAGCTGAGTATCTTCAGTCAAATCCCGAACAGCTTGTAAGATTAACTAAATATATTCAGAGTCAAGCTGTTACATCTAAACAGGTTTCCCCAAAAGGAATCCTTTCCACTCCTCCTGAATCCCACATAAATGTTGCTTCAACATCTGCATCAGGCAAGATAGAACCTTTCTATCTCTCTCTCCTAATCAACGGCCATAAGTTGAGCAACTGTATAATTGATTCCGGAGCTTCTGACAACGTTATGCCGGCGAAAGTCGCCCATGCTTTGGGCCTCACTCTTACCAAACCTTTCGGCAGATGTTATTCATTGGAAACCAAGCAAGTGCCATTGATTGGCCAAATCAAAGACGCGCAATTTGCGTTCGCAGCATTCCCTGAAAAGAGGGTAAAGATGACCGTTCTCGTCGCTGACATTCCAGCAGCCTATGGAATTTTGCTGGGAAGGAGTTTTTGCAGCGAAGTTGGCGGAGAAATTCACATGGACTGGTCTAAAGCTAGAATTCCAGTCAAAGGCGTAATGCAAACTTTAGAGCCGGAATCCCAAAAGAAGTACTTGGTCACTAGCTCTGAAGATCCCAAAGCTCAAATCCTTTTTGAATCATCAGGGTTGGGGAACTACTTCTTATCTACCGAGACAGGTACAAAGGGCGTTTTTGTTCAAGAAAAGGACCTTAATGAGATCTGGACCTTGCAATTTGATGGCAGTTGCGCGACTAGTGGATGTGGCGCTGGAGTTGTGCTGATATCTCCCGAAGAGGAGGTGATTCCTCTCTCTTTCAAATTGCAGTTTTTCAACACTAACAATACTGCTGAGTATGAGTCTCTCTTACTTGGTATGCAAGCCGCAAAGGAAAGAGGAATAAAAAATCTAAAAGTACAAGGTGATGCCGAGCTAGTTGTAAATCAGGTCAAAAGGATTTACCAAGTGAAAAATGAAAGGCTCAGGCACTACCGCAACGCAGTATGGGACAGCATCGAAGAATTTGATGCTTTTTCAATAGGAGCAATTCCAAGAGCTCAAAATGACATGGCCGATTCATTGGCCTGTTTCAGCATCTCTCATGCTCCCACACCCGGGTTTGAAAACGGACAAATACACCATTGAGGTGGTTTTCCGCCCGAGCGTACCAGACAACTCTCAGCATTGGCAAGTATTCAACGACGATAATCAACTCATTGCCTTTCTGGAAAAATCAGAAAATTTTGACGAGTTGTATTTCGAAGGATCCACCTCTACATGCCGTGAATCAATCAACAGTCAAAACCACGAAACAAAGGAGAACGACGGCATATGTCAGCTCAAAGGGAATAAAATTCCAAAAGGCCTGGTTTCTCTGGAGCGCCTGTTTGACAGGCATGACCGTTTTGTGAAAAAGAAGAGGCGAGATGATCCTGACTCATCTCCAGAGACAGAACCAGTCAATATAGGTTCGGAGGCACACCCGCGATTTGTAAACATTGGCAAATGTTGCACACCTGAAGAGAAGCGGAAATTTGTCAAGTTGCTGAAGAAATATATGGATGTGTTGGCATGGTCCTATGCCGATTTAAAGTCCTTCAAGCCAAAGGACGTTCAGCACGATATTCCCTTGAAAGACGATGTCAAAGCCTTCCGTCAGAAGCAAAGGCACTATAATCCGAAGATTTTGGGCACCATCCAGGCTGAAATTCAGAAGATGCTAGACGCAAGAATCATCTTCCCTATCCATCACAGCACTTGGGTAGCCAATATTGTGCCAGTGCGCAAGAAAAACGGCGAGATACGCATATGCGTAGACTTCCGAAACTTGAATCAAGCTTCGCTGAAAGACAACTACCCTCTTCCGATAATGGATCAAGTTCTGCAAGCAGTAACTGGATCAGAAATGCTGTCTATGCTTGATGGTTTTTCAGGCTACAATCAGATTGAAGTCTCGCCTGAAGATCAATTCAAAACAGCATTCACTACTCCCTGGGGTACATTTGCCTACAGCAGGATGCCTTTTGGCCTGACTAATGCTGGTGCTACTTTTCAACGGGCCATGGACTTCGCATATAAAGGTATGATGGGAAAAGTCATTGTAGTTTATCTAGATGACTTAACCGTGTTCTCTAAACAACGAAGTGATCATTGTGATCACTTAGAGCAAGTACTGGCCAGGTGCCGAGAACATGGAATTTCCCTAAATCCCAAAAATTCTGTTTTTGGGGTTACGGAAGGGAAATTGCTAGGCCATGTGGTTAGCAAAGAAGGAACGAAGATAGATATTGAAAGGGTTAAAGCTATTCAGAGCCTTACTCTGCCTACAAGCAAGACTGGTGTTCATTCTTTCTTCGGAAAGGTGAACTTTCTCAGGCGTTTTTGTTCCTGATTTTGCTGAAAAGACCCGCCACATACTGAACATGATGAAAGGATCACCCACTTTCAGATGGAGTGAAGAAGGGAAAAGGTCATTTGAAGAAATAAAAACTTCTGTTGCCCATGCACCGGTCCTGGTATGTCCGGATTTCTCCAAGAACTTCATTATGTATAGTTACGCCTCCGAACATACTGTGTCTGCAATCCTAATGCAAAAGAACTCGGAGGATATTGAATCTCCAATCGCATTCATGAGTTCTCCTCTCAAGCCTCACGAACTGAAAATGACTCAGCTGGAAAAGCATGCCTTTGCCGTTGTCAAAGCAGTGAAGAATTTCAGGTATTACATTCTGAACTCGCATACGGTAGTGCTGGTCCCTGACACGGCGGTGAAATCAATTCTAACTCAGCAGGAGTTAGGAAGTTTGAGAGGGAATTGGATCGCAAAGGTCCAGGAATATGACCTGGATATTAAACCAACCAAGCTGGTGAAGGGGCAAAGGCCTGTGTCAGCTAATGGCTGAAAATGAAAATTTAGAAGGTCCTAAAGGAAAAGAGGATTGTGCAAACGAAGAGCAAAAGCCCTCTAGAGGAGCCTGATTCTCTGCCTCTAGTTCTGTTTGTTGCAACTAGTGACGAGTGGTACTCCGACATTGCTTTCTTCCTTACCTACGGCGAATGCCCAATGCACCTAACTGCAAAGGAGAAGCGCACTATAAAGCTCAGAGCAGCTAAATATGTCATCTGGGATGACGGTTTATATAAGCGCGGGATAGACGGTGTCTTCCTGCGATGTGTTGACAAGCCCCAGCAAGTAAAACTGCTGGGAAAGTTTTCACAATTCAGCCTGTGGAGGCCATTTTTCTTCTTCCGTGACAGCGCACAAGATCATTCGAGCCAGGTACTATTGGCCGAATGCTCTTTCAAGATGCGGCTGCCTGGGTGGCAAAGTGTGAACCCTGTCAGCAATTTGTCGGCAAGCCCAAGTTGGCTGCCCTTCCCCCTACAGGGCCGGTCATCATCAATGAACCATTCAGGCAATGGGGAATTGATTTTATTGGCGCACTCAATCCTCAATCGAGTGCTAGACGTAGCTATGTCCTTACAGCAATGGATTACTTCACCAAGTGGGTGGAAGCCATACCTGTCAAGCATGCCACTTCTGAGGTGGTTTGCAGTTTTATCAAAGAAAATATCATTGTCAGGTTCGGTGTTCCAAACAAAATCGTTGCTGATAATGCTTCTAACTTCTCCTCCCGAGAAGTTATTAGTTTTTGCTATGAATATGGAATAACTTTAGCACATGCCTCGGATTATTACCCTCAGGGAAATGGTCAGGCGGAATCCAGTAATAAGAACTTGGTGACCATCATACGGAAATTAGTAGATGAGAATCAGCGGATGTGGCACAAGTCTTTGTATGACGCTTTGTGGGCGGACCGCATTACCCCCAAGAGATCTCTCGGCATGTCACCTTTTCAAGTGTTATATGGCACTGATGCCGAGCTTCCTATTTCTGCTGAACTTCCTGCTCTGCGCTTGGCACGAGCAATTGAAGATGAAACTTTTCAGAGTTCTCTAGAAAAGAGAATCATGTATCTTGCGGAACTTGAAGAAAAGAGAGTAAGAGTGGTCGACAGGATCACTGAACATCAGAATCAAGTAAAGAGGCTTTTTGACAAGAAGGCCAAGCAGAGAAATTTTCAAGTGGGAGATCTTGTCCTCTTATGGGACAAGCGAAGAGAGCCAAAGGGCATGCACGGAAAATTTGATTCCCTATGGAGAGGGCCCTTCAAAATCAAACAACTCAATGGAGAGAATAGTTTCTATCTCTCGTATCTGGATGGAGCTGAACTCCCGCTTCCCTATAGCGGGCAACATCTCAAGATCTTCAGGAAGTAGAGCTTGCTCTCTTCTTTGTACAGTTTATTTTCGTCGTGTGTTTGCTTTTGTCGTGTGGTTTCTTTCGTTCTCCCTCCGGTCCCCCTTGTTTTTGACTCTGTTACCCAATGGATAGGCACATGTGAACTGGGATTCTCTACCCCCGAGTTCGCTCAGGAGTAGTCCCCCAGAAGGAGCCAGCTGTTTATCCCGTAAAATTGACAAGGGCAATTTTACCGATAACCATACGGAAAATTTTGTTTCGATCCCTTGTTAGGGATCCCCCGCGTTCGAAACGTCGTAAAGTCCCTTCCCGGGAAATCTAGTTTTCGAACTTAGTCTTTTTGAGCCTTTTTTGGCTGGGCCGCATGGATTTGCCTTGTAACACCAAGTTTTGGTGCGCCCCCTTAAAAGCCTTTGGCGCATGGTTTTCCATGTTAACACGTCTTTCGGTGCGCCAAAGGGCGCATATAATCTATGTGTTACACCAAGTTTTGGTGCGCCAAAGGGCGCACATAACTTCATGTCGACAATGCATACGGTGCGCCAAAGGCGGCGCTCATTCTTCTGTTGTCGAATACTTCCGTGCGCCAAAGGGCGCACACTTTCCCCTGTCGACAGCAGTTTTCATGCACCATTTCAAAAGTGGTTGGCGCATTGATGACAAGTTTTTCTATAAATATCAGTGCGCGCCCAATGTCATTTTCATTCCTTTTTGTCAAAACACGTGATTGCTCTGGATTTGTCAGCTCTGCTCTGTCGTTGTCATCGCCCTGTGGACCCGCTCTTCAATTTTTAATATATATTCAGGTAAGAGGTTCTCCCTCTTTTCCATTTTGTGCTTTTGTGTTCTTGGTCTGTGCGTTTCTTGGTCTATGTTTTGGTTTGCTGGCCTGTTTTAAGTGAGATATGTTTGAGCTGGTTTCCCCTGCGCTGTCCTGTTCCTTTTTCTTTCCTCCTTACTTCCTCCCTCTTTCCAGATCTGCTGAAAGGGAGCTGTTTTGAAAGGGCTTGGTCTGCTAGACTTTTTATATGAAACCCTCTGTCCTTGCTATCTTCGAAGTGGAAGAAAGAATGAAAAATATTTTAGTAGTTAGTGTAGTTCTATGGCACACTGGCGCGTTTTGTTGCAACAAAAACAGTTGCGCCCCTCGGCGCACTTACCCGCCATGTTACATGACCAAAACCCGCGCCAATGGCGCACCCTCTTGTCATGCTGCACCTAGAACTCATGCACCCTCAATGGTGCGCCCTTTTTACATGCTACAAGTCTAAATCCCACGCCTCCTTAAAAGCCTTCGACGCACCCTTTATCCATGCTACATAATGTTTCCATGCGCGAAAGGGTGCACCCAGCTTTCATGCAACACAAGCCTTATTCGCGTGAGTATAAAGTTAGAAAGGCGCGGGCGCACCCTCCATTGCAGTAACATAATGTTGTGTAAAACCTTCATGCGCCGCGCCAAAGCCTTTGGCGCACCATTTGTTAATGTTACACAATCTTCCCATGCGCCAAAAGGCACACCGAACCCCAATGTAACACGCATTTCCTGTGCGCCCTGCTATAAAATGCAACCTGCTTCATCCATGTGCCATGCGCCTTTAGTGCCAGTATAACCTCTGCAACATTCCTTTTCTGTGTGCCTTATCTATTTGGCCTGCCAGTTGCATTTTTCCTGCGCCCTGAGCCTTAAAATCTCTAACTCTTTCTTCTTCTAGCTTTCCAATGGAAGATCAAATGACTAATTCAACCTTTTTGGATTGGGTCTCACTTCTTCTTTGTGCAGATCAGCAACTGAGTTCGAAAGAACACATGTCTATGTCAAGCAAGAAGCCCACAAAACCAAGAGGAAAAGCTAAGCTGACAGAAGAAGAGATGAAATACAAATATCAGAGGGTCAGGATTCCCGAATCACAGGCTGAGTGCAGTATGGATGTCAGAGACTCTGAATTGGGTCACATTGACATGGATGAGTTCTGGGTTAGGACTCAAAAAGTTACAAGAAGTCTATGGATGGACAAGTTAATAGGCAGTGCCCTGCGCTTCGCCGGAGGAATCCCCGTCAGCGCTGTAAACAATGAACTCATGATGGTGATTGCACAATGTTACAACAAGGACACAAGATGTGTCGAGAACAGTAAGGGCGAGGCAGTCATAAACCTCACTGCCCGTCACTTTGAGTTGATACTTGGCATCCCTCATCACCGAAACTACATGGCTATTAGCCAACGAGAATGTATCAAGGCCTAGGAAGAAAACGAAGACCAGTGCATGCAGTTGATGAATGAGGTCTACCTAAAGAATAAGAAGGTGGTGACCCAGTGGCCTCAGACTATCCACTGAAGTGATTTCTCAGAGGAACTCAGTGATACTATCACTTTCCTGAGCAGAGTCTTCGGGCTTTCAGATGCCCACTATTTCCATAAGTGGATGCTTCGGTACCTGGAGACAATGAATAAGAATTTGCCCGATCAGCGCTTTTGCTGGGGTGAAATAATCAGCAGCACCATCTCTGAGCAGCTACAACAGTTCACCACAACAGGAGTGTTCCATATGAACTCCTATGTAGTCTATGCTGCAGCGTCAACAAGGGATTATCCGGGGCTGAACCGAAGTGGAGTATGGCCTCAGGCCAAGATATTTGATTACTATCCAGAACTGAGGCTGGAGAATAGCATCCAACATTTCGCAAAAGTTAACGATGCATTCTTCTATCATGTCATCTGCCTACTGAGGCCAAACATGACTCATAGCCGGACGACCAAGAACATAGTGGCAGTCACAGAGAAATGGGGGGCCCTGTTCACCCAATTTCCCACGTTCACCTATCTAAGGGCTGCCAACTTTTTGGGAGAGCCAACCAGGCTACCAAGGTATGCTAGGCCTAAGCTGATTCTACTAGAACTAT
Organism: Taxus chinensis; assembly: GCA_019776745.2. NCBI lineage: Eukaryota > Viridiplantae > Streptophyta > Pinopsida > Cupressales > Taxaceae > Taxus > Taxus chinensis. The sequence continues at coordinate 20,391,202 of CM034157.1, forward strand.
CAAGACAGCTGGTCACATACCATGAGAAGTGCCTCAAAAGAAAGAAGGGTGGAACTCCTTTCCCCCTCAAAGTGGGAAGATACACATGCTCCACCCACCATAAGGTGAAGGAAATTTTCGTAGAACTGGAGCTACTCAACTTGAAGCATGACTTCCCAGCAAGGCCTACCTTCGACCCAAGAAGCTGCCTGCCAAAAGCAAAGCTCGATCCGATCCATGTCCCTCAAATTGAGGATATTTACATTGACATTCTCCATGAGGTGGAACTCAAAAGAAAGGATCATTTGTGCTTAGCATTGGAGGAAATCATCCAATACGGAGTGGCCATTGTCCCCGAAGGCTTCCAGACTACGGAAGATGAAGTAGATAAGGTGTATAATGACACAGATGGGGACAATTGGCCCTTCCTGGCCATTGACAGAAACAAGGCTCCTCAAACAATTGAGGAGACGGTCAAGGAGACTATGCGAAGAACAGAGCATTGGTGCCGCATGAACGGACTAATCTACCTCGGGGTAGATTTCACAACTTCCCCTTTGGGCAACACACCTCCAAGGTCAAAGAAGCAGCTGAAAGGCAAAGGTGCAGAAGGTGAACCTAGCACCATTCAGGAGGAAGCCCCTGAAAGTCCTCTTCCCTCAGAGCCAGAACAAGTCATAACTCTTGATGAGGAATTGACAGAGGATAGTCCTATATGCCCATCCACCCAGGATGTCGGCATCGCTACAACTTCAGAGGTCCCTTCTATCCCTTCTTCTTCTCTTCCTTCCCCTCCTCGAGTGACTCAAACGACCATCCCTTTGGTCGTGTCCTCTGGCCCTTCTTCTACCCTTTCCCCTGCTTCTTCATCTATCTTCTCCTCCCTCGCTGATTTATCTTCCTCTATTTCTTCCCTCATCTCCGAGCTCCCTTCCCTTCCTATGTCTTCTGCACTTGCGGTTCCCCTTCCTCCCGTGGATATTTCTTCGGCTATTCTTTCCATGCCACCACCGCGTGTCTCCACATTTTTCCCCTCTTCTACCGTTGCTGCCTCCCCCTCTGTCTCTGGTCCTTCTTCTATAGGACCAGCTTGGATCTCTCAGCAACTAAGCCAACAAAAGAGGAAAGTCCCCATCGCTCCGATGGACTTTTCGGTCATTCCGGCTAAAGGAGCAAAGAAGCACAAGCTGGTTACACGCTTCTCAAAGAGCGCTGCAGGTGAGAGAGTCATGGAAATAGCGTACCCCAACCCCCTCAAAGAGAAAGAAGATCTGTCTCCGACATATTTCACCGTGACCCAAGTCACAATGGGGACATCCTCAGAAAGTCTCCAGGGAGAAGCTCTTTCCGCAGTTGATGCACTCTGCAAAAAGCTTCAGGAAAGGAAAGAGGAGAAAAGGCTACTGAAGGAGCAGAACAAGTACCTGCTTCAAGCCTTACAGAAGATGGGGAGTGCACCTCCCAGAACTACCGCCGAGACTCTTGAGCTGCTCAGTCAGGAGAAGATCAATGAGTATTCAAAGATCGGCGAGCAGGGTATGGCTGTTTCTGCTTGGAGGAGCCAGATCCTCAAGGATAGTGAAAGAGTAATCGCCGAGTATATCAGTTTATACTTAAACATCGAGAAGGCGAATAAGGAACTCCAAGCATTAGCAGGTCCGATATCAGAAGAGTTAGAACATGCTAGACTCTAGCACGAAACCTTCCAACAAATGTTCGACTGTTCAGTTGAAGATCTGGTCAAGTTCAGAGTCTTCGGTCATCCAAGGGCCCTCAACAAAACTATGTCCACTCTGGACTATCAGATAGATCAGCTGGAATTTGTTTTAGAAAAGATAGACAAGGTAAAGGAAGAGGCCCTGGATGCAATGCATCAAATGGAGAAAATTGTCCTCGCCATGACTCCAGGGTTGCTCACTCCTTCCCTTACCTTGAGATTAGCTGCTGACACTATCCGGATTTTCAAGGAGATAGCCTCTCAAGGGACAGGGCCAGAGGTCACGTTCGACACTGAATCTATCAACAACCTACTGGCCTGTAGAGACTTCATCAGGTTCCTTATCGAGGCGGAGAAAGATTATTCCAAACTCCCGGAAAAGCTCGTAGACGAGCGGGAGACTTGCGAATCAATCAGTGAACGGCAAAAGGATCCATCACAGGATCAATTTGGGCCAATGATCAGCAAGTTTTTGGAATACCACGCTCAGTTCCACATATCATCACCTGAGCAGCATCAGAAACAGGCAACCCCTTTTCAGCCGTAGGATGATGATGATGAGTAGCTTCTTCTTCTTCTTCTTCTTCTCTCTATTCTCTGACTTTCTTTTCGAAATGTCTAAAATGTGTTGGCACAAATGATGACATCATCCATGTTACATCATGGGATGAAGTCATCCACCAAGTTGTCAAAGTCAACATGACTTTTAGATATTTTGTAGGTATCTTGTAAATAAGTGGTTGGCTCCATTTTGCCTTCTCTCTCCCTCATTTTCTATAAATATGAGAATACTTGTTGTATTTGGGGTGAACATTTTTTAGATAGAAATAGAAGTGAGGAGAGAAAGACTTTGAGCTTTCTTGTAACAGAAAAGAACAAATAATACAATTATTCAGACTTTGTGCTCAATAGATGTGTTATACATTAGATCTTTCTTACATTAGATCTGTATGTGTTTAATCTGTTGGATTCATATCTATTTTTCCGTCATTTGTTTATCAGTATTGCTTTGTTTATTTATCCAAGTAGGTTTGGCTCTGTTTACTACTAAACTAAAAACATAAATCTTCTGACCTTTCTGCTTTGGAATTCATTTCTTTTCTCCCTTCGGATCTGTTCTTTCTCTTCTCCCTCTCTCATTCCTTTCTTTTCGCAGCCTGGAACACTCTACTGGGATGAGATCCCAACCCCCGAAGGCAGAATCTGTGAGACTTGCATAGGTTCCTGCTAGTAGAAATAGCAATAAACCAGTTTCGCTTTACTGTCTCAAAGAGGGGCTAAGCCCTACAACACTGTTGGCTCGTCTATCCATAGATCTGTCCGCGCAACAGATTTTCGGACCAACAGCCCGGCAGGACCTTAGAGGTCTTCCACTTCATCTTTTGCAGGTTGATGTGCTCCTATGAAGATTTCAGCCTTTGGAGGCACTTGCAAACACATCTGGTGACTCCATCTGGTCAACGACCCATCTCTGAAGTTGCAGAGCTTCCCTTCCATTCATTTTCATTCATCCCCATCCATTCTTCCTTCCATATCTTCCATCTTCTTTCCCATTCCATGAGGTTGTGCAATCATGACTTCGTTTCCATCATGGAATCCACATCAACAACAGCAGTATATCACACCTCCAACATGTTTTACAAATCCTCCAAATCAGCATTTTGAGCAGATTCAAGATCAGTATGCATACCCATATGACAGCTGTGCCAAAATCAGTTTGGCTATGGAGCTTTCCAAGAGCAGGGTGTGCATACAATGAAGACCATCAGATCCAAGATGCTGGTTTATTGGAGAAAATCCAAAAGATGGAGGTAGAGATGGTGCAGTCCAGAGCAATAGCTCAAATGAGAGCTTTCAGAATTGGTTGCAGGACTCCTTGTCCATGGGGAGGCTCTTTTCCAAGACACTTCAGCCCTCAGGAGAAGCTGGACTTCATGATAAAGATACTGCCCCAACTTGCACAATGGACAACAGAAATAGAGGCCTATACATTTTGTGTTGAACAACCTTGTCAATGGGTAAGTTCTACACCATCATCTGGTTTTTCTCTTCCCATTACTCAAGCAGCATCATCTCATTTGGACTTGCAAATTTTAAACTCTCCATCTGCTTTCCCAAATGTTGATCCCATGTCTCCACCTCTCATTCTTCCACCACACCTCAATTCGTCTTTCCTTTTTCCTTCCAAACAGTCATCCCCTCCACAAGAGCTAATAGAAATACCCCCTCCTCCAAAGAAACAGCAGGTTCCACTGCCTCCACCACCACAAAAATTTGTAAAATTAGTTGAGTTTCAACCCATTCCTCCTTTTGCATTCCCAATCCCATGTTGGGAAGAAGAAATTGAAAAAATCAGTCATCAAGGACAGCAAGAGGAAGAGCCAAACAGAAAAGAAATGACAGACAAATTGAGGAATTGGGCTGCCAAATTTGGGATAACAAAGATCCCCTTGATGGTTAAGCCTACAGAAGAGGATAAGGTTGGAGAACAAATGGTGGTCAGGAATGATTCTGTTGCAGCAGAAGAAGAAGATCTTGCAGTCCCAACTTGCCCTCTAGAGCAGCAGAATGAAGAGTTTGACTTGACAAACTTCATGCTGGAGGAAGAGTTCAATCAAGAGCAAGATTGTCTTCAAACATTGGAGAAAGGAGAAGCTACTCCAAATCCAAAAGAAGAGGAGCACATTCTATTTGTGGAGGAGAAAATTGCAGATCCAAGGGCTTTGAGCACAAAGCAAGCTAGAGGATAACACTTCAGTTCTTCTTTCCACTTCACCTCTCTCAAGTTCTAGTAATGAAGAAGAGTTTGATCTCTCAAGCTCAATATTGGAGAGTGAAAGAAACCATGGTGGTCAAGTTGCAGATCAAGAAGACACCATGGAGGAAGTTGAACATTTGCAGCAGGACAATCATGAGGCAGTTTATCTGTCAGATTTGGAGGACTATTTTGATGGAGAAGAGCTGGTTGAGTTTCCACCATTCTCTCTTTCATAATTCACATTCCAAACACTTGAGTCTGCTGTCATGAAGGAGAACATTCATTTGTAGCAGCCTGCATCTTACAACAGCTCTTTGGAACCAATATTAGAAGATTTTAATTTTTCATGTTCTTCATTGGAGGAAGAGAAAGGCAGAGGAAGGGTTCTACCATTACTTCCACACCATCCATTCAGGAGGGTCTACAAGAAGACTCCATTCTTGGAGTTGAAAATCAGAGCTATGGGCATATCAAACTGATCAGACCTTGCCCAATTAGGTATTTGGCTTCATTGGAGCCAAAGGAAAAGTCACAACCAGTCATGCTTGCTTCTGAGCATGAGGATGAGCTACAAAGTACCAAGGATCAGCTGTCATACCTCTCCAATCTAAATGCATAGCAACTAAAAGAGGTATTGGATTTGCCTTCAGTTGATACCTTGATGATTTGGGTGGAAGACCAGCTTCTTGTTGATTTTCCATCCATCCAAACAGCCATGATCAGCTGCCAAATCAATTGCATGGCTGCCATTTTGAAGAAAGGAAGTTATTTCTCACAACCAATTGCAGCGTTTGTTTAGCTTTCCTTTGCTTCCAGTTAGAGTAGAGTAGATAGGTTTGCTTTCAACAGAAGAAGTGCTTGTGCACACTTTGGATGTTCTATTTGGGGCATGTATGATTTTCAGTTTTGTACATAGTTTTTGGTGGTGCTGGTTTTGCTCTTTCACAGTTCATTCCAGTGGCATTTTGGTGAGAACAACTCCATGTCCAGTGGGTTTCAGCGGCTCAGAGGGAAGTTTTCAAAGTTCAGATCAGTTTTCAGGCTGCTACTTATGACTCCATGCCCAATGGATTACTTCAGGAAACTAGTCTTTTCATCTAGTAGGCAGATGACCCCGCTGAGTCGCCAAATTCTTATCCAAAATTCACCCCCCAGGGTAATTTTGATAACATGCATACAGAATATTCAAGTCCGGAGAAAATATGATTGATTCAGGGCCCAAAATCATGTTTTTTGGGGTCCCTCGGCTTCTCCCAAACTCTCCCATCCAAGAAGGAATGTCCAACAGGAGTGAGTCTACAATATAGAAGATCATGTAGCAAATACTAAGCATTGGGGCAGAACACACAGGTATCATGAATAATTTTCGGCTACTATGTCCTATTGTCTTTAGGCGGTCCTTATGGACAGCTTGGGGTGCCTGATGGGCCAAATGATAAGATTTGGGATTACCCCATGGAACACCAGTCACCTACAAAAATATTTGGAAATTACTTGTCAAACAGATCAATGAGTAGACCATTCAAGCATAGGGTGTAGATGTCGTATGATAGACTCTACGCAACTGTTTGAATAAGAGTGGAACATACCCAAGGAGTTTCCTTTGGTGGTGGGTAAGGCAGTTTAGTTTGTAGTCTACCAAAAAAAATTCATCATGTAATTTTTCATGAAGGACAGGGCTTGGAGCCCATGGTGCAAAATGTACCGTATGCCTTACCATCCAGGTATTTCTGAAACAGGGAGTTTATCAATTTTGAGATGTCTGGGCCACCTAGACGCGTGGGACGTGCAGACAAGGTATATTGTCACTACCACACTTTGAGAAATCAGAATATGCCACGTATCCTAAGGAGCAGGGAAGTGCCTACATTGAGAGGCTTATCTCAGATATTATAAGCATAAATCTTGTAAGCTTGGAAGTTAGGGACACCAGAGAAAATCTTGTGTACCTGCAACTCAAACCCAAGCTGGAGGACACTAAGTATGTGGAGAATAAGTTTTCACTCCCATGGCCACCAAAAGATAAGCATATAATGGAAAATTTTCCAACAGGAAAGCCCACAGAAAGGTGGAGGAGAGTAGATGATGAAGAAGAAGAGCGTGAAGATAGTGGTGGTTTAGAGCATAGAGTAGCTGGGAAAACCTTCAAATAAGTTTTGAAACTAAGCGCTGCCCTACACCACTTCAGATCCCAAAAGAGGGAGATCCAGAGGAATTAGATGCAATTGAAGGAGAGTTCTTTATTTCAAAAGAGTATTTAGGAGAACAAGGACCCTAGGTGCTACTACACATTCCAGTGGTCAAATCACCTGCGATTCTCTCCAGTTAAAAGAGAGACAAATGAGAAAAGAATAAGGAAAGTAAAGCCATGAATGAGGATTTCAAGAAGAGTCTAAGCAAATGGGTCGCATTCCCTTCAGCTCTAGCCAGAAGATGAAGATATGAAGGACAGAGAGGAAGGAGGAAATGAGGAAGATGAGACAGCAAATGAGACTACTCCAAACATAATAGTAAAAGTTCAAAATCTTGAAGCCCAAGTTTCTAAGCAACCTAGATAAAAAAGAACAAGTGGATAATATCTTCCACTAGTCATGGGCTACGCTGAGGACACAGGTAAAATTGTCTGTGCCTGTTTCCAAAGCACAATGATACAAAAGGAGTTATATCGCTGGGATTTTATGGATGAATATATGGCAACTGTGTGCACAAGGAAGAAACTGTCATGGTTGATGCACATGCACATGGATGAACAAGAATTTTATGTATGTGAAGATTTGTTTGTTTTAAGGAGGTTGAAGAAGACACCTCAAGCTAGGCACATAACAATAAATCTTACTGTTATGTAAGATGAATAAGTGAGTAATCATTTTGTGAAAGTCTCGATAGAAGTGGAATGGTGGGATATGATAAAGCTGCAACAATTAGGGCGCTGAGGGAGGAGATCAAGACTAAGGATGAGGAAATAGCATTCCTAAAGAAGGAAAAAGACTTGGCATAGAAGAAGAACATTAGTTTTATCAGCATGGTAGAGGAGATTGGGGATAATTTCATGAAGGCTAAGATGCACTTAGAGCCAAAGGTACCTAAGACATTTCCTTCGGCAATACATTATGTAAGTACATTGGTGGAATTAGTGCTTATAGATGAACCTTTGTGCATGCCATCACCAAAGGACAAAGCATAAGAAGTAGAGTGAGAAAAGGCTTCAGTGATGAGGAATATTACATCATATGAGGGGTTTCTTTAGAGCTTACAGGTGGAACTAAAGAAGGTAGATCAAGCACTGAATATTTGTATAATGCTAGAAGAAATTATAAGGACTAGGACCATTTTAGAAGACAATGAAGTTGTGAAGGCCATGAAAGAGGAAACATTGGGCTGTGCAGAATGATTAGAACTTGTAAAGAAGAAGCGTGAGGCCCTTACAATAGCTCAAGAACCACACATGAAAAGGTTGGATGAGCTTGGAAAACTCATCTCACAAAAGATGGACTTATTAGAAGGAAGAATGACTGCTATGTCCAAGATTGTGTTGGTATTGCAGAATGAGAAATGAGAGATTGCAAAGGATGAGTTAGAATTGATTACAGTGGATATACCAGAGAAGGCAGAGGTCATGCTTAATGATTAGTAGACTTTAGAGGTGGAAATAAAAGAAGAATATCTAGAGTTAATTCTTTAGGTTGACGCAGAAAATACTGCAGGGTAAAGATATTATTTTTTTCATCAATTTTTTTCTATTATTTATTCACATTCTTTGATTCATTTTAGAGACAACCATTTTTGGGGAGGAAATGGAATTAGTGTGAGGTAATGTTGGTTAGTCAGAATCTGACACTTAGCAAAGGAAATACAGAAGGTTTGGACTAGAGAGAAAAGCACATTCAAAGGCGCGAAGGTAGTGGAAAGGATCGTGTGCGAAGAATAGAAATAGGTTTGAGACTTAGTCTTGTTCATGGTGAGGCTCTATTTTTGGAGATAGCATGTGGAGCACATGAACTGGTCAAATAATTATGTGACACACATTGAATATTTTTGGAGGATCAACTACAAAGCACTTTTCATGGATACAAGCCAAGAATAGATCTACTATTGTTAGTTAACTAGAAGAAGTCTATTATTAGTACACTTGCATGTGTGGCTATTTTTGTAATGACACATGGATAATAATATCATGTGAACTATTTTGGGATTAGATAAGCAGTGGAGGGAAAGTCCCCACCCTTATAAGAATGTATTGAACCATGTCACATAAGGGTGAGTGTAAGAACTATGTTATAGTAAGATTATGTTGCCAAATTTGATACGTGCATGAGCGTATACTATTGTTATTGTAAGGAGGATTCTATGTATAACTGATTTTAATATAATGGAGACTATGGATTGAATCAAGGTGTTATCATGGTTACAGTTTAGTATTGCATGTTTGATTTCATCATGGTTATCTTTTAAGTCTATTATATTCTACATCTAGATCTGAACATGCATTGTAGAATGATATATTAGTCTGTGGATATCTGAATGCCTTAAGTATTCATCATTCTAACATCCTACAACAACAACCATAAAGAGGGGCCTAGTATGTTTGTGTGCTTTGGGTGAGCGCTCAGTCTAGGCAGTGTGATGTGCTAGCACGCCTGGGCTTGTATTGGTGAATTCTAGGCTGCCTCAGACATAATGAATCTTTGACCATAACTAAATAAATTAACCTAGACAATATACTAATAAAAAATTATTAAAAAATGATGAAATATTCAATGACCAATTATAAACTAAACTCTAATGACTCAATTTTCCAAAATATCTAGAGGTTATTATTAGAATCACACATACTATGACAAAATAGTGTAATTGACAACGTTAAGACTAAAATAACTACGAATAACATATATACAAAATGTATCTGAATACAATAAATATAATAAACATGAATTTACAAAAACTTAAGCAATTATACTAATTTGACATCATAACCAATCATCAAAATTTTTGAGCCACCGTAGAATTACACACACAGATGATTATGAATGAATCAACTTTTTTTAAATTCTACTAAGAGATCATATACAGGGCTGATGCAAAGTCTACAACTTATGTTGTTATGGTGAGTATCTTGAATATTACCAACTAGGCACACAGTGAGGTAGCTGTCCACAAACCAAACACCTAGGAAGCATGTTCAACGGTCAAAGTTTACATGGGTTGAAAGGAACTAACTCAGTCTCAAATTTAGTGCATCTATCTTTGATCAACAATTATGCCCACGTCTTCAATTATATAACACTCTTCCTTTAAAGGAATGAGAAAATCAACATATGAGTAGGAAGATATCAGTTATGTAGATGTGTCTGCATAGTTTGAAGCCATTTATAGGTCTCATACACATCCAAAGGCCATGGGCATACCTTCTCTGATATCAAATCTAGGGTACGATCATTTCACAACAAAATAATGCTCTTCTTATTATTATTTAAAGAACATCATACACTTTTATAGGTAATTATGCATCCTAAAAAATAGGACCCTTTAACAAAATAGACATAACCACTACCATAATATTACAATTTGTTGTAATAACTCGTAAAATACATAACAATATTAAATAATATAATAATCCAATGTAAACGCTAATTTCCTAACAATATAAAAATACTCAGAAACCATCACCGACATAGTCATCTAACCAAATTTTTCTAGTCTTGACACCACTCAAGACACTCCCACCCAATATTGGAAGAGAAATGATTTGACGACAGAATAATTTGGTGTAAGATCCCAATGCTTGGTGCTTCCTTTGTAATACCCCTCATATTGCAAGAGATTTCCCCCAAGGGATTCTACAACAAAAAATAACATAGCAAAGAATGATGGAAGGCTATGAGGTCAATGTTGGTGAACCTTACCAGTCCTTGGGAATTCAAAAAGTGGCCTTTGTTTTGAAAATGCAAGGGATGTCCCTAAAACAAGAGGCAAAGATTGTGCCTGAACATGCACTTTTGTCTTGGATCAAAGGATAAGAATTTTTACTCACTAATGATGCATCCACTTTCTCCAAGAGGCGGATGATAGAATCCATGATCCCTACTCCTACATTAGTGAATGGAGCAAGGAAGGTGTAACATCCCCATTTTAAGATACTAGAACAAGGAATTTTTTTATTTTTTTTATTTTTTTTTGTATATACAACGTTCCCTATTATGAATTATATAATTCAAACACACGTTCAAGTTTTAATAATTGTTCTCTGTCCAATTAATGCAGTTTGGATCACACAATTTCCTTTTAAAAACTAATGTTCTCTGTTCACATATTTGCAATATGGAACACACATTTAGTGCCATTCAATCATATAACAGATACCATATGCTGCTGTAAATGACTCGAAGAACTACCGATCTCCCATTTTATGGCTCGGAGTTTCAGCGATCTCTCATTTCATGACTCGGTGACTTACCGATCCTTCATGTTAATTCATGCATAGTATAATGAATATACAAGGTTCTCTTACCATTTCTGGTTATCAAAGTGATCCATTTAAGAAGTCTATCTAAATATCTGTTACTGATATTCATCTGACATCCTGCATCTTAAACTAGGTGATTAGGACAACGCAACCAGCACTTGCGATACGTTGGCCAATGATTTTCACATGCTTTGCATGATCATATTCCTAGATGTGATACACACCAATGGAATACGTCCTTCACCTCACTTCATCTGTTATCTAGAATGGTCTTTCCTGGTCTCTACCAGTCCTTCCATTTAAGGTCAAACTCTAACCTCAACTAGCAATATGAACGAGTATAGGAAGTTACTCATGGTAACTAAAGATACGCAGACATACGGTGTCATTCCTAGATGACTCCATGTGTCTAGTTACCTTTAGTCCTCCGGAGTCACTCCGTATACGTGATCACATTTCTATCCCCAGCCAAGAACTTATTATCCAGCTTATGTAAACTTGATGATTTAATTCGGAAGGGCATTGTAATATGTCAGCTATAACATTGTGTCGTCATGAAGGCCCCACCTTCATGAAGACACCATATTGTAGCTGGCGTATGTCAATGTCCTACGGAATCCTCTCTTCGAGGGTACACATCCAGTTCAATTGTGATTTGGTTATAATCTTAGTATTTAAGATCAACTTTCAGTAGAGATGTTGATCCTTTATCCTTGTTCTTGTTACAGTTATATGTAGCTAAGAGAGACTTAATCCATCTTCTAACTTAATACTCATCTCCTCCTTCATACCGAAGGGTTGCATATTCACTTCTTGGTTCCTTTCTTATTCTTTGGACTAATCAGTCCATTATCAATAAACCTAATAAGTTTAACCTATTAAACTTAACCAAGTTTTTCCACAACTGTAAACAAATTCAGAATTCCATCTTATTAGACGTCATTAAAACGAGGTCTAATTCTAAATGAATTTATTCATTTATCCTCCTTAACCTTACTTAGTTAAGGTCTGTTAACAATAGATATGATTTCCCATATCTTTATTTTCTGAATTATAACATTCGAGGCTATTAATGGAGTCTGAATACAAGGTTCGGCTGCTCCTAAGTTATTTGATATTCCTTAGCTTTCGAAGCTAATCCCGAATACCTTCCAATTAGAGATTTCATGTTTATCTAAATCCTTTTTAATGTCAATTCAAAATTCATCTTAACCCAAGTATGAACTAATTGCACATTTCAACGTAAAAGTTGCATTCAGGTAAAGAATAAATGTTATTTCCTTTTAAATTCATCCATTAACATTCGAATAATTCCAAGTCAAGGAATAATGTTATATTCTCAAACTTATTCAACAATATCAAACTGATACAGTTATTGAAATATCACACTTTTACTTGTATTCATCCATCAGATTTACAATCTATACATTTGCCAGTCCAAATGAATGGACTTTGTTTATATCAAACAACATTACAACTCATGAAGATAGAAGAATGTAACTTCTTCCTTTCTCATTTCCTCATGGAGGAGTGATAGCTATAAATACAATCCATCTTCAGTTAATCAAAGAAGTATAGGAAAAAAACCATGTCTTCATTTATACTCAAGTTTCATCTGCAAAATTACTTGCATGGGTCAGTTCATTGAACTGAGCATATTAAGCACTTGTCTTTAAAATGAGGTTCTTTTAATTAACTGTCTCAATAAAAGAAACCTGCTTTTATGAAACGTTAATATGAACATCAATCAAGAATTAAATACCAAAAAGGATGAACAGCATATCAACTCAATCATCCAATAACCCTCCTAATCAAACAAAGGATTACTTCCCTCTTTCCCAAATAATTATTACGAGAAGTAATTTCCTTCAACAGTTCCAAATTACAAACATTTGTAAGAACTAAAAAAAAAAACACAACTATGCAACTGTTGTTCTAACATAAATGCTATCAATTCCATTCTCTTACAATAGTTGTGAATTCAAAAGATAGATCTTAACTAAAATCTAAACCGAATTATTGTCCCTTCCTTCATACAACTCATCTGATTTCAAGCAATCAAACGCTGAAGAGAACAAGCAAACAACAATTAAATACCAATGCTTAACCCAAGCAGTATGAAATTCGTTCCATAACAATTATAGATTTCCAACTGTATGAGACAAAAATGATCATTAATTCAAATTATCCATTCACACTCTCTTTCTTTTCCTCATAGTTGTACTAGAAGTTTTAATCCAAATGTGATATCAATCAATGATAACAGTCCAAAGAGAAATAAATGAAAATCAATAATTGAATATAAGGGGCAAGATCATATCACCTCTTCTACTGTCTATCCAAATACCTCTTATTTAGAGCAGACATGCTCCAATAGTATAATTCATTCAGAGTAGTATATTCAGTAATTGAAAACTACTATTACCTTTCCAAAAAGTTGACCAGAGTTCATTGCAACTGGTCTATAAACATTAGTACCAAAAGAACCAGCAGGCAGAATACCATATCAAATTAGTACAGCAAAGTAAGATGCTACAATAAACTTACTGTCCCAGGGAACCCATGTTTATGCAAATAAAAAAACATCAAGGAATTATAACTCGCATAATAGTCTATTAATATCACCATAGCTTTGTTTTTCCCAAATGTTTCCACACACTGAACTCAGAAATACAATATCCGCATAACAATGCCTTTATTAATGCAAACCCGCATAGGGTAATAGATGCGCAAGAAAGGTACAGTCAAAACAATCTCAATAGCAAGCCAAATCTCATTTGTTTCATTCATTTGCACAGAAACACTAAGCCATGTTCGTTTTTATGATGACATTTCAGACTAGAAGATCAAACCGCATCCAAAATGCACAATAAAATCCTCTTTCCCATTACCTTCAGATTTCGAAGCAGCAAAGAGAAAACATAATTCATTAATGATTTCAATAAGAAGAACAATCATTTTCTTCAAACACCCAGGAATACTCAAGTCGTGTTCATTCTTTTAAGGACAGTTCAACCAGACATACAAATCATCTCATATTTTCATTTTCACAAGAATGCGTAGAACTCAGAAGTGATATTCATTTAGCTAATGTATTTATTAGCAAAACCCAAAATGGTAATAAAGTGAATACCCAACTCTACCAAAACGAACCACACAGCAAGGACAATGTATTCAACTAATCATTATGCAAAGAATGCTCAAGCCGTGTATAGCAAAAGAAAATGACTCAACTCGAAATCATCTCAACGTAACAGCCAAATCAAATAACAAAAACCCCCATCATAAGAGAAGGGTTGTTGTAATGAGACTATTAAGCAAAAGTAAGTGGTTTAAGGAGAAGGGCTTAACATGCCTGTTAATTTTTCTTGTGGCTCGAAGAAAAATGTGCCCACTGGAGTTGTTTCTCTCCACGACGTCCTTGGCCAGGATTTCCAACCAGTCACTAACTTCCACAGGCTTAAGAATAGCCTTTGTTTTTCCAAATAATAGAGATAATAATCAAAACACAGCTGGTTCAACAGAACCATGGAGAAACAAAATGCAGAACAACTAAAATCCAAATGCACATAGCAACAACAATTTTCCTTTTTCCTTTATCCTCTTTCTAAGGCGTGCTGGTCGCTAAGACAAAGATAATTAATAGATTGAATGCACTACCTTTCCTCATTCCTCACACCACTGCCGACTTGGGTTGGTGAGTTTCCAAATTTCAAATTTGCATATAAATTCCATTTAGTTTCTAAGCTAGTTGGACGCTTCCAACTTTTCTTTGTTCCCACCAAACTTGGCGCTGTACATGTAAGGGCTTCATTTACTATCCCATTAGATTTCTTACCTCCCCCCTCTTATCCTTTCCATCCACATGGGTCTATGCGTCCCCTTCCTTAGGTTAGGATTAGTCTAGTATTTTAATAGTCCATATCTAGGTCATTCGCCTAGTTCATAGGTTAATGGAATTTATATCTATTTTCTCCCTTATGAAATCTAAAATCCATATAGGATAGTAGTTAGGGTATAAGATAAAACTTAGGGGTAGGTTAGGGTTTAATCCCCTAATATTTAATTAACTAGTTTCCATATCAAGTCTTTCCGCATGACAGTCATATTCAACATTAAGCAGGACATTTCGTCCTAAGTTCCACATACCTCAGCCACTTGCATCCAGGCCCTTATCGTCTTATGCTGTCTAGCATTACAATGGTGTGTGGTTCAAGAATTGAACCTTTTTCATTGGCATCTACGTACCAGATATTCATACCTTAAATTAGGTTCTGCAACATTTATATCAACCTTCAGTCTGGTTTAAAATTAAATTGACAAAGCGATCATAAGAAGGCCACAACATACCTTGGATCAATGGAATTGATTCAAGGCATGCTATCAATCAGTGAATAGAGTTCATCAAGCATATGACAAGTCTGTTGTCTCATTAGCAATCACACAAGCAATAATAACTTCTGTCCCAAGTATCAAGTTACAGAAAAAAAAGATCAAAAGATGTGTCTTAACATATTTATCTTCATTGCTGTAGTTACAACATCATGAAAGGTAATTACCATGATAACTTACAAAAATCAAGGTGTTACAGAAGGAATCTCCTACATTCACCACCCCTCTACGCATATATAGATAAGAGACTCTAGCAACCACTCGGAATCAAGGTACCATCCATCTAGTGGTTGAGAGGGTAAAATACCAGTAAGTCTCCAAAGCACAACCACTCAGGCCAATGAATGTAGTTAAGAAAATTAAAAGTGCGCTAACCATTGTATCCTTGTATGATATCTTAGGTATTCCAGAACAAAAGGAATTGCTTTAAGAAGCTCTGAAATCTAGTGGCAGCCCGACCAAGAAAGGGAAAGAGAAACTCAGAATGACTCAAGCTCAAGTGGATTTAGTTATGATGAACCAAGAAGAAGAAGTAATTAAGACAAGACCTCAACCGTTCTTCATGACTCTTATAATCGGCAAGAAATTGTTGCATAAATCCATGATTGAATCTGTTGTAAGCACTATGGTGATGTCTAAAGAAATTTCGGATGCCTTGGGAGTTAGATATGAGACCCTAAAGAAAGGAGTCATACAACTAGATGGAATATTAGTTCAAACAATTGGTGTTGTTAGAAGTCTCCCATTATAGCTCTATTCCTTCCAGAACATTATTTTCCCGTAGCATATAGTGGTGATAGATGTTCCTCCATTCTTCAAACTATGTCTCTCTCATGATTTCACAGCTAAAATCGGAGGCTATATTTCCCTTGATTGGTCACATCTGATTTTGCTGACTAACTATGGATCCAAAATTAAGGTGCTATCAAAACCACTTGCTGAGGAACATATTACGAATCAAGCGGCCTTAGGTTTTGAGGCCTCTCATGCCATGATCACCTGAGAATAATATTCATACATAAATAATGGTAACCATCAAGGTGAAAACTATTTAACAAACCTATCATCTCGAGACCCCTTCAGAAATTTTGATTCCACCGGGTTAGGTACTTATGTGATCTTTGATGAGAATCCCACCATCCCAAATATTATGAGGGCAAATAGTAAAGATGAAAGGAATATCATGAAGGATTCCAAAATGTGGATTCTATATTTTGATGGAGCCAAAAGTAGGAACAACTCGAGGGATGGAATATGCCTATCTTCACCAAGTGGGAAGAATATACTCTAGACATTTCACTTCCACTTCACTTGCACCAGCAATAAAGTAGCATATGAAGATTTAGTTCATGGTTTAACATTGACATGCAAAGAGGGCATACAAAAAATGAGAGTCTTTGGGGACTCCTATTTAGTGGTGACACAAGTTAGAAGCACTGCTGCAACAAAGAATCCAAGAATGATGTCCTACCTTCATAGGGTATGGGATCTTATTGAATAATTTGAAGCCTTTGAATTTAAGGTTATCCCTTAGGACCAAAACATTGAAGCATACATAATGGCCTAGATCGGTTCGAAATTCAGCTCAACCAAGGATCTATTGGTAAAAAAGGATACGTGAAACTAATCATCTGCACATCTATACCTAATAATGTGGATCATTGGTAGGTCTTCGAAAGTAACCGACAAATATTGCTCTTTTTATAACAATATGAAGAGTTTGCAGACCAACTCTAACCTAGAATTGAAGAATCATACAAAGATCAAGTCATCTAGATTAAAATTAATAAGCTCCCAAAGGGATTGATAATGTTGGAAAGTATTTTTGATTCCAATGATGCTAATACAGATAAGAGGAGCTTTACAGAAATCAAGGAAGACTATACAAAGTTAGAATTATCCAATAGGAAGAAGCTAAAGGTTGGGAATTTAGTCACTTAGAAATAAAGAGAAAAAATTGTGGCTCTATGCCATAAGTATGATAAGCTGATAGCTTGGACTTATGATGAACTACATGGTTATAATAAGGATATCATCCAACATACTATTGACCTAGAAGAAGGGACTAAACCTGTGCATCAGAAGTAGATGCATGTAAATCCTAAAATAGAATCTCTCACGGCTGAAGAGCTTAGGAAACTCCTATAGGCTAAAATAATATTTCCTATCAAACATTCAACTTGGGTATCCAATTTGGTTCCGGTAAGGAAGAAAAATGGATAAATTAGACTTTGCGTGGATTTTAGAGATCTGAATAAAGTGTTCCTTTAGGATCACTACCCCTTACCTTCCATGGAATAGATACTACAAATAGTAGCAGGTTCAGAAATATTCTCTCTTCTTGATGGTTTTTCAGGTTATAATCAAATATGGCTCATAGAGGTGGATCAACATTAAAACAATTTCACAATAAAGTGGGGAACCCTCGCATATGCAAAGATGTCATTCAGGCTCACTAATGATGGGTCAAATTTTCAAAGAGCCATGGATGCCACATTCGGAGAACTAATTAACAAAGTAATCCTGATATACTTGGAAGACCTCACAATGTTTACGAAAATGGTGGAATATTATTTTGATGCCCTAGAAGATGTATTCAAGAAGTGTCACGAATTTAGAATCTCTCTTAATCTAAAGAAGTGCATTTTTGGGTTACCACAAGGAAAACTCCTAGGACACATTGTCTCAAAACATGGGATCTCAATCAATTCAGAAAGAGTCAGAGCCATTCTAAAACTATCTCTACCTTTCAACAAGAAGGTAATACAATATTTCCTAGGAAAGATTAACTTTGTTAGTAGATTCATTTCAGATTTTACTGGAATGGTCCACCTGATCTTACTGATGCTGAAAAAGAATCTAAACTTCAAATGGACCACTGGAGGTCACCAAGCCTTTGAGGTGGTAAAAAAAGCAATTGAATCTATACTAGTGCTATGTAAACCAAATTTCTCCAAGGATTTCATCATGTATGTCTATGGGAGTGAGCATAGTGTAGCATCCGTGCTGATGCAGAAGGGAGATTCACAAGGAGAGGAGCATCCAATTGATTTCTTTTCAAATACCCTTCATGATTACGAGATAAGATATAACTTTATAGAAAAATAGGTTTACGCCATTATGGAAGGTCAAAAGAAATTCAGACACATCATTACTAGTAACAAGATCACTGTTATGGTCACACACTACAGTGTCAAGGAATACATCATAGAAGGTGACATAATTGATAAAATAACTAACTAGATCACTAAGATATTAGACTATGATGTTGAAATAAAGCCCAAAAATCTGGTATGAGGAAGAGGTCTTTGGAAATACCTCGGACATGATCCGATGACCCTGACAAAGGAGGAATCTGAGGTGGTGCTTCACATTCAAGAAAATTAATCCAAAAAATAGGTATCATATATGATGCATTTCATGCAAACAAGTGAGCATCCAAGTCAACTTCCTCTTAAAAATACAATATATTATAAATAGTAAGGAGCCAAATTTATCATAATTGATAATTTCCTTTTCAAAAGTAACTTTGGCGGGATCCTTCTCAGATGCCTAGAAAAGGAGGAGAGCAAAAGGCTCTTACATGACTTACATCATGGAAGCTCGGGGGGGAATTCTTGGCCAAAACCACAACCATAAAATTCTTGTAGGCGGGATACTTTTGGCCGAACTTGTTTATAGATTATTATGCAATGGTGAGCAAGTGAATTTTTTTCCAATTCTACATGGGCTTCCAGAGAAATGTCACGTTACCTCTTAACCCTATTCTATTTGAAGAGTCATTTGCGTAATGGGGTTTAGATTTCATTGGAATGGTTAATCTAGTTTCAATTGTGAGTCATAGATGGATTCTCACAACTACTAATTACTTCACCCGATGGACGGAGGCAGTTCCAGTGTAGGAAGCCACAAAGAATATGATCTTGGAACTCCTATGAGATATCACTACATGCTTTGGACCCCCCACACAATCATATCAAATAATTTCAATGATTTTCTAGGAGCCAAAGTGTATGTTTTCATAATGAGGCATGAAATCTATCTCAAAACGTATTCCAACTACTATCCATAAAGTAATGGTTTGATAGAGTCTACCAACAAGAATCTAATCAGACTTATAAAAAGGATGGGGGATGAACATAAGAGGTCGTGACATGAGTATGTCAAGACAACCTTATGGGATGATCAGATCACACCCAAACAAATATTGAAGGCCTCACCATATGAATTGGTCTATGGAAAAAGTGTAGTAATGCCTATCATTGTGGACCTTCCAGCATTGCAATTATTAAAAAAATTGAGATCGAAGAACATAGAGCGCTGCAAGTAATACTTGTGGAACTGATAGAGCTTCAAGAAAAATGGGAGGTAACCCATGAATCCATGATCATCCTTAGGGAGGTTGTCAAAAATTGGTTTGATCATAAAAATTCTGAACCTGATTTTTGAGTTAGACTTTTGGTTTTGAAGTGGGATGCAAGAGCCACTAAGCCTGGCCATCCTGGAAAAATTTCCCCCCTCTAGACAGACCCGTTCAAGATCACTACATACAATACACATAATTTGTTCGAGCTCGAGACTATGGAAGGTGAGCCCTTGGAAATTCCGGTCAATGAGATCCACCTTAAGCCGTTCCTTTGAGTCTTTTGTATTGTAAGTTTGTATCATATGTACAATCCCTTCTTTTTGTCTTTTTCTTTGTTTGATAGTGTCACCTCCTCGAGTAAGTGTCTCTGGACATGTGTCTCCTACGAAGAATTTTCACCCCTTTTTGAAAGTTTTGAAGGACGTGTACCTTCATATGTTTCCTCAAAGTAAATGATCCAATGTATTTTTGGGATGTTTAATGAAAAGGATTGGAGAATTAAAGAAAAATCTCTTGTGAAACAAGAAATTTGGTGCTAGGGTTCATTCAACCAAGCTGTCATTGCATGATGTGACCAAATGTATGTGTGAGCCTTTACTTCACGAGATTCAAGGAGGATATTTAAGGAAATATTTGAGCTTACAAAATCCCCATTATAAGGGCTAAAAATCTATAGTTAAAGTTCCTAGGTCCCTAGTTCAAAAAACTCAGAGCTTTCAACATTTCTAGAGCAAGTGTAACAACATACAATTCCCTACCTTAGCCAAAATCTTATATAGGGAAACATATTCCACTTGAGGCTGAGATTACCTAATAGAGGAATGCATTCTAGTGACTCATCTATGATAACGGATTTCACAGATGAGGTCTTCGACCCCATCCTCACCAAGAAACCAAAGGCCCTGAGGGAGGCATCCCATGCCAGATTCTTGAATCAACAAGATTGTGAGTCTTTTGGCTCTAGTATTTGGACCACCATGCTCACCAAATATATGGTGTCAATCTTACACCCATATCCTGAGATTATATAGATGTGTGTGTGCTGGTTCGACCTTGCCTCCCACATCATAAAGGGAAAAAACATGCAGGTGACTATTTCACCACAGGTCATTAGGGATATGTTGGCCTTGTCCTATGACCAAAAAACTATTTTCTACAATATGCCCAAACTCTAAAATGTCTGGGCTCAATGCCAATACAAAATCACATTCATCAAGAAGGATTTATGATAAGATGATTCAACAAGCTCCGAGACACCGAGATTCCCAATCTCCCTTAAAATGTTCGTGCAAGATATTCAAGACACCTATTCCATGTTGGAATTAATTTTAGGCCAAGAATCTGATAAAATTTTCCATGAATGGAAAGCTATGGCCCTTTCCCAGATGAGATCCATGAAAAACAACCAAGCATTTTGATTTGAATTCGTCAAGGTCATTTCAGACTCCATTTGTGAGCAGTGTTGTCACCAAATCATTTCACCCTCTGAATGGCCAAAATGTGAACATAAAGTTCAGTGTGATTGGGGCACCTGGGATCACCTCTCAAGCTGTGGGACTTGGGATTGAGGTGAACCTCTGGAGAAGGATGACTTCCTTTTCCTAAACTAAGTGTTGTACTACTCCTAGTGTGATAAAAAGGTTATCTAGTCTTATGCTAACATTTTCACGAGGTTTAAGGGAAAGAGATTTGTAGAAATGAAATTATACTAGGGATGGTGATACACCAAATAAAGGGTATTTCTAGACTCAAGAAGGGTTAATTTGAAGAGGGTGTGTGCACCACAGATCAACTTCACCTATTACAACTTAGAGAGGGTACAAAATACCACAGACTAAGAAACACGCATTCCCTTTGTTAAAATTGATCAGATAGAGAAATATATCAGTTTCCCAGTGAATAAGGATGAACTTAAGAAGAGTTAACAGACACCACAACTCAACTACATGTAATACTCTATAACTCGATATGCACAAAACTCTAAGAACCTACAATAGAAAAATGAACTTACACAGTGTACCTACAAGCATGACAAAAGGAACAAGGAAGTATATAATGATGAAAGGATAGACATTAGTCACAAAACACACTCTTTTATTACTTCAATAATGTGTACAATGCATCGTACATTCAAAAGAGGTAATGGTTGCCATTATAGTCTTGAAGAGGAGGCTTGAAAGTTCTCTCAACACACAAGGACAACTTGTAGAAGAAAGAGGACTCTTGAAAAATTGCACTTTCCTAAGATGTATAAATTTCCAACCTATCTGACCTATTGAAAACCCTTAGAATGAGCCTCCAACTTACATTTATAGAAGAATATGTGAGAGAGAAGAGGAAAGGTCATAATTACGTTCCTAAACTAAAGGAACATGATGGTTCATTTATTAGAGTTGGTTGAACCACTTTAGAAGGTTCCATCATGTGTCATTAATACCCAGTTGACCTAATCCTCCTTAATTAATTAAAATAAAATATTTAAATAATAATAATAAAAATTGCTATTAAAATATTTAAATAAAAATATTAAACTAATTAAAATATTGGTGGGACCACCTGTTGACCGGTTTGACTCAAAGAGGGAGGAATCATGAAGAAAATGCCAAAAATGAGTCCAACTCAGTGGTTGGCTCACCGAGCTAACTCACCGAGTTGGACTCAAGTCCTTCTCACTGCACTGAGTTGTGCTCACTTTGAATCGAGCACTTCCATTGACCGATCTCCAACTACGAACTAAGCTCCTCTTACCTGTACGCATCAACTGACTAACAAGCCCAAAAACTACTTTACATGAGCTCACCGTCAAACTCCTTTATAAGAGTCGAGATCCTCATCACATCGCAACCGAGCCACTTGGACCTGATCTAGACTCTCTTTGCACTGAGCTTTCCATCCACCGACTTGGGAAATATATGTTCCTTGTCTATGAGCTCAATGATTTTTTATGCATAACCAAGTTCAGAATGAGTCTACAAGCTCTACGTTTTATTGGATTGACCGAGTTATGCTAACTCAGACTACTCTCTATGTCTTTCTCAGCTAGTGTGTGAGCTCTCTACTATGATATCTTCCTACCAATCCCCCACGAATCCTCCCATTGAGGCCATGCTTTGAGCCTAAGATATGGCTTGGTATTTTACTCCCCGTGATCTCATCCCATATGTAAACTCACTCGGTGAATGATTCAGCTTGGTCAATCAAATTCTTCATGTGAACTTCACACCCTTTTCCTCCATACACAGGAATGAATTTGGGCTATAATCCCACAACCTAGCTCATAGATCAAACATGGGTCGATGCTTATGCTTTATCCACTGTGACATTCCAAACTTTACATGCAACCTAAGCTCGGTATTAACTCGGCTCGCCAAGTTTAGCCTTTATCACTTCACATGCACCATGTCACATTCATGTTTTCCTTAAAACTCCCATCCATGTCTCCTCACCCAATAACTCTGGTTCGATTCGATCACCACATGAGCTTGGAAACATCAACACATTTAAACATTTTGTGTTCTCGCTATTTATTATTATGATCACTCCACCCGAATTGTTTACATCACGAACTCTTCATCAAAGAAATCACAGAGCCCACTATATCATGGATCCATCAATTCCCAAAGCATTGACATTATAAAAATATTGACACATGAGCTAAATATCTCGCAATACCACCATTTTTTGAGCTCCTTTCCTTCTATGTTTAGTGGATCTTACACCTGGTGAACCCCAATCCATTTCCATGTTAGGAACTATGCTGAGATTCTCTCCACATTGTCTAATCTTTGTCATGAGCTCGTTGCAACCAATCTCCAATGTGCCAAATGGAGCTCTTTTTGTGTGTGTGTAGCTTATGATTTAGCTCTACAAGCCTGAAGTGCTTCATCCATCAAACATATCTCCACCGATCCTTGTCATATTCTCCCTAGGTTCGATTCCCTTTGACTCAGCAAGCTTTTTTATGTTGTCATGTTCACCATGATCCCAAGATCAAAACAGATGAGCCCTTGCCATCACTGAGTTCACATGCTGATTTTTGAATCAAATTACTCCTTGGCACCACCATCAAGTTCCTCACATTCATTCTTCCCCTTCGAGATCACGTGGAGCTCACCTCTAATCACACATCTAAGCATCATACTCATGTTGAGATCACCTTCTAACTCATGGTGAGCATGCACCGATCTCACCTAAAAGTGTGGTTTTTCATGACTCTCTCAAAATGAGATTTCTTTTACCTCTACACACCGAGGTATAATTCCCGTGCATCATACGTGCCAAGCTCCACCATAGTCATGCAATAGATAATGCAGCCAACTATTTGGAGAGTCATCACCGAACTCAGTGTACATACATGTGTCCATAAAGTAGCTTGCTCTTATGCATTAAGCTCCTAAATCATCAATTTGGAAATCAATGCCAAATAACTCACTTATGGTTAGCACTCATTCCTTTGTGATGCATTTGAGAACCATGTGCTAACCTCCAATTCCAAACTACTCAACATTTAACATGGTCCTTCGACTTGGTGCCATTCCTTATCCACCTGTTCATATAGTGATCCACTTGCCATGAGTCAGTCATCAACTCACCTAGTCTAATCGGAAACCAACTCGGACTCCGATCTTCTTGCTTAGACGGCTCGTGTGGGAATCTCACATTGGTTTTCCATGGTTAACATTCCGCATTGGAAATGCTCTCCTAAATTTCCACATTGAAGACTGGAGCTGTCGGATTTTGGACCTACCATTTTACATGACTCAACCAGGCTATGGACCCAAGATTTTTCACAAATCTCCATTATTCCACAATCACCTGGTCTTGGATCTTGACCACCTTTTTGTCATTCCTCGTCATGGAAATTAGTTCACTACTAAATTCCCCCACATAGTGGGGAACTACTGGGGTGGCTTGAGAAGCCATTATCTCCACCATGAACGAAGCTTGGCACGTTAGCTACTTAGATCTACCCACTTTCCTGACCAGCTTTACCATTTCTGACCTTGAAACTATCAAGCCTAATGTGATTCATCTCATACTTATCCCACTGGCAGCTCCAAAATCGATCTGCATGAACACGTCATCCATTGTGCTTGGAAAACATGTCTTCCATTAAGTACTTGTGTAGCTTCATCAATTTCAATCTAGTGAACTCGAGGCCTCCTTTGAATTCTCGAGTGGATGGGAGGACATTAATTTCCTTTCACAATGGTTGAGCTTCGAGTCACACTATGAAATCTAATGGGTCATCTTCTCGACGAATGATGCTGAGGCATTCATGTCACGAGTCTCTGTCGAGCCCTATGATCTGAGGAACCTTTAATGTCTTGATCCATCCCATGGTCAGCATTGATTATCCTCAATGTCGAATAAAGTATGAGTCAATTTTAGCTCAAGTTGTTCAATGTTACTACCATGTAACTTGATCTTGGCTCTACAGCTCAGTTTTCCATGATTGAGCTCAGATCTTCTACTACGTTTTGCACTTTCGCAATCTCTGGCCTAATCCTTGATCCACCTAGTCAGTGAGATCTACCTACACCTAATCTATTCACTTCCAACGACTGTTGTGGGACATTTCTGAAATCTTGACACTGATTTTCTCAACTTGAGCTTCTCTATCCGAGCCATACCAATACCTTCTGAGTTCTTTGACATCCAAAAACTTCTTCTAGTCCACTCTCCCCCTTCACGAGTTAAACCAAATTACCTCAATGTTGGGCTCGATTGACCTGTCATGTTGAGTTTTAATGATGAACGATCGAGTTCTCAATCGATCCAACACTGAGTTGTCACCGAGTTGACACCAAATTGAGCTCGATTTGACCCCAATTTAATGTTAAGTGATCTCACCTAAGCAATTCATTAATTATTTTAATCATGTTATCCCATGATGACCAGAAATGGGCCCTTGGGACTGATCTCATAATTTGGTCAAAATAGGACACCGTTGTCTAATTTTTCCATGTGCGTAAAATTAGATAACAAGCAGTTGTCCATGTTCCCTATTAATTCCACCTTCAGGTAATCTTCCTTTTTGTTCTACCTCATTTTTATCAGAATTTTTAGATCCTTGACCAATTTATGAGCCTAAAGTTGTGGGACTTGGAGGTGGACCCCCATAAGATCATTTCGGTATCTGCATGGACTCGTGTGATGCCCCACTCCTTAGATGTGTTAGGATTATTAATTATGCATTTTACAATTAATTATTTAACTATTGTTATTAATTAATTATTATTGTTATATGATTTTTAAACCATATTTTTCATATTACATAGTTGTATGATTATTTGTTGCATAGTTGCAACTTATCATTTGTTTGTATTTAATTAATTGTTCCTTCCTAGATGTATTTTGGAAACTGTTGTGATTTCAGTTGTACCTTTCCAACTTTGCATTTTTCTACACATGGTTGTACCAAACCTATAAGTATTGTAGTCCATCCATTGTAACTTGGTTGATTTCAAATTAATAAAATACATAGGCTACCGTCCCTATTTTTTGAAACTACATTTGGTGCCAGAGTGAGAATCTAGATGATAACTTCTTTTTATGCCCCTTTTAGAAGAATACAACCCAGAATGGGTTAATAGCATAATGAATGACTCAATCCAATCCATCCTAACAGAACCCTTGCATCCATGTGACTATTTCTTTGGGGTAGCACATTCAATGATCCAATTGTATGGATTCTAAGATGAATCCTTCATGCTTCCAAGAATTCTCATAGAGCAAGTGGTTGGTTTCGAATTGACCAAGAAGTTGGTGCTCCTTGACATAGAATATGACTCTGCCCATAAAAATAAGGCATTTTTCTACCTCTTCTTTACTAAGGGAGGGATTACCATCATCAAACGTAGGGTGAAGCATCTCCTCACACAAAATATGGATTTTTATAGATTCACCTTCATCCAAGATAACTAAAGGTATGATCCAGATGGGAAAATGGCTAACACCCTATCCCAAAATAGAGTTTCAAACTCCTGCCAGAATGAGAGTAGAAGATTTTTTTAATACATGAGGTCTTCTTAGGAAGACACTACCAAAAATTATATAGAGTTAAAATACATCCCGATTCCACTATGGGAATCATTCCACCCAAATCTAGTACAATTATGACCCCAACATAACTATGACCAAGGTATTAAGGGTAGCCTTATGTACTAAGGGCTAGGACGCTGAGAAAATTAAAGCATATTGCAAATATAGGAAAGAAATTAGGAAAATGACCCTCAATTTTGAGGAAGTTCCCACTTATGAGCAGTGGGAATATTTTGGGGATGCTCAACACGGGTCTGACATGAATAACAGGGAGGAAGTATTAATCACCAAGGAAAAATCAACACAACATAAGGTGGATTCCCTTGGACCTTCTTAAAAAAAAATGAGTCCAAAAGCCTCTCCCTCCATTCCTTAGTCTGATCCTTTAGGATACACACCCACAATTCAAATAGCACCAGGCCCTCAAGGCTAGTGAGGTCACTAGTCTGCATAGTCCTCAAAGGAAGATGTTAAAATAAGCTATTGTCTCTTCTCCCTCCACCCTTTCACCTCCTATTCATTCATATTCTCCGCCCTTCACTTCCCAAGCCAGAGGTTCCCCTATTTCAATGACTCCAACCCATAATATTCCTCCTCTTGTCTCTTCTCTCCTACCTTAGCTTCCCACCAACATTCCCATATTATCTCCCTAAGTTATAACGGGACCTCCTTCAAATCTTATAACTTATCATCCCCTGAAACTACTTATAGTCCCCCTATGGCCTACCTACAGGGTTACCATTTGTAAACGGGATAATCCCTTCTCCCTCAGAATTTTTGAACCAAGATAAGGTGGCCAAGGTAGCTCAAGATAAAAGGTGGGAGAAGTAGAATAAGAAATAAATGGCAGTAGGAGCTCAGAAGAAAATGTGGTCATTATATGACCATCTATTAATCTCCTTGACCATCACTCAAATGGTCCCCAACATCTAAAGACATGTTGAGATGATGCAGCCTTTTGATTATTCCATCAACATTGTTGTGGTGGACCTTACGAAGTTTTTGCCTCAAGAAAAGTTTGAACTTAAGAGAAAGACAACTGCTGTAGTCACCACTAACTACCTCAAAATCAAAAATAAGCTAAGGAAAATAGATACTAGCCTCTTATAGAAATAAACCACAATAGGCCACCTCAATGCCAAAATAAAGGGTAAGGGAAAGGAATTAGAGAAACTCCACAAGTAGTTCAAAGAGGCAGCATCACAAAAATCTCTTACAACTTCTCAATTAGAAACCAATAGGTTAGAGTCCAAACTGGCAACATTTAAGGTTGTGGCTAGTTAAATCGATTAAGAGAAAAATCTACTACAACAAGAGGCCGATTCCAAAAATCATAGGTCACTTCACTCCAAGAAAAGTTACACACCTCAGAGGAATAAAATTGAATCTTGAAAATAAAGTGTAAAATAGAAGAGAATGCGGTCAAGGATTTTATTTGGAAGCTTTTGTTGTTGCAAATCAGCAACACCCCTGGATGTTGATCATATTTCTAGTTTGATCATACTAAGCATCCAGTGTGATGGCACAACATTGAATCCTTTCCCCAAGTGTGGGACTTGTAAAAATGGGAGAGGAATCTCTAGATTAGAGGCTGGTTCCTCAACTCCTCTGATCAGATTTATCACTTAAAAGTTGCAGAGGTTTTATATTCCTAATTCCTACTCTAAATTCCAAAGGGACAAAGATAGAGTATGCAAAAAACTAAAACTAATGCTAATAAGGTGATGCACCAAAGGAGTGGTGAGCATTTTTTACTTCTACAGATTGACACAAATCATGGAAACACAACAAAACATCATGCATAAACTGATGACATGTAATGAAAGATCAGAAAGGAAGCAAACAACATAAGCAGAGGATTGAAACTCATTCACAGAGCTTGCATTGTCATTTTAATATCAAAATACATGCATTACAACACCTGAGAGGAAAAAATAGGTTGCAGTTCTTAGAAAAGGTCTGATATTCCACCAAATCACTTCCAAGGTGAAAAAGGGAGCCTGCTATACACAAAAAATGTTCAACCTTTTGAAAATGAGCCAAATCTGGCTTTTACAGTGCAAGGGACAAGCCCAGGAGAGAGAAATGTGGGAAAACGTGGAAGGGATTCAACCATTGACCAAAACATGATTAAAACAACATGGGCATCCTTACAGGCCCATGCCCTGACATTTTTAGCCATGCTGGGAGAGAATGCGAGCCATTCTTCATTAAAAACGGTGGTTGAAACGTCATTTCTGTCCATGACCACATGCCAGAGGTGTTTTTTCGATTTTCTCTCTCCAAACTCTATCAAAATGTAAAAAATGACCCCAGAATCTTGTAGATAATTTTACCAGATTTCCATTGATATAAAGAATGTGATAAAATGAGCTTTGGATCGAAAGATATGGCCGTTTGAAGTTTTTGGGAAAAACATGGCCAAATCGGGTTGGCGGGAAAAAAATTTGAATTTTTTCACCCTTTTTTGCATTTGGGAAAAAATCCCAAAAAATCCCACACTCCACCATTCCAGGTGCCACATGGCACGTTTTGAATTGGGCGTGGGCCCTCTGCACTGCTTCATTTTCCATCACTTTTCCCTTTGGAAAATTTTCCAAAAAATCCCCGCCGGGCCGATGAGTTGAGGACACGTGTGGCATGTTCTGATTTGGGCGCGGGTATTTTCCTTTCTGAATTTTCCACGGGCCGCTTTGACCATTTTCAACCTAGACACGTGGACATAACCCCATTGGATGTGGGCTTTACCCCTTCTAATTTTACATTGTGGGCTTTTCCTTGATTTTTTTCCAGCACTTGACACGTAACGAGATCCCATTGGCTCGCATCTTAGGGGGCGGGCTTTTTCCTTTTAAATTTCCTTTGTTTTTCCTTTGGAAATTTTCTCAATTTCTCCCACTCCCCGCCAGTCTGAGACACGTGGCAAGAATTTCATTGGTTGCGGGCCATCCACAACACTTTTATTTTTACACCAACACTTTGGGAAAAAATCCCAATTTCCTCCACATGCTCCGCCATTCCAGGCTCCGGTGACATGCGGCACGAAACATGATTGGTTGGCGGGGGGGTAGCGGGGCAAAAACTGTTGTCCTTTTTGAACTTTGGTGAAACACTTCACCAAAATTCCAACTTCTCCTCTGCCCTCCGAAACTCCCATGCCATAGGACATGTGGCATCATAATATTGGGCGTGGACCTTCCCTCCAAAATTTTCCATGCGCAACACTTAGCCAAATTTTTCAAATTTCTCCCCTGGACACGTGGCATCATCTGATTCATCGGCGGGCCTACGGGCAAAAAATATTCCTTTCAAAATTTTTCCAAAACACTTGGTAAAAAACCAAGTTTTCCTCTGACCCCCACCACTTCCTTGGACACGTGGCAGCGTCTCATTGGCTGCGGGCCTTTCAGGGGAAAATTTCCCACAAAAACTACACCGAGCCATAACTTCAAAAATACATGGAGTTAGGAGGAAAAATTTACCTTTCTGGAAAGCTAAGAGAGAGCTCTATCCAATGGTATCATTTCCAGAAATTTTTGAGTACTTGAAAAACAAAAAAAATGTCTGGGGCACAAGAGAGGGAAGAATGAAAGGAGTTAGCCACAAAATGAGTAGGGGGGGCACATTTTGGATAACAATTTTGGTGACTCAGAGGGGTCATCTGAAGCAATCCTGCTGGATACCCCAATTGAAATTACCAGTTGACAAGGTCCTGAAGCAATCCATTGAGACAAACGCATGGAACCCGCCCTCATCTGGTTGGGGAAATTCTCTGTTTGATACCCATTGTGAGTTAACTGGCAACTAGAACACTGCAATTTTTGTGGAGGAAGATGGAATATCACCTGATGGAGCAAGGCCTGCAAACACATCTCCTATTTAGGAAACCAGGAATTTTCTTTTGGAGCAAGCTTGTGCATTAAAGCACTTCACATGGGAAGCAAAGCCTGCAAAAATTCTAGCAAGCTTGTGCCTATTAGAGAAGATAAAACAAAACAAAAAAATGTGCACAAGCACTTGGAGGAATGGAAACCTAAGCTAATATGTACAAGGTGGAGAGTTCCCTTCAATATCAATGCTTTAGATTGATTCCATTGACTGGAATCTATAGTTCTTCACCATCCAATGAAGACAATTGGAAAGCATTGTTGTCCTTGCACTTTGTGACCATGTATGGGCCACTCCAAATGGCATCAAATTTTGAATGCCTTCCCAGTTTTACTCTATCTGCATCTCATTTTAACACTACATCTCCAACTTGGAAGGATCTTTTCTAAGCCTTTCTATCAAAGGTCTTCTTTATCAAAGCTTGATCCTTCTCCATTGCTTGGGATGCCTGATTTCTGATTTCTTAGAGCTCCATCAATTCTACATATCTGACTTCCATGGGCTCAAACTCCAACAACTCCAACTGTTTCATGAGTTCCAATGTTGGCAACTCAAGTGACATGGGCAAAATTGCCTCTCTTCCATAAACAAGCTTGAATGGAGAGTTACATGTAGATCTCTTGGGAGTTATCCTATCAGCCCATAAGGCTGATTTCAAATTAGTATGCCAAGACCTCTGATTTTCATCAAGATTCCTCCTAATGATCCTCAACAAGTTCTTGTTTGTAGACTCAGCCTGGCCATTACCCTGAGGGTAATAGTTCGATGAAGTACTTAGGTAGATCCCATTCTTGACAGCCCATTCAGTCACCTTGGACCCAATGAATGCCAATGCATTATCTGATATTATTCATAGCAGGTATGCCAAATCTAGGTTGCTATTCCCTCATAGAAATCTAGGATGCTAGATTAATTTGCTTCCTTGAGTGCTACTGCTTCAGTCCACTTGGTGAAATAATTTGTTGCTATTAGAATCCATTTCTGTCCTTGGCTTGAATTGGGATTAATGACTCCAATGAAGTCTAAACCCCATTGCATGAATGGCTGGTCAACTGAAATTGGATGCAATGGAAGGGCAGCTAGCCTCTCTTTACCTGTGAAGAATGCACAATTCTTGCACCTCTTGATCCATGCATAACAATCATTGAAAATATTGGGCCAATAATAGCCAGCCCTCATGATCTTTAGAGCTGTCACTCTTGGTGCAAAATGACCACCAGCTGGTCCACCATGGAACTCTTCCAACACCCTATGAATCTGATTTGTACCAATGCATCTCAGTAGTACTCCATTCACATCTCTTTTGAACAAAACACCATCAACAAGGGCATATGGGACAACCTGCAATCTGAAGTGTCTTCTTTTGGTCTTGTTCATCTCTGGAGGGCATAGGCCTGTGCTTAGGAAGTGCATTATATCTTGGGTCCAGCAAGGAGTGGGGACACCATTATTTTCTTCTTGAGTGCTTCCTTTCTCATAGTTGTCTTGCAATGCCAAAACAACCTCCTTCTCATTGCATGGTTCCTTTTGTTTTCCCCAAAATCAGCTTCTCACACAATCCTTTTCCTCTTACCAACTTGGTAACTTTGATCTCAATTTCATACTCCATGACACGAGTAATCCAACCTACTCTCTTTTCATTCAAGTCTTTGTTGAGGAGGAAGTCTTTAACTCCCGCATGAGAAACCAGCAATTGGACCTTATTGTTTGAAACTAAATGCTTGAATTTCTTCAAGCTCCTGATTACTGCAAGAACATGCTTCTCAATGAAGGAATACTTCACCTCATAGTCCTCCAGGCTTTGGCTGAAGAAAGCAATTGGCTGCTCATCATTGTCTTTGTTCTGTTGTACCAAAATTGTAGAAATAGTATCATCACCCCCAAATGCATAGAGGATGAAATCCTTGGAGAAATCCGGGTTGATGAGAGTTGGGGCTTGAGAGATGGCTTCTTTGATTGCTTCAAAACTTTCCTTGCCTTCTACTATCCATTTGAAAGCCATGCTTTTCTTTAACATCTTGGTGATAGGCTTGACTAGGGCTGCAAAATTTGGGACAAACCTCCAGAACAAAATTAATTCTCCCCAAGAAACTTTGAGGGCCTTCTTGTGGCTTGGAAATGGTAGTGCTCTTATGGCTTCAACTCTTTCTGAATCAATTGCTAATCCTTCTTTGGAGACAATGTGGCCAAGGAGTTTTTCCTTCATGGGCTAGAAAAATACACTTTTTAGGATTCAAGGATACTCCAAATCTTCTACACCTTTGGAACACTTGTCTCAAATGAAAGAGGTGGTCTGCTGCATTTTTTGAAAAACATAGTGATATCATCAAGATATATCAGCACTATGTTGTTAATCAAATCCTTGAATGCCATGTCCATTTCTCTTTGGAAAGTAGCTCCAGCGTTGGACAGCCCAAATGGCATTTTCCTGTATGCATAAGTTCCCCATTTGGTTGTAAAGGCTATCTTGAACTGATCTTCTTCCTTCACCATAATTTGATTGTACCCATGAATAGCCATCTAAGTAGAGAAAACCTCTCTGACCCTAGCAACCATTTGCAAAATATAATCCATAGAAGGCAAGTAGGATAATGATCTTTCAAGAGAAGACTCTGTTTAAGTCCCTAAAATCAACACATAATCTGATTTCCCCACTCTTATTTTCCTTACCATGGAACCAAGGTTGGCAACCCAAGATAGAATGTTTAATGGGGAATATAATGTCTGGCCTCTATTAACTTGTTCAACTCTTTCTCTCATTAGAGGCTCAATGTCTTGGGTTAACATGGTCTTTGTTTTTTACCTAATGGGCTTGGCCACTTAGATCCAACTCAATGGTATGTTGTGCCAAATTAGGATCAAAATCACTTTCAAGTTCTTTGTAACTCCATGCAAAAACATCAACAAATTCTTGACAAAGATCTATGAAATGCATACCTTCTCTTGCAGAGTTGATCACCTTGTCAATCTTAAGCAACTTGTCTTCTTCTACATGGAAATTGTTCACTAGTCTTCACCATTGACTAAAATGTTTGTTTTCTCCTTTCCTTAGTTGATTATATAGAATTAAAAATGGACTCCAAGGTAACTAAGTCCCTTGGGAAACTTGTTTGATATTATTCAGACAATACTAATTGGTCACCATATTGCTTTTCCAACTTGTCTTGATTTCTTTGAGAACTCAGCCTCTTCTTGCATGAAATGGATGATTTGCTGGTCATTTTCAAACACCTCGAAGATGACAATGAAGGAATAAAGGGAGGAGTACTAGATAAATATCATATGGAGGTGATGGTGATATTTGAATTGGCCTACCTCTGTCTTCTCTGAATGCTTAGTGAAAACTGCAAGTAGTCAAAAGGCTGCTCCAATGCTGCTATCCTTTACAGCTTGGTTCTGAACTTTTCTCATAAAACTAAGACACTTGACTGTTGAAACCCTCAATAGATATGTTATTGAGGATCCCATCACCCTGTGTTATTGTGAAGCATTCCAAAGGATGTAAATCTTATAGGATACACACCTTAATCCTAGAGATATGATATCAAATCCTTCAATATAGTCACCACTGATCGTGCTAGAACTG
This sequence comes from Taxus chinensis, assembly GCA_019776745.2. Taxonomy (NCBI): domain Eukaryota; kingdom Viridiplantae; phylum Streptophyta; class Pinopsida; order Cupressales; family Taxaceae; genus Taxus; species Taxus chinensis. The sequence continues at coordinate 20,425,395 of CM034157.1, forward strand.
TTAACACGCAAAATTATGCACTCTCTTGATATGATCATGAATGAACATCGGAACTTTTTATAAATATGGGATTCATATTCCAAGTGTTATCCAGAGGATATTTCAGAGGGCATAGTTTCCTTAAACCTGAATCCGATAATTAATCCTTGAGCGTGAATTAAAGCTTAGTCCCCCTCTTTCACATTGACTACTCCTTGACCCATCAAAAAAACAGACTACCATACCGTCATGTGTCAAACTTGTGGTCTGGTCAAAGTTGAGATCACTGCAAGGGAGACTAGGTGCAGTTGACACAAGTCATGAAAGTGGAAAAGAGATCGTGCAAACTCAGGTGATGTTTCTATTCTCTGGTCTTCGACACTCAAAAGTGGACCATCTTCAGCGATTGAATCAAGAGCCACATGGTGGGTTCATAAGCTTCCAACCTTGGAAATCAGCTTCATCAGTGCTTGGATAATCTTCTTGATCAAAAGCTGAATAATTGGTATTGATTTACACTTGGAGTGTAAGGCTCAATGTGAAAGTTTGCAAGCTAGGTTAGCTCTGATTGTGGCAACTTGAGTTCCATATCTTGTTCTGAACAACATGTGTGACCAATCAGCAGATAAGTAACCTCAATGATTGGCTGTGAAATCCTTCAAAAACATAGGGCAAAGAGTGGTGGAAGGCATATTACTGAGACATCTTTCAAAACAACAATAGCTTGGGGCAGGCATTCAAGGTATAGACTCAAGTTTTTTATCACTCCAACTGGTTGTTACCACCTGTCCCATCCAATTAGCTCACTACCCCTTTGGATATGACTTCACCAACTGAAAGATTCCCAACTGATCAGGTATTTGGCTTAGGCATTACTGAACTACATGCCCACGGAATCAATCATGGCAATTGTGTAGAAAATTGAGTGGCCCAATGATCAATGAAACATAGAATGGAGAGGGCTTCAACATTTTACCTTGATGTCCTCCATGATTCCCCTCACGTGGGCAGAGGTAGTGTGAAGTCAGCAAAACCAACCATTTGGACCACTGATTTGACAGTCGACATCGAGTGGGTCAGTGGCAGATTGAAACCCGCGAAATCTCTTTGGCCAATGGGTTAGATAGTGATTCCCAACCAACTATGTCTAGATTTTTCTTCGTTGCAATCTGATTCCACAATAAGAAATATGGCTGATATGTGAGATCGAAGTATCCCTTGGCTATCCCTTGGCCTACACATTCGAACTCCTTGCACATGGGCAGCAACAAGCTGGTATTTGAGCATTGTACTACTCCTCCCGAGCTATGATAAATCTCTCCCAAGCAGCCCGAAAAGGCATTTTGAGTGGAAGGGAGGAAGGAGTAATATAAGCCTTAGGAAAATTATTAAGGTTGGGCATAGTATAAAGGGAGATATAAGGTGGCCTTCACTAAAATTATGAAGACTCCATCTTTGACCTTGTGTTGGCTAAACAATATGGTAATCCGTTATTATTATAGGCATTATTATTAAGTCCTATTATCCTTCATTTACATAGTGTGGTATTTTTTGGAGCTGAATGTTATTGGAAAGGCATTGTATAACTCCTATCAGGCGATGAAGCTCTGAGTTATCTCTAGTGACCATTAATTCTCCATGCCCGAGCCCAACTGTTGAAGTTTGACATGGCAATGGTTATGAGGCGTTCATTGGATGATATAACACCTATTTTACTCTATAGAGCATATATTGTTTTGATATAAGACACTATATGCATATAGAGGCAATTTCATCATCTGGGATGATAGGACCGATTATTATTATCTATTGGTAAGAAGAAGATAAGACCTTGCTTGATTTAGATTATGCAGGTGAATTGGGTGTTATTGGGAGTTATTCATGGCTATCCAATAGGCCATTGGAGCCACACTTCAAGTTGCAGATCCTGGAGAATCGACGTGGGGTGCAATCTGGAAGTAACCAGCTCGATATACCTAGGACTTTGTGCCTGAAGGAGAATACTGGATCATGATCTGCTTATAAGTCAAGGTGAGGCTACTTGAAGATGAAGTTCAAGCTTCACTTGAATTCCATTTCTGTATTCAGAATATCATGCTAAATTAGGATTGTAATTAGTTTTTGGGCTCTCTGGAACTTAGATAATCTATCGGTTCTATTAATGAACCCGGAGACGTAGGCATTCTGCTTGAATCAAACAATTATCAACCTAATGTGTGGTGCTATAAGCAATGGGGATACATTTTGCCTCCCATTAACTTAATTTTAACATAGGTATATTTGAATTTAAATAATTTAAATCCTATAGGGTTCACCTGGTCGAGTTGGCCTAAATGCCACGGTCAATTTTCGGATCACCAAGTGTGGGACCGTGTAAAGTGAGAAAAACCTTAAAATAAGGCTAGTTCCTTCTATTTTAGCCCACTAAAAAATTGTACCTAGCAACTTCAAAATGCAACTAAACTAAGTCTAAACTTTTATAAATTCATCAGGGACCAGAGTATGAGAAGCTGGAGAAAATTATGTAAAATGAACCTGAGGGCGATGACACCAAAGCTAAAACAAAGGTTCCCTTTGAATGAAGATGCCTGTAGTTTGACACAAATACAACTCATTGCATCTCAAGAATGCACAACATGAAACACAATATTTTTTTCAAGATCACCAGGAGTGAATCTGATTCTCAAAAGTAAAGTAAGAGTGAAAGAGTTTCACATCAAATGTGTTGCATTTAAATTAATTTACCACATTTTCATATCACTTGAAAGAAGTGGGCTTCTGCTTGAAATTTACATAGTAGAGGTTTGTAAAAAAAATTAAAATGCCAGTTCTCAAAGGTCTAAACCCTTATGGAAATTGAATGAAAGGCCTACCAGGTGGAGGAGTTGCATATATTTACATTGGTAGCAGATAAGAACCCTGAATTTCACATCCCTCTAAGAACTTACATATATAGAGATAATGAGAGAGACAAGGGGAACAACCAAACATCTTCATCCAACTCTTGGCCTTGTGGTGATTCTTCACATAGCAAGGACCAAATGTCATCATTTTTACAAGACAAGGCTAATGGGTGCCCTTTCTTCCTTTGGAGTCACCAGATGTGTCATTAGATCTACAAGACAAGGAATGTGCACCATTAAACATTAAATTTTGATTGGTGAGGTGGTTGGATGCCTAATTTGACTGAAACTACACTTTTTACCTCCAAATCTTATGTTTACACATTTCAGCACCCTCAAAACTCAATCAAATCATGTTTTTCTAGATGCCAAAATGAAGCCCTTAAGTAGAATCCTCTCCCCAAGTGTGGGACTTGGTCTGAAAATCTGTCGCCTGGACAGATCTATGGATAGACGAGCCAACAGTGTGCAGGGCATAGCCCCTCTTTGAGTCAGCAAAGCGAAACTGGTTTATTGCTATTCTACCAGCAGGAATCTATGCAAGTCTCACAGATTCTGCCTTCGGGGGTTTGGGATCTCATCCCAGTAGGGGTGTTTCCGACTGCGAAAAGAAAGGAAAGGAAGAGGGAATGAAGAAAGAGCAGGTCCGAAGGAAGAAAAGAAATGAATTCCAAAGCAGAAAGGTCAGAAGGTTTATGTTTTGGGGTTGGTAGTAAACAGAGCCAAACCTACTTGCATAAACAAACAAAGCAATACTGATGATGAATAAATGACAAAAAAGTAGATATGAATCTAACAGAATAAACACATACAGATCTAACATAAGAAAGGTCTGATGCATAACACAGCTATTCAGCACAAAGTCTCAATATTTGTATTACTGTTTTCTTCTGTTACAAGAAAGCTCAAAGTCTTTTTTCTTCACTTCTATTTCTCATCTGAAAGATATCCATCCATCCCACAATACTACAAGTATTGGAGTATTTATAGAAGAAGAAGAGAAAAGAAGGCAAAAAGGAGCCAACAACTATTTACAAAGATATTTACAAAATATCTAAAAGTCATGTTGACTTTTTACAATTTGATGGATGACATCATCCCATGATGCAACATGGATGATGTCATCATTTGTATCAACATACTCCAGATATTTCCAAAAAGAAAGAAGAGAAGAGAAGAAGAAGAAGAAGAAGAAGAAGAAGAAGAAGAAGAAGCAGCAGCTATTCGTCATCATCATCCTGCGGCCGAAAGGGGGTGGACTGCTTTTGTTGCTCCTCAGGTGACGAGATATGGAACTGAGAGCGGTATTCCATGAACTTGTTGATTATTGGCCCTAGTTGATCCTGGGAAGGATCCTTGTGCCTATCACTTATCGCCTCACAAGTCTCCCGCTCATCTATGAGCTTCTCTGGGAGTTTGGAATAGTCCTTTTCCGCCTCAATGAGGAACCCGATGAAGTCCCTACAGGCCAGCAGGTTGTTGATAGATTCTGTGTCAAATGTGACCTCTGGCCCCGTTCCTTGAGAAGCGATCTCCTTGAAGATCCGGGTGGTTTCATCAGCTTTCCTTAAAGTGAAGGAAGGAGTAAGTAACCCTGGCGACATATTAAGAACAATTCGTTCCATTTGGTGCATCGCATCCAGGGCTTCTTCCTTGACTTTGTCAATCTTTTCTAGAATAAATTCTAGCTGATCCACCCGGTAGTCCAGAGTGGACATGATTTTGTTGAGGGCCCTTGGATGGCCGAAGACGCCGAACTTGACCAGATCTTCGACTGAACAGTCGAACATTTGTTGGAAGGTCTCGTGTTGCAGTCTGGCATGTTCCAACTCTTCTGATATGGGCCCTGCTAACGCTTGGAGCTCTTTATTCACCTTACTGATGTTCAGGTACAAGTCGGAGAACTCGGCGATCACTTTTTCACTGTCTTTGAGGATTTGGCTCCTCCAAGCGGAAACGGCCATACCCTGCTCGCCGATTTTGGCATACTCATTAATTTTCTCCTGGCTGAGAAGCTCAGAAGTCTCGGCGGCAGTTGTAGGAGGCGCATTACCCATCTTCTGTAAGGCTTGGAGCAGATATTTGTTTTGCTCCTTCAGTTGCCTTTTCTCTTCCTTGATTTCCTGAAGCTTTTTGCAGAGGGCGTCAACTGCAGAAAGAGCCTCCCCCTGAAGACTTTCGGAAGATGTCCCCATTGTGACTTGGGTCACAGTAAAATCTGTCGGAGACAGATCCTTTTTCTCTTTGAGGGGATTGGGGTATGCGATTTCCATAACTCTCTCTCCTGCAGCACTTTGAGAGAAGCGCGTGACAGGCTTCTGCTTCTTCGCCCCCTTAGATGGGATTACGGAAAAGTCCATCGGAGCGATGGGAACTTTCCTCTTTTGCTGACTTAGCTGCTGAGAGATCCAAGCTGGACCTATGGTAGAAGGACCGGAAACAGAGGAGGGGGCAGCTGCAGTAGAAGAGGGGAAAAACGTGGAGACACGTGGCGGCGGCATTGAGAGAATAGCCGAAGAAGTGCCCACGGAAGGAAGGGAAACTGCAGCTGCGGAAGACATAGGAAGGGAAGGGAGCTCGGAGATGAGGGAAGAAATGGAGGAGGACAGATCAACGAGGGAAGAAAAGATAGATGAAGAGGCGGGGGAAACAGTAGAAGAAGGGGAAGAGGACACAACCAAAGGGATGGTCGCTTGAGTCGCTCGAGGAGGGGAAGGAAGAGAAGAAGAAGGGATGGAAGGGACCTCGGTTGTTGTGGCAATGCCGACATCCTGAGTGGATGGGCCTATTGGAACTTCCTCTTCTGCTTCTTTCTCTGGCGAATCCAGAGTTATTACCTGCTCGGGTGCCGCGGAAGGAGGACTCTCAGGGGCTTCTTCCTGAATGGCACTGGATTCACCTTCTACGCCTTTGCCCTTGCCTTTAGGCTACTTTTTGGATCGTGGAGGTGCGTTGCCCAATGGGGATGTTGTGAAATCAACCCCGAGGTAGATTAGGCCGTTCATCCGGCACCAATGTTCTGTCCTACGCAAAGTCTCCTTGACCCTCTCCTCAATTGTCTGAGGAGCCTTAGTTCTATCAATGGCCGGAAAGGGCCAATCGTCCCCATCTGTGTCAGTATATACCTTGTCTACTTCATCTTCCGTAGTTTGGAAGCCTTTGGGGACAATGGCTACCCCATATTGGATGATTTCTGCCAATGCTAGGCGAGAATGATCCTTCCTTCTGAGCTCCACCTCATGGAGGACGTCAATATAAATATCCTCGATCTGAGGAACATGGATTGGATCAAGTTTCGCCCTTGGTAGACAGCTCCTTGGGTCGAAGGTAGGCCTGGCTGGGAAGTCATGTTTCAAATTGAGTAACTCCAGCTCTGCGAACATTTCCTTCACCTTGTGGTGGGTAGAGCATGTATATCGGCCTACTGTGAGGGGGAAAGGAGTTCCACCCTTCTTTCTTTTAAGGCATTTCTCATGGTATGTGATTAGCTGCCTTGACAGCTCCAGCAGAATCAGCTTAGGTCCAGCATACCTCGGTAGCCTGGTTGGCTCTCCCAAAAAGTTGGCAGCCCTTAGATAGGTGAATGTAGGAAACTGGGTGAACAAGGCTCCCCATTTCTCCGTGGCTGCCACTATGCTTTTGGTCGTGCGACCATAAGTCATATTCGGCCTCAGCAGGCAGATGATGTGGTAGAAGAATGCATCGTTGATTTTGGTGAATTGGGAGATGCTATTCTCCAGCCTCAATTCTGGATAATACTCGTATATTTTGACCTGAGGCCAAACTCCACTCCGCGTCAGGCCTGGATAGTCCCTCTCTGATGCTGCAGCGTAGACCACGTAGGAGTTCATATGAAATGTCCCCGTTGTGCTGAATTGTTGTAGCTGCTCAGAGATTGTGCTGCTTATAATTTCTCCCCAGCAAAAGCGTTGATCAGGCATATTCTTGTTCATGGTCTCTAAGTACCGCAACATCCATTTATGGAAATAATGGGCATCAGAAAGCCCGAAGACCCTGCTCAGGAATGTAATGGTGTCGCTGAGCTCTTCTGAGAAGTCACTGCGGTGGATGATTTGGGGCCACCAGGTTATTACCTTTTTGTTCTTCAGATAGACTTCGTTCATTAGTTGCATACATTGATCCTCATTGTCATCCCAGGCCTTAATGCACTCCGCTTGGCTGACGGCCACAAAGTGCCGGTGGTGAGGGATGCCGAGTATTATCTCAAAATGACGGGCAGTGAGGTTAATGACTACCTCGCCCTTGCTGTTTTCGACACACCTTGTGTCCTTGTTGTAACACTGGGCAACCACCATCATAAATTCATTGTTGACGGTGCTGACGGGGATTCCTCCGGTGAAGTGCAGGGCACTGCCGATCAATTTGTCCATCCATGGACTCCTTGTAACTTTCTGAGTCCTGGCCCAGAATTCCTCCATATCAATATGTCCCAATTCTGAGTCTCTGACATCCATGTTGCACTCGGCCTGGGACTCGGGCATTCTGACCCTCTGATATTTATATTTCATTTCTTCCTCTGTAAGCTTAGCCTTTCCTTTGGATTTGATGGGTCTCTTGCTGGATGTAGACATATGTTCTTTCGAACTCAGTTGCTGATCTGCATGAAGAAGAAGTGAAACCCAACGTAGAAAGGTTGTATCAGTCATTTGATTTCCCATTGAAGTGCCAACAGAAGGAGGAGTTAGTTATTATTAGGCTCAGGGCGCAGGGCGCATGAAAATTGCAGCTTACAGGGCTAAATAGGTAAGGTGCACAGGAAAGGCGTGTTGCAAAGGTTAAACTGGCGCCAAAGGCGCATGGCGCATAGATACTGCAGAGTGCATTTTATAAAAGGCGCATGAAAACATTGTGTTACATAGAGACAGGATGCGCCCTTTGGCGCATAGACTTTTCATGTTGCACTGGGATTTGGTGCGCCCTTTGGCGCATGTAAGGTTTGTGTAACAGGAACTTTTCGTGCGCCATGGCGCAGCGCACGAAGGGTTAACACAACATGATGTTTCTGTAAGGAGGGATGCGCCTATGCTTTCAAATCCTTGTACTTAGCGCGGATAAAGCCTATGTTGCATTGATGCTGGGTTCACCATTGGCATATAGAAACATGATGTAGCAAGGAAGGTTGATGTGCCAAAGAGGGCGCAAGGTTAGCGCTTGTAGCATATGAAAGAGGCGCGCCTTGGGGGCGCAGAAGTTTACGATGCAGCAGGCAAGATGGGTGCGCCATTGGCGCGGGTTTTTATCATGTTACAGGGGTGACAGATGCGCCTAAGGGGCGCAACTGTTTCTGATGTTGCAAGACGTGCCGGTGCGCCATAGGAAAAAACAATCCTTTTCTCCATCTCTCTTCTGTAAGTTTAGCAGGGTATTTGGGCAGTGAAACAGCTCAAAGATGAGGGAAACAAAACTATGCTTTTCAGACAAGTCCCCCTACCAGCAGATCTGGACAGAGGGGGAGGGATAATAGCAAAAGGAGGAGGCTTAGATCAACATTAGATATTCAATACTCCAAACGCAAACTAAAACCAGACCACAAACACACCAAGAACCAAAAACGCAAAACGCACGAGAGGGAGAAGAACCTCTTACCTGGATAAATAGTGAAAATCTTGAAAACGGGTCCACAATGCGTTGAAAACGACGAGGCAGAGGCTGACAGGCTCAGAGAATAAAAATCACGTGATATGCGTCTGATGATAATGACATTTAGGCGCATAAATTATATATATATAGGTGAGCTAGTCATAAATGCGCCACCCACTTTGTAAAGGGCGCATGAAAGTTGCTGTCGACATGGAAAAGCATGCGCCCTTTGGCGCACGAAAGCATTTGCCAGCATGAAATTAAGCGTGCCTTTGGCGCACCGAAAGGGATGTCGACATGAGATTATGTGCGCCCTTTGGCGCACCAAAACATGGCGCAACAAAAGTTGTGTTAGTACGAAGGCGCATGCGCCTTGGCGCACGCAGGGAAGACTCAACATACAAGGCGCACCAAAAGGTGTGTTGACACTGAAAAATATGCGCCAAAGGCTTTAAAGGGGGCGCACCAAAAGTTGGTGTTACATAGTAATTCCATGCGCCCAGCCAAAAAAGACCAAAAAGACTAAGTTCGGAAACCAGATTTTCCCGGAAAGGGATTTTGCAACGTTCCGAACGCAAGGGATCCCTAGCGAGGGATCAAAACAAAATTTTCGGTATGGTTATCGGTAAAATTTCCCTTGTCAATTTTACGGGATAACAGCTGGCTCTTTCTGGGGACTATCCCTGAGCAAACTCAGGGGTAGAGAATCCCAAATCTCATGTGCCTATCCATTGGGTAACAGAGTCAAAAACAAGGGCGACCGGAGGGAGAACAAAGGAAACACACAACAAACCGAAAGCAAACACACGACGAAAGCAAACACACAACTAAAGCAAACTGTACAAAGAAGAGAGCAAGCTCTACTTCCTGAAGATCTTCAAATGTTGCCCGCTATAGGGAAGCGGGAGCTCGGTTCCATCCAGATATGAGAGATAGAAGCTATTCTCTCCGTTGAGCTGCTTGATCTTGAAGGGCCCTCTCCACAGGGAATCAAACTTTCCGTGCATGCCCTTTGGCTCTCTCCGCTTGTCCCACAAAAGGATGAGATCTCCCACTTGAAAATCCCTCTGCTTGGCCTTCTTATCAAACAGCCTCTTAACTTGATTCTGATGTTCAGTGATCCTGTCGACCACCCTTACTCTCTTTTCTTCAAGTTCTGCCAGATACATGATTCTCTTTTCAAGAGAATTTTGGAAAGTTTCATCTTCGATAGCTCGTGCCAAGCGCAGAGCAGGAAGTTCCGCAGAAATGGGGAGTTCGGCATCAGTGCCATATAACACTTGAAAAGGTGACATGCCGAGAGATCTCTTGGGAGTAATACGATCGGCCCACAAAGCGTCGTACAAAGACTTGTGCCACATTCGCTGATTCTCATCTACTAACTTCCGTATGATGGTCACCAAGTTCTTGTTACTGGATTCCGCCTGACCATTTCCCTGAGGGTAATAGTCTGAGGCGTGAGCCAAAGTTATCCCATATTCATAGCAAAAACTAATAACTTCCCGTGAGGAGAAGTTAGAAGCATTATCAGCAACGATTTTGTTTGGAACGCCAAACCTGACAATGATATTTTCTTTAATGAAATTACAAACCACCTCAGAAGTGGCATGCTTGACAGGTATGGCTTCCACCCACTTGGTGAAGTAATCCATTGCTGTAAGGACATAGCTATGTCTGGCACTCGATTGAGGATTGAGTGCACCAATAAAATCAATTCCCCATTGTCTGAATGGTTCATTGATAATGACCGGCCTTAGGGGAAAGGCAGCCAACTTGGGCTTGCCGACGAATTGCTGGCAGGGTTCACACTTTGCCACCCAGGTGGCTGTATCTTGGAAGAGCGTCGGCCAATAGTACCTGGCTCGAATGATCTTGTGTGCTGTCACGGAGGAAGAGAAATGCCCCCCACAGGCTGAATTGTGAAAACTTTCCAGTATTTTTACCTGCTGAGGTTTGTCAACACATCGCAAAAAGATGCCATCTATCCCACGTTTATATAAACCGTCATCCCAGATGACATATTTAGCTGCTCTGAGCTTTATAGTGCGCTTCTCCTTTGCAGTTAGGTGCATTGGGCATTCGCCGTAGGTGAGGAAGAAAGCGATGTCGGAGTACCATTCATCACTAGTTGCAACAAATAGAACCAGAGGCAGAGAATCGGGCTCTTCCAGCCGGTCCTGTGCTTCATCGGTGTAGTCACCCCTTTCATCAGGGTTTTCTGAATCTTTGTTTTCAGCCATTAGCTGACACAGGCCCTTGCCCCTTACCAGCTTGGTTGGTTTAATATCCAGGTCATACTCCTGGACCTTTGCGATCCAATTTCCTCGCAAGCTTCCTAACTCCTGCTGAGTTAGAATTGATTTCACCGCCGTGTCAGGGACCAGCACCACCGTATGCGAGTTTAGAATGTAATACCTGAAATTCTTCACTGCTTTGACAACGGCAAAGGCATGCTTTTCCAGTTGAGTCATTTTTAGTTCGTGAGGCTTGAGGGGAGAACTCATGAACGCGATCGGAGATTCAACATCCTCCGAGTTCTTTTGCATCAAGATTGCGGACACAGTATGCTCAGATGCGTAACTGTACATGATGAAGTCCTTGGAGAAATCGGGACATACCAAGACTGGTGCATGAGCAACGGAAGCTTTTATTTCTTCAAATGACCTTTTCCCCTCTTCGCTCCATCTGAAAGTTGGTGACCCCTTCATCATGTTCAATATGTGACGGGTCTTCTCAGCAAAGTCAGGAACAAAACGCCTGAGAAAGTTCACCTTTCCAAAGAAAGAATGAACACCAGTCTTGCTTGTAGGCAGAGTAAGGCTTTGAATAGCCTTAACTCTTTCGGTATCTATCTTTGTTCCTTCTTTGCTAACCACATGCCCTAGCAACTTCCCTTCCGTGACTCCAAAAACAGACTTTTTTGGGTTTAGGGAAATCCCATGTTCTCGGCACCTGGCCAACACTTGCTCCAAATGATCACAATGATCATTTCGTTGTTTAGAGAACACGGTTAAGTCATCTAGATAAACCACAATGACTTTCCCCATCATACCTTTGAATGCAAAGTCCATGGCCCGCTGAAAAGTGGCGCCAGCATTAGTTAGGCCAAAAGGCATCCTGCTGTAGGCAAATGTACCCCAGGGAGTAGTGAATGTTGTTTTAAACTGATCTTCAGCTGAAACTTCAATCTGATTATAGCCTGAAAAACCATCAAGCATGGACAGCATCTCTGATCCAGTTACTGCTTGCAGAACTTGATCCATTATCGGAAGTGGGTAGTTGTCTTTCAAGGAAGCCTGATTCAAATTGCGAAAGTCTACGCATATGCGTATCTCACCATTTTTCTTGCGCACTGGCACAATATTTGCTACCCAAGTACTGTGATGGATAGGAAAGATGATTCTCGCATCCAGCATCTTCTGAATTTCGGCCTGGATAGTCCCCGAAATCTTAGGATTATAGTGCCTCTGCTTCTGGCGAAAGGCTTTGACATCTTCTTTCAACGGAATGTCATGCTGAACGTCCTTTGGCTTGAAAGATTTTAGATCGGCATAGGACCATGCCAACACGTCCATATATTTTTTTAGCAACTTGACAAATTTCCGTTTCTCCTCAGGTGTGCAACATTTGCCAATGTTCACAAATTGCGGGTGCTCCATCGAACCTATATTGACCGGTTCGGTTTCTGGGGATGAGTCAGGGTCATCTCGCCTCTTCTTTTTCACAAAACGGTCATGCCTGTCGAACAACCGCTCCAGAGAAACCAGGCCCTTTGGGATTTTATTCCCTTTGAGCTGACATATGCCGTCATTCCCTTCGGATTCATCGCCTTGATTGGTGACTGATTCACGGCAAGTGGAAGTAGATCCTTCAAAGTGCAATTCTTTAAAATTTTCTGCCTTTTCTAGAAAGGCAATGAGTTGATTATCATCGTTGAACACCTGCCAATGCTGAGAATTGTCTGGCACGCTCGGGCGGAAAACCACCTCAATGGTGTATTTGTTTGTTTTCAAACCTGGGTGAGGGAGCATGAGAGATGCTGAAACAGCCAATGAATCAGCCATGTCATTTTGAGCTCTTGGAATGGATTCAATTGAAAAAGCATCGAATTCTTCGATGCTGTCCCACACCGCATTACGGTAGTGCCTGAGCCTCTCATTTTTTACTTGATATATCCTCTTGACTTGGTTTACAACCAACTCTGCATCACCTTGCACTTTTAGATTTTTAATTCCTCTTTCTTTTGCGGCTTGCATACCGAGTAACAGAGATTCATACTCAGCAGTATTGTTTGTGTTGAAAAACTGCAATTTGAAAGAGAGAGGAATTACCTCCTCTTCGGGAGATATCAGCACGGCCCCAGCGCCACATCCACTAGTTGCGCAACTGCCATCAAACTGCAAGGTCCAGATCTCATTAAGATCTTTTTCCTGAATGAGGACACCCATTTTGTCCGTCTCGGTAGACAAGAAATAGTTCCCCATCCCTGATGATTCAAAAAGGATTTGAGCTTTGGGGTCTTCAGAGCTAGTAACCAAGTACTTTTTTTGTGATTCCGGCTCCAAAGTCTGCATTACGCCTTTGACGGGAATTCTAGCTTTAGACCAGTCCATATGAATTTCCCCACCAACTTCGCTGCAAAAACTTCTTCCCAGCAAAATTCCATAGGCTGCCGGAATGTCAGCAACGAGGACTGTCATCTTTACTCTTTTATCTGGGAATGCCGCAAACGCGAATTGCGCGTCTTTAATTTGGCCAACCAACGGAACCTGCTTGGTTTCCAAGGAATAACATCTGCCGAAAGGCTTGGTAAGAGTGAGGCCCAGAGCATGGGTGACCTTTGCCGGCATGACATTATCAGAAGCCCCGGAATCAATGATGCAGTTACTCAGCTTGTGTCCATTGATTAGGAGGGAGAGATAGAAAGGCTCTATCTTGCCTGACGCAGATGTTGAAGCAACATTTATGTGAGATTCAGGGGGAGTGGAAAGGATTCCTTTTGGGGAAACCTGATTAGATACAACAGCTTGACTTTGAATATACTTGGTCAATCTTACAAGCTGTTCGGGATTTGACTGAAGATACTCGGCTTCAGACATTTGGATCTTGGTCTTTTTTGCATGATCTATGATATCAAATGCGGCCAAGGGTTGCGTTGGTGAAGGAATGAGTCCCTCACCTCGCGATGATGGAATAGGATTACTGGCCTTGGTAGGAACGTGAGAGGATTGATTTGGAGGAGAGATAGGGGGAAAAGGTTTCCTTGTAAAAGATTTGCCAGGGAGTTGAGTAGGAAGAGGATTACCTCTTTTAGCAATGATCGGAGGCGCGTTTGACACGGCCTTCTCCTGCTGGACATGGGCAGCAACTTCCGCTTCTTTTCCTTGCGAGCGAGTAAAAACAGCGTATGACTGTCCGCTTGCATATCCCTGGGTACCCTCTTCTTCATCAGATTCCTCCTCATCAAATTCCATATACCCGATAGTAGAGTCGCCAGTCGGTTCACCGACATCTTGATCATCTTCGCCCTGAGACGAAGGTTCTTCATAATACTGCTCTTCTTCTTCGATTTCGGCCAGAGCGTTGACCGGAGGAGCCTCAAGTGCCAACCGCGGAGCGGTTGCGGGTAAGCGCGGCCTTTGTGAAACATTGTTAGGAACGAAATTCCTCCGCGGAATATCCCGGTATGAGGAACTGGGAGAGGCCTGGGCCAACTGCTTCTTTAATGCAAGCAAGTCATTTGCCATCTTTTGAAAGGCTGGATCAGACGAAGTAGTGGGCGAAGGGCCCAAAGATTTAGGCTTGGCTGATTCCTTTTTCAATTCGCCAGATATTATCAAATTATCTTCTATGCGAATAGCAGCGGCTTGGGCGAGAATCAAGGTGGCAACTCATTCCTGAAGGAGCAAGAAACTAACTTTTGAGCTCATAGCGTTTACGAAGAAACACTTTTGATTCTCCGGTGTTGGAAGCATGGCAACAGGGACACGGTTGATTAGTGCATTGAACCGGGTGATAAAATCACGCATGGTCTCATTTGCCTCTTTCTTCAGGTGAGTGATCCATGATAATAATGCAAATGCATCCTCTGAAGGCTTGTATCTGTCTTCGAAAGCATCCCGCAAGGTGGCCCAACTGGTAATAGATCCGGCTGGTAAATGCTGAAACCATTCAGCCGCAGGTCCTTGTAGAGTTTCCAGAAAAAGGTGAACCGACACATCCTCGTGAGTTACATCCAGGATACTGCATGACATGATGAATGCAGATATGTGGGAATCCGTGCTCTGATTTCCGCTCCCATCGAATTTGGGAAAATTCTTTCGGTTTCCGTGAGGGAGTGCGTGAACTGGATGTGGTAAAGCCAAAGGACCCATCACGTTTCCCCATGGTACCGCCATTTGAAAGGCCGGAAAGAGAACACGAGCTGGAAGCACGGTTCCACTGAGTAACAAGGCACTACAAAGGGATGTGGATGCCCCTTGCGAAAGATTCTTCCTTCGAGAAGGCGAGACACTCCTGGATGACTGGTTAGCCGAGCCTAGCGCTGAAAAGCGTGCCGGTGTTATGCTGAAATTATGCCTTTGAAGCAGATCGAAAGTAGGATCAGCTTCTCCACGGGCTCTCCTGCTGCGCGTAAAAGGTTCACCCGCCAGTGTACCTTCCAGATCTGCAACGTTATGGCGCAGATTCAAACTTTCTTTTTGGCTGTACTTGCTGATTTTTTGGTTTTTCTGACAAAAACCAGCAGCATGCACTTTTCTAAATATTTAAAAACTATCCTCTTCAGAAAACCAATTGCGGTTAATGACAAATAACAACGAGGATAAGATGACAGAGAAGATTAGTAAGCTGATTTTCGGATCTAATTTTGACTTTTTTCAAAGGGTTTCAAACTTTTAGCAAATAGTCAAAAACTCAGATCTACGGCAAAATACTGATTTTTATAAAAACTCAGCGAACTAAAGGTCTCCAACTAGGCCAGATCTATGGATCTCAGAAGAAAATTTTCAATTCGGAGCACTTTTGCAAATTTTTTGGATTTTTTAACAAAAAGTTTAGATTTACAAACAGATAGTGATTCTTCTGATTTTTCTGATTTTCTATTCTATCACTATCAAAGATCTGATAGATCTGTTCGTTCCCCAGCGGAGTCGCCAAAAAATGTTGGTCCGAAAATCTGTCACCTGGACAGATCTATGGATAGACGAGCCAACAGTGTGCAGGGCATAGCCCCTCTTTGAGTCAGCAAAACGAAACTGGTTTATTGCTATTCTACCAGCAGGAATCTATGCAAGTCTCACAGATTCTGCCTTCGGGGGTTTGGGATCTCATCCCAGTAGGGGTGTTTCCGACTGCGAAAAGAAAGGAAAGGAAGAGGGAATGAAGAAAGAGCAGGTCCGAAGGAAGAAAAGAAATGAATTCCAAAGCAGAAAGGTCAGAAGATTTATGTTTTGGGGTTGGTAGTAAACAGAGCCAAACCTACTTGCATAAACAAACAAAGCAATACTGATGATGAATAAATGACAAAAAAGTAGATATGAATCTAACAGAATAAACACATACAGATCTAACATAAGAAAGGTCTGATGCATAACACAGCTATTCAGCACAAAGTCTCAATATTTGTATTACTGTTTTCTTCTGTTACAAGAAAGCTCAAAGTCTTTTTTCTTCACTTCTATTTCTCATCTGAAAGATATCCATCCATCCCACAATACTACAAGTATTGGAGTATTTATAGAAGAAGAAGAGAAAAGAAGGCAAAAAGGAGCCAACAACTATTTACAAAGATATTTACAAAATATCTAAAAGTCATGTTGACTTTTTACAACTTGATGGATGACATCATCCCATGATGCAACATGGATGATGTCATCATTTGTATCAACATACTCCAGATATTTCCAAAAAGAAAGACGGAGAAAGAGAAGAAGAAGAAGAAGAAGAAGAAGAAGCAGCAGCTATTCGTCATCATCATCCTGCGGCCGAAAGGGGGTGGACTGCTTTTGTTGCTCCTCAGGTGACGAGATATGGAACTGAGAGCGGTATTCCATGAACTTGTTGATTATTGGCCCTAGTTGATCCTGGGAAGGATCCTTGTGCCTATCACTTATCGCCTCACAAGTCTCCCGCTCATCTATGAGCTTCTCTGGGAGTTTGGAATAGTCCTTTTCCGCCTCAATGAGGAACCCGATGAAGTCCCTACAGGCCAGCAGGTTGTTGATAGATTCTGTGTCAAATGTGACCTCTGGCCCCGTTCCTTGAGAAGCGATCTCCTTGAAGATCCGGGTGGTTTCATCAGCTTTCCTTAAAGTGAAGGAAGGAGTAAGTAACCCTGGCGACATATTAAGAACAATTCGTTCCATTTGGTGCATCGCATCCAGGGCTTCTTCCTTGACTTTGTCAATCTTTTCTAGAATAAATTCTAGCTGATCCACCCGGTAGTCCAGAGTGGACATGATTTTGTTGAGGGCCCTTGGATGGCCGAAGACGCCGAACTTGACCAGATCTTCGACTGAACAGTCGAACATTTGTTGGAAGGTCTCGTGTTGCAGTCTGGCATGTTCCAACTCTTCTGATATGGGCCCTGCTAACGCTTGGAGCTCTTTATTCACCTTACTGATGTTCAGGTACAAGTCGGAGAACTCGGCGATCACTTTTTCACTGTCTTTGAGGATTTGGCTCCTCCAAGCGGAAACGGCCATACCCTGCTCACCGATTTTGGCATACTCATTAATTTTCTCCTGGCTGAGAAGCTCAGAAGTCTCGGCGGCAGTTGTAGGAGGCGCATTACCCATCTTCTGTAAGGCTTGGAGCAGATATTTGTTTTGCTCCTTCAGTTGCCTTTTCTCTTCCTTGATTTCCTGAAGCTTTTTGCAGAGGGCGTCAACTGCAGAAAGAGCCTCCCCCTGAAGACTTTCGGAAGATGTCCCCATTGTGACTTGGGTCACAGTAAAATCTGTCGGAGACAGATCCTTTTTCTCTTTGAGGGGATTGGGGTATGCGATTTCCATAACTCTCTCTCCTGCAGCACTTTGAGAGAAGCGCGTGACAGGCTTCTGCTTCTTCGCCCCCTTAGATGGGATTACGGAAAAGTCCATCGGAGCGATGGGAACTTTCCTCTTTTGCTGACTTAGCTGCTGAGAGATCCAAGCTGGACCTATGGTAGAAGGACCGGAAACAGAGGAGGGGGCAGCTGCAGTAGAAGAGGGGAAAAACGTGGAGACACGTGGCGGCGGCATTGAGAGAATAGCCGAAGAAGTGCCCACGGAAGGAAGGGAAACTGCAGCTGCGGAAGACATAGGAAGGGAAGGGAGCTCGGAGATGAGGGAAGAAATGGAGGAGGACAGATCAACGAGGGAAGAAAAGATAGATGAAGAGGCGGGGGAAACAGTAGAAGAAGGGGAAGAGGACACGACCAAAGGGATGGTCGCTTGAGTCGCTCGAGGAGGGGAAGGAAGAGAAGAAGAAGGGACGGAAGGGACCTCGGTTGTTGTGGCAATGCCGACATCCTGAGTGGATGGGCCTATTGGAACTTCCTCTTCTGCTTCTTTCTCTGGTGAATCCAGAGTTATTACCTGCTCGGGTGCCGCGGAAGGAGGACTCTCAGGGGCTTCTTCCTGAATGGTGCTGGATTCACCTTCTACGCCTTTGCCCTTTGCCTTTAGGCTGCTTTTTGGATCGTGGAGGTGCGTTGCCCAATGGGGATGTTGTGAAATCAACCCCGAGGTAGATTAGGCCGTTCATCCGGCACCAATGTTCTGTCCTACGCAAAGTCTCCTTGACCCTCTCCTCAATTGTCTGAGGAGCCTTAGTTCTATCAATGGCCGGAAAGGGCCAATCGTCCCCATCTGTGTCAGTATATACCTTGTCTACTTCATCTTCCGTAGTTTGGAAGCCTTTGGGGACAATGGCTACCCCATATTGGATGATTTCTGCCAATGCTAGGTGAGAATGATCCTTCCTTCTGAGCTCCACCTCATGGAGGACGTCAATATAAATATCCTCGATCTGAGGAACATGGATTGGATCAAGTTTCGCCCTTGGTAGACAGCTCCTTGGGTCGAAGGTAGGCCTGGCTGGGAAGTCATGTTTCAAATTGAGTAACTCCAGCTCTGCGAACATTTCCTTCGCCTTGTGGTGGGTAGAGCATGTATATCGGCCTACTGTGAGGGGGAAAGGAGTTCCACCCTTCTTTCTTTTAAGGCATTTCTCGTGGTATGTGATTAGCTGCCTTGACAGTTCCAGCAGAATCAGCTTAGGTCCAGCATACCTCGGTAGCCTGGTTGGCTCTCCCAAAAAGTTGGCAGCCCTTAGATAGGTGAATGTAGGAAACTGGGTGAACAGGGCTCCCCATTTCTCCGTGGCTGCCACTATGCTTTTGGTCGTGCGACCATAAGTCATATTCGGCCTCAGCAGGCAGATGATGTGGTAGAAGAATGCATCGTTGATTTTGGTGAATTGGGAGATGCTATTCTCCAGCCTCAATTCTGGATAATACTCGTATATTTTGACCTGAGGCCAAACTCCACTCCGCGTCAGGCCTGGATAGTCCCTCTCTGATGCTGCAGCGTAGACCACGTAGGAGTTCATATGAAATGTCCCCGTTGTGCTGAATTGTTGTAGCTGCTCAGAGATTGTGCTGCTTATAATCTCTCCCCAGCAAAAGCGCTGATCAGGCATATTCTTGTTCATGGTCTCTAAGTACCGCAGCATCCATTTATGGAAATAATGGGCATCAGAAAGCCCGAAGAACCTGCTCAGGAATGTAATGGTGTCGCTGAGCTCTTCTGAGAAGTCGCTGCAGTGGATTATTTGGGGCCACCGAGTTATTACCTTTTTGTTCTTCAGATAGACTTCGTTCATTAGTTGCATACATTGATCCTCATTGTCATCCCAGGCCTTAATGCACTCCGCTTGGCTGACGGCCACAAAGTGCCGGTGGTGAGGGATGCCGAGTATTATCTCAAAATGACGGGCAGTGAGGTTAATGACTACCTCGCCCTTGCTGTTTTCGACACACCTTGTGTCCTTGTTGTAACACTGGGCAACCACCATCATAAATTCATTGTTGACGGCGCTGACGGGGATTCCTCCGGCGAAGTGCAGGGCACTGCCGATCAATTTGTCCATCCATGGACTCCTTGTAACTTTCTGAGTCCTGGCCCAGAATTCCTCCATATCAATATGTCCCAATTCTGAGTCTCTGACGTCCATGCTGCACTCGGCCTGGGACTCGGGCATTCTGACCCTCTGATATTTATATTTCATTTCTTCCTCTGTAAGCTTAGCCTTTCCTTTGGATTTGATGGGTCTCTTGCTGGATGTAGACATATGTTCTTTCGAACTCAGTTGCTGATCTGCATGAAGAAGAAGTGAAACCCAACGTAGAAAGGTTGTATCAGTCATTTGATTTCCCATTGAAGTGCCAACAGAAGAAGGAGTTAGTTATTATTAGGCTCAGGGCGCAGGGCGCATGAAAATTGCAGCTTACAGGGCTAAATAGGTAAGGCGCATAGGAAAGGTGTGTTGCAAAGGTTAAACTAGCGCCAAAGGCGCATGGCGCATAGATACTGCAGAGTGCATTTTATAAAAGGCGCATGAAAACATTGTGTTACATAGAGACAGGATGCGCCCTTTGGCGCATAGACTTTTCATGTTGCACTGGGATTTGGTGCGCCCTTTGGCGCATGTAAGGTTTGTGTAACAGGAACTTTTCGTGCGCCATGGCGCAGCGCACGAAGGGTTAACACAACATGATGTTGCTGTAAGGAGGGATGCGCCTGCGCCTTCAAAGCCTTGTACTTAGCGCGGATAAAGCCTGTGTTGCACTGATGCTGGGTGCGCCATTGGCGCATAGAAACATGATGCAGCAAGGAAGGTTGATGCGCCAAAGAGGGCGCAAGGTTAGCGCTTGTAGCATATGAAAGAGGCGCGCCTTGGGGGCGCAGAAGTTTACGATGCAGCAGGCAAGATGGGTGCGCCATTGGCGCGGGTTTTTATCATGTTACAGGGGTGACAGATGCGCCTAAGGGGCGCAACTGTTTCTAAAACATGTTGCAAGACGCGTCCGGTGTGCCATAGGAAAAAACAGATCCTTTTCTCCTCTGTTCTTCTGTAAGTTTAGCAAGGTATTTGGGCAGTATGAAATGGCTCAAACCATGAGGGAAACAAACCATGTTTTCAGACAAGTCCCCTCCTCCAGCAGATCTGGAAGAGGGGAGGGATAATAGGAAAGAGGCTTAGATCAACGGGGGGGAGGGCAAACTCAAAACCATGTATTTCAAACACCAACCAGAACCGAAAACCAGAAAAACGCATGGAAGGGACAAGAGCCTCTTACCCGGATAAATAGTGAAAATCTTGAAAACGGGTCCACAATGCGTTGAAAACGACGAGGCAGAGGCTGACAGGCTCAGAGAATAAAAATCACGTGATATGCGTCTGATGATAATGACATTTGGGCGCGCAAATTTATATATATATAGGTGAGCTAGTCATAAATGCGCCACCCACTTTGTAAAGGGTGCATGAAAGTTGCTGTCGACATGGAAAAGCATGCGCCCTTTGGCGCATGAAAGCATTTGCCAGCATGAAATTAAGCGCGCCTTTGGCGCACCGAAAGGGATGTCGACATGAGATTATGTGCGCCCTTTGGCGCACCAAAACATGGCGCAACAAAAGTTGTGTTAATACGAAGGCGCATGCGCCTTGGCGCACGCAGGGAAGACTCAACATACAAGGCGCACCAAAAGGCGTGTTGACACTGAAAAATATGCGCCAAAGGCTTTAAAGGGGGCGCACCAAAAGTTGGTGTTACATAGTAATTCCATGCGCCCAGCCAAAAAAAGACCAAAAAGACTAAGTTCGGAAACCAGATTTTCCCAGAAAGGGATTTTGCAACGTTCCGAACGCAAGGGATCCCTAGCGAGGGATCAAAACAAAATTTTCGGTATGGTTATCGGTAAAATTGCCCTTGTCAATTTTACGGGATAGCTCTGGATCGAAAGATATGGCCGTTTGAAGTATTCGGGCAAAACAGAGTCAAATCAGGTTGGCGGGCAAAAAATTTGAATTTTTTCACCCTTTTTTACATTTGGAAAAAATTCCCAAAAAATCCCTATGCTCTGCCATTCCAGGTGCCACGTGGCACGTTCTAATTGGGCATGGGCCTATCCTATTTCATTTTTCATTGTTTTGCCCTTGGAAAATTTTTCTAAAAAACTCTGTGGGGCCGATGAGTTGAGGACACGTGGCATGTGCTGATTGGGCGCAGACGTTTCCTTCCTGAATTTTCCATGGGCCGTTTTGACCATTTTCAACCTAGACACATGGAAAAACCCCATTGGTTTTGGGCTTTCCCCTTCAAATTTTCCATGCGGGCTTGGCTTGAATTTTTGGTGCCACCTGGACACGTGGTGAGATTCCATTGGCTCACATTTAGGGGGCAAGCTTTTCCCTTTGGAAAATTCCTTCACTTTTCCTTTGGGAAAATTTCCCAAATTCTCCCTGCCTCCGCCATTCCAGGACACGTGGCAACACATTACTAGCTGCGGGCCCTTGGGGCAAATATTTTCTTTTACGCCAACACTTTGGGAAAAAATACCAATTCCCTCCCATGCTCCGCGGCTCCGACCCTCGGGGACACGTGTCGAAACATGATTGATTGGCGGGGGTAGCAGGCCAAATACTCCTTTGAAATTTGGTGAAACACTTCGCCAAAAATCCAACTTCTCCTCCGCCCTCTGAAACTCCCATGCCATAGGACACGTGGCGCAATATGATTGGGCGCGAACCTTCCCTCCAAAATTTTCCATGCACAACACTTAGCCAATTTTTTCAAATTTCTCCCCTAGACACGTGGCATCATCTGATTCGTCAGCAGGCCTGCGGGAAAAATATTCCTCTTGAAAACTTTTGCCAAACACTTGGTGTAAACTCCAAGTTTTCCTCTATCCCCCGCCATTTCCTTGGACACGTGGAAGAATCTCATTGGCTGCGGGCCTTTCAGGGGAAATTTTCCCACAAAAACTCCGTCAAGTGATAACTTCAAAAATACATGGATTTAGGAGGAAAAATTTACCTTTCATGAAAGCTGAGAGAGAGCTCTATCCAATGGTGTCATTTTCAGAAAGTTTTGAGTTCTTGAAAAGCAAAAATTTATGACTAAGGCACAAGAGAGGGAAGAATGATGGAGTTAGCCACAAAATGAACAAGGGGCACATTTTGGATAACAACTTGATCAACAACCCCAGAAGGGAGGAATCATCACATTGGTGTAGGGGTTATACACCTCATTCTATAAGATAATTTCCACCAAGGAAAAATACCTAGGCCCCGCACTAAGATTCATATCTGATGCACAAATCTTGTGGACCAACGTGGAGTCCTTGGCATCAACCATAAGAAATGATGTATCCTTTAAGGTCCCTAAATCATAAGAGATGGTTCAGAAATTATAAACTCCTCATAATCCACCATGTGAGGGGATGGTATTACAGACATGTGGCAAGTCGTGGTAAAAATCAGTGAGATTCTAAATTGCAAAAAGGCCACTATAAAGTGCTAGAATATCCTGACCCAACTCACATTAGGGATCAAGGAATGAAAGTAGCTTATCAAATAATTAGATCAATTGGGATCCCCATATCCCTTCCCCAATGACTCAATTTTCCTATCAGAGGACCAAATCCAGCAGCTACTTAGGGCCAAGCAACAAGATAAGATTATCTTTCAATCTTTAAAAGATGATTCTAGTGTTGTTGATGTGGAGGTAATTTTGAATCCAATTATAATCTGTGCCATGTTGGCCTTATGTATTGTTTTCTCTATAAATAAGATTTATTTTTATGTGCATTGATAAGTTCACAATATTATGTGTCCTTTGTTTCTTCCTGTTTTCTCTTATTCAGTTCTTGATGGATGTTTAAGTGTCTATCATGCTACATGCCCTTAGATATTTTACTTAAATCTATTTACTGTGTTGTGATTATGTTTTAGTTTCAACCAAGCCTTTGATGGTTTGAGATATATTTAGAGTATTTGATCATGCTTTATGTTCTTATACTAATCTAATATTTATCGCAATATTAATCTCTATACTATTTTAGTAAAGTTTCGACGCATCACCTTAGCTAGGATTTTCACATCATTCTATTTTTTCTCTACTCTTATCTCAAACATGAATTAGAGAAGAGCCATATTCTATAAAATATGGAGGTTATCTTAGGTTCCAAGTCCCACATCTCTAAGATTTACCATGACTTTGGTGATTCATCTGCAAAGATAATTTCCAACAAGTCACAATCTGCCCATTATGCTAGATGCACATACACCTTAGACCACTGAAAGAGTGTTTAGAAACACTGTTGCAAGGTGTCCCAATGTGATTTTTAGATGAACATGAAAATTAATTACTATGGTGCATTTTTATCTCACAATGAAAGTGAGGATCACTCTCTTTCTCCTTAAACTTTTGAAATTTTCAGTCATGATGCACAAACCCCTTGATTCTTGTATTCCTATCCCCCGCACTAAATTGCAACATTAAAAACTCTTCCTTTACCGACCAATGAGATGTGAGATCATGAAGGAAGAAGGATAATCTGTTTCATATCTCACTTATATTTTCTAGCTCAATCATCTCACTTAGCCCAACTAAACCAACTCTCCTTAATGAGCTCAGTTAGTAAGGTCACCTAGTGAGATGATGATGCTTTCCCTTGATAATATTTGATTTCAATGGAGCCTCAAATGAAGGTCACTTATCTGAAATTATTATCTCAATATTACCTATGATTTTATCATACCTAAATCTTCATATGCCCCTTATAGTAAAGTATGGGCTCTTGACTAGCGCATTTGACTCACCTAACTCACCTAGCTCTCCTAGCTCATTGAACTCAAATCAACTAGCTCACCGAGCCCAAATCAACTCAAGATACCTCAGGATTCCTATGAAGATTGAGTTTCCTCATTTTAGTTATGAAATTAAATTATAACCACGTGAGTATCCCAAAAAATGGAAAGATGAGTGAAATTGGAGTTGGCTGCAACTTGCTACATCCAAAACCAAGACTTTATATTATTGGTAGGTAGGAATTTGACCTTCTAATTTGGGACATATCACCTATTTTCTTCAAATTTGACCTTCTAAACCTTATAGAACATTAAATTATCCTCCATTGATGATTACTTTATATTTTTAGAAAGTTTCTATTTTTAGCAAGTTGTTTTTTTCGAACCTGCTATTTTTGGGAAAATTCACAATTTTACCTAGCTTGTCATTCTGCACTATTTCTAAGTGTTCTGGGTGATTAGAGCTTGAAAATTTTGGTACTTACTATTTTCAACATGTTAATGGGTATGTCATATGATTTTTTATTAAGTGATCATTTTTTCCTTAGTTTACAATGGAAACATTATTTTTAGATTTGGATCTTCGTCGCGATTGTGTGCTCTAATTTTCATCATGTTTCACCCATCAGAACTCTCAGAAATAAAAAATATGGCTTCCATGGTTAGGTTTTCAGGTCTAGAGCTATGATGACAACCATTAATGGATTCTTTGAGATTTGAATAGCCTGACATGAATTCTTATATGAAAAACACTTGATTGTTATGCACTCTCAAGATTTGACGGTCATCTAACGATCAAATTTGAAGAGTCACTAGCTAGGGCACGGAGCAGGGTTTTGGATGCATACGGAGATGAAATTTTTTGTCTCCCAACTATCCTTGCTATCTTAGGGACATGAGGTGCACAAAAATTTATGTCATTCTTGGCATGCCAAGTGTCACTGTAAGGTTGAATGAGGGAGAGATGGAGGAGGGCTGATTTCAAGCACTCTGAAGCTATTTTGAGGTCAAAATAAGAACAAAGAGAGGGGATGAAGGGTGGGGTGAATTTTATTATCCCTGATTTCCCTAATGTTGTAGGGAAAGTTAGTACGATAAAACCCGCCACCCATCAAATTGAGAAAATGGATAAGTTAAGAACACATTTCCCGGAGCTCCAGGGGGTCTTTTCATGAAAAAATGCTATCATTGTTGACCCCCAAGATCATTACAAGATCAATGGTATGGTTTCCAAGAACTGATTCTACCTCCTTCTCTAAATATGGTATTTTTATTTTGGGACAACAAGGTATATCTATGAAAAGAGAGCTTCCTTAAAAAGTCATTGGGCCTTGTCAGGATGACTTTAAAAATAAGCTAAGGAAGGGGAAGATCAAATTTTCTTGTCCATAGTTTCCACACTATCCCTACATTCCCAGGTACAAGAGGTAAATTTGGAACATTCGGGATAGTAAGGATAGTCAGGACACTAAAACCCACTACCTATCCAACTGAGAAATGATTAAGTCCTTGAAACTTGAAAACGCTTTTTTTGGAGCTTTAGGTCTTTTCATGCAAAAATTTATATCATTTTTAATCCCAAGATAATTAAAATTTCAATGGTATGGTTTAATAGACTTGATTCTTCATACTTCTCTAAAATATTCCCCTTTTCCATTTGGGACAACAAGATGAGTCTACACAAATTGATATTCCTTGAGAATAAACCATGTCTTGCAAATACTTTTTTGATTCCATCATGAAGAGGGATATTAAATATTTCCAATGGTTAATTTTTGATCTTTTGAATCATCACGTAACTCTTGTAATCCTCCGTTGAAGTTTAGGTACCATTTTCAACTACAAGCTCCTTAATCCTGATAAACATGATTTCTCTAAAACTACTCCAAGACTCCCACAAAATTCCTAAATCTTATAGAATCAATTCCAATGCTATTAAAAATCCTTGACACAATTTATGAATGATTTTGGGAGTTTTATTCATTCCCATAGGATGCATTTCTTCCCTAAGAAGGCCATAATTGACCTTTCTAGGCCCACTAAGAAATTAGTTGTTGGAAACACTTTATGAATGATATGAAAGGACATTTACACCACCAAACACTACGAAAAGTTTATTCAACACAATAGGAGAAATTGAAATGCTTGGGTAAACATGATACGTGGGTATACTAACCAGAAGAGGGTTTAGGAAGGCTTAGGAGAAACATTTTGACACTTGGGTCCATTGTCATGTTTGAAAATTTAAAATTGTCATGTTGTAAATTTTCATGACAACACAAGAATACAAGTTACGAGCTCTAGAAAAGAGAAGTGGAAGCCTAAAGTTATGGTATTAGTTGAGAAGGAACAAATATTTGTCACCACACATGCACATGCATCACATGCACAAGAGAAGGGGATATATAAACCACTTATTATATGTAAGGAATTTAAATAGCCTACTAAGTATCTAGATTCTGGTCACCACAAGGAGGTTTTCCAAGAAACTGTGGGTTTAATCAGATATTTTCAAGGGGATATATTATGCTTGAAATAACAAGTGCGGGATAACGAACATGTGAAACATACAAAATTAGCAAGCAAGGATATTGATAAAATTAGGGAATTATTTCAAAATATTAGAATGGAGAACATCATAACCATGTTAGGGAAGTAGTTATGTGATAAGGTTCTATTCATGGAAAAGGATAGGGATGGATAAATATTACATGTAATTATGCCACCCTAAAACCATGAATATGATAAAGAGATCACTTTGGATGTAGTTATCGATGGTTGGATGGTGAGCAACATCATGATTGACATTGGGGTAGAAGTAAATGTTATCGCATTGGATGCATGGAATAGAATGGGTAGGCCACCACTACAACCTTGTTCTAGATTGGTTTATATGGATAATAAGAAAAGGGAACTTTCTATTTTGGTCCTAAAATATGCAAGAATTACTATACATGGAGAAAAATTTAAAGGTGATTTTGAGGTATTAGAATTAAAAAAGGATGAAAATTTCCTTATCTTATTTGGATGGCCTTAGTGCTACACCAACAATGAAAACTTATGGTTCAACAAGAAATATATTAGTTTTTAAAATAAGGATGAGCGGGTAGTTATTCCAATGGATGGTCCTTGAGTTGTTCCCTACACAAATAATTTCTAAGGAAGATCTGAATTAGGTCTACGCATAAATTTTGCGTGACCCACAAAGAATGGAGACTATAAAGGAAGGAATGTGAAAATGGGGATAAGTGCAATAAATTAGTGAAACTACCAACATTACATGTGATAAATGGGCACATGGTACTTATCAAATGGTTGGACACAAATTTTAAGGGAGATTACCCATGATAATCAGACCACAAATAGTTCAACAACCAGGAAGGATTGTGATTCCAAAGTATACTGGAGAGGAAAATTCCAAAAAATTCTTGCAGGCCATGGAAGAACAAATTAGATATGAAGGATATTAAAGTAATATAAACATATATTAACTAAAAATAAAAAAATTAAGATGGTGGGATGCACATAGGGATAACTTGTTGAGATGGAGAGAAATCAAAGTTACTTTTGTAACTCAATTTGTTTAGGATAAAATCCCTTCAAAGATGCTAGACTATGATAGCAATACATCTCTCGAGACTCACATACAGAGATATAAGAAGAATTGGCTTAAGAATCACGACGTGATTCTGCCATCCTTAAAGGCACAAAAGTTTTATTTAACTTTTGTGGGTGTGTGTGCACATGGTATAGTTATGATGAAATGAAGTGGGAGAATAAAAATCGAAAAACATTGTCCTTAGGTATGGTTCACTTCTTTGATTAATTTTCATATAAACCTCATATGCATGAGGACTTGTAGTTAATGAATCATATAACTATAGGAGACATTTTTGGAGCTCAAATTTACACCTGTCCCCAATTAGGATGATTTGGTACTTTGAGGAAACATGGAACTGTCTCCAAGTTATGGGACTTGAACTGAGACAGACCTCCAGAGAAGGCCGACTTCCTCTACCTATTACTAAGGATAAAACTACTCATAGAAGGGTACATTCAGCTACCTAACACTAACCTATAATTCCTAGGGACCAGGGAGATAGGAAGATACATAAAACTAACATCCTAAGCTAAGGGAGGTGATAACACCAAGAAAAAGTGGTGGAAGCATTATAATGAATGAAAATGAGAGGAATAATGGAGAGAGGAGAGGTCAAACATGAGTGACACAGTCCCAAACTTCATTTACCAACATTATCTCCATGGAGCATAATGGATTTGAATCCTATAAGAAGAATAAGGTATGTATAATACACCTATAATTGTAATGACAGGTAGTAAATGTAATACAACACAAGATAGGATAGAAAGAGCCACAAAACATGAATTTTATTTCTCAAAATAATGCACAATTAATTACAATGCAATAATCAAGGCAAAAAATACCTTGCAAAATGCTCAAAATTGAGGCTTGTAACTCTCAAAAGTTCTGGAACAATTTTGACAGAGTTCATTTATATTTCAGAACATCCCCCACTTTTATGTGCCTAAGAAATTACATTTATAGATTTTTGGAAAAGGAGAGAGAGAGGTGACAGGTTGTGTACTAATGTTTTCAACCACCCACTACCCCAAAGGACCAATTTGTAGAGGAAGAATGGGCATCCAAAAATCCCTAAAACACACCATAAGAAACTCGAATGAAAATGCGGTGCCCATACTTAATAAATTTTGGTGGTTGAACCACCTGTAATTACAAATTAAAGGCCCAAACTATTTTTTCCCTTTTTTGCTTATCAAAACTTTCCAAAATTGGATTTTGATGATTTTAAATTGAAGGGCTTGAGGAGAAATTTTCAACAAGATCGATTTTGTAATATTTGGAGCTCTAGAGTGAAATAAATGGCCAATTGAAGTTTAATATGTTGGGAAGCACACAAGCGTGACACATGGTAGCATTTGATTGGCCTCGGATATTGGCTCTACTCACGTGTGCATTAATTTTCCCTTGCCATGTTTTAGTCTTTGGTTTGTTACTGAGGTTAGGATTTGCTTCCCTTTGCTTTCTTTCATTATGAGGATTTGTGCACAGGTTTATTACTTTATGAAATGCGATCCAATAAAACAACACCATGTACCTTCTAAGTGTCAGACCTTCAATACCATTGCAAAGCATAGACCAATAGAAAATATATAGAATTACTTTGTAATTTACATTTTAGTTAAGGACCTTGTTAGACCGTGAAACACCGAATAATAAAATTGTTGCACACTCTTTTCCTATGGAAGACTATGAAAACCTTGATTGAAAACCGTGATATGTGAGCCAATGAGAAAGCTCCACACACCTCATAATGTCATAATTTACTTCTTCATGCTTCTCTTTCATTAGTTATTGCTACCTTTGCATCGCATTTTTAATCTAGGAGGACTTAAAATTGTTGGATCCGTAGAATTATGTTAGGTACCCACCTTTGACCACACTGACTACCCTCAAAAATTTATAAAACTTGGTCAATTCCATGGACTTGAGGTCTACAAATGCATCTATCTTGATTTTTTCCGGAAGAGTGATATGTGTCCACGTTTAACTATAAGGTTCACCCGTGGTCCATATTATTACAAATAATCTAACACAATAATATCATAAAAAACACATAATATAAAATTCATATGGGATGTTGTATTCATCTAGAGATAACTTCTTATACAAATGTTTGATCCTTTAATCTAGGAGTCAAGTCTTATCACTTAGTCTTCCTCATATCTCTCTCTTATCTCTAGAATCACTCTAACAATACTTTATTCTCTCACACAATAAAATAACTACATGAGTTGTCAAAAATCACCCAAATACTAACTAAACTATTACAACATTATATGAGTTGTTTATATAAACTCATATACTACATAATATTACACATATATTAATGTTCACACTAACATATAAATTCCTAACATTCACTCCCCTTAGTGTGAACATTATTAATTCCCAATATAAACTCCTAATGTTGACATGGTAAAAAAACTTTTAGGTCACATACTTATCTGCAGTCTTGTTCACCTATGTGGCATCTTGCCTAGCTCATGACCACTTGATTAAAAGAAAGGCTCTCTCCTATCCCATGGTAAACGAAATAGGGTTTACTGCAAACCTTGATGTGATAGGAACTATCAAATGTTCAGCTCATGTGGTTTTTTGGATCTCCCAAAAACCTTTTTAATATCCATGAACGGAATTACATGGGTGCTTCTAATCTTTTGCAATGCTATGGCATCAAGAGAAAATGTAGGAAATATCATTAGCGTAGGAGCTTACTTATTACAATAGATGAACAAGTATAAATTATTTGTTCTTATTTGTAGAAAATAAACACACAACTGAAAATGAAATTCCACAACACCATTGTGCAACTCCATCACTTGCTACTGACGAGAAGTTGTTGATTGACCTCCTTCCTCTGTTGCCTCTATCCTCCATATAGATGATACTTACTTAGTAAAGAAAATATTCAGAATTATAACCACTGTAATCATTCATTGGATATTCCTTATCATAATATTTTTCTTCATCAGCAACCATAGAATTCTCTTGTATTTTCCCATCAATTAAGTGTTGAGCTCTCAGTTTATAGTTTACAACCATATGACCGGGTTGTTTACAATAGTAGCAGATAAATTGATTCTTTACATCCTTGGAAGTTGATCCTTGCTTGGAAGAATATTTAAATATTCTTTTAACAAATTATTTTTCATCTTTATTTTTTCAATACAACACACTTTATTCTATATCAATATTCTTATTTTATTCATCTATCAATGAAGAAATTAAATCTTTTGGGCTAGGATTTATTTATCTTAGTGTAAAAACCATGTTGGAATAAATGGCATGCATGTTATTAAGTAATAAAACTTTTACATCATCATCAGACACATATAATTTTATCCCTGCTAATTGATTTAAAATGGAGTGAAACTTACTTATGTGTTACACCATATTGTCACTTTCCTCCATCTTGAGTCCAAACAATTTCTATTTGAGAGATATTTCTGCACTTCTTATTTAAGATCCAAAAATATTGTTCAATGTAGTCCATATGACATTTGAAATTTTTCATAAGTCTATATGATGCAAGTAAGCATCAGATAATCCTTGGCCAATAATTGTTGTAGCTTTTCGATCCTTGCTTTCCCATTTGGTGGTTTCATCTGCATCAGTTGGATTTGGTATTTTACAATCGTCAATTTCCCACAATTCTTTATTAATTAACAATAATTGGGTTCAAACTTGCCAGGTATGGAAATATTTACCTTCAAAATTTTTGATATGACTTAATTTTTCCATTATGGGTGTTGAATTTAGTTGAAAATGCACCCTTACAATAAACTAAAAAAATGAAAGTAAAATTTAATGAAATTTTATTTTTGATTGACAGCAGAAAGCATATGATCAATGCAAAGAGCTAAAAAAACACACATTTAAAAAAAACATCATCTTAATATGAGTTACCAGAAAAAATTTATGGCAACTACAAAAATTAAATCCAACATCTTACCAGACCCCTTTCCAAAAGTGGAAAAAAAAATTGTTCTTGCATTTATTCCACTAAATCCAAAAATGAAAAAAATGGATAAGTACAGTTATAACTCATGATTTTTTATTCATGCATACAAACAGCTTCACCGCTTAGGGACCATTCTTCTCTAAATTGCATATTTTTAAGGAGTCATATGATCATATCATCCATTGTAAGATTCAAGCATGACATGCATTGATGAACAAAAAACATTTGTTGGATCTACACGAGTCCAAGTCAAAAAACGTCAATTTCATAAGTCAATGGAAAATTTGATGACAAGTGCTGAATATGTACAAAACACAATCTTACATGAACTAATCTATCTCATGTAGTAACAAAGTTGGATCCTTCACAAATCCTGAATTCTCTTAGACTCTCTTGCTGGTCACTGACCCATGCTCTGATACCAAATATTATTTTGTCTGAGATTTCTTAAAAACAAATAATCTAAAAAAAAAATATACATTAAATAATATAATATTAAAATTCATTTGGGATGTTATATTCATCTAGAGATAGCTTCTTATACAAATGCTTGATCCTATAATCTAGGAGTCAAGTCTTATCACTTAGTCTTCCTCGTATCCCTCTCTTATCTCTAGAATAATTCTAACAAGCCTTTATTCTCTCACACACCATAATAGCTACGTGAGTTGTTCTCACAACTCACCCAAATACTAACTATATTATTAATATGAGCTTATATAAAATCATTATTAATAATACTATAATATATTAATAATGTTACACAATATATTTGTAACAGCCCCACTGACTTGTTGACTTGGATGTTGCTTGAACCTGATGGAATTATCCGTTTAGATCATTACAAGAATTTGAATTCTGTGAAATGAAAATGTTATGAATGGATGTGGAATCTAGTCATGCATTCCTTCACATCACATGCACTTGAAGTGCTTGGTGCTGTAGGTATTTTGATGGTCATTACAAGTCTATCATGCTTCTAAATAGAACCCTCCAATGCTCTAAAACTTAGTCTCCCATGGGATTTTCAAATGCTAATGACTAGTGCTTTGGAGAGGTTTAAATTAACAACTATTTGAATGTCCCAGGCTTGTTAAAATGGATAAGTCCATTTATAATGAGTTATCCAAATTAATATGGGGGGGATTTAATCTAGGATAATAGTTTGACGACCTCTAGGGGACATCTTCTCGCTAAATGAAGAGCCTAGTAGCCTTGAAGAATCCATTGGGCATGGATTCGATCCCAAAACATTGAAAAATAGGCCCTTTTCTTTACAAATATGTCTCTTGAATTCATTATGAACTTAGCATGAACTAGAACAACCTGAAATTCATCTGTGGAGCTTCAAATAAGCTTAGAAAATACTCCAATTATTTGATATTGCCATGAAATAAATTGTGCATAGCAACAAAATCACACAAAAAATATATACAAATATGGAAAATCATGTGTGTTTCAATTGGATACATGCAGAGTGTGCATGAGCACTTGTTGTGAAATAAACCTACCCTACTAATAAAAAATGTGTCATAAATACTTAAAGGAATGAAACTAATCTGCTATTAGTTGAATTGGCCAAAGGGGAATTAGAGGCTATGTATGGGTAGTGTAAGTTCCCTATTATTTAATTGTTTGATTTGATTTGTTTGCTAAACTATGTTGAAAGTTTTGTTTTAAATAAATAAAGAAAGTAAATTCAACATAAATAAAAGACAAGTGTGTTTAATATTTTAACTCACTAGATTCATTCCAATTTAATTAAATAAAATACCATCTATTCTATTTGTCTGAAAAAGAAATGAATTAAAAGAAAACTAATTAAACAACTAACATCTTTTTGTATTTTTCAGAATTTAAATAAAACAAACAAATAAACTATTCTACAGACACATGAAATTAATTAAAATAAAATACTACTACTTCTAATAAAATAAACTAAAAATAGAGAATAGTCGGATGTGGCTATTCCTCTGTTGCAGGGTTGTCTGACAATTCTATTCTAAAAGAATGTATTAAAAAATTATTAATCTAAATAAAATAAAATAAACTTCTTCTGGAAAAGCTTCTGCCTCAAGTTTTCTAGAAAGGGAAAGCTTCTCAGAAGCAATTTCCTCTTTTTTGTATGAACTTTCCCTAGAAGAAGTAAATCTAAACTAATTAAAAGAAATAAAAGATGTGCAAGGATTTCTTCACTTCTTCCTCCAACTAATTTCCTGAGCAGATCCACAGGGATAAATGGGAAGAAGTTATCAAGGGAAGATATAAGAAATATTTTAAAAGGAAATACTAGAAATAAAATAAATACATTCGGGAAGTGATGAAATCTTTTGCTTCTACAATTCTACCAACTCAAAACAAATGCATTCTTTCTATTCTAACAAATAAAATTTAATTAAAGCTTCAAATAATTTAAGTACAACCCCAACCTGGTTACTATTGTACTGTGGTAGCTTCCCAAAGATGAGATGTTATTTTTTTCTCCTCAGCTTTGTATCCTCTTCCAAAGATGAAGTCCAATTGATCCAGGAATGCACAGATGTTGGCTGGTAGTAACAAAGAAAAAGAAAATACTGGTTGTGACTTGCTTGGTGCAAGAAATGGCTGAAATTAAATGGTAGGAAAGAACAAAGAAAAGAGTTGGTTGTCTATGTGGTTCCTCTCAAAATTTCAGCAACATAACTTAACCTCAAGAATATGAAAAATCCAACCCATCATATGGGTAAAAGTTTGGATTTTATAAAATATGGGAAAGAAGAAGTCAATTACATGTGTCGATGAAGAAGTGACAAATCAAAAAAAGGAGAGGTATTCAACATTCTAAACATAGCCAAAGAGGAAGATAAAATCAATATGATTCCAATGAGTCCAAAAATAGGCAAAATGGTTGAGAAACGAGTGAGAAAATCACTCTTGAAATCCAAACGTGCGTTAAAAAATGCATGTTTTAAGTCTCTGATTTTAAGTGACAGGACCATTGGTGAACACAGAGGGGCAGGTTATGCAACCACTGAATTACACAAAGTGGTTGTAACCACCAGGGTGACAATTACGCAACCACTAGTTCGGGGTGGTTACACAACCTTCACTCAGGACAAAGAAAAAGCTAAAAAGTGGTCTTACAAGAAAAATAAAAGTTTGCAGACAAAACAGAAGGGTTGATTTGAGTCAAAGGAGGGATGCAAATAATAGGGGGAAGGATATGGACCTCATTTTTACCTTGGAAGAATTTTTTATCATCATTGGAGATTTTACCATTCCAACAATGTAACATGTGCAATTTTG
Organism: Taxus chinensis; assembly: GCA_019776745.2. NCBI lineage: Eukaryota > Viridiplantae > Streptophyta > Pinopsida > Cupressales > Taxaceae > Taxus > Taxus chinensis. The sequence goes on from CM034157.1 coordinate 20,460,586, forward strand.
GGTGCGTACATATTGCCCCCTCGAGAATCATTTTAGCCATGAAGAGGCATAAAACGTGAAGTTCTGAGTATGGTGCTCCCAAATGGGAAAGTTAGAAATTATACCTTATTCACCAGTGTGTTGAAACCATGCCAATCCATCCTTGCCACCACCTGCAAAAGAAAGATGAGAATCAAGTGTAGATATAAAACATGATTAGCAAAATACTTTGAAATAAAATGACAAGATTACGTACGTATCCATGAGGGTGAGAAATATACCTTGCTCCAGTGCATGCAATCCTACATACACATGCAATGTTAGAAAATCCAAATATATATTATATATGTCATTTTCACTATTTTTAGAAATCATTTATTTTCAAGTTTGTTGAATTTACAAGTTTACATTGAAATTTAGAAAATTGTTGAACTACTTTTGGAAACCATTTGATCTTGACTGTTTCATTCATGTGAGTATGGTTAAATTGGACATGATTTAGATATAGTGGTTGCAGACCCAATAGAAGTGGAACGGGCTTAGAAAGAGGTTAGACATGAGATACTTGGTTTTTTGTGTTAGGCTTTGGATTTTTCTCTTTGAATGCACATAAGAATAACTTCTAGGAAATTCATAACTGAAGCGGTTGTAAGGGGGCCTCAAAGAGGTAGATAGGAAGAGTACTTTTTATTGCTTAGTCTCATTTTTGTGTATTTATTGATTTTTTTTGTATTTTTGGCTCATGGTTGAGCATTTTGACCACACTTTTCCTATGGTGGTGACAACATTATACATGAGAAACTTGACATTATATATATATACATATAGAAATATTTTTTGTTTGGCATTCCTTGCAAGAGTTGAATTCATTGTAGTTTTCTTCATCTGTGTACTCTTAGATGGTTTGGAATTTCTAATGCTTTTTTATGTTTTATGAATGCATGCTATGGATGATGATGCAAATGTGTAACAAAATAATATCTCTTTTTTTTGTTTTATATATGATGCATATGAGAACAAATTGTAATTTAGAACTTTATTTTCAAGCAATATTTAACACTTCTATTTTATTGGAAAAATGTGATGAATGTGATATGATAAGAAAATGAACTCACTCCAATTCCTAACTCCACGCAACTAGTAAGATGTGAGGGCTCATCACCGAGAGCCAGGAAGGGACACGAGTATGACTTTGATGAATGAAGATGGTGAGAAAAGACAAGATTTTGACAAAGACCCAACTAGAACTTACAACTCAACCCTAAACAAAGTCAACTAACCAGCTCAAAATGAATTTTTCTTACAAGTTTAACTAGACTTAGATCCATGGATGGCCTCTTGATTGAAAAAATCTGGTTTTAAGGATTAACTCTCTTGTAACATGCACATCTAATTCATTTTTCATGGGATTTTTGAAATTGCAAAGCACTTCTTATTTATTTGACTTATTTACAACTTATTGACTTATTTGATGGGACCCCCTACATCTTTCCCCATGCTACTAGTAAGAAGCATGGGCTCATCACCAAGGACAAGACATAGGTGAGTAAGGGAACTTCCCTCCTTTCCCAACCTCACCACTAGTAAGAAGCATGGGCTCATCACCAAAGGTTAGTAGGGAAAAGAAGTGTAGTTTTATTTTGAAATGAAAATCATTTTTGCATTTATTGTTGATATATATATATATATATATATATAGAATTTAGACTTTTTATTTTGGGAAGGAATGCTTTCCCCTAGCCTCAACCCCACATAACCAGTAAGATGTGAGGGCTCACCACCGAAGGTTGAGATAGGTGAACAAGAGGTCCAGGTGAAATGTTTAGATTGTTTCTGTCATAAGAGAGGTTTTTAGGGAGAGATGTGACATCAAGAAGCTTCTAGTACAGACTATGGGAAAAGACAACTAAGCTAGAAGAAACCATGAATAAGACTAAGTGTGTAAGTCTTGGTAGGACCAATGTCAAAATTCCATCTTAAATAATGAAATGATGAAGAGATTAGAATAATTTGGTGATGATATGATGGATACTTGAAGAGGTATGATTAAATGTTTTTCCAATATTTGAAAAAATTTAAAAGTTGCTTGAAAAGTAAGTTTCAGTTTACAATTTCACAAAATGATAATGCAAATGATAAACAATATGGATGCAATAATGTACAAGTGTGGAAATGCAAATGAACTATGCATGGAAACATTTAGGGTGAAGCCAGTTGATGGATGTCAAACTCCTCACCTCCCAAGGTACACAAATGATACACATGATCTTTGAAGTTTCCGTTCTCTTGACAAGGGCCTACTACCTTGGGTTTAAACTTACAACCCTTGCCTACAATTGTATATATGATCATATAACATTGGCATGAATCCATCCATTTGAAAGAGGTCTTTGTGAACCTCTTTGTCACATTCTTGACATACTGTACTCATGTGAGCATGACTATAATGCTCAATTTTTTCCCTAAGTAGGGAGTAGTGGTTACATTTGCATTTAAAATTTTCCATGCTATGGGATTACGTTTTATGGAAAAAATGAGCTTAGTTTTTGACATATTTGTGTCTAGACCAAGGCTAGGAATGGAGGAAGCCCTAGAGATGGATTTGATGGGTATCAATTTGTTCTCAAAATCCTCTCCTTCCTTGTTATTTCTATCATGTTTATGCCTAGACCAGAGATCATCATCATGAAGAGAGGCTATACCAAGGAGGTTACCCATTCCTTGTGGTTTGAAGGGGAGAAGGATTGGTTCATCACTCTCTAAGAGTTTCATAATATCTGTTGTGGTTTTGGTGGACACAATTTCCATAGATATTGCCTTACCCTTATCTGTTTTTGCTACCTCAAACATTTTTGAGTTAGAAACCTCAACCTTCAGAACACTCGGAGTGGTTGTGACCAATTATTTTGATGGAAGTGGTTTGTTTAACTGATTCATAGGGAGCTCATATTCTGAATGGACCCCTGGTTTCTTCTTGAGATTCTCCAAATGTATGTCAAAGGGTTTAGGATCCCCTTGAGCAATGAAGACCTTTCCCAAATGGAGAAATCTAACTTCTTGGAACAAAGTGGAAGGAATAGCCTTCATCCGATGAATCCAAGGTCTACCAAGGATCATGTTATAATTCATCTCCTTGTCAATGATGTAAAACTCTATCAAGATGGTTTTTGGCCTAAAGGAGACAGGAAGAACTATAGTTCCAATTAAGGTAGCCTTAAGACTGTCATACCCTCGCAATGTGTTTCTCATAGAGGAGAAATTAGTCTCCCCATATCCCAACTTCTGCAAGAAAGAGAAGGGAACCACATTCACAACAGCCCCATCATCAATCATGGATCTCTTGATGTAATTGTTATAAACCCAAACTTGTAAATATAATGTTGGATCACCTCTTTGGGATATTTCAGTGTCAGATGGCATCTTGTTTATATCAAAAAAACCCAGTATCCCTATCACTCTGTCCCTAGAGGATGTATGTCAAAGTCAATATGATTTATTTGAGCTCCAGGAGGAGGTGTAACATGGATTAAATTACCAAGACCCAATGCATCAAGCAATGTAGAATGATGCGCAGGGGAATTCTTCAACAAATCTAGAAATGAGATGTGAGAAAAGGTCTTGTTCAAATCTGATATCAAATCATAGGCTCCTAATGGTTTTGAGATTATAGGAATGTCATCCTGTGAGAAGGAATGAGTGAGAAGGGTTGTGAAATGTATTCCCTTGTCTGAGTTGTTGCATTAATTTTTGGTTCAACCTCTAGCTCAACTAATCCCAAAATATTTGTATTGTTTTTTGAACCAAGGTTAGGAGAAACTTGAGAGTTATGAGAATCTGAGGCCTCATGGTCATTATTTCCTATAGTAATAACCTTTTTTATGTTTTGAGGATCTACTTTAACATATTAGGATGTTTAGGGAATGGATCCCATGATAGATGCCTAGGTTTTGCATTCTAAGGTGTAATGGGTCCTGTATATAACTAGGTGTGAGGTTCCTTCAGGATTTTCTAAGAACATGTTCCACAAAGAGTTTACCTTTGATTCTCAGGGAGTCTTTATATAAACTTGTTAGAATCCCTATAATATCTAGTGTGATGACCAATAACACAATGAAAACAACAATAAAGATTAGGATCGTAGTCTCTTGGCCTTTGGTTAGAGTTTTGTTGTTGATTATAACCCTGGTTGTAGTTTTGAAACTGGTTGTTATAACCATAATTCATTGCCCCTTGGCTAGAGTTTTGGTATTGGTTCGGGCCTTGGGTTTGAGCCTGTTGAGGAGGGGGATGATTGAAGTCAACCATGTTGACAGAGGAAATAAAATTAGGGCCTCTTTGATTTCCCATGTTATTGTTGTTATTGTTATTGTTAGTGTTACCATTGTTTATAAAACCAACATTCTTTTCTTGATCAGTAACACCGTTTGTGGTAACACCGTGATTACGATTCAATACCTTAGGCCCTTGGTTGTTGGCTCCATTTTTTTGATGGTTTTCATTGTTTTGATTAGGGGATATCAATTTCCCATTAAGACCATAAGTCTTACGCCCACTATCGATAGCGGCTTGGTCGATTCGAAGTGCACCTTCCAACACTTCTTCATAACTATGGAAAGGAAACTTCTAGACTTCTTCCTTGGTCTCTCGATTGAGTGAGTGAAGGAAAAGATCACAAAGTTCCATATGGTCCATGTTAGGTGCACTTGCAGAGGAGTAAAAAGACACCATGCCATCTTGAATGAAATGGGCAGTAGATTCATTTTTCTCCTACCTAATATGTAGAAACTCTATAATCCCTGCTTGAAATAACTTGTTCATATCAAATGCTCTAATGAATTCTGAAACAAGTTGTTTAAAGGAATGTATAGAAGCTTCAAGAATCTGATAGTACCAATCTAAAGTGATTCCCTCAAGGGTCTTCGGAAATATCTTAGCCACCACAACATCCCAAGGAAGCAATTTCCTAATGGCAGTAGCACAAGCCTTAATACGAGCATTTGGATATCCTTCTCCCTTAAATTTAGGAAGATTAGGAAATGGGTGTGGAAACATGACACCCCATATGGTAAAGTCAAGGGGTTCTTTCAAATACTCAATGTAAGTACCCATTATGTAAGATTCCACCATTGAAGTTCCTTGATGAGGAGGTGGAGGAGGAGGAACTTGATAGGTTACAATGTAGATATTAGCTGGAATGTATGAAGCTCCTTGATACGGCGTATAAGGATTAGGGAAGGTATATGGGTCCATTTAGGGGAATTTGCATACATATGTAGGTAAGGTGGAACAACACTAGGAAATGGGCTAGTGGGTGTGAAACTAGGGAACATCACATTTCCTGATGGAGTGACATTTGAGAATGCACTTCTATCCAACCCTTGCATAGGATAAGTATGAGAAGGGTGAGGGCCCATTCCTAGGGTATCAGCTCCCATGAGAAGATCAACCATATTTGATTGGACAAGATAACCTTATTGCACAGGATGTTGCATTGGTTGTGCATTGATAGGGGTGTACCCTTTGTTGTCAATGGGATGCCCCATGTTCTGCCCTACTGCATAGGTTGGTTGTGAAGGTTGGGCACTCTCTAGTTCTCTAATCCTCCCTACTAAAGTAGAAATAACATCATGGGGTGAGGATTGAGTCCCTTGTTTGGGTGCCTACTGGTGTAGGGTTTGGTTGAGAGGACACATGATACCCTCTTATGAATTGTTCAACATTTTCATTCTTGTTTTCCTTGAAAATAGGAGTCTCAGGATAGGTAGTCGATACATTATTGTTGAACATTTTAGAGGTATGAATCTTCATCCTGTCCAAGGACTCATCTATTTGGTGAAGAGGATTAGCAATTTGTGCAAAAATGTCATCTTCTGTTGATTGCATGCTAATGTGAGGTCTTGACAAGAATCTAGGGTAAGGATTTGTTCCACTCATAAAAACCATGTTATTTGAATTGGGTTGACTGTATTGCATGTTTAAAGGTTGATCAACCTCCTCTATTCTCACATGACTAGTGGGGTTTGAGACATAGCTAGGGGAGGCTTGCATGTTGTTGGTGTAGTTTCCAGCCCATCTGGAAAGGGAAGGGGATTGTTGTGGTTGAACATTGGTGTAATATCTATCAAATCCAAATGGCCCACCAAAATCTCTACCAGACATATTTGGGAAGGTATTAAATATCCAACAAAAATAGGGGAAGAAATGGAGAGGTGAGGTAATAAAATAAAAGAAAAGGAAATAAGAAGGAACTAGTCCTTCACATTAGGTTCACCAATTTTGTACGCCTGAAAATCAACATGTGATTTCAGATGCACTCGACCTCCTGAGGTCATGTCGGAGACAACTACTGATGTAAGATTGGGGAATGTTGATAAAACTATATGAGAATTAGGTACTAAGATCAGGTATTGTGAGTTTCTAGTAGTTGAATTGGCCAAAGGGAAATTAGAGGCTATGTATGGGTAGCGTAAGTTCCCTATTGTTTAATTGTTTGATTTGATTTGTTTGCTAAACTACGTTGAATTTTTTTTAAATAAATAAAAAAGTAAATTTAGCATAAATAAAAGACAAGTGTGTTTAATATTTTAATTAACCAAATTCATTCCAATTAATTAACTAAATAAATGAACAATCTATTCTATTTGTCTGAACAAGAAATGAATTAAAATAAAACTAATTAAACAACTAACATATTTTTGTATTTTTTTAGAATTTAAATAAAACAAATAAATAAACTATTCTACAGACACATGAAATTAATTAAAATAAAATACTACTACTTCTAATAAAATAAACTAAAATAGAGAATAGCCAGATGTGGCTATTCCTCTGTTGTAGGGTTGTCTGACAATTCTATTCTAAAAGAATGTACTTGAAAATTATTAATCTAAATAAAATAAAATAAACTTCTTCTGGAAAAGCTTCTGCCTCAAGTTTTCTGGAAAGGGAAAGCTTCTCAGAAGCAATTTCCTCTTTTTCGTATGAACTTTCCCTAGACAAAAGTAAATCTAAACTAATTAAAAGAAATAAAATATGTGCAAGGATTTCTTCACTTCTTCCTCCAACTAATTTCCTGAGAAGATCCACAAGGATAAGCCAGGAAGAAGTTATCAAGGGAAGATGTATGCAAGAAATGTTTTGAAATAAATACTAGAAATAAAATAAATACATTCGGGAAGTGATGAAATATTCCGCTTCTATAATTCTACCAACTCAAAACAAATGCATTATTTCTATTCTAACAAATACAAATTAATTAAAGCTTCAAAGAATTTAAGTACAATCCCAACCTAGTTAGTATTGTACTGTGATAGCTTCCCAAAGGTGATATGTGCTTATTGTCTCCCCAACTTTGTATCCTCTTCCAAAGATGAAGTCCAATTGATCTAGGAATGTATAGATGTTGGCTGGTAGCAAATAAAAGAAAAGACTGGCCATGGCTAGATTGGTGCAAGAAATGACTGAAATAAAATGGTAGGAAAGAAAAGAGCAAAGATCTGGTTGTTTGTGTGGTTCATCTCAAAGTTCAGCAAAATAAATCTTCCTCAAGAATGTGAAAACTCCAACCCATCATATGGGTAAAGTTTTGGATTTTTATAAAATATCGAAAAGAAGAAGTCAATTACATGTATCAAAGAATAAGTGAAAAATCAAAAAAAAAAGGAGAGGTATTCAGCATTCTAAACATAGCAAAAGAGGAAAATAAAATCAATAAAATTCCAACAAGTCCAAAAATAGGCAAAACGATTGAAAAACGAGTGAGAAAATCACTCTCGAAATCCAAACGTGCATAAAAATGCATGTTTTAAGTCATTTTTTTAAGTGGTAGGACCGCCAGTCTATGTAGAGAGGGTATTACATAACCACTGAGGTAGTTACGCAATCACCACTCAGAACAAATAAAAATCTAAAAACCGGTTGTACAAGAAAAAATAATAGTTTGCGGACAAAACATAAGGGTTGATTTGAGTTAAAGGAAGGATGTAGAGGAAAGGGGGAAGCATATGGGCCTCATCTTTTACATTGGAAGAAGTGTTTATCATCATTTGATATTTTACCATTCTGACACTATAACGCATGTAATTTTGGGTACATATAGTCTCCCTAGTTTATCTTTGTCAGCATCCCATTTCAAGACCAAATCACCAACCTTAAACATCTGAAACCTAGAATTTTTATCAAACCATTGCTTGGTTGATTTTTGATGTTGTTCTAATCTGATCATTTCATAATTATTTAGTTCTTTAATCTCAACCAGTTATTCCATTCTGATTTCTCTTTGATCTTCCCCTTCAAATTCCAATTATTGGTCCAATTCAAGTGAAGGAAATTCTAGTGATAAGGGAAGACCAACTTCTTTTCCATAGACAAGCTTGTAAGGTAAAGTTATAATGTCCTTCTTCACTATGATCCTATAAGCCCAACAATCATTTCTCACTTATGTGTACCACTATTTTTTGTTTATATCCATCATTCTCTTCATGATCCTAATCAAGTTCTTGTTATTGGATTCTGCCAAACCATTGCCTTGAGGGTAATAGTTGGAAGAAGTCTTCAAATAAATACCAAGTCCAAGAGCCCAATTAGAATTTTTTGGTCCTAAGAAAGATTTTGCATTATTAGAGATGGTAGTTTGAGGGATACCAAACCTTGTCATAATGTCTTTAAGGAAGTCCAGTATAACCGACTCAGTTGCTTCCTTTAATGGCATAGCCTTGGTCCATCTAGTAAAGTAGTCTCTTGCTATCAAAACCCATTCATGACCAAAAATTTATGGAGGGTTGATCATGCCAATGAAATCAAGACCCCACTGGGGAAATGGTTGATCTGTCTGAGTTGGATGAAGTGGAAGGGTGGCCAACCTTTTCTTACGAGTGAATAAAGCACATTCTTTGCATTTTCTAACCATTTGTGAGTATTAACAAACAAAGTGGGCCAAAAGTAACCTAATTTTAAGATTTTCATTGTAGTATCCTGAGAAGAAAATTTTCCACCCGAGAAACCATTACAAAACTAAGTAAAAACTTGTCATAATGATCACCTTCAATGCACATGATAAAAACTCCATCAATGCTTCTTTTGAAAAAAATCCCATCAATCAGTGCACAAGTATTGGAATGAAGATTTAGATGTCTTATTTTATATTTCTTAGGCCAAGAGGATATGTACCAGAAGATAAAAAAGGTAATTGTTATGTCAAAATTACAGCACCCCCCAATTTTCTCTCTTTGTTTAGGGAAATCGGTGTAATTATGCTAACATGGGGTTATCCCTCAAGCTGTGGGACTTGCGGACTTGAGATAAACCTCCAGAGAAGGCCGAATTTCCTCTACCTAATCCTAATGCTAAACTACTCCAAGAAAGGGGAATGCAACTATCCTAACGCTAACCTGAGACTTTCCAAGGCACCAGGGAAGAAAGAGATGCATAAAAATGAAATTCATAAACTAAGGGGGGCGATAGCACAAGAAAAGGGGTGAGATAATTTGTTGAGGGAGGATGAAATAGGGGAAAAGGGGATGAGGGAGGTTAGACAAATGTGGCATAGACCCAGATCCTAATCCACCATCAAAACTCCATGGAACACAACATCATACACCTACAAGTGAAAGAACATGCACAAAATACAACAATAATAATATAGAGGCAATAAAATAGAAGAAAAATGAGCTAAGGTTGAAGAAACATCACAAAACATAATTTTTTTTCTTTAAAGTATGCATAGACCATTACATTTGATGCAAAAAGGCATAATTACATTTCCAGGTCTAAGAGAAGGATCACATCTCAAATGGAGTTCAAGTAAATTTTTGCAAGAGTTTCCCCAGCTCCTAGAATGTCTCCTCAAACAAACAAACAAAGAAAATACCTCCTCCGGTTGATATGTATTCATTTAGAGGTGTTGTTGTTGACCCTTGGTGCATTGAAAATCATTCTCATGCCCTGAAATAAGCATGATTAATGGAAAATATATCCCTTGCTCCAATGAAGCTAGGTATTTGATTGGGCAAGACCTGATTCTTGTGATTTTCCCACTCATTTGTTTCTCAGTCCCACAACTAGGGATTTCGTGCAAAATTTCTTCCTAAATATGGCTATTTGTAGGTTGATCCATGCTTTCTTATGCCTCTTCAATTATCTCTATTTCCACTTTGATGGTTGTTGGCATTTCTTGGGTCTCTTCATCCTCTATCTATGTTTCTCTTCTACCAAAAGTGCAACAAGTTCTAGACAAGCAGAGTAACGAGGATCATTACACTCTATAAAAACATATTTCTCACTTTGTAATTATTCCTCAACAAGGATTTGGGTGCCAGTAGCATTTTAAAACACCTTCTCCTCCATGAACTTGCAAATCTAATTTTCCTTCTGACCTACCTACTCTATTCTTTGATTCAACTCCTTCTTTGGCGTATCTTGAATTTCCTCATCCTCCCAATTTGAGTCAGACCAGTCTCCTATCAATACAAAATTTCCATCTTCGGTGAGACTAGTTGAGGGATAGGTGTAAGAAGGAAGTTTCTACATTATCTCTTTCTTGGATAGAGGTTCTTGATGCTCAACAAATCCAAATTGATCTCTTAGGGAGGCCAAATGACCCTCCAAAACATAACCCATGCTCTACTAATATATTGCCTCTAAAATAGCTATATGATTCTACATGAAGCATTCTTGTTTGAGACATTGCATGGCCATATCCCTTTCTTCAATAGCATAACATGTTTCCCTCTCTACCAACCTTGTAGGATAATTTGGTTTAGTGACAGCTAGGTAAAAGGTAGGGAAAACATATGAAATACCGTAACTCCTAGGGACATTGGTGTATGAGCTAGGGAAGTTGGCTAGTGAATTGGGTGGATATGGGAGGGATCTTTGTGTATCTTGGGGAATGTTATGGGAATGAAACACCTGTGAGATGTTAAATGAAGGGTAAGGAAGCAAAAGGGCTTCCTTATTTTGGAAAGGAATGATGGATTTTTCAATATTTGAACAAGGAGAAGGAATAACTTGAGGTGGTGAGGGATGGACTGCAACAATATGGATGGATTTTCTTTTGCCAGCCTAAATGAGAATATTATCAACTTGTAATGCAATAGAGAAATATAGAGTAATATTGCTTCCACCTAGAGATATAATCATTACAACAAAGTCAACATCAAAGGACCTAAAATAATACAAGAATGCAATACCTTGTAAGGGTCTGTATTCTTGACGGATTCAATGCCAGGTCCTTATGAAAATGAGGTCCTTGTGAAAATGAGGTTGAATTCTGATATGGACTCCATCGGATCTTGTTGTATTTTGTTGAGTTGTTCTATGAGGAAAATACCATCTAAATCCTCCTTGAATCGGTTGTGAAGTTGTTCTCCCAATTGATTCCATGTGCAAATAAATTGTGGTGCCAAATTGTTGTACCAATTATTTTCTTTTCCTTTAAGAGATACAACTAAAATTCTAAGGCAAACATTCTCCTCTGTGATGGTATGAATGGAATAATGGTTAGAAAAATCTTGAATGTGATCAATAGGGGATTGATCTCCATTTCCATGAAAGAGAGGTGGATTATTCAGGTCCACCTTGGGGATAACATCATACTACTAAAAGTGAAGAGGACTGGAACAAAAATGAGGGAATGGAAAATCTCCTTAGAGAGCCATGACTGGAGAGGAAAAATTAAAAACAAGTCTGTGACCAGAGATGATGCACTTCTTGAATTAATGGAGTCTCCAAATATTCTTGAGAGTGAATCTAAAGGTTGGAACCTTCTCCAAGAGAACATAAAATTTGATGAAGTGAAGTGTTAAGGTGCTTCAAACATTTCCCAGTGGGTGTGCCAAAACTATTATGTCAAAATTACAGCACCCCTTGATTTTCTCTCTGTGTTTAGGTGAATCAGTGTAATTTTACTAACATGGGGTTATCCCTCAAGTTGTGGGACTTGCGAACTTGAGATAAACCTCTAGAGAAGTTCAGATTCCTATACCTAATCCTAATGCTAAACTAATTCTAGAAAGGGAAATGCAGCTATCCTAAAACTAACTGAGATTTCCAAGGGACCAAGGAAGAAAGAGAAGCATAAAAACAAAATTCCTAAACTAAGGGGGTGATAGCACCAAAAAAGGGGTGAGATACTCTGTTGATGGAGGATGAAACATGGAAAAAATGGTTGAGGGGGTTAGACAAATGTGATATAGACCCAAATCTTAATCCACCATACAAAATCCATGGAACACAACATCATAATTATTCAAGTGAAAGAACATGCACAAAATACAACAATAATAATATAGAGGTAAGAAAATACAATAAAAATGAGATAGAGTTGAAGAAACACTACAAAACACAATTTTTATTTCTTCAAAGTATGCACAGACCATTAGATTTGATGCACAAAGGCATAATTACATTGCCAGGCCCAAGAGAAGGCTTGCAAATCAAATGGAGTTGAAGGAAAATTTTGTAAGAGTTTCCTCCGCTCCCAAAATGTCTACATAAAAAATGAGGGGTTCAATTACATTATATAGTCATTTTCACCCACCCATATTAAAGAGGTATGGGAACCCATACAATTTCACTTTTCGAGGGTAATTCTATCAGAAAACACATGGGTGTCATACATCATTAATACCATTTGTTGAGCTGTCATTTTCTCACCCACCTAAGCCTTGACTGGGACTCATGATTTTCCAAACCATGTGATCCATCCATCTTCACTATACCACCACCTAGGCATCCAAATTCATGATCCATTTGACCATGCATCTCTTGAATTTAACCTTCAAACCCTGGGGGTTGGAATCCATCCAACTATGTGAGCTATAAATTACTGTTGTCACTGACCAACACCGGTACCTATCCAACCTAGTGACCCAACCAAATTGTGTGTCTTGCAAATAAGAGGGGTACAAAGAGCATCTAAAAGTATCCGTATGCATTGAAAAATGAGTCCCGACCAACCTAGGCCTCCAACCTAGCCGACCAACCCTCGGAGGCCAATTTCTGAAGGTGATATCTTAACCTCCCAGATTAGTTTTGGGATGAAATGTTATATGATTTCATATGAGAATAAGCCACTAAATCCAATGGTGGTGGTTGTAAGATCTAATTTTTACTTTATCACCTCGAAATGGCTCTTTATTTCTTGGTATTTCATGTTATATGCTAGAAGAATGAACTTCCTTGGGAAGCATATGATGATTCAAGATGTCTCATATTTTCCACCATGTAAAGAATGGAAAATGAATATCATATGAAATTTTGTGGAATTATAATTCCTGACATGACCATCAAAATCTTTTGTTAAATATCAGGTTCTCTTTCACGTTGCACAATCCTTAAGCCCTAAAAGCCTACTTCTAATAGATGGCGCCAAGACCTTCGAAATTTCCCTACATAACTTGCAAAGCTTCCAAAAAATTGAAATCTCAAATGTATCATTCCATAATTATCCATGAATAATTTTCCAGTAATCAAACCCATCATCCCAAGTTGTATATTTTACCAGGGGGTTAAAAATAAATAACAGTATCCATATCACCAATGCAACTGTGATTTATAATTACATCTCCTCCATCCTGCTGAACTTAAATGTTATGTGGAAGTTATTCATTCATGAAGGAGGTTTAATTTTCATCTTAATCATCTAAAGCAATCTTCTCAAAAAGTTCTCTACCTATTATCATCTTTATATCTTTAATAATCACATCATACTCCATGATCCTAGTGACCCATATAAATTTGATATGATTAGTTGAAATCATACTCTTCAACTTATTTATATCACTAATGATAGAAAATACCTATTTTTCAATATGATTTTACTTTAATTCATAATGCTTCAGTGTCTGACTGAAGAAGGCCACTGGTTTCTCCAATCCTTGATCATTTTGCTGAGTCAGAACAAAAACAATGCTATATTCATCTCCATACACATATAGTATGAAATCCTTGGAATATTCAAGGTTGATGAGTGTAGAAGCTTGAGAAATTTCACGTTTGATCTTTACAAATATATCCTTCCCTTATGTTTTCCATTTGAAAACTGAATCCTTCTTCAAAATTAGAGTGATAGGCACAAATAATCGTGCAAAACTAGGAATGAATATAATAAGAAAGTTAATATTTCCAAGGAATGATTGAAAATATTTCTTATGATATGGCAAGGAGAGAGAAAAGATGGCTGATACTATTTTTGGATCAATGGTGATCACCTCATTTGAAATTATAGGCCCCAAACACTTCCCTTGGACACTACAAAGTTATATTTTTTAGATAAAGAGACACCCCATACTCCCTGCATCTCTCAAATACCTTCTCAAGATGACTGATATGATCCTTACTCTGCTTAGAGAAAGTAGTAATATCATCAAGATGGAAAAGGATGAATTAATTGATACACCCTTATAAATCCATATTCATTGCTCTTTAGAATGTTGCACCTACATTTGAAAAACCAAAAGGCATTTTCTGATATACATATGTTCTCTATTTTGTGTAAATGCAATCTTGAAATGATCCTCTTCCCTAACCTTGATCTGATAAAAACCTAAGTATCCATCAAGCATAGAGAACCTTTCATCTCCTCCCACATTTTAAAAAATTTACTCAATGGAAGGTATATAATAGTGATCCTTTAGGGAGGCCTTATTCAAATACTTGAAATCAACGTAGAGTTTGATTTCCCAATTATTTGTAATGACCTTGAAAAGGTTTTCTACCCATTTAGAGTACTTGACAGGAAAAATTATCTTGGCCTCAATGAGTTTAGATAACTCCTTCCTCATGAGGGGATCTATCTTAGGATTAACTCTCCTTATCTTCTGTCTAATTGGTTTTACATTAGGATCAAGATCAATGAAATGTTAGAAAATGTTTGGATTAAACCTCTTTAGATATTCATAATCTTGTGAGAACACATCATTGATTTTTTGGCACAAGGAGATAAAATGTTACTTTTCATTCTCATCACATAACTCTCCAAGAATAATTTCCTTGCCTTATGCAATAGTGACTGATTGACAATCTTCTTGCCTTGTGGTTATATTATTTATCTTTCCTATGAATTACTCATCAAGACTGAAAATTTTTCTTTAAAGTAATCAATCCTTTTAGAAGTTTTTTTGTGTTCAACTGAATAATTTGGTCACCATAAATTCTATGTAAATCAAATTGCATATTTGAAGAAAATTCAGCTTCATTTTCAATGAAATGGACAATTTTTTCATCATTATTAAATACTTTCCATCGGGTTTCATTATCTAGAATGGAAGGCCTGATTACCACCTTAAAATGTTGCATTTTTCCTTTAACAAGATACTCAGTATGTGAGAATTGTGAATCCAGGGTTGTCATATAGTCTGTTTATTTTTTCAAATTCCCTCGGACCACCTAGAGTTGAGAGCATCAAAACTCTCCAAAAGGTCCCAAACTCTATGTTTATACGATTTAAAAACCTTATCCATTGTAGCACCCTACCATGTCACTTGGTGGATGACCAATTTATTATCTCCAAAGATTTACAATATTTCGATTTTATTCTTCTCGATAATTTGAAGACCGTGCACTAATGCCTCATACTCTTCCACATTATTAGAACATGCAACTTATAATTTATGAGCAAGGAAAAACTTCTTATTCATTGGAGAAGTTAGCACAACACCTTATCCAGCTCCATTTCTTCTTCTAGAACCGTAAAATAACATCTTCCACAATCCAAAAGTGTTGTCCTTTTATTTCTTAATTGGTTTAGGTAAAGTAGATCCTTCTTCAAGAATGTAGTAGGTTCCAAGTCTAGTTTCCAAAGCTACATCAAAAGGTTCAAAATAATAGCACTCTTCTACCTATTAATATAATATAAGATCAAGAATAGGAGGAGTGAGCTTCTCTTCTGAAATTGAATCTTTTTGATGTTCTTCTTGTATAACATAATTTGATTAGGCAAGGGTAGGATTATAAGACTCAATATCATAAGAAAATATGGGCTTAACCTGTCTGGAAAATCTTGCACCATACCTAGTCCTTAAAAGCATATGGGTCCAACTTGAAGACAAATAGCCACCTACTTTGGCTATGAAATATCTTGACAAGAAAATGGAAAACATGGGAGGAAATTCAATCAATGATATGTCATGGGTTATATTTAGGCTTGGATAACCATGAAGTGTTAACTCAATATCTTTTATCACTCCTAATACACAAATTGTTGAGCCATCAAGTTGCAAGACTCGTTTAGAAGCATAATTATACTTGATACCTAGGACATTAGGAATATTTCTGGAGATTATAAAGGTGCTTGCCCCAAAATCAATCATGAAATTATGAACCAAGTTTTCTCCATTAATTAATGACATATAAAATGGTGGGGTCTTAATAAATTTGCATACCTACTCCTCCTTTTCTTGACATAAGTTCTAAATAGCATGAATCTTTTCCACCACTGGATCAACTCGGAGAAGCTTCTTGAGAGATTCACAAAGGAGGTCCCTTTGTCATGGAATAGCAAGAGCATCCCACATTGTTGTTCCTGGACCATGTGATCCATCCATATTCACCACACCACCACCCATGCATCTCCTGAATTTAACCTTCAAACCCTGGGGGTTGGAATCCATCCAACTATGTGAGCTATGCATTACTGTTGTCACCGACCAACCCCGGTACCTATCCAACCTAGTGACCCAACCAAATTGTGTGTCTTGCAAATGAGAGGGGTACGAAGAGCATCTAAAATTGTCCATATGTATTGAAAAATGAGTCCTGACCAACCCAGGGAGGCCAATTTCTGAAGGTGATATCTTAAGCTCCCAGATGAGTTTTGGGGTGAAATGTTATATGATTTCATATGAAAATAAGCCACTAAATCCAATGGTGGTAGTTGTAAGATCTAATTTTTAATTTATCATCTTAAAATGGCTACTTATTTCTCGGTATTTCTTTTTATGCACTAGAAGAATGAACTTCCTTGGGAAGTGTATGATGATTCAAGATGTCTCATATTTTCCACCATGTAGGGAATGGCAAATGAATTCCATAGGAACTTTCTTGGACTTATAATTCCTAACATGACCATCAAAATCTTCTGTTAAAGCTCAGGTTCTCTTTCATGTTGCACTCTCCTTGAGGCCTAAAAGCCTACTTCTAACAGATGGCCCCAAGACCTCCAAAATTTCCCTGAATAACTTGCAAAGCTTCCAAAAATTGAAATCTCAAATGTATCATTCCATATTTCTCCATGAATAATTTTCCAGTAATCAAACCCATCGTCCCAAGTTTTATATTTTACCAGTGGGTTAAAAATAGATAACAGTAGCCATATCACCAATGCAACTATGATTTATGATTACATCTCCTCCAGCCTGCTGAACTTAAATGTTATGTGGAAGTTATTCATTCATAAAGGAGGTCTATTTTTCATCTTAATCATCCAAAGAAATCTTCTCAAAAATTTCTCTACCTCTTATCATCTTTATATCTTTAATAATCACATCATACTCCATGATCCTAGTGACCCATATATCAACTTATTTATATCACTAATGATAGAAAATACCTATTTTTCAATATGATTGTACTTTAATTCATAATCCTTCAGTGTCTGACTGAAGAAGGCCACTGGTTTCTCCAATCCTTGATCATTTTGCTGAGTCAGAACAAAAACAATGCTATATTCATCTCCATACACATATAGTATGAAATCCTTGGAATATTCAAGGTTGATGAGTGTATAAGCTTGAGAAATTTCACATTTGATCTTTACAAATATATCCTTCCCTTATGTTTTCCATTTGAAAACTGAATCCTTCTTCAAAATTAGAGTGATAGGCACAAATAATCGTGCAAAATTAGGAATGAATATAATAAGAAAGTTAATATTTCCAAGGAATGATTGAAAATATTTCTTATGATATGGCAAGGAGAGAGAAAATATGGCTGATACTATTTTTGGATCAATGGTGATCACCTCATTTGAAATTATAGGCCCCAAACACTTCCCTTGGAGACTACAAAGTTATATTTTTTAGATAAAGAGACACCACATACTGCCTGCATCTCTCAAATACCTTCTCAAGATGACTGATATGATCCTTACTCTGCTTATAGAAAGTAGTAATATCATCAAGATGGAAAAGGATGAATTAATTGATACACCCTTAGAAATCAATATTCATTGCTCTTTGGAATGTGGCACCTACATTTGACAAACCAAAAGGCATTTTCTGATATACATATGTTCTTTATTTTTTTGTAAATGCAATCTTGAAATGATCCTCTTCCCTAACCTTGATCTGATAAAAACCTAAGTATCCATCAAGCATAGAGAACCTTTCATCTCCTCCCACATTTTGCAAAATTTACTCCATGGAAGGTATATAATAGTGATCCTTTAGGGAGGCCTTATTCAAATACTTGAAATCACCGTAGAGTCTGATTTCCCAATTATTTGTAATGACCTTGAAAATGTTTTATACCCATTTAGAGTACTTGATAGGAAAAATTATCTTGGCCTCAATGAGTTTAGATAACTCCTTCCTCATGAGGGGATCTATCTTAGGATTAACTCTCCTTATCTTCTGTCTAATTGGTTTTACATTACGATCAAGATCAATGAAATGTTAGAAAATGTTTGGATTAAACCTCTTTAGATATTCATAATCCCGTGAGAACACATCATTGATTTTTTGGCATAAGGAGATAAAATGTTACTTTTAATTCTCATCACATAGCTCTCTAAGAATAATTTCCTTGCCTTATGCAATAGTGACTGATTGACAATCTTCTTGCCTTACGGTTATATTATTTATCTTTCCTCTAAATTACTCATCAAGACTAAATTTTTTTCTCTAAAGTGACCAATCCTTTAAAAAAAAAAATTGTGTCCAGTTGAATAATTTGGTCACCATAAATTTCATATAAATCAAATTGCATATTTGAAGAAAATTCAGCTTCATTTTGAATGAATTGGACAATTTGTTCATCATTGTTAAATACTTTCCAGTTGGTTTCATTATCTGGAATGGAATGCCTAATTACCACCTTAATGTGTTACATTTTTCCTTTAAAAAGATACTCAGCATGTGAGAATTATGAATCCAGGGTTGCAATATAGTCTGTTTATTTTTTTAAATTCCCTCAAACCACCTAAAGTTGAGAGCATCAAAACTCTCCAAAAGGTCCCAAACTCTATGTTTATAAGATTTAAAAACCTTACCCATTGTGGCACCCTACCTTCTCACTTGCTGGATGATCAATTTAGTATCTCCAAAGATTTACAATGTTTCGATTTTCTTCTTTTTTATAATTTGAAGACAATGCACCAATGCCTCATACTCTTCCACATTATTAGAACATGCAAATTATAATATATGAGCAAGGAAAAACTTATTATTCATTGGAGAAATTAGCACAACACCTTACCCAACTCCATTTCTTCTTCTAGAACCATAAAATAACATCTTCCACAATCCAGAAGCGTTTTCCTTTTCTTTCTTAATTGGTTTGGTAAAGTAGATCCTTCTTCAAGAATGTAGTAGGTTCCAAGTCTAGTTTCAAAAGCTACATCAAAAGGTTCAAAATCATAGCACTCTTCTACCTATTAATATAATATAAGATCAAGAATAGGAGGAGTGAGCTTCTCTTCTGAAATTGAATCTTGTTGATGTTCTTCTTGTATAACATAATTTGATTAGGTAGGGGTAGGATTATAAGACTCAGTATCATAAGAAAATACGGGCTTAACCTGTCTAGAAAATCTTGCACCATACCTAGTCCTTAAAAGCATATGGGTCCAGCTTGAAGACAAATAACCACCTACTTTGGCTATGAAATATTTTGACAAGAAAATGGAAAACATGGGAGGAAATTCAATCACTGATATGTCATGGGTTATATTTAGTCTTGGATAACCATGAAGTGTTAACTCAATATTTTTTATCACTCCTAATACACAAATGGTTGAGCCATCAAGTTGCAAGACTCCTTTAGAAGCATAATTATACCTGATACCTAGGACATTAGGAATATTTCTGGAGATTATAAAGGTACTAGCCCCCAAATCAATCATGCAATTATGAACCAAGTGTTCTCCATTAATTAATGACATATAAAATGGTGGGGTCTTAATAAATTTGCATACCTACTCCTCCTTTTCTTGACATAAGTTAAAAATAGCATGATTCTTTTCCACTACTGGATCAACTCGAAGAAGCTTCTTGAGAGATTCACAAAGGAGGTCCCTTTGTCATGGAATAGCAAGAGCATCCCACATTGTTGTTACTAGACCATGCAATCCATCCATATTCACCATACTACCACCCATGCATCCAAATTCATGATCCGTCTTACCATGCATCTCCTGAATTTAACCTTCAAACCCTGGGGGTTGGAATCCATCCAACTATGTGAGCTATACATTACTGTTATCACCGACCAACCCTAGTACCTATCTAACCTAGTGACCCGACCAAATTGTGTGTCTTGCAAATGAGAGGGGTATGAAGAGCATCTTAAACTGTCTATATGCATTGAAAAATGAGTCCCGACCAAGCCAGGCCTCTAACCCAGCCGACCAACCCTCGGAGTCCAATTTCTGAAGGTGATATCATAAGCTCCCAGATGAGTTTTGGGGTGAAATGTTATATGATTTCATATGAAAATAAGCCACTAAATCCAATGGTAGTGTTTGTAAGATCTAATTTTTACTTTATGACCTTGAAATGTCTCCTTATTTCTCAGTATTTCTTGTTATGCTTTAGAAGAATGTACTTCCTTGGGAAGCGTATAATGATTCAATATGTCTCATATTTTCCACCATGTATGGAATGGAAATTGAATTCCATAGGCACTTTTGTGGATCTATAATTCCTAACATGACAATCAAAATCTTCTGTTAAAGATAACGTTCTCTTTCACATTGCACACTCCTTAAGGCCTGAAAGCCTACTTCTAATAGATGGCCCCAAGACCTATGAAATTTCCCTGAATAACTTGAAAAGCTTCAAAAAATTGAAATCTCAAATGTATCATTCCATATTTCTCCATGAATAATTTTCCAGCAATCAAACCCATTGTCCCAAGTTGTATATTTTACCAGGGGGTTAAAAATAGATAACAGTAGCCATATCAAAAATCCAACTGTGATTTATGATTGCATCTCCTCCATCCTACAAAATTTAAATGTTATGTGGAAGTTATTCATTCATGAAGGAGGTTTCTTGTTCATATTAATCATCCAAAGAAATATTCTCACAAAGTGCTCTACCTCTTATCATATTTATATTTTTAATAATCACATCATACTCCGTGATCCTAGTGACCCATAGAAATTTGATATGATTAGAGGAAATAAAACTCTTCAACTTGTTTATATCACTAATGACAGAAAATACCTATTTTTCAATATGATTGTACTTTAATTCATAATCCTTCAGTGTCTGACTGAAGAAGGCCACTGGTTTCTCCAATGCTTGATCATTTTGCTAAGTCAGAACAAAAAAAATGCTATATTCATCTCCATACGCATATAGTATGAAATCCTTGGAATATTCAAGGTTGATGAGTGTAGAATCTTGAGAAATTTCCCATTTGATCTTTACAAATATATCCTTCGCTTATGTTTTCCATTTGAAAACTAAATCCTTCTTCAAAATTAGAGTGATAGGCCCAAATAATCCTAAAAAACTAGGAATGAATATATTAAGAAAGTTAATATTTCCAACGAATGATCGAAAATATTTCTTATGATATGGCAAGGAGAGAGAAAAGATGGCTGATACTATTTTTGGATCAGTGGTGATGACCTCGTTTGAAATTATAGGCCCCAAACACTTCCCTTGGAGACTACAAAGTTATATTTTTTAAATAAAGAGACATCCCATACTCCCTACGTCTCTACAATACCTTCTCAAGATGACTGAAATTATCCTTACTCTGCTTAGAGAAAATAGTAATATCATCAAGATGGAAAAGGATGAATTAATTGATACACCCTTAGAAATCAATATTCATTACTCTTTGGAATGTGGCACCTACATTTGACAAACCAAAATGCATTTTCTGATATACATATGTTCTCTATTTTTTTGTAAATGCAATCTTGAAATGATCCTCTTCCCTAACCTTGATCTGATAAAAACCTAAGTATCCATCAAGCATAGAGAACCTTTCATTTCCTCCCACATTTTGCAAAATTTACTCCATGGAAGGTATATAATAGTGATCCTTTAGGGAGGCCTTATTCAAATACTTGAAATCAACGTAGATTCTGATTTCCCCATTCTTCGTAATGAACTTGAAAAGGTTTTCTACCCATTTAGAGTACTTGACAGGAAAAATTATCTTGGCCTCAATGAGTTTAGATAACTCCTTCCTCATGAGGGGATCTATCTTAGGATTAACTCTCCTTATCTTCTGTCTAATTGGTTTTACATTAGGATTAAGATCAATGAAATGTTTGAAAATGTATGGATTAAACCCCTTTAGATATTCATAATCCCGTGAGAACACATCATTGACTTTTTGGCACAAGGAGATAAAATGTTGCTTTTCATTCTCATCACATAACTCTCCAAGAATAATTTCCTTGACTTATGCAATAGTGATTGATTGACAATCTTCTTGCCTTGCTTTTATATTATTTATCTTTCCTCCGAATTACTCATCAAGAACAAAAATTTTCTCTAAAGTGACCAATCCTTTTAGATTTTTTTTTGTGTTCAACTGAATAATTTGGTCACCATAAATTCCATGTAAATCAAATTGCATATTTGAAGAAAATTCAGCTTCATTTTGAATGAATTGGACAATTTTTTCATCATTGTTAAATACTTTCCAGCTGGTTTCATTATCTGGAATGGAAGGCTTGATTACCACCTTAATATGTTGCATTTTTCCTTTAACAAGATACTCAGCATGTGAGAATTGTGAATCCAGGGTTGCCATATAGTCTTTTTATTTTTTTAAATTCCCTCGGACCACCTAGAGTTGAGAACATCAAAACTCTCCAAAAGGTCCCAAACTCTATGTTTATAAGATTTAAAAACCTTATTCGTTGTGGCACCCTACCCTGTCACTTGGTGGATGACTGATTTAGTATCTCCAAAGATTTACAATATTTCGATTTTCTTCTTCTCGATAATTTGAAGACCATGTACCAATGCCTCATACTCTTCCACATTATTAGAACATGAAAATTGTAATTTATGAGAAATGAAAAACTTCTTAGAAACTTCTTATTCATTGGAGAAATTAGCACAACACCTTACCCAGCTCCATTTCTTCTTCTAGAACCATAAAATAACATCTTCCACAATCCAGGAGCGTTGTCCTTTTCTTTCTTAATTGGTTTAGGTAAAGTAGATCCTTCTTCAAGAATGTAGTAGGTTCCAAGTCGAGTTTCCAAAGCTACATCAAAAGGTTCAAAATCATAGCACTTTTCTACCTATTAATATAATATAAGATCAAGAATAGGAGTGAGCTTCTCTTCTAAAATTGAATCTTGTTGATGTTCTTCTTGTATAACATAATTTTATTAGGCAGGGGTAGGATTATAAGACTCACTATCATAAGAAAATATGGGCTTAACCTGTATGGAAAATCTTACACCATACCTAGTCCTTAAAAGCATATGGGTCCAACTTGAAGACAAATAGCCACCTACTTTGGTTGTGAAATATCTTGAAAAGAAAATGGAAAACATGGGAGGAAATTCAATCACTGATATGTCATGGGTTATATTTATGCTTGGATAAGCATGAAGTGTTAACTTGATATCTTTTATCACTCCTAATACACAAATGGTTGAGCCATAAAGTTTCAATAATCCTTTATAAGCATAATTATACTTGATACCTAGGACATTAGGAATATTTCTAGAGATTACAAAGGTACTAGCCTCAAAATCAATAATGCAATTATGAACCAAGTGTTCTCCATTAATTAATTACATATAAAATGGTAGGGTCTTAATAAATTTGAATACCTACTCCTCCTTTTCTTGACATAAGTTAAAGATCTGCAATATATAGAACAAGGAGAGAAGAGAAGGAGAAAGAAGAGGGAAACTCAAATTCGAATCTTCAACTACTAACATCCAATAATGAATGCTTGTAAATATACCTACGATGATTACATATGTGCCTCCCCATGTTTGTTTTACTTGTAAAAGAAGGAAGGAGATAATATTTGAATGAAAAATAGTGGTTGGCTCAATCACATTCTGCATTAATGGATAAAAATGCATTTTCCTATTTCTCACCTACCTAATCCCTCCAATATTTGAATTTTAATGATCTAGAGTGTAGCCCACATCAGCATCATTCAAACAAGCCCTAGAGTGTGTGTGTTATATCCCTGTAGAAAAAATTATTATGATTTGAATGCTGCAATGAAATCTAAACACACAATGACTTAGGTGTATGCTGATTGGCTGAAGGATCGACCAACTGTTCATATTTTTTTTCTTCTGACATATGTCACACAATGTTTTTTTGCAAGGATTAGACACCCTGTAAGTGCAATTTAATAGGTTGCATCTAGCACACTCAAGTCTGACATATTTCCATATGGTACAGTGACTGACATAAAAGAAGGCATGAGGCATGAGAGGAAGAAAGAGGCACAAAATGGAAATTAAGGGGAGGTGCACAGGAGTAAAGCATGTGGTAAAAATGGAAGCATACTTGAAGGGGAAAAGTATCTGGAAAAGGCACAAGCATTAAAGGAATGATGTGTGGCTGCAAGAAAGGAATGGGCACAAAAGAATGCGCTAGGAACTTACCCAATTTTTGAAGACAAACCAAAAGTGTATGTGGAGGGTGCTGCTAGGAAGAAGGCATATGTGTCAAGAGTACACGCAAGGGTAAATGGAAAGGATAGATGAATGGAGAAGGAAAGGGGAAGGCACACAAGGATGTGTGTGGAATAATAACCAAGGAAGTGTCCCAAGAGGACAACCAATGTGTGTGTAAGCTTCAATAATGAACCTTAGAGCCAGAATGGGGATGTAAGTTGCCAAAATAACTAAGGGAGTTATTTTGGACAAAAGTTTGGTGAATTTTGGGGCCATATACCTATTATATGAAGTAGATCAGTAGCTTGGAGAAGCCATTAGGAATGGATTCTGTATGAAAAATTAGAATTCTGATCTGTAACATGATGAACTACCCCATGAAGTCACTTAAAGCACTTTCTGTACTTTGTTTTGAATCCTGTAAAACTTTTGAATTTTGTTGGAAGATGCGTAGACTGAATTGGTACCTTGGAAGAAATAAAATATCATGCACCAGAATCACATGGGAAGAAATAACTATGTACAAATAGATAATGTATGCACTCTGCACTTGGAGGAATTGAAGCAAATCTAATATTTACAATGACGCAACAAAAAACTTAATGGAATGGTTTGAAATACATTTCATTGACAAGGATTGATAGTGCACACCCATCAAGGTGAGATAACTTGAAATATTTATCCTTCTTGAAATAACTTATGATATATGTGCCACTCTAAAGTGCATCAAACTTTGAATGGCACCCTGTTTTACATATGTTAGCATCTCATTTTAAGACTAGTTCACCAACTTTGAAGGCTTCAAGACCAACCTTTCTATCAAACTGTTTATTTTTTATTTGTTAATGATGTTCAAGCTTCATCATGAAGAAGTTTATTAATTCTTCAATTTTAACCAGCTCTACCATTCTAATTTATATTTGTTCCACACTCTCAAACTCCAATTACTAGGTGAGCTCTAATGAAGGCAAATCAAGAGATAAAGGAACTCTGGATTCCTTTCTTTAAACAAGATTGTGAGGTGAAGCTCCTATTTCCTTCTTCATCATGATTTTGTCTTCTTAGAGCATGTATGATACCTTTGTGTGACACTACCTCTGGCTAATATTCATTGTTCATTTCATGATTTTGATCATGTTCTTATTGGTTGATTATGCAAAGCCATTACCTTGAGGGTAATATCTTGAAGAATTATTCAAATAGATACCAAGACTAAGAGCCCAATCAGAAAAATTTGTAACAAGGAAGGCTTTTCCATTATCAGAGATAATGGTTTGAGGAATGTCAAACCTTGTTATAATGCCTTTGAGAAAGTCAAGGATGACTAACTTAGTTGATTCTTTGAGTGCGACAGCTTCTTTCCATTTGGTGAAGTAATCCATAACTATTAACACCCACTTGTGTCCATAAATTGAGGGTGGGTTGATCATACCTATGAAGTTAAGATCCCATTTTGTAAAAGGATGATCTACTTGGATTGATTGAAGGGGAAACACTGCCAATTTATTCTTTCCTATAATGAAATTTAACTCTTTGTATTTCATGACCCATTTGTGCGTGTCTATGAACAAGGTAGGCATAACGTATCCTACCTTTATGATTTTCATTGTTGATGCTTTGACAAACAAGTGTCCACCAGAGAATCATTCATGAAATTTTTCTAACACTTTTTCAACTTGTGTGTCATCAATACACCTTAGCATCACACCATCAATATTTATTTTAAAGATAAACCATCAATAAATGCATATAGAACAGACTGCAGCCTCAAATTTTTACTCTTTTCTTTGTTCAAACTAGGAGGGCAAGCACCAGAAGAAAGGAATGCTACCATATCTTCCATCCAGTAGTACGTGTCAAGATCTCTTTTCTATTTAAGTTCTAGGCGTGGGGGTTCTTCATCTAGAAAAAATGAATTCTCAGGATCATATTGTGCATCCTTATCAATCTTCTTACAAAAGCACACTCCCTCTACCTAGATTCATGGATTTGATAGTCACATAACACTCCATGATTTTGGTTACCCATATTTCTCTTTTATCACTAATTTCTTCTCCCATGTTGAAGTCCCTCACTCCTGAGTGTGAAATTAATACCTTGATATGATTTGTGGTGAGCATACTTTTTAACTTCTTTAGTGTGTGCATGATGGCATAGACATGTTTTTTTGTGTGACTATATTTAATTTCATAATCCTTCAATGTGTGAATGGAGAAAACCACTGGTTTCTCGAGTCCTTGTTCATATTCTTGTGTCAGGACAACAACAACACTTGCATCACCTCCATAAACATAAAATTTGAAATCCTTTAAGTAATCAAGATTGATGATTGTTGGTGCACATGCAATTTATTTCTTGATTTTTTTTAAGTTATCCTTTTCTTATGTTGTCCACTTGAAGACTGTGTTCTTCTTGAGCATCAAGGTGATAAGCCTTACTAGTCATGCAAATTTACAAATGAATATCCTAATAAAGTGTATTTTACCTAGGAATGACTGCAAGGCCTTTTTGTGCATTGACAAGGAGAGAGTAAGGATGGTTTAAATGTGCTCAAGATCAATAATGATGCCATCCTTTAAGACCACATGACCCAAATGTTTTCCCTGCACTACAACAAAGCTACACTTCTTGGGGTTAAGAGATACCCCAAACTCCCTACATCTCTTAAATAATTTTTCCAGGTGCGCCATATGATCTGTGCTCTACTTTGAGAAAATAGTTATGTCATCTAGGTAGACTAGGAGGAACTCATTGATATATCCTTTGAAGGTAATGTCCATGGTGCTCTAAAATGTTGCACCTACATTTGATAGACCAAATGACATATTTTGATATGCATATGTTCCCCATTTGGTTATAAATGTTGTTTTTAATTGATCCTATTCCTTGACCATGATCTGATTAAATCTAGAATATCCATCCAACATGGAGAATATTTGTGTGCCAACTAAAGTCTATAGAATCTACTCCATATAAGGTAGAGGATAATGATCCTTCAAATATTCTTTATTCAAATCTCTGAAATTGGCACAAAGTCTGATTTCACCGTTCTTCTTGTGCACTAGAACAAGATTCGCGACCTAGGTAGAGTACTTGATATGAAATACTATCTTTTCCTCAATTATTTTAGACAACTCTTTCCTCATTAGGGGATCTATCCTTGGATTGAGTGGCCGTTTTTTTGTCATATGGGCTTAATTCTAGGATCAAGGTCAATGGAGTGTTGAGAAATACTTAGATCAAATCATTTGATATCTTCATACTCCCATGAGAAGATATCATTATATTAATGAAATAGAGAGATGAAGGCATAATTTTCATCATACATGCAATATTTACTGAGCATCAAATCCTTATCGTGTGTAGTAGTGAATGGGTTACATTCTTCTTATGCTGCATGCATATACTTTTATTCACCCTTAAACACATCATCAGGGCTGAATATTTTCTCTAAGTTGATAATACCTTTAGGCAACTTATTTGTTTTTAGCTGGATCAATTGGTCACCATATTTCTCTTGTAACTTGGCTTGCATGCTTGAAGAGAATTTATCTTCATTTTGAATGAACTGAATGATATGTGTGTCACTATCAAACACCTTCCAAATTATATTATTGTCTAAACTAGATGGCCCGATTACCATCTTAACATGTTGCACATTTCCTTTCATGAAATCCTCAATGAGTAAGAATTATGAACCAAGCGCGGCCATTTGATCTTCTTCTTTGTTTATTTTCCTTAGCACCACCTGTAGGTTTAGAGCATCAAATCCCTCAAGGAGGTACCAAACTCTTTGTATATAATATTTGAGGAGATTATTCTTTATTGTGCACTTATTTTTGATCTGGTGGATGACCAGTTCTGTGTCTCCAAAAATTTGTAGCACTCTAATTTGTCTCTTTTTAGAAATAATAAGAACATGCACCAGTGCTTCATATTCTGCTACATTGTTGCAGCATGTAAACTGCAACCTATGCGTGAAGAATAACTTCTCATCCTTGGGATAAATGAGAAAACCTGCACCTATGGCATTCCTGCTTCTTGATCCATTAAAGTATAACTTCCATAGACCAACATTTTCTTGATTCTTCTTGAGCACGCGTGACAACACAACTTCTTCTTCAAGGATACAATATGTACCAAGGCCAATTTAAAAATATTTAATGTCTTTAGCATATGGATCAAATTTTTGATTTCTCTTAGCATATTCTTCCAGTGAAAGATCAAGTAAAGGAGGAGGAATAGGTTGTCCTTTTGAAACTGGGACTTGTACTTTATCTTCTTGGATTTGGAAATTGGCTTGGAGAGGGATGGGTCATATGACTCAACATGATAGGAAAATATTGGCTTTAGTTTTATGGTAAACTAAGTACCATACCATGTTCTTAGTAACATATGAGACCAAAAAAAAGACAAGTAACCACCTACTTTAGCAGTGAAATATCTTGATAAACACATGGAAAATAAAGGAGGTAGGTCAATGATTGACACATCTTGAGTTATAGTGAGGATTTGATATACATGGAGGGTTAACTTGAGATCCTTGATGACTCCTAAAGTGGTGATGGTTGAGCCATCAAGTTGTAAGATTCCTTTGGACATAGGGGTATAATCAAGACCTAGGAAATCTGCAAATTTATTTGGCATGACAGAAGTGCTAACACCTAAGTCAATCATAAAATTGTACACAAAGTGTTTGTCTATGAACAAGGACATGTAGAAGGGTGGGGTTTTGAAAAACTTTCTTACTTGCTTCTCCCCTGTGTTACCAAAATAAGCCCATGCTTATTTTTGGCTAACTCCTCCTCCTTTTCCTTTGCTTCTACTTAAAATGAATTTTTGGCACACTTTAGGCACTCAAAATTTTCTAGGTATGGCTTCATCAGATAGAGAATTTCTTCCCCTTTCCAGAAAGGTAAAGCAGTCCTCCTAACTCCTTGTACTTTTTGAGTTATGGTTTAGCAGAGTTTGGAGGGGAAATTTTCTCTGGGCGGGCCTGCAGAGGTAAGGAGGAAATTTTTCCAAAGAGGCTCAAGCCGATAGAGCGGAGGAAGAAATTGAGGACTTAGCACTTTTTGGGCTAAAAGCACAAAATTCATTTTCACTCCCGTGAGCCCACAAAGGAAATGAAATGATGCCACGTGTCTAGTCATCAGTGGGAGTCGGGGCGTCGGGAAAATTTTGGATTTTTTGCCAAAGTGGTTAAAAGTGCAAAGGAAAAACTAGAACCACATCCCCGCAGTCAATCACAGGGTGCCACGTGTCCACATAATTGGAGGGGACCTCACTAGTGGAAGACCTTGGAAAATTTTTCTGTTGCGGGAAAAATGGACAGAATGTGATTTTGAGATCCGCCAAGCAATCAAAAGATGCCACATGTCATCGGAGGAATGGGGCGCGGAGAGTTTTTGGGAAATTTTTCCCAATTTGGAAAAAGAAGAAAAAGGTAGGTCTTCGGCCCATGGATCATCTAGAGAGCACCATGTGTCATGTAGACCTGAGGGGTGGCAGAGATTTTTGTGAAATTTTTCCATAAGGGAAAAATTTAAAGTTTGACCCTGCTGACCCCAATTTTGACTCTGTTTTTACCAGTTTTGCCTTAAATCTTCAGAGGGCCATATCTTACGAACCAAAGCATACTTTTTCATGATTTTGGTATCATTGGAAAGTTGGTAAAATTCTCCACATGATGGACACTTTAATTTTAAATTTTGAAGGATTTTTGTGGGAGAAAAATGGGAAAATCTCTCTGGCATGGGAAAAAATGTAGAAACCGACCCCCAACCACAAAAATTAATGAAGTATGGTGCTTGTTTATCCTCTTGCATGGCCAAATGCATTGAAAAATGGATTTGTGAGGGTTCCCTTATAGTTTTAATGAATATTTTTTGTGGTTGGAGTTTTAAAATCAATTTGCCCACATTTTTTCACTTTCCTTCATTCTGTTCGAGCAATAAAAGCCAATTTTCACTCATTTTGTAAAAGTTATTCATCATTCTTCTTTGCCTCTCCCTTCTCTTCTTCCCTAGGATCAAAAATGGAGTTTGAACCTCCTCCTCTACCATGTAATGGCATTTTTTTCCTCTTACCCATGAAATGATGTTTTGTGCAAACTTCTGGAGCAATAAAAAATGTGTTTTTTGATGCATCTGTCCATCCTTGCTCATTTTTTAGTTGTTTTCTTCTTGCCTCTCTTCATTGCATGTATTTTTTCATGTTTGGATGTTCATTGCAGGTTTTAGAGCTTGTGTTCATGGAGTTTTAGGAACATTTTCTGTGTGAAATCCATCTTTGGTCTATGATGCACTTGTCCATCCTTTCCATTTCTCACCTCTTCTTGTTCCATGGAAAGTTTTGATAGATGATCAACACTTTCCTTCTCTGGTGTATCACCATTTTAGTGTAGGCTCTATTTTTCTTGTTTTCTCTCTCTCTTATTATCTCCTTGGATGGTTAGATTAGGTTAGATTAGCTTGCCTGCACTAGAATAGCTTGTGGCAGGTAGTTTAGGAAGAGGAACCAGCCTTCTCTGAGATCTTTCCCCATTTGCAAAGGTCCCACACTTTGGGAAAGCTAAATGTTGTGCATTCACACCAAATGACATTGCCTTAGAAAAGTAGATCCATAACTCATTTGGGGGTGTTGTGATTTTACACTAATAGTTTTAACACACCCAGTGGGATCTTAGAGTGATGCAAGGTTGATGTGTTCTGATGAAGATTTGGCAGCCTTTGGAGGCAATTGCAAACATATTCTAACAACTAACAGTTTTGGCACGCCTGGTGGGACCAAAGAGGTCTTCCACTTCATCTTTTGCAGGTTGATGTGTTCCTGTTGAAAATTTCAGCCTTTGGAGACACTTGCAAACACATCTCGATCCATCTCATTAGCAACCCATTTCTGAAGTTGCAGACCTTCTTTCCATCATTCCATTCATCCTTTTTCCATCCATATCTTTCATTCTTTTCCATTCCATGAAGTTGTGCAATCATGACTTCATTTCCATCATGGAATTAACATTTTCAACAACAGCAGTACATGTTTCCACCTCCACATGTTTTACAAATCCTCCAAATCAGCATTTTGAACAAATTGAAAATCAGTATGCCTACCCATATGAGCAATACCAAAATCATTTTGGCTATGAAGCATATCAAGAGCAAGAGTAAGAATGCAATGAAGACAATCAAGATGCAAGATGCTGGTCTATTGGAGAAGATCCAAAAGATGGAGATTGACATGGTGCAATCAAGAGCAACAGCTCAAATGAGGCTTTCAGAATTGGTTACAGGGCACCTTGTCCATGGGTTGGCCCTTTTCCAAGAAATTTCAACCCTTGGGAGAAGCTGGACTTCATGATTAGGATGCTACCCCAACTTACACAATGGACAGTGGAGATAGAGGCCTATAAATTTGGTGTTGAGAAACCTTGTCAATGGGTAAGTTCTACACCATCATCATGATTTTTCTCTTTCCATTCCTCAAGTAGCACCATCTCATTTGAATGCCAAATTCCAAATCTCAGCCCATGTGTACCCAAGTGTTGATTTCATTTCTCCATCCCCTAGTCTTCCACCTCATCTCAATTCTTCTTCCTTTTCCCTTCCAAACAATCCCCTCCCATTCCCCTCCTCCAAATAAACAAGAGTTTCTACCTCCTCCACCACCACAAAAACTTGCAAAATAATTTGAGTTATCCCAACCCACCCCTCCTCTTGCTTCCCAAATCCATGTTGGGAAGATAAAAAGCAAAAATGTCAGTCAAGGAAAAGAATAGCAAGAAGAAGATCCAAAGAAGGAGAAATGATCAGACAAGTTTGTTGAACTTGGCTCTTAAATTTGGGATACAAAAATCCCCTTGATGGTGAAGCCTTCAGAAGAGGAAGTTGAATAAGTGGTGGTTGGAGATTTTATAGCAAGTGGAAGACAAGAAGATCAGTCATTTTTCTCAGAGTGTAGTGTCCAGTTGAGAAAAGATGTTGATCCAATCAAGTTGCACAATCATCCAAAGAGGAAAGATCTTGCAGTCCCAACTTGTCCTCTAGAGCAACATATTGAAGAGTTTGATTTGTCAAACTTCATGCTGGAGGAAGAGGTCATCAAGAGCAAGATTGTCTTCAAGCAATAGAGGAAGGAGAAGCTGCTCCAAATCCAAAAGAAGAGGAGCACATTCAAGATGTGGAGGAGAAAAAGTTCAGATCCAAGAGCTTTGAAGTCAAAAGCAGGCTATAAAAGAACCTTCAGTTCTTCCTTCTACTTCATTCTCTTCAAGCTGGTCTAGTACATTGAAGAAGAGTTTGATCTTTCAAACTTCATGTTGGAGGATGAAAGAAACCATGGTGATCAAGTTGCAGATCATCTCTCAAGAAGAACACCATGGAGGAAGTTGAGCATTTGTAGTAGGACAGCAATGAGGTAGTTTATCTGTCATAGTTGGAGGATTGTTTTGATGGAGAGGAACCAGTTGAAATCACATTGTTTTCTCCTTCATCATCCACCTTCCAAGCACAAGAACCTGCTGCCATGAAGGAGAACATTCAATTGCAGCAGCCTGCACTTTATATCAGCTCTTTGGAACCAAGGTTGGAAGATATTAATCTTCCATGTTCTTCACTGGAAGAGGAAGGAAAAAAATAGAAGAACTTCACCATTTCTTCCACACCATCCATTCAAGAAGGTCTACAAGAGGACTCCATTTTTGGAGTTAAGTTTCAGAGCTATGGGTATATAAAACAAATAATACCTTGCCCAATCAGGTATTTGGCTTCATTGGAGCCAAAGGAGAAGCCACAACTAGTCATGCTTACTTCTAAGCATGAGGATGAGCATCAAAGTACCAAGGATCAGTTGCCATACCTCTTCAATCCAAATGCAAAGAAACTAAAAGAGGTATCTAATTTACCTTCAGCTAACACCTTGTTGATTTGGGTAGAAGACCAGCTTCTTGTTGATTTTCCACTCATCCAACTAGCCATGTTCAGCTCCAAATCATTTGCATGGCTGCCAATTTTGAAGAAAGGAAGCTATTTTGCACAACCAGTTGCAGGGTTTGTTTAGCTCACCTTTGCTTCCAGTTAGAGTAGAGTAGGTAGGTTTGCTTTTAGTAGAAGAATTGCTTGTGCACACTCTGCATATCCCACTTGGGGTATGTATGATTTCAATTTTGTACATAGTTGTTTGGTGTTTGGTTGGTTGCTCTTGCACAGTGCATTTCAATGGCTTTTGGTGAAGATCAACTCCAGAGTTTCAGTGGGCTTCCAAGTGGCTCAGAGGTCAGATTTTCATAGTTCAAATCAAAATCATTTTATCAAGCTTGACTCCATGCCCAATGGATGCTTCAAAGGCCACTGATCATTCATCTAGTAGGCAGATGACCCCTCTGAGTCACCAAAATTGTTATCCAAAATGAGCCCCTGCTTATTTTGGCTAACTTGCCTTCATTCTTTTCTTTCCTTGTGCTTTAAACTTCAATTTTCACACATTGCTGGGGCCCCCTAGGCACTCTAAATTTTCCTGGGTATGATTCCATCAGATAGATAATTTCTTCCCCTTTCCAGAAAGGTCAAAAAACTCCTCCTAACTCCTTGTACTTTTTGAGTTATGGCTCGGGAGTTTGGAGGGGAAATTTTCCCTGAGGTAGGCTACAGAGGTAAGCTTGGGAAAATTTGCCAAAGAGGCATCAGGTGGAGTGGAGGAAGAAATTGAAGACTTAGCACTTTTTGGGGCTAAAAAGTGCAAAAATCACAATTTGGCCCTGCGGGCCCGTACAAAGGAAGGAAGATGCCACGTTGGCGGCAACAGAAGTCGGAGGAAATTTGGAGAACTTTGGATTTTTTGCAGAAAAGGGGCACAAGCGGAAAATTTTCACCTGCAGGCCTGGCCAAAGGAACAAAGTAGACCCGCGGGGATGGGGAGAAATATTTGTCACTTAGCTTTTGGGAAGAAGTTGGCTCAAAGTTTTTCGGCCAAAAAATGCCTTCAAAGGAAGAAAATGGAGGAAAATGGTCAAAGCCCGCGCCAATAAGAAGCCAACACGTGTCATGCGGACATGGAGTGGAGCGGCGAAGAGTTTTTGGAAAATTTTCCAATTTCTTGAAAAAGGAGGGAAAAAAGTTGTCTTTGAAGCCCACGGACCAACCAGAGGGTGCCACATGTCTTAAGCGGACTTGAGGGGCCGCGGAGTTTTTTTGAGAAATTTTTCCAAAATTTGGGGGAAAAAATTTCAAAAGTTTGACCCCACCAATTCATGCCTCGAAATTTTGACACTATTTTTGCCCTAAATTTTGCCCTAAATCTTCAGAGGGCCATATCTTTCGATCCAGAGATTGGATTTTCATGATTTTGGATATCAATGGAAACTCGTCGGAAATTATCTACATGATGGACCTCAATTTTAAATTTTGCAGTTTGATGGGAGAAAAATAAAAACATCTCTGGCATGAAAAATAATGTAGAACTGACCCCCAACCACCATGCCTTTAATGAAGTATGGCACTCGTTTCTTCTCCAACATGGTTGAATTCCACTCGAAAAATGGGAGCTTTTTGAGGCCAAGGATGTTGAATCAACTCAATTTTAAAACCTAAAATGTTTTTGGTGCCATAAATTTTGAAATCAATTTGCCGAAGACACGTTTTTTCTATTTACTTTTCTTTTTCTCTAGCATGCAAGGTAAAAGCCAAATTTGGCTCATTTTTGAAAGGTTTGTTCATCATTTTCTCTACCTGATCCCTTCTTTTCTTCTCCAGGGTTGAAAATGGAGTTTGAACCTCCTCCCCTTCTCTGTAATGGCTTTTTTTCCCTCTTACTCATGAAATGATGTTTTGTGCAAACTTCTGGAGCAATAAAAAATGTGTTTTGTGATGCATTTGTCCATCCTTGCAAGTGATTTTTGGTTGTTTTCTTCTTGCACTCTCTTCATTACAAGGTATTTGTGCATGTTTGGATGTTCATGCCAGGTTTTGGATGCATTGTGTTCATGGAGTTTTGGAATGCATTTTCTATGTGAAATCCATCTTTGGTCTGTGATGCACTGTCCATCATTTCCATTGCTCACCTCTTCTGGTGTTCCATAGTTTTGATAGAAAATCAACACTTTCCTTCTCTGGTGTATCACTCTATTTTAGTGTA
The DNA here is from genome assembly GCA_019776745.2 of Taxus chinensis. Classification (NCBI taxonomy): domain Eukaryota; kingdom Viridiplantae; phylum Streptophyta; class Pinopsida; order Cupressales; family Taxaceae; genus Taxus; species Taxus chinensis. The sequence continues at coordinate 20,496,479 of CM034157.1, forward strand.
GGCTTTATTTTTCCATGTTTTCTCTCTCCTTGTCTCCTTGGAAGTTAGATTAGGATTTAGATTAGCTTTGCCTGCACTGGAATAGCTTGTGGCAGGTAGTTTAGGAAGAGGAACCAACTTCTCTGAAGAGCTTTCCCCATTTGCAAAGGTCCCACACTTTGGGAAAGCTCAATGTTGTGTAATCACACTGAAATGAATTTGATCCTTAGAAAATCTGATCATTTTGGGGGTGCTGTGAATTTGCACTAACAGTAACCTTCTTAACTAAATTGACTTAAAAGTAAGGTTTATTTATGAAATTAGAATCACTCATTTGATTTCGCTAGTTAGGCACTCATGTTAAAATTCTGAAAATATGGAAATTCATAAGAATCACAAAGCACAAATATTTAATAAAATCCTTCATCATTTTTTGCATATCTAATGCATATTAGACCCTTATCATCTAAAATTTCTATAAATTTTACACTCATATCCTTCATGATTGTTTTATTATCTAGGTAAAATAGGGTTTAAGGGATCCTAGGTTATGTACAACAGGTGGAGAAAAGGATAAGACATTGAGGAAAAGGGCTCATGAAGCTTCCTCTTCCACCTACATACAACAACCAAACCAACAGTAACATCAAACTAATAGCAAAAAAACATAAACGAACAAACTATCTCAACATTGAGACCCCTTCTTCTTTGGATCTTAACTCCAGGAACTAAGGGAACTTGCTCAAGATAGTCACTTTTATTTTTCCTACTCAACAACTTTCTAATCCTCTTCCATATTTGAATTTTTATTTTCATTATTACAGGACTTGGAATCACAACTTAAATATTGCTCCTTGAGATTTTAGGACCTTGATAAGGCATCTTATGTATTCCTCTTTCCAAGTGCTTTTGTGCTTCCAATCCTTTTCTGAAGATCATCCAATTTCTTAGAATTAGAGTCAAAATCACAACTCAGAAGGATCATTGTAAGGAACCATGTTTCTAGGATTTGACAAATTCTTCCACCATATGTCTTGAACTTAGAACATGTGCTTCCTTAAGTGATAATCTGGAAGCTAAACGACCAAGATAAGGAACAAGTTCTACACCTAAAGGGAAACCATTCATAGCATCCATTCTTGAATTCTTAAATTTTGTTCCTCAACTTTTATTTCAATAGTGATTTTTAAAGGGTTGAAATTATACCCATGATTAGAATATATTTACCAACAATCTAGCATACGTTGTGTGCTTAAAGATATCAGTACTTAGGTCAATAGACAATTTCCCTAAAGTGTTACCTTCAGTGGTTAAGAAACTTTCCAACAACATAGGAGAGGGATGTTGATACAATGGTTAGACTCACATGTTTGAATAAACATGAGCTTAACATGGAAGGTATCTAGAAACATTGGTGGGAATAAAACAAAGGAAACCATGGTTTAATCAATAGTGTAATTAGATTAAAATTCCCAAACATTCCCAATAATAAGATCCCTATCCAAAGTATTATCAATGGAAGTAACTCATCAAAATATAGCGAGAATAAATCCTAGATGGAAGTTGTTGGATCTGTAGATAAAACCAATCCTCTTGCCTTACCAGCTTGATATTGAACTACCTCTTCACCAAATACAAAATAATGGGGTCTTAAATTTTGCATTAGTCATAGGAGTATAATGTTTGGTATCCATTAAACCCGTGTTTCCATTACCAAACCTATGTAATGCATCCTTAAAAGATGCCTTAATAGTTGGTTTATCCTTCAACTTATTCTAAAAGACCCTGGGATCAAGCCTCATAGGTAACAACTAATACTAAACCACTTCAGATACCATGAAGAAGAGTTCCAGAGATGAGACTAGCATCCAAATAGACAAAGAAACTCTAGCTACTCCATAAACTTAACGACACCAAATTTGGATTCACCCTACTGAAAATATGCATACTCTTGGGTCAAATATTCATCCCTTAAGATTCCTCAAGGCACAAAGTTAAGTGTAAATTCATCAGTTGCTTGAGATCCAGATGGAAGAGATACCAATGCCAGGGGAAGCTTCACCCTACCCTACACATGATACCAGGAGTGACTCTCCAATGCATTAGCTCCCCATCCACATGAATGGAGACCATGGCCCCTACCAAAACCAGGAATCTGCCCTTGGGATGGCCATGAGTGTTAGGTCTCCCATTACAAGCATCATTTAGGTTTCCCATATATATATAGACAGACACAAAAGGATAGCTCATCTTCATCATGAATTATATGCACACAAAATCAATAAAATAAGTAAATCACATCCTTAGAGTCTGCCAAATTTAGCTCAAAATCCTCCAATGGCTGGTCAAAGTAAGTCACACCAAAACTTTGATTTTATTTTAGCTGGAAGATATTGACTTAGTGAGTGGAGTGAGTTTTTAGGTGAGTTGGAGAAATTGATAAGTACTAATAGGATATGGAGTCAACTATGTGGTGTTCCATGTGTGGGAGGTGAGATAGTGGGAAGAGGATTTTGATAAACTACATTCTAGAACATGCAAGTATGGTGGTAGAATGGGTGAGGAACAAATCACTGAAAATGTCCACAAAGGACCAAGTTAACAATGTGTGGGATGGAAATCATTTAGGTGATGAGCCATGTGATACAACCTCATCGAAAGTGCACTTTATGTGAATTTTTAAGTGATACAATATGTGTGAGACACTAATTTTAGAAAATAGGATAGTGAGCTCCACATGTGAAAGATGAGAGGAGAGACGATGACAACATATGCACTAACATGTAAAAAAGATAATTATTATCTCATCATCATACTTTTGAATTATGTAAAGGTTATCTAATGTTTCTTTAGGTGGAATGTGAATGGAGAGGTTTGTGAGGAAAGGTTCAACAAGTTATGTGTATGAATTAAATAGTCCAATGCAGAGGAAGATGTGACTATCATTTGAGGGATTGTCTAGCAAGTGATTAAGTGGGGATGTGTGTAAAAGCAATGCATCATCATGTTCGATGAGGTATGTAGGTAAAATGGTAGATGTGTATGTTGTATTAGAGGTGCTTAATGCCAATGAATTTATCTAATATTGGAATATTTAATTGTGTGGGGAATATAGGTGGAATGGAACTATGGGTGAATATCATTGTTGTGAATTTGGTACTACGTTAAGGGAGGTTAACAGAACCCAATTATTTAGAAATCATGTTTGGAGAAGTGGTATAGAATATTTTGGAGAGGTAGATTAATAGGATATAGGTGTAAGAAATTCTAGTGGAAAGTTTGTAATTAGGTGTAGGATGTTAGGAAAATGAATATGTAATAAAAGCTAAATAGAATAAAATTGTGGATGTTCCTAGGCTACATATTTTTAAAAATCCCAGACGCATGTCTGTCAGAGTCTTGTAACAAATAGATATGGAAATCTGAATGGACTGTATTTTCCATAAATTCTAATCATTTTACTTGTAAACTGGTGCATACTGATTTGCTAAAGGATCGGCCATCTATTTATATATTTTGTACAATGATTTATACCATAGTAGTCAAGTATAGAATTCATTTGAAGGAGTCAACAACCGGTCAACCGTTAGGAGGTGGAATTGTCATAGCTTACATGTAACCCACTCAAGTTGGACAAATCTGCCAAGTGCCAAGCATTGAATGGAACTGTGGAAGAAATTTGCAGTGACAAATGAATGGAAGAAACATGTCTGCAAACTTGATCTTTAGCATGGGAAGGCGTACTATGAGTATCTATATCACCACAAAGAACCTGGAATCTATACTTAAAGTGCATATGTATCTCGATATTCTTTGTCCTTTGATGGTGAACTAGATCATTTAGTGATGATGAAATGTAATTCTAGCTATCAAGGACAGAAGCATGGAGTACTTCACTTTAGAACTTGGCCAATCTGCACCTCTTCCAATAGCAAGCTTCAGACACATGGCTTCTTTTGCTGCTTCCAGGGTGCACTTCTATATTCTGCCTCAATAGAAGAAGGTGGAAACTATTGGCTAGGAGTTTACTACTCCAAGTGAAATGGACAGGATACACCAAACCTGAATACATATCCAACTATTGACTTGAGATCTAGTGCACATCAGGGTGACATGTGTTAGAATCACAATCTCCATAGGAAATATGCCATTGTTAGAGGACAAGCATAAGTGCATGCAAACTACAATAATTAACCTCAGTGTCCTTACAATGGGGATACAAGTTTCAAAATTATTTTTGCTAACTTCATGTGATCCTGATAATAGCTCACTATATAAGCCTTTAAGTTAACTTCCTTTTGCATAAAAAATGTCAGGTCTAGTAATAGCCCATGGATAAATGAAAACTACCTACAAGGTTCTCCTATACAAAGTAGGATTAGATTTTTCACATGATTGGTTTAAGTATCTTTGGTTTACACTCCAACTTCTATAGGAATAACAACTAGATTTACAATCAAGCATCATTAAATATTGTTAAGTAAATCTAGTTTCATATTGTGATTGAGATACTTATTAAAAGAATTTCCTTGATCTTGAAGAATATGAAGGTTCATGACTCCAAAAAATGATGCAATAATTCTTATAGTCTTGTCATCTCATTAGCAATATTGGATCTGAAGGTTTTCTTAGAATTTTCATAATTAAACTATTATAATTACTAATGATAAGTAAATCATCAGCCATACAATAAAATGAGAATAGATATTATTTTCTTAAATTATTAGACCCAATAAATCATTGTCAGGATTGAACTAATTAGAAAAACCAACTGTTCATTGAAAAATTGGAATAATCTTAGAATACATGAAGACTCTAGGATCTTGTAACACATTTGAACCATATAAGTTGATTATGTGTCAAGATGCACATAACATACACCATCTTTACTGGTTCTTCATAATCCTATTAGGTTGGGTACATATGGATATTTCAATCTTTCAAATCACCATTCGAAAGTAGCATTTTTAACTTCGATCTGATGAGGATAAAATATTCCATCCATAGTGAGAAGCTAAGTGCAATTAAAATCCTTATCATCCTCATTTTTGCAACATGTGTAAATGTTTCCATGTAGTCTAATTAGACTAGGTTTGTTGAGTAAATACCTCGATCTACAAGGCCGGATTTGAATCCTTATATACAATGCCATATACTTCCCGTGGTTATAATATTGTATAGTCATCTAAGATCTAACTATACTTCATTTTTCAAGAGGAGAGCCTAACTCCCAAGTTGGATAGATTTTTAATCAAGGAATTTATCTCTTCATCCTCCTTTTGTTGTGTAGGGGAATAATATGTAGAGCGTTGGTATCCAAATTTGTTCTCCTTTTCAAGCCGAGTAGTGACATAGATTTGATAGGGAGCTTAGAGGCAGATAGATCATAAATGTGTATCATTTTGTAGTCGGGGATGAAATCTAACTGACCCTTTGTTACTCGGATTTGTGGAGAGATGGATAACACCTTAAAAGGATTTGATCTTATCCTAACTATTTTAGGTTGTGCCTTTCAACCAAGGTAAGAGAACCTATTTTGTAACCTTTTTTATTGAAGGAGACACAAATACCTTTCTTTTACACAAATTTTATAGAGAAGACCTTGGGAAAATATGATCAACACACCAAATTTGACTCTCACGAGTTGTCACTTCCAGATTATGGAGATATTTTCAACACAAGGCTAAGGTTACTGAAGACATTTATAATCCTGATCTGTTCTGCATACTTTAACAAATGGATTTTGTTCTTTTGTGGATATACAGAGCAAAACAAGGGTAGTTCAAGGTAGGATTGGTTATTTGAATAATTTTTTGGTGGGAGATCAACAAGATAGATTGGACTTTGCCAAATCCTTGAGAAACTTCACAACAAATGGAGAACTCAATAACATAAAGCTTCAAAATAGTTAAAACATTCCTTCAACCAGAAGCGGTGCATCAATGGAGGCCCAGACATGCACCTTTTTAACACAATATTTGGGATTCTAGCATGAAGGCTTGATTTAGAAGACCCAATAAAACATCAAAATATGAGATCAATCACGTCTGAGGTACACCCAGAGGCTTACAAATAATCTCTGTCAACAGATGAAAGAAAAGTGATTTTAAATCATTTATTTCATTCCCAGATGAAAGTTCTTCTGAAAAATGAAATTGTAGATGCCACTAAACTATCACAAGGATTGAGATCTATGTGATTCAAAGAGATTTTGATACAAGATTGCAATAGGAACAAGAAAAACTACTTGCATACATTCTGAAAGTGAAATAAACACAAAATTGGCCATAGATTTAACACAAATTAACTCAAAATTTATTAGATTCATCAGCAGGGGAGAGTTATTTAAAATAATCTCAGAGCTTGTTGATGGCTATACACTTGTAACCAACTCAACATGAATGAAAATCTAACACAGAGGAAGTTAACCTGGTTTCTCATAAAATTTTCTCAGAGGATGAGCTTTTCTCAAAATTTTCTCATGAAAATGAACTCCCGACCTTTTGCAAGAGTATTCTCATTGCATTTATACATTTCATTCGCTCAATTTTCCCCCTAAAAGAGAAGAATATTCGAGGGTCTCTTATGGCCTTCTGAAAAGTCTTGGTGTAAAAAAGCAAAGTGATTGGAAGCCTCCAGGTGTCCTCCTGGTGCTTCTTAAAAAATAAAACACAAGGGCCGGTCCCTAAACATGTGCGGTCCCTCCACATCATAAAAACATATAATATCATTCTTAACACACCTTAATGGGTGAAAACTTGGAAAATGTTTTTCCAAATTAATATAGGATCTAATTCATCCAATGTCCTCCATTACCAAGATATTGGGATTTTTTTCTGCCATATTTTCTTATACAACAAACAAGCGTGGGGCACCAGACTCGACAAATGGAGGACAAAGTTTTTATGCATCAATCGGGGAAGATAGAAAACGTGACAGAGGCCACAAACTAAGGGATTTCAAGGGAAAATGGTGCGATATCAGAATGAGCACCAACATTGGCTCCTAATGGGGATGGGCACTCCCAACGAGTGCCACAAGAATAAAAGTAGACCAAGTGCCAAAAATAGACCATTGGGCAACAGAGTCAGCTTACAAAACAGAAGACCAGAACCATCTTCTAAAAATGAACCAAGAAACCAGCAAAACCAGGTCACCAAGGAAAAGAATGAGCAAAAACACAAAAAGACAGAAAGAAACCAACGAACTATACTATACAAATGAATCTCACCTTGATTATGAGAAATTAATCAAGGAAATGTTTCAAATGCCTGTCATTAACAAGAAATTCGAGCAATTCCCCATCTAAGTCCTTTCAAGAAGAAGGTATGTTCACCAATTTGAATGTCAATGGAGTAGGGGCCCATCCATAATGCATCAAATTTACCATGCTTTCCCTTATCTTCATGCCTGTTATCCCATAACAGCACAAGATCTCTAATGTTGAAAGCTCTTGGAGTGACCTTCTTGTCAAATAACTTCTTCAATTTTTCTCTGAACTGTACATGCCTTTGGTGGGATGCCCTCCTTTCTTCATCAAGTTCAACAATTTGATTGATTCGAGCTTCATATGGGCTAACCTCTTGGTCCTCCAATTTTTGAACAAACTGAAATGAAGACAATTACAAATGCAGGGGCAACAGAGATTTTTTTCCATAAACCAACTCAATTGGGCTTTTACCAGTAGCCCTTTTAGAAGTTATTCTGTTAGCCCAAAAAGAAAATTTCAGTTGCTCACCCAACTTCTTCTTGTTGAGCTCCAAGGTTATTCTAATGATCTTCAACAAGTTTTAATTGTTGGACTCAGCTTGTCCATTTCCATGGGGGTTGTAGTTAGAGGCATATGTCAGATTTATCCCATATTCTTTGCACATTGCCATAAAAGGTTTAGCTCTGAAACACATGGCATTATCAATTTTAACTAGCACTTCAAATCTACAGATGATATGATTCAGCATGAATTCCATGACAACTTGGTGTGTTGCTTTCCTAGTGGGGATTGCTTCCACCCACTTAGTGAAGTAGTCAGTAGCTACAAGAATCCACTTATGACCAACACTGGAAGGATCTGAAATTTCACCAATGAAGTCCATTCCCCATTGTTTGAAAGGAGCTTCAACTGACATAGGATGCAAAGGAAGGGAGCCTGAAGCTTTCATTCTTCCAGAAAAATGCGTTGGCAACTTTCACATTTCCTAACCAGCAGAGTTATATCTTTGAAAAGGGTGGGCCACTAATAACTAGCTCTCAAAATTTTATGAGTTGTAACCCTTCCAACAAAATTTCCCCCACAAACTCCTCCATGGAGATATGCAATTATTCTTGGGGCTTCATCTTCAGCAATGCACCTTAAGAGCACCCCCTCTGGGTTCTTCCAAGCTAACCCAAAATTAGTAATGACATATTTTTGAGAGGCTAACTTAAGATCTCTTTTCTAATTTTTACTCAAATGATCAGGGAAACATAGATGTCTGAGATAAAAGATTATATCTTTGTACCACTCAAAACTTACCAACTTTTCAAGCACATGCACCCTTTCTTCCTCTACCTCATTCACCTCAATGGTTTTCAAGTTGCTCTCAGCCATAAGCTTAGCTAAGCCCAAACCTCTTACCAATCTTGTAGTTTGGATATCCATGTCATACTCCTATAATTTGTTCACCCATCTGCATCTTTTTCTTGAGATCTCCATCTCTGATAAGATATCTTTCACCATGGTGTGGGGAACATAAGCAACAACTTTAGAGCTCAAAATGTAAGGTCTGAAAACCTTTGTTGCTTTCACCAAGAAAAATGCTTGCTTCTCCATAATGGTATACTTCAACTCAGCTCCTTGCAATGCCTTACTAAAAAAATCAATTGGTCTCTCAGCCCCTTCATCATCCTTCTCTAATAAAACAGAGGAAATGGTGTTTTCTAAAGTAAAAGAAAACATTTGAAAATGCCTCTTGTAATTTGGAGCTACCAAAATAGGTGCATGCTTTAGTGCTTCTTTGATCCCATCAAAAGCCTGAATGATTGCTTCTTCCCACTTGATAATCTGGTCTTTCTTCAACATGCAAGTGATGGGGAGAGTCAACTCAGCAAAGTTAGACACAAATCTTCTAATGAAATTGATTTTCCCAAAGAAGGATTGGATTCCCTTCTTGGTTCTTGGAATTGGAACCTTGTTGATAGCCTCTACCCTTTTGGGATCAATCATGACACCATCCTTTGATACAATGTGACCAAGCAACTTGGCCTTTTGCACTCCAAAATGGCACTTCTTTGGATTGAGTGAAATGCCATACTCTCTGCATCTTATCAAAATTTTTTCCAAGTGCTGCAAGTGATCACTTCTCTTTCTAGAAAACACAGTCACATCATCTTGGTAAACAACAATAAAATCATTAATGTAACCAGCAAAAGCAACATCCATTGCTCTTTGGAAGGTATCTCCAACATTCATCAAACGAATGACATCCTAACATAAACATATGTACCCCATGGAGTGGTAAAGGTAGTCTTTATTCTTTCTGACTCCTTCACAACAACTTGATTGTATCCAAAGAAACCATCCAAAGTAGAAAGAAACTCAGATCCAGTTACTAATTGTAGCATATTCTCCATGTTTGGCATATGATAATTATCCTTCATTGATGCTCTGTGTTCAGATTTCTAAAATCTACGCACAACCTGATATCACCATTCTTTTTTCTTACTGGCACTAAGTTTGCAACCCAAGAAGAATACCTTGTTGGTCGAATGATCCCTCCATCTCTTAGCTTCTTCAATTCATCTTGCATTTTCATGGAGAGGAGTGGATTAATCGGCCTTTGCTTTTGTCTAAATGGTTTTGCATTAGATTCTAAAGGAATCTCATGTTGAAACAAGTCCTCTCTATATGCTTTTAGTTGAGAATAAGACCAAGCAAGGAAGTCCTGATATTTCTTTAACAATTAGACATAGGATTGTTTCTCTTCTTTGTTTAGATTACTTCCCAACCAGATCTTCCTTGGTTTTTCCTTTGTGCCAAGGTCATGCTCTTCAACATCCCTTAAGGCTGCTACATGTCTTGTTAATAATGTAATCAACATTATCAAAGTTTGATTCAAGAGAAACTAGCCCTCTAGGAATGGTATTAGTTTTTAATTGGATGATATCTTTTCCAAACAAAGTTTATTTTTGTTCTACTGTACAAACCATTGGCTCCCAATCAATACACTGATTAGAAAAATCCCTTTTGTTCTACAGAAACCATTTCACTTGGGCATCATCATCAAATACTTGCCAATTTTTTAAGTTGTCAGGGACAGATGGCCTTGTTAGTACTTCAACATTATATTCACAATTGGGGGCCATTGAAAAAACATCAAACCGAGATCCTAAGACTACAAGCTGGTTTGCAACAACATTTAACTTTCTATCATGATGCACAATATTAAATGAGTCAAACATTTCAATCAAATCCCAAACTTCATGCTTGTATTGTTTCATTCTTTGATTTCTAGTAGCATACAATTTTCTAATTTGTTTGACAATCAGTTCTGAGTCTCCTTTGACAATGATATCTTTAATATGATACTTCCAAGAAATTCTCAAACCTAATAATAATGCTTCATACTCAACAATGTTATTAGTGCATTCAAAGTTAAGTTTGAAAGAAAATACAAACTCTTCTTGGCTTGGGGAGATCAGAACAATGCCAGCACCATTTCCAAACTTGGAACATGATCCATCAAATAACAAGGTCCAAGGATAAACCAACCTTTTCAAGACATTCACATTGATCAATCTTGTTCTCCTTCCCATCATCAGAAAACCCAAAAAAATTATCAACATCAACATCAGTATACAACACTTCATAAGAGGCATTGTTGGGATCTTCAATGAGGTGCAACATCTTCTTTTCTCCATACAAATTTACAAGGCTGCCTTCAATTGGAATGGTGGCAAAAGACATATCCATCTAACACTTCCACCAACACTTGCAGCCCACTTTCTTGATAACAACATGCCCCATTTGGCAGGGAAATCAACAATGACAACATCAAGTTTCAGGTTCTTACTCGGATAAGCTGCAAGTTGTACCACCAAACCTTTCACACATCCAACAATGGGAACCTCTCTAAATTCCATAGCAGTACATCTTCCATATGTTGTTGTCACTTTGATATCCAGCTCATTCATGACCTCAAGAGGCATGACATTGCATGATGCTCCGGAATCAAACATACAATTGTGCAACAGTCTGTCCTTAATGATCAAAGTTGTAAAAAATGGATCAACATTTAATTGGGATTCAACCAAAGATGTCCCCAAGTAAACCTCAGGTGCTTCTCCAAGCTCTTCCAATACTGGTGGTGTTTCAAGGTCTGCAATGGTTGGAGGAGGAGTTTCTACAATGTTTACATTTCTACCTGGGGTACTTCTTTCTTCTTTCAATCCCAAGTACTCAAATGCTCTCTTCTTGTACTCAGGGAATCCTAAGCAACTCAACAATTGGAACACTAACTTTGATTTGACTCAAAACTTAGGTCAATGTCATATGGAACATTCTTTGGCAAGGTAGCATTGGAAGGGAGATTAGACAAACTCATCAGATGGCATGGGATTCTTGACCAGTTTGGGCATGAGGAGAAGTATGTAATTCTTGTTTGGGACAGTAAGGCCTTTGGAAGAGTGTATCTTTCTTAGGATCCTCCCTAGGAATACTAGTAAGCAATGGAGTTTTAGGTTTGGCTTGAGGCCTTGCTCTTTTGACAACTCTACTCCTAGTATTATAATCCTTTTCTTGAGAAACAACAACGTTCATCAATAACTGCCTATCTTCCTCCGAAGGGACTCCTCCATCATACTTCTTTATCATTAAAGCTCTTAAATACTCAAAGTCAATATTAGGTATTTCAAAATCTTGTACTACATCTACTTCAAAAGTATGAGGAGGAAGAAGTGGTAACCGGTGAATGCAATCCCAAAAATTTGCAGCAGTTCATGCACTTATCAACTTAGTTGAAATTACTCCTTACTGTGAGCTTGTAGAGCAACCCACCATGCAAATATCATCATCAATACCATCATCATTATCAGCTTCTTCATCTTGCTGATTTACTTCACATGGAGGATGGGGCAGAAAGCATTTATCACACCAATCAATCTCATTGGCATCATCAACAGTAGCAACTTGGGAAGTCAGAGGATTAGGCACCATTCTACTTTCATGTGCTTGGGGATGTCTATTTGTAGATCCCATGGGTCCTTTACCTCTTTCATCTGACCTCTAATCACCCCTAGGATGATTTCCAAATCTGTCATGATTTTGTGCCTTTTTTTGACCTTGTGAACTCTACCCAATTCCTTTCTCTTCCCAGGATAATTTGTAAGAGATTTTTTTAACAGCCCCTGCCAAAGTTTTAATAGCCTCCTCAAGATCCCAAATATTTCTTGCTTGAGGTTTTTTTGGGTTTATCAGTTTGAAACCCTCCCTCTTAGGAGGCTTTCTAACTACTTTGATGTTATTCTCCATTTTTAGAGCCACAGTAAAGGCCTGCCTTAAAGTGTCAGGGTTTTTATCCCTCAAATAGTTTGCAACATTCTTGTTAAATGCATCAGCATACTTTATAAGACAAGATTCATCACATGGACTCAAATTCATAGGAAATATTATCAATGTCTTATTGAATCTCGTATTAAAATCATGCACTGATTCATTAGGATTCTTTTTAATATTCTCAAATTTTGACAAAAGAAACCTAGGGTCTGTTTTGTCACCATACTGCAATCTAAATGCATTCTTCATTTTAGTCCAAGAATCAATAGAGTTATTAGGCAAAGCTTTATACCAGTCCCTTGCATCCTCTTCTAATATATGAATAAACAATTTAATGTATACATCTTCAAACTCTATTTCAAAATCCTCCATCATGTTGACAAAAATTTTCAAGTGCTGATCACCAGTTATTGCATTATTTTCTTGAAACTTAGGAAAAAAAATTCTTACATCCTTTGGATAACATTTAGATAACCATCCATCCATCTAAAATTGATGGGACCAAAATTATTAACGAAAAATGGAGGTCTGGGTGGAGGCTAAGCCATATTATTCTGAGGAGGTAATCTTATAGGAGAAACAGAGTGACGAGGAATGAGGGGTCTGTATGGTACAGGGATACAATTTTACGGAATGACTATCCCCTAATGGCCCTTTTTCATGGCAGACACTAGCAAATTTGGAAAATATTGGGATAGAATGAGATGCAAATAGAAAATACAGGGGTAGAATGAGAAGGCCCCCTCTCCAGATGGAGAATTTGGATTTACAAAGAGACTACCTGATTCAGAAGCAATTGAGGAAGCATTACAATCTTCAATCACGTGTCGATCATTTTCAACAATGGAGACCTCTTTTATTGAGGTTTGATCTCCAAAAACCTTCCAAATTATTCCTACCTTCTGAATTAGACTTTCCAAACTCTGGAAACAACCTTCTACTAGGGTCTGCAGTGAAGAAAGATCTTCTTCCTTCCAGCTTTGCAAAGATTAGTAACAAATTTTCAATTGACAAAGGTTAAGACACTGGAATTTATCAAAATCAAATCAACTTGGAGTCGCCACTAAGGATTTTAACCCTAGTTGTGTAAATGCACTAAAATAATCTATCAAATATCTGTTAGCACCAAAAATCATGCAAAGCTTTTTCAAATCAGACCTTCCTTCACCCAAATTTATCAATGGTGAGGCAAACCTAGTACAATAACTGTCGAGAAAAATTGGATAGACATTGCATGACAGAACTTATAACTTCACTTCAATCCTTACAAATTGATTAGAGAATGAGGTTTGTATTTCAATAACATTACTATTTACACGTAAACCAGATACTTGTAAGAAACATTACCAGGGTCAAATGGATATGGATCCAAAATTCAAAAAATTCTTCAAAGTAAATCAGTCCCCGACAATGTAAATCGGTGCCACTGAAGCATGTTGGTATCCAAATTTGTTCTCCTTTTCAAGCCGAGTAGTGACATAGATTTGATAGGGATCTTAGAGGTATATAGATTATAAATGTGTATCATTTTGTAGCCAGGGATGAAATCTAACTGGCCCTTTGTTACTCAGGTTTATGGAGAGATGGATAGCACCTTAAAAGGTTTTGATCTTATCCTAACTATTTTAGGTTGTGCCTTTCAACCAAGGTAAGAGAACCTATTTTGTAACCTCTGTTATTGAAGGAGATGGTACATATACCTTTCTTTTGCAAAAATTTTATAGAGGAAGACCTTGGGAAAATATGATCAACACACCAAATCTGACTCTCACGAGTTGTCACTTCCAGATTATGGAGATATTTTCAACACAAGGCTAAGGTTACTAAAGACATTTGGAATCCTAATCTGTTCTGCATACTTTAACAAATGGATTTTGTTCTTTTGTGGATATACAGAGCAAAACAGGGTAGTTCAGGGTAGGATTGGTTATTTGAATAATTTTTGGTGGGAGATCAACAAGATAAATTGGACTTTGTCAGATCCTGAGAAACTTCACAACAAATGGAGAACTCAATAACAGAAAGCTTCAAAATAGTTAAAACATTCCTTCAACCAGAAGGTGTGCATCAATGGAGGCCTAGATTTTCACTTGTTCACACAATCTTTGAGATTCTAGCATAAAAGATCAAGTTAGAGGACCCAATAAAACATCAAAATTTAAGATCAATCACACCTGAGGTACACCCAGAGGCTTACAGACAATCTATGTCAATAGATGAAAGAAAAGTGATTTTAAATCCTTTATTTGACTCCCAGATTAACGTTCTTCTAAAAAATGAAATTGCAGATGCCACTAAAATATCACAAGGATTGAGATCTGTGTGATTCAGAGAAAATTTTGACACAAGATTGCAATAGGAACAAGAATAAACTACTTGCATAGACATTCTGAAAGTGAAATAAACACAAAATTGGCAAGAGATTTAACACAAATTAACTCAAAATTTATCAGATTCATCAGGAGGGGAGATTTATTCAAACAATCTCATAGCTTTTTCATGTCTATACACTTGTAACCAACTAAACATGAATGAAAATCTAACACAAAGGAAGTTAACCTAGTTTCTCAAAAAGCTTTCTCAAAGGATGAGCTTTTATCGAAATTTTATTGTGAAAATGAACTCCCGACCATTACAAGAGTATTCTCATTGCATTTATACATTTCATTTACTCAATTTTCCCCTAAAAGAGAAGAATATTGAAGGGTACCTTCTAGCATTTTGAAAAGTCTCGGTGTAAAAAAGTAAAGTGATTGGAAGCCTCCATGTTTCCTCTTGGTGCTTCTTCAAAAATAAAACACAGGGGCCGGTCCCTAAACATGTGCGGTCCCTCCACATCATGAAAACATATAATATCATTCTTATCACACATTAATGGGTGAAAACCAAGAAAATATTTTTTCCCCATTAATAGGGGATCTGAATCATCTTATGTCCTCAATTATCGGGATATTGGGATTTTGGTCTACCATCTTTTCTTATACAACAAATAAGTATGGGGCACCAAACTTGAAAAATGGAGGAAAAATTTTTTATGCATCAATTGGGGAGATAGAAAATGTGACACAGGCCACAAAGTGGGGTAATTTAAGGGAAAATGGTGTTATATCTAAATGAGAAACAACATGGTCTAAGAACTAGTTTGTTGGCTTGTATCAAAAAATGTTCAGCCCTAATGGCTATTGCATAGGAACTAGGAAATGCTTCCCCCCATAGACTGAATCACGACAACAATATTATAATTTAATTCTCTTAGAAATTAAATAAAAGCACATTCTGGATTTGGTCTTATGAGGGCTTGGATTCTTTCCCATGTCTTCTAAAATTTTAAATTGAAATCTTCCATGAGCTCATTGGGAGCCCTCTTTATAGTTGTTAGTTGTTCTGACAAGGAGAGGTTATCTTCCTTTTCCCCAAATTTATTACAAAGGGTTATCCCAAGGTCATCCCAATTAGTTATTTTTCTTACTCCTAAACTCCTTAACCATTCAATATCCTTCCCTTTGAATGAAGAAGAAAACAATTGACAGATACATCATGTTCAATAATTTGATGAACATATACATTAACAATATCTTGAATATGGTCAGCTGGAATGGTAAGATTTTCCCCGATGAATAAAATGATAATTTTTAAGGCTTCTACTGGAATGTCATTTTGGGCATTGAGAGAAAGAGGATTGCTACCAGTGAAGGTGACAAAGGGTAGATTCCTTTGTGCTAGTGCCATAATAATCGGTCTCAGAAATCTAGTAGATAAAAGGAAGGGACTACCAAGAGGTAGTGTGGAAAGAGCCCTATTTTTTGGTGAAGGTGACCTCTGAACTATGCTACCCATACTTCTCCTCCCTAATGATAATTACAGATACTCAAAAAATCCTTCTTCTTGTGTTCTTGACCTTGTCTAGATTCTTCTCATTAAACTGAGCACCTCGACTACTAAAACCAATTTATTTAATGTTTCAAGTCACCAAACATGTATAAATAAGCCACAAAAGGCTAGAAATTTATGATTCACACACCAAAACTCAGAAAAATAAAGATAAATCATTCAAAATGTCCCACAGGGTGTGCCAAAATTGTTCGAGCTCAAATTTTCACCTATCCCAAATCAAAATGATTTGGGACTTTGAGGCAGATTGGGATTTTCTCCAAGCTATGGGAGTCAAACTTAGAAAGACTTCCAGAGAAGGTTTACTTCCTCTACCTATTCATAAGGGTAAAAATACTCCTAGAAAGGTAAATTCAGCTACGTAACACTAACCTATAATTCCAAGGGACCAGGGAGAGAGGAAAATGCATAAATTTAATATCTTAAGATAAGGGAGGTGATAACAAAAATAACAAGTGGTGGAGACATTCCAGCGAGTGAAATGAGAGGAATAATGAGAGGATAGGTTAGACATGAGTGAAATAGTCCCAAACTACATTTATCATCATCATATCCAGGGAGCACAACATATTTGAATCTTATAAGAAGAATAAAGTATGCACAATACACCTACAATTGTAATGAAAGGAAATAAATGAAATACAACAAAAGCTAGGGGAAATATCCATAAAAAACAAATTTTATTGCTCGAAAGGATGCACAGTTCATTACAATCTAAGAATTAAGGAAAAAATCACCTTGTAAGATGCTCAAATCTGAATCCTGCAACTCATAAAAGTTCTGAATTTTTTTTGATAGAGTTCCTTTACGTTTCAAAATATTCCCCCTTTTTATGTGCCTAAGCACTTACATTTATATATTTCTAAAAAAGGAGAGAGATAGGTCACCAACTGTGTCTTAATCATTTCAACCACCCACTACCGAAAAACACCAATATACAGAGGAAGAATGGGCACCCAAAACTTGCTAAAACATGCCATTAGAAACTAGAATGCAAATGTGGTGCCAAAATTTAATCAATTATGGTGGTTGAACCACCTATAATTACAAATTAATGGCCCAAAATATTTTCCCCCATTTTTTTCTCATCAAATATTTCCAAAATCATACTTTGATGATGCCAAATTAAAGGGCTTGTGGATACCTTTCAAATAAGATCAATCTATATTTGGAGCTCTGGAGTGAAATAAATAGCCATTTGAATTTTTACATGTCATGAATGTGACACATGGCAACATTTGATTAAGTTCAGATATTTCCTCTACTCACGTGTGCATTACTTTTCCCTTGCCATGTTTCAGTCTATGGTTGGCTCACAAGGTCAGGATTTAATTCCCTTTGCTTTCTTTCATTATGATGAATTTCACTTAGGTTTGTTCCTTTATGAAATGCGAGCCAAAAAGAGAGCGCCACATAACTTCCTAGTGCCATACCTTCAATACCATTGTGAAGTATAGACCAATAGAAAATATCCATGCTTTCTTTGCAATTTACCTTTTAGTTAATTACCTTGTCAGACCATGAAAAACTAACCAATAATAACGCTCCACACTCCTTTCCTATGGCAAGTTGCAAAAACCTTGACTGACAACTGTGAGATGTGACCCAATGAGAAAGTTCCACATGTATCAAAATGTCATAATTTCTTGCTTTGTGTTTCTCTTTATTTGGTTACTGCCTTGCATTGTAACTTTAATCCTGGAAGACTTAAAACTATTGGAACCATAGAATGCTTCCCATAACTACATTTTATTGCATTGACTACCCAGAGGTGAAGCTTTATAAAACTTTGTTAATTTTTCTTACTTGAGGTCTGAGAAATGCACCTGCCTTGAAATTTTCTAGAATAGTGACATGTGTCCACCTTTAGCTATAAGGTTTTCCCCATTGAATTGTTGACTCGACTATTTCTAAGACCTAGTGGAATTATCCATTATGGCTCATTTCAGAAATTTCAAGTCTACAAAATGCAAATGTTATGAAGGGACCCAAAATCCAACCACAAGTTCCTTCACATCATGGGTGCTTTAAGTGTTTGGCGGTGTAGGACTTTTGAAAATAATTAGAATGTCTTTCAGGATTATAAATAGAACCTACCAATGCTTTAAAAATTATTCTCCCATGAGATTTTCAAATTCCAATGGCCAGTGATTTAAAGAGGTGGAAATTGATGGTTGTTTGAATGTCCCAAGCTTGTAAAAATGGATAAATCCATTTATAATGAGTTGTCCAAATTAATCTGAGGGGAGTTAATTTGGGATGATATATATCATGAAATAAGAAGAGCTTGTGACTTGGTTAGACTCCAATGAGTATCTCTTAGAACTTTCTTAGACTCCAAATGTGCTTGGTTAGACTCCAATGAGTATCTCTTAGAACTTTCTTGGAAAGAAAAATATAAGGGCATATTTTTATACTTAATTGACGATGATGAAGTCGATGGCCTTAACATAGAACATACTGAGGGAAAGTGAAAGGTACTAGACAAGGAAGATGAGCAGTCAAATGCATATCAGTTTACACTGAATACAAAGAAAGTAAAAATTGGGACAGAAGATGTACCCAAGGAATAAATAATTGGAGATTACTAGTCTGAGGCTGAATTTTCCAAGATTTTTGATCTGTTACGTGACTTTAAAGATCTCTTTCCTATGGGATATCATGAACTAAAATGTTTCCATCCTTTTCTAGGAGAGATGAAGATAAAGCTCAAATATGGCGCGTGACTAGTTTGAAAGAGGCCATATCAGATTAATCCCAATCTATGTGTCAAGGTTAAAGACAAGATAGATAAGATGCTATAAGATGGTATCATTAAGCCCGTATAAGGATCTAAATGGATTATCTCTATGGTTATCTATATAAATAAATATGGTAGGATCAAAATTTTTGTGGACTACATGATATTGAACGCTTTTTTTGTGCTTGATCCACTCCATACACCATTTACTAAAGAAATTCTTAAGGGTATTGCAGGAGGTGACATATACTCTTTTACAATTGGTTTCTTAGGATATATTAAAGCTAGAATCATGTGCAAATATCAATAAAAGACTACATTTTCTATAGAGAGGGATCTATTTTCCTATATAGTGATTCCTATTGGACTCATGAATGCACTAGAAATATTCTCTCTTTCATTATGGTACTAGGTTTTGAGGATTTTATCCATCAATTTTTACAAGTATATCTTGAAAACTGAATGGTGTATGGTTTATTCATGGATCATTGTGATTGTTTGAGACCTATGTTTGAGATATTTATAAATCTCATTGTCTCTTTTAATATTAAGATGTGCATATTTGGTACAACTTTCAAAACCTTATTGGGACATATTATTTAAAAGGAGGGTCTTTTAGTTTATCCTATCAAGATAATAGTTATATTGGGGTTAGAAGAGCCCAAAAATCAAAGTGAGGTACTTAGGGTTCCTTGGACATACAGGTTAATACCAAAAATTTATCGAAAGATATGACAAGATAGCTACGCCATTGGAGGAGCTCTTGAAGGTTAAGGGGAATTTCTAGTGGAAGGATGTGTAACAATAATATTTTGCACAATTCAAGGAAAGATTGACCACTACGCCTATCCTTCATTTTCCTAAATGGAATTTTCCCTTTCATGTCCATGTGGATTCCTCTGGAATTGTAAGTGGAGTTTTGTTAGCACAACCTGGTGAAGGAAACATTGAACATCCCATTTACTTTACAAGAAGAAATATAACACCTGCAGAAAAAAAAACTATACAACTACAAAGCATGAGTCTTTATCCATGGTGTATTCACTTCATAATTTCATGAAGTATCTTGTATCTAATCCTTTTATATTTTATATTGACCATATGGATCTAAAATACTTGGTCAATAATCCTATGTTACAAGTTCGTATTTGCAGATGGATTTTGTTATTCTAGGAGTTTGATTTTTGAGTAATAGTAAAACTTGGTAAGAGAAAAATGGTACCTAATCACATTTTACACATAAATTCTAGGGAGGATGTGTAAATTATTGAAGATTCCATGTTGGATGCCCATTTTTTCAGGTTACAGTGTGTGCCAAAATATATATAAGACATAACAATATTTTTTCTTACGAGTATTACACCTCAAGAGATGAAGACTATTGAAAAGAAACAAATAGTTATATACACTGCACCTTATCAGCTAGTGGGTGGAGAACTTTATAAAATGGGTCACGATGAGGTACTATGAAGATGCATCTTGGAGCATGAACACAACATAATTATGGAATAGGTGCATGGTGGTATTTCTAGAGGATAACATGCTAGAGAATCCACCGAGCGCAAGATACTTCTAGCAAGAGTTTGGTGGGAAACAATTTATAATAATACTAAGGAGTTTGAAAAGGCATGTGACCATTATAATAGGATTGATAAGCTAGGATAGAGGAATGAGATGTCATTGCACCCCATTTCATCTACAGAACCTTGTGAAAAATGTGTTAGTTATTTTCTTGGGAAAATTGTGCCAACAACATGATGAACACGTGTTTGGTATACTAGAACTTATTAAAATTATTTAACATGATGGGATGAAGCTTCCCTGACCAAGGACTATACAACTGATACAATTACACACTTTCTATAGCAAAACATTATAAACATGTATGACCACCCATTAAGCCTAAACATTGATATGGGTGCTCATTTCCTTAACAAGACCATAAGTATATGGTTAGAAAAATTCATTGTTGTATATCACAAGAAAACGTCTTATCACCCACATGTTAATGGAATAGCAGAGACCTTAAAAAAATATTGAGATAGACTTTCACAAAGATTTGTGATGTTGGTGGGAAATATTGGGATGATAAATTTTTAGATGTACTTTGGGCATACAAAAATACTTATAAGATGTTGAATAAAACCAAACCCTTTTAATTTTTATTTAGCACAGAAGTATTGTTACCTATTGAATTCATGTTACCATCCTTGAGATTTACACACATAGGATGACTCATAGATGAACAGGCATTAGAAGCATGAATTGAAGAATTGATGCAATTTGATGAATGACATACCATTACAAGATGGAGACAAAATATGAAGAAGGCATGATAAAATGCTTTGCATGATATTTATATTTAGAAAAAGTCTTTTTAAGTTGGTGGAATGGCACTTATCTATGGCTTGAATTTTTCACGTGACTAGGGAAAACTAAATATTTATTGGTTAGGACCATTTAAAGTAACCAATATTTTGGAATCTAGCACATGTTAGTTACAATCACTTGATGGAACAATGTTATCGGGTTATTTTAGTGGAATTAGGCTGAATCCCTATTATAAATAAGATTATTTTTTATTATTGTAATAAGGAAGTATTTCCATTCAGCTTATATTTTATATTTCAAGTTTTGTTCTGTTGTTTTTTTAATAAATGTGTTCATGCGCATGAGTTGATCTATCTATGAATTTTGATGTGTAAAGGAATGCACATACCTTTAGTGTGGGGTATTAGGGAAAGGAAATTATAGCATAGTGGCTGACAATGAATGAAATAATAGTGCTAATGTAAAATAGTAGACTATTTTTCTCAATGGTGTAAAAATAAATTTTATAAGGATGAAAGAAATGAAATCTATTGATGTAGCTAAAAAGATAACATGAGGTAGGAAGTGTGGAAGGAAATGTACTCATGTGGTATAGAGGATGGAAAGGTGTGGTGCGAGAAGGTGCTCACAAGGGAATCTAAAGCTTTGGGAAGTAGTTACGCGCTAGAAGGTTATGTATACCATGCATAGAGAGGAGACCTATACAAATAGGAATTAGTTGAAAAAGAGGGAAAGTAACTACATTAATTCTTGTGTATAGTGTAGAATTAAATAAACCCCAAAAGTAAAATTCTATTTATAGGGGTGCACGAGATTTTATTTTTAACTTATTCATTGAGGGATCTTGCGATATTGTGTGATTTAGTGAATTTAATCTTTGATGACCTAGGTTTCTCTAGGTGGTCTTATGACTAGGGATCCAACAGGGGCACTCCACTAACCCTGTGACAAAGCTAGCAATAACTTGCTAGGGAATAATTTGTCTAAAGAGCATGAAAGGGAAGTGAGAAAAGAGGTAGGAGAACTAATGTTACTCATAAAAAATCAGATTCCTACACAAACTAGTTGGAAGTTTCATCACATGAACTAAAATTAAGAGGAAACAACTTTGCAAAGCAATAAGACCAAATAAATTTAATGATCACAATGTATCAAGAAATCCCTTAGTCAAAAAAGGCATAGAAACTCCTTTTTGTATTGATTTCTCAAACAAAATTTGTACATAGTGGAGAAATGGATGAAATTTGAGAATGGGGGAATGGAAGAATTTGGCTATCTCCTTTGTTGTCTCAATACACTCTTGAGTTTACAAAATCAATCACCAACCCTTTGAAATGGGAATGGATTTACAATTTATAGAAGAGAAAATGACTCTTCATCTACCCCCCAATGACTTTTCATATGCCTCACATGACTTAAACTTTTCACATTCTTAGGAAAATATTAAGTCCCTTTTTATAACATAAGGGTGACTTATTACATTTGCATAAAGTCATTTTTAATTTCATTAAAGGACATTATGAAAAAGTGCAACCCCAATGCAATAATTAGAACATGGAGGAGAGAGAAAGTAGGGGGGAGAAGAGAGGAGAGAGAGAAGAAAGAAGAAGGGAAAGAAATGTTGATGATGAATAATCTACCTCCGATGAAGTCCACGGCTCTTTCTAGATGACTCGATGGAATGCACCAACGTGAAGATATCCAAATCCCTATGAACTCTTTGCACCCTGAGAATCTCCTTTGGATGGTTCAAGGACACCTTGGGTCCAAGTGTTCAAAATGAATCTATTAAATGACTTCACTGATGACCATGAACACTTGACTCATAAAGATCCTTTCTTGAAGAGATAGGAACTCATAAACTGATCCTACCAAGTTGAATGAATTGTTTCATCGATGACCACAACTTCCACCCTGCACATGATATATTTGTGACCCGAACCATGTAGTGAGTGTCAAAAAACACTGTCAAGTTCCCTGAGATGGATCTTGAATGCCCTGTGAGAAATGCCTATGATGATCCTGAATGATGATGTTGACCTGAATGATCATCCCTCTATGTCCTATTGTGTCAAAACTTCCCTTTGAGTGTGACTTACTATTAATAGCAAGTGCCCCAGATGGGAGACTTACTATTTTTGGTAAGAGGTGATTTTTTCCTCTTCTTGACCATCCTGATGTGATGAACTTATTCCTTCACTCCTGTGCACACTACCTTCACCTCGATCACTTCTTAAGGTGACTT
The DNA here is from genome assembly GCA_019776745.2 of Taxus chinensis. Taxonomy (NCBI): domain Eukaryota; kingdom Viridiplantae; phylum Streptophyta; class Pinopsida; order Cupressales; family Taxaceae; genus Taxus; species Taxus chinensis. The sequence goes on from CM034157.1 coordinate 20,520,194, forward strand.
ACTATTTTTAGTAAGCACCCATATAGGGAACTTACTATTTTTAGTAAGTGGTCACTTTTTCATTGTTTTCTTCTCTGAACAATCATTCTGACTTCCTGGTGATCTTCAGTGCACACTACCTTTGCCATAACCACTTTTGATGATGACTTTCCAAACATAGCAAGTCTGTATAGGAAAACTTACTATTTTTAGAAAGTGGATTTCCGATGCTCGGTTTGTGATAGAACACATATTTTTGGACTCATCTCATCATTGTGGTCATGTCCTCTGAATTTCACTTGATTTTTCCCACTAGAATGCTTGGAAATAAAATTTAAAATTTTCACCTGGTAGTGGCTTTGGGCACGGAGCTGCCATGGTGGCCATTAATGGAGCTCAAAATTTACAGGTCTGGTTTTTTCTCTAATCATGATGAAATCAACTCCATTGTGATAGGTTTTTCATTTGGAGTCCGTGTGCAAGTTTTTAGCTTGATTCCATTGTCAGATTGATGGGAAATCCAACGAATGTGAGCTAGGGCACGAAATGGGATTTTTGTTGGAACAAATGATTCAGGGCACCATTTGACCTCCCATTTGTTGCATCTTGATCATCTTGAAAAATTAGGAAGTCTGCAAAAGACAGCATCTCAATCTGACTTGTATTTTGAAAGATATGAAGATTTTTTGATGGGAAGACTTCATGGTTATCTGGAAAAAAATCTTCGTTTTTCTCTTCATTTTTTCATTTTCAATCCATTATTTTTATAATTTTCTGAAACTATTTTTTAGATGAAAAGGATTTGGCCATGGTGGAGTTTATTGAATCTTAAAACCTGAACTGTCAAATCTGGAGAAACATTTGAACAAGTTTTGGCAGGGTATGAGTGTGGGGGAAAAATGGAGAAAAAATGGACTAAGTGCCATAATTTATATCATTCAAAATTGAAGTTCCATCATGGGTGAGAGGGGACATTTTTTGTCCCTGATTTCCCTTAAGATTAAAGGGATGAAAGGGACATCAATTTCCACTTCATCACCTCATGTGACACTTGGCATCATCCATGACAGTGAGATTTGGCTCCAACTAGCTCTGGGGGCTGAGAAACTGGCAACTAGAGAGGTCATATGGATGATCCAAGGGATAAAAAGGGGTTGGGTGAAATTTTCATGTCCCTCATGTCCCTTTTCTGGAAAAAGGGGATGAAAGGGACATCAATTTGCACTTCGGCTCCTGGAGCTGACACTTGTCCTCTTGCAGTGAGATTGGCTAAGGCTCAAACTAGCTTGAGAGCTTAACTGGCAATGAGGAGGTCATATTGGAGTCATGGAGGCTAAAAAATTTTGGGTAAATTTTTGTGTCCCCTATGTCCTTTAATAATGGTTGAAAGGGACATGATCTTTACCAAGCTCCTATTGACACGTGTCCTCTGAAAAAAAATTTGACTAACTGCAAAGAACTTTACCTTGAGAGAAAAACTTGTGAAGGCCATATCTTGAGCTCCCAAGTTTTATGAAAAATATGATTTCCCCATATGAAATTTTCTTGAATAATTGGCCTTTTGAATCCAATGTTTTGGGTATAATCCTTTAACTCCATTTGAGCCCTAAAAAATAGATTTTTTTTTATATCCCTATGACTGAGCTGGGCATGTGAAAAAACTAGATGTATAAGACCTATTTGCCAAAGGTGTTGTGAAAAATTTGATTTCACCATATTTTAGGATTTTAATTCCCTTTCTATTGATGTCTTTTTTAGCTCCTAAATCCATCCAGAGCTCCCATAATCACTTCTTGAAGCTCGGTAGCTCTTTTCACCCTTGTGCTACTAGGCCTGAGAACCCTATTTTTGATGAAACTGCCCCAACTCCTCCAAATCTTTCCTGAATCTTCCAAAATAAATTCCATGATGTTATTATACCTTTAATTCACCTCCATGTTGGATTTTTCTCCTCTTTTCTACTCCAGGGGTTGCATCAGTCTTGGGAAGGCCAGTGGTAGCCCTTCCCACAACTGCCCAAAAATATCATTCTTCAAGAACTCCTAAAATCACCTAGGGGGATTGACTTTAATTTCATAATTCACCTAGGGGATTGATGTTAATCCACTAGGGGATCATCACTAGGAGGTCAGGTAAGGCTTGGTGTTTGAGGATGGGTAGACCTGGGGTGTCTTGGAAGGTAAAACTTGAAATTTTTGACACATGGGTATCATTGTCATGCTTGAAAATTGGAAATTTTCCTATTGCACATTTGCATGACAACAACTGGCTCTAGCTTGGGGACATGGTATGGACTGAGCACAGTGAAGACATGACATGAGAAATCCCATAATCTCAATTTACAATATATTGACCAGTGCCTTATCCATTGGGCCCTACGGAGTCATGTACAACTTACAAGAGAGAGAAGAAGGAAACACACACAAACACAAAATGACATGAAAGGAAACACACAACACACACGGAAATGGAAAACACACAACAGAAAGGGAAACACACCTAAAAATCACCTATGGTACAATGTGGGGGACAACCCACTTTCACTGAAGCACTTTCTTTTCAGGAGTCACCCCCGAAGAGGTAACACTGAATGATGATGTTATGCAAAGCCGTTGACTGGTTCCAGAAAGTAGCCTCCTCTCCTCAACTGCTTATGAAATCTAGGTGCTTTCACATTTCTATGTACACTTTGTAGGAGTGAGCCTACATGATATTCTTGATGCTCAGGTCTTCGCTCAGAGATTCCATTTCCCTTCATTTCCTTTGAAATTAGTTTCGTAGTGCCAGTTTCCTTCTGCATTTATCCACACTGTTTCTTTTTCTTCTATCATATCATTACTACTCCAGGGCTGGTTCTTATTTGAATATATTGAGTACCTTGATTTTTCTTGTTTCACCCATTCATGTTCATGTACCTCCTTTTTTCAAGAAGCATCGAGTTCATATTTTTGACTCATATCAATATGAGGTGTTTGTATGTCAAATGAAGGATCAATACACATGACCTCATGTCTATCTTGCAGGGCCAAGGCTTGAATCAAGAGATCAAGACTCAGCTTGGATCTTCAGTGCTTTTTTATTGCTTCCAAGATCTCCTTGTATTGAATCCTTATTTGGTGTTTCCAAAAGTTCATCTTCACCCTTATTTGAAATTCTTCACTTTGAGATTTAAGGAACCCATCAGGAGGAATTTATTCCATATCTTGGGGATCGCTACATTTTATCACTTCTTCATCTAGAGGAATCTCAACTTTGAGGGCTTCAAAACTCCTTGCTTCAACTTCTTCATAAGAGAAAGAGTCCTCCTTTTCAAATGGGAAAGAAAATACCTCACTTTCATCATTGCCTTCATAATCCATTGGCTCAGGAGGGACATCAGGTTCTTTTCCTTGCTTTACTTCATCATGGATACCCTCCAAATTGATTGAGATTCTGAATTGGACTCATTCCTATCTTGTAACTCCATAGCCTGCATCATGAGTTGAGACTGAGCTCAGGGTCTTTTGTTTCTTCTGCAGCTCTTAGAAATTCTTGCATTGATTGTTCTTTCAAACCATTTGAGGGCTCATCAAAGGCTGGCTTGGTCTCTTCCTGGGTGACATGACTCAAGAGAATATTCATCTTGAATGGGAATGAGAATATCTCCTCATCATGGATAAGCACATAAGCTGATTCCTCTATTTGAAAATCATCGAGAACCTATTCCTCTTCTTCATGCCTCACATCATCTAGAAATTCAAGGGCTATTCTCTTTTACATCACAAATTTCCTCAATGCTTCTTTTAGATCCATATTCCTTGGGGAAGGAAGGTTTGGTCCTATCAAAATTGGGATCTCATCCTCTTCTTCAGTCATCACAAAATAATTCATCCTCTTGCTATTTTGGTACAAAATGTTGACTCCTAGACTTCCTAACTTTCACACTGTGTACCTCATCTTCTTCTCTGAAAGAAATTTCTCCATGTCTCCCTTCACTGGAATGGTTGCAGAAGACCAATTCATCTGGATTTTCCCTCCCAACTGTTGGCAGAAACTTCTACTTAGCAACATTCCAAATGAAGACGGAATGTCTGCTACCAAAATCATCATTGAAACTTTTTTGTCTGGAAATTGGGTGAGAGCCACCTGTGCATATTTGATCTTCCCTATAAGTGGGAATTCTTTGGACTACATGGAGTAACAAGAGCCACCAGGTGGAGTCATGGGGAGTTTAAGAGATTTGGAAACCTTCACAGGCATCACATTATCTGAGGCACCTGAATCTATTATGCAATTGTTCAATACATATTCTCCAACAAGAAGGGAGACATAGAAAGGATCAACCTTATCTGTCTTTGATGCACTCATGGAAAGCATGTTCTGTGAGGGAGGTGTAGGTGGGTTTGGTAGTATTCCTTTAGAACTAGGAGTTACAACATTGGGTGTTAAACTACCATTCCTGATATATCAGACAAATCTCTCAAATTGTTCAGGGTGAGTCCACAAATATTCAGTTTCAGTAATCTGCACTTTGGCTTTGTTTGCATATTCTATGAAGTCAAAAGGAGAAGATGTGGATGAGGGTGATGAAGGGACTACTTTTGGATTTAGGAATTTTTTGGAAGCAGGAGTAGATTTTTGGGAACAGAGGGAATTTTGAAAGGTACATTAGGAGCTTTCAAAGTACTAGATTTTATAGGAGTAGATTTAGATTTAGAATTGGAAGAGGCATTGGAAGACTTACTTGGAATTGTGGGAGCCTTCTTACTTGTTACAGGATCAGGTTTCAACAATGTGGACTCCATGCAAGGTGGAAGTGGAGATCCTTGACTGATTATTTTGTTTTTTGGAGTCACCACAGGAGGATCTTCAGTCTTATTTTTCTTCATAATGTGGAGGAAGAAGCTCCCTTTTGAGACTAGGAGTGAGTAAACACAACACACAAGAAACTTGGTGCCTTTTCATCATCATCATATTCACTCCTTGAGTGATATTCAATGAGTCCATTTTGAGTGTCACCACCCACTTCTTCTGTCTCTAGAAAATTTGCCTTCACTTTCTTGTTCAAGTCCTTCCTCCTCCTCTTAGATTCTACCACTCGTATTGATGGGTGGAGCCTCCAAGGAAAGTATTTGGGGTGCCCTGAAAATCTGATTCCTGTTATTTATTTGAAGCGATATTCATTTAAAAAATTCCCTCTTTAGTGAAGACATTTCATTTTCCATTTTTTGCAAAAAAGGATCAGTTCTTTCATCTCTAGGATGTTGAGCTTTACCCTTTGAGGGATTCTTGATCTTTCCAGATAGGATGAGATCATCATCAAGTTCAATGGCCAATATTTGTGCTTCTACAATATCCCTCGGTTGAACTCTTTGTAGGAAAAATCCTACCTCTGGTGATTGAGCACTAATAAAGAATCTCTTGACGTTTATTTCTGATGGTGAATCCTCTTCTGGTATCCTATGGAGAAACCGGTCGAAATGAGCCACAAAGTCTCTCATAGTTTCATTTTCTCCTTTCTTTATTTGTGCCAATTGAACAAGGAGGTCTTGATAGTCCTCAGTAAATTTGAATCTTTCCTCAAACTTCCTTTTGATGTCATTCCAACAAGTGATGGATTGGGCAAGCAGGAGGTAGAACCATTCCACTAATTTTTCTTGGAGAGACTCCATGAACAATATTACAACAACATCTTCATGTTGGACACCAAGAATCCCACATGATGTGGTGAAGGCTGATATGTGCTCTTCAGGGAGTTGTGTGCCATCACCTTTGAACTTGGGAAAGTTCTTGTGGGAATCTGTCGATAAACTATGAAGAGGGGGTTCAAGAGCAAGTGGGCCTTGTATTTCTTCCCCATGGAACAATGGGTTGAGGTATTTCTTCTTCATCTACCATTGTTTCTCCCACTTCAGACTTTGGAAAATTCTACTTTGGAAAATTCTTCTTCAAATTCTAGCACTAAATTTTTTTGCAATAGGAATATGAAAAGACACTGTGGAATATGAAAGGTCACTTGCAAGAATCAACAGTGTGTCTTTCAGCAATGGATTTCCATCAACTCCAATTTTTGATTTTTTTGATTTTTTTTGTTTTTGGGTTTTTTTTTTGTATTTTTGGACCTTGTGGTCATATTTTGGGTGCAGATGCTACTAAATCTACCCCACGGTGGGTGCCAAAAACTGTTGGCAAGAAAATTTGTCAGGTGGAAAAATTTGTGGGTTTCTTACCAATGCTCTGGGAATCTAAGTCCCTCTACTTAAATGGTGTAACTTTTGTATATGCATGCACAAGTAAAGGTGGATTTTCCTGGTGGCCTTGCGGCCAGGGATCCAACAGGGGCACTCCACTGACCCTGCAGAAAAGCTAGAAATTTCTTGCTAGAGAAGACTTTTTCTGAAGAGTGGGAAAGGGGAGTGAGAAATGAGATAGGAGAACTAATGTTGTAGGTAGAAAATCAGATTCCTACACACACTAGTTAGAAATTTCACACATGCATTTATGATTAAGAAAAACAAAACTCCTGCAAATAGTGGAAACCAAATGAATTAAATGAGCACAAAGTATCAATAAATCCCTTAGTCAAAAAGGCATAGAAAAACTTCCTTGTATTGATTGCTCAAAAAAAAGTTGTACATAGTGTGAGAAATGGAGGAAAAATAGTGAGGGGGAAAATGGAAGAAAATGGCTATCTCCTTTGTTCTCTCTAAGTACAATGCACTCTTGAGTTTACAAAATCAATCACCAACCCTTTGAAATGGGAATGAATTTACAATTTATAGAAGAGAGATGACTCTTCATATACCCCTAATGACACTTTTCATATGCCTTTTTCTAACTTTAGACTTTTCAATATTCCTAGGAAAATATTAAGTCCCTTTTTATAACATAAAGGTGACTTATTTACATTTGTTTCTAAAGTTATTTTTTTAATTAATTAAAGGCATATAAAAAGTGCAAACCCCAAATGAAGAATTAGAACATTGAGAAGAGAGAGAAATTTTGGGGGAGAGAAGAGAGGAGAGAGAGAAGGAAGAAGAAGGGGGAAAGAATGATGTTGATGATGAATAATCTACCTCCGATGAAGTCCACGGCTCTTTCTAGATGACTCGATGGAATGCACCAACGTGAAGATATCCAAATCCCAGAACTCTTTTCACCTCAATAAGTTCCTTTGGATGGTTTAAGGACACCTTGGGTTCAAGTGTTCAAAAACACTTATTGAATGACTTCACTGATGACCACGAACACTGACTCATAAAGATCCTTTCCAAAGAGATAGGAACTCAGAACTGATCCTACCAAGTTGAATGAACTATTTCACTGATGACCGCAACTTCCACCCTGCACATGATATACATGTGACCCAAACCATGTAGTGAGTGTTGAAAAACACTGTCAAGTTCCCTGAGATGGATCTTGAATGCCCTATGAGAAATTCCTATGATGATCCTGAATGATGATGTTGACCTGAATGATCATCCCTCTATGTCCTATTGTGCCAAAACTACCCTTTGAGTGTGACTTACTATTAATAGCAAGTTCCCAGATGGGAGACTTACTATTTTTGGTAAGAGGTGATTTTTTCCTCTTCTTGACCATCCTGATGTGATGAACTCCCTCATTCACTCATGTGCACACTACCTTCACCTCGACCACTTCTTGGGGTGACTTACTATTTTTAGTAAGCACCCATATAGGGAGCTTACTATTTTTAGTAAGTGGTCATTTTCACTATTTTCTACTCTAGAACACTCATTTGACTTCCTTGGTGATCTTCAGTGCACACTTCTTTTCCACAGCCACTTTTGATGATGACTTTCCAAACATAGCAAGTCTATATAGGAAAACTTACTATTTTTAGAAAATGGATTTCCAGTGCTTGTTTTACATGGAACATATTTTTTTGGACTCGGCTCATCGTTGTGGTCACGTCCTCCGAATTTCACTTGATTTCACTTGCTAGAATGCTTGGAATTAAAATTCAGCTTCTTGAGAAATCCAACAAATGTGAGTGTAGACACAAAAATTAGGTTGTACCACCCTTATAACTGCGTTAATTAAATTAACCATACCTTACATATTCATATCCCATAGTGCACATGATTAATTGAATTAATTACATTAATTAATTTAATTAAAATCCTCAGTTGACCACCTCACCTAGCCATATCACCTAGAAACCTCATCATGGACATATTTTTAGCATGTTTTTTGTAACTAAGACTCAATTTCTACTTACCATAACTAACTGAGACTTAGTCTAACCCTAAAATCAGATACATGCTCTTTATGTAACAACATGCCCACTTATCTAAGCACAAAATATCATTTTAGACCTGAACCAATGGGCATAACTAGTGTAGACACCTGAAATATGCTTACACTTAGCATTTCATCCAATTCAACCAATTGACGACACCTCGTTAATTCCCCACTCTTCTCTCCACTCTCGAAGGCCCATTTACGACACCTTCTCGGTTGTATTCCTCCTATAATCAGATTATTTGGCTAATATATCTCCTATTAGCAAAACATTCTTCATTTTGAGCATTCAAAACCTCTCTAGTTCTCTCTAGACCACTTCTATTGGCTTCGTAGGCTATCTATAAGTCATAATTGGTTATCTAGACCCCTACCAACTCTCAATGAGTCTCTAATCACTTTCTAATCAAGTTTAACTAACCCAAACCCTAGTTAACTAGCATAAACCAAGCTTAACTAAGCCTAAAGCATGTGTATCCTAATCTAATCTAAAATTTCTTTTTGAGCTTTAGTCCCACATGCACCCAAAATTCAACATCCTCTCATTTGGAAAACTATAAATAGAAGGGTCACCCCTACCTCTCAACCTTACACCTTGTTTTCATAACAAAAATCTCTCATATTTGGAGATCTTGGCATTAGAAATCATTTGTGATAGCTTTAAGTTATAGAACATTTGGATCTTGGCCATACTCCAATGTTGAGAACTGTTATCCAAATGTGTCCCCTGCTCATTTTGTGGCTAACTCCCTTTCATTCTTTCCTTCTATTGTGCCTCAGTCATAAATTTTTACTTTTTAGGCACTCAAAACCTTCTGGAAATGACACCATTGGATAGAGCTCTTTCTCAGCTTTCTAGAAAGGTAAATATTTCCTCCTAACTCCACGTATTTTTCAAGTTATGGCTCGGCGGAGTTTTTGTGGGAAATTTTCCCTTGCAAGGTCTACAGCCAATCAAAACTCGCCACGTGTCTAGGTCAAAAATATCAAAGCGATCCGATTTTGGCTTATTTTTGCCCTAAAAATTCAAATCACCATAACTTTCGATCCAGAGCTCAGATTTTCACGTTCTTTATATCAATGGAAAGCTGGTGAAATGATCTACAAGATTCCATGGTCAATTTTGAATTTTGGTTTAGTTTGGAGGGAGAAAATAAAAAAACACTTCTGGTACGCGCCCATGGACAGAACTGACATTTCAACAACCAATTTTAATGCAAAATGGGTCGCATTCTTCTCCAGCATGGTCAAAAATGTCAGGGCATGGGTTTGTAAGGACCTCCATGCTGTTTTTAATGCATTTTGGTCAATGGGGAATGGCTCCCACATTTTTTCATGTTTTCTCTCTCCTGGGCTCGACCCATGCACTGTAAAAGCCAGATTTGGCTCATTTTTCAAAGGGGGAACACTTTTTTTGCACAGCAAGCTTCTGTTTTCACTTTCAACAAGTGATTTTGGAAAGTATCAGACCTTCCAGGGATTGTAACAGGTTTTTCTGCCTCTTTGGTGTTGGAATACAAGGATTTTGATGTTGAAAATCACAATGCAGGCTCTGTGAATGCTTTCAGTCCTTTGTATGTGTTGTTTGCTTCATTTCAAACCCTTGTTTACAGCTTATCAACCTGTGCATGATGTTTTATGTTGCAATTTCTGATTTGTGTCAATTTGCATGAGCAAGAAGTGCTCACCACTCCTTTGGTGTATCACCCTTATCAGTTTAGTTTTAATTTTTGCATTTCTTATCCCTGTCTCCTTGCAAATTAAGATAAAATTAGGATCTGAACCTCTGCAGTTGTGCAAATAATAGATCTGATCAGAGGAGTTTGAGGAACCAGCCTCTAATCTAGAGATTCCTCTCTCATTTTACAAGTCCCACACTTGGAGAGAGGTTTCAATGTTGTGCAATCACACTGGATGCCTGAAACATCAACTTAGAAACTTGATTTGCATCCAGGGGTGCTGCTGATTTGCAACAACAGTTTTGGCATGCCCGGTGGGACCTTAGAGGTCTTCCACTTCATATTTTGTAGGTTGGTGTGTTCCTGTGAAGATTTCAGCCTTTGGAGGCACTTGCAAACACATCTGGTGACTCCATCTGATCAGCAACCCATTTCTGAAGTTGCAGACCTGTTTTTCATCCATTTCCATCCATTATTCTTTCCATCTCTTTCATTCTTTTCCATTCCATGAAGTTGTGCAATCATGACTTCATTTCCATCATGGAACTCACATTTACAACAACAACAATGTTTCCCACCTCCAACATGTTTTTTAAATCCTCCAAATCAGCATTTTGAACAAATTCAAAATCAGCATACATACCCATATGAGCAGCAATGCCAAAATCAGTTTGGCTATGGAGCTTTCCAAGAGCAAGGGTGTGCATACAATGAAGACAATCAGATGCAAGATGCTGGTCTGTTGGAGAAAATCCAAAAGATGGAGGTAAACATGGTGCAATCCAGGGCTCAAGCACAAATGAAAGCATTTGGAATCGGTTGTGGAGCACCCTGTCCATGGGTGGGACCTTTTCCAAGGCATTACAGCCCTCAAGAGAAGCTTGACTTCATGATTGCAACACTTCCATTGCTTGCAAAGTGGATTGAAGGAATAGAGGTGTATGAGAGGAGTATTCAGCAACCTTGTCAATGGGTAAGCACACCATCTCATGCCTTTTCTTTTCCTCTTTCCCAATCTGTTTTATCTCAGCAGTGTCAAGTTTTAAACTCTCCATCTGCTGTCCCAAGTGTTGAATCCATTTCTCCACCCCCTAGTCTTCCACCTCATCTCAATTCTTCTATCCTTTTCCCTTCCAAACAGTCATCCCCTCCACAAGAGCTAAATGAAACACCCTCTCCTCCAAAGAAACAAGAGGTTTTACCTCCTCCACCACCACAAAAATTTTTGCTGATGAAACCTTCAGAAGAAAAATCAGTCATGAAGGACAGCAAAAAGAGAAGCCAAACAAGAAGATGAAGAAATTCAAATTTTGAAGAGTTGGGCTCTTAAATTTGGGATGAAGAAGATCCCTTTGCTGATGAAACCTTCAGAAGAGGTTGGAGTTACAGAACAAATGGTGGTCAGGACTGATTTTGTTGCAGTAGAAGAAGAGCAAAAAGGAGTTGCAGATCAACAATCAATTTGTTCAGAATATAGTGTCCATGTTGGCACCCTATTTGAAGGAAATGCTGATCCAATTCAAATTGCAAAAATCAGTCATGAGGGACAACAAGAGGAAGGAGAAGATGCTCCAAATCCAAAAGAAGAGGATCAAATTCTAGCTGTGGGGGAGAAAAGTGCAGATCCAAAGGCTTTGAGCACAAAGCAGGTTATAGAAGAACCTTCAGTTCTCTCTACTTCATCTCTCTCAAGTTCTAGTACTGAAGAAGAGTTTGATCCCTCAAACTCAATGCTGGAGGATGAAAGAAACCATGGTGATCAAGTTGCAGATCAAGAGAATGCCATGGGAGAGGTTGAACATTTGCAGCAGGATAGCAATGAGGCAGTTTACCTGTCTGATTTGGAGGACTGTTTTGATGAAGAAGAACCGGTTGAGTTTCCACCATTCTCTCTTTCATCATCCATCTTCCAAACACAAGAGCCTGCTGTCATGGAGGAGAGTATTCATTTGCAGCAGCCTGCATCTTATAGAAGCTCTTTGGAACCAAGATTGGAAGATTTTAATCTTTCATGTCCTTCATTGGAGGAAGAGAAAGGGCAGAAGGGTTCTACCATTGCTTCCACACCATCCATTCAAGGTCTACAAGAGAACTCCATTCTTGGAGTTGAAAATCAGAATTATGGGCATACTCAATGGATCAGACCTTGCCCAATCAGGTATTTGGCTTCATTGGAGCCAAAGGAGAAGCCACAACCAGTCATGCTTGCTTCTAAGCATGAGGATGAGCTGCAAAGTTCCAAGGATCAGCTGTCATACCTCTCCAATCCAAATGCAGAGCAACTAAAAGAGGTATTGGATTTGTTTTTAGTTGACACCTTGCTAATTTGGGTAGAAGACCAGCTTCTTGTTGATTTTCCACTCATCCAATCAGCCATACTCAGCTCCAAATCATTTGCATGGCTGCCAATTTTGAAGAAAGGAAGCTATTTTGCACAACCAGTTGCAGGGTTCATTTAGCTCACCTTTGCTTCCAGTTAGAGTAGAGTAGGTAGGTTTGCTTTCAGTAGAAGAAGTGCTTGTGCACACTCTGCATGTTCCATTTGGAGCATGTATGATTTTCAGTTTGTACATAGTTTTGGTGCTGCTGGTTTGCTCTTGCATAGTTCATTTTGATGGAATTTTGGTGGGAACAACTCCATGTCCAGTGGGATTCAAGCGGTTCAGAGGGAAGTTTTCAAAGTTCAGATCAGTTTTCATGCTACTACTCATGACTCCATGCCCAATGGATTGCTTTAGGCTACTGATCATTCATCCAGCAGGCAGATGACCCCTCTGAGTCACCAAAATTGTTATCCAAATGTGCCCCCTACTCATTTTGTGGCTAACTCCCTTTCATTCTTTCCTTCTATTGTGCCTCAGTCATAAATTTTTACTTTTTAGGCACTCAAAACCTTCTGGAAATGACACCATTGGATAGAGCTCTTTCTCAGCTTTCTAGAAAGGTAAAGATTTCCTCCTAACTCCACGTATTTTTCAAGTTATGGCTCGGCGGAGTTTTTGTGGGAAATTTTCCCTTGCAAGGTCCGCAGCCAATCAGAACTCGCCACGTGTCCAGGTCAAAAATATCAAAGCGATCCGATTTTGGCCTGTTTTTGCCCTAAAACTTCAAATCGCCATAACTTTCGATCCAGAGCTCAGATTTTCACGTTCTTTATATCAATGGAAAGCTGGTGAAATGCTCTACAAGATTCCATGGTCAATTTTGAATTTTGGTTTAGTTTGGAGGGAGAAAATCAAAAAACACTTCTGGTACGTGCCCATGGACAGAACTGACGTTTCAACAACCAATTTTAATGCAAAATGGGTCGTATTCTTCTCCAGCATGGTCAAAAATGTCAGGGCATGGGTTTGTAAGGACCTCCATGCTGTTTTTAATGCATTTTGGTCAATGGGGAATGGCTCCCACATTTTTTCACGTTTTCTCTCTCCTGGGCTCGACCCATGCACTGTAAAAGCCAGATTTGGCTCATTTTTCAAAGGGGGAACACTTTTTTTGCACAGCAAGCTTCTATTTTCACTTTCAACAAGTGATTTTGGCAAGTATCAGACCTTCCAGGGATTGTAACAGGTTTTTCTACCTCTTTGGTGTTGGAATACAAGGATTTTGATGTTGAAAATCACAATGCAGGCTCTGTGAATGCTTTCAGTCCTTTGTATGTGTTGTTTGCTTCATTTCAAACCCTTGTTTACAGCTTATCAACCTGTGCATGATGTTTTATGTTGAAATTTCTGATTTGTGTCAATTTGCATGAGCAAGAAGTGCTCACCACTCCTTTGGTGTATCACCCTTATCAGTTTAGTTTTAATTTTTGCATTTCTTATCCCTGTCTCCTTGCAAATTAAGATAAAATTAGGATCTGAACCTCTGCAGTTGTGCAAATAATAGATCTGATCAGAGGAGTTTGAGGAACCAACCTCTAATCTAGAGATTCCTCTCTCATTTTACAAGTCCCACACTTGGAGAGAGGTTTCAATGTTGTGCAATCACACTGGATGCCTGAAACATCAACTTAGAAACCTGATTTGCATCCAGGGGTGCTGCTGATTTGCAACAACAAGAACTCCTTCATCTTGCATTCATCCATTCCAAATATAGTTAGTAGGGGAAGATCTAAAGTTTGGCCATGTAGCCAACTTGGAGAGATCTCTTCACTATTTTTGGGAGTAAACAACACACAATTTGATTTCTCAGAATCTAACTAGGTTCACTTTCATTAAGCATTCATGGAGTAGAGATTAGTATATATATGCTAGGGTTTGAATATTTGTTTCAAATTTATATATGCATGGATATTTTCTTGTTTAGCTCTTATCTCATGGTGCATGGATGAGTAAAGAAAATCTTTGAGGTTCTTTATCTTCATTCCATAACTTTTGTAACTTTCCATTGCACACATTTGGCATGCCTGATGGGACATGAAGTCCATCCTCCATTAATGGAGTCTTGTCAAGATATTTATTTTCAGTTTTCTAACCAATTTCATGATTTTTAGGACAAATAGCTTGTTATTTACATGATTTCATTTTTTAAGTAGGCTAAATCATCCTGGATCATGTATATTTTGTGGGGTTGAGCTAAAAATAGGATTCTTTGACTAACCTATAACGTATTTGCTTTTGAAAAATTACAAATTCCATGATTTTTATAGATTTTATAGGGGGTGCATGTAGGTGTCATTCTGGGTGCATCTGCGTTGAAATAGGCATGCACACATCAGTAAAGGGGTGCATCTACGTCGAACTACATTCACCACCAATCTTCCAGAGGCCATAACTTTTGCTTGCGAGCTCGAAACGTCTCCATGTTTTTTGTGTTAGAAAGTTATTGAAGAGAAATACACAATGGGATCATAAAATTAGGATTTTGACATATAGAAAAATTATGGTTTACATTATTAGGTAAATATTCATTTTCTAACGTATCTTAAAGTCTAAAAAATTGTTTTCTTGGCCATTCTAACACTTTGAAAGGTTTTGTGACACTAATAGTGATTTGTAGGTTTCTTTTCCATCATATTTTTGTGATAACCTAGTTGAGTGTTCAAATTTTTCATTTATAGGGGTCCTTTGAAATGTGTATACTCTTCCCTCGCACCTTTTAGGTGATCTTGGGAATCAGAAACGTTTCAAAAACCATCTATTTTTGCTTTTAAAACACTTCAATTTAAGTTTTAAAATAGATTAAATTTCAAAGTTTGCTAAAATGAGTTTCCTTCTGCAAAAACATTTAAGTTATTTTCCATATATTGTTTTAGTTGGGTTTATGTGTTTTTTATGCTCTTCCTTCACGCCTTTTTTGGTGATCTTAGGAACCAAAAGCAACATGAAAACTCTCTTTTAATATCATGATATTTTATGGAAAAATATGAACTCCTTACATATAGGACCTACTGCTTGTCAAAGAAAGGAGGAGCTAAAACAAAACAAAGAACCCACTAACACGTGTTTTCATACAGGTTGCCAAATGGCATGCCACTTAAAACCACATTTAAGTTAAAAAGATTAAAAAACACACCATATTCAAAACACTGTATTGTAGGTTTCAGAAAAGGGTACGTCCCTCTCCAGTTAACTGGAACATAACCCCTTTGGCATAATGCCTTAACTGTTAGAGGGGAAGCCACAGATTTAATATTGCAAACATCTCATACCCTAGAAAAAGAGTGGCTACATGTTTTGTCACTTGTAAACTAAGATCCTCTGAGATATGTTCGGAGGTGAACAAAAAATTTCTACATATCGAGCACAAGATGGTGAATGGGACTAAGTACAATATTGATATGTACATTTAAGAGAGTATTGTTGAAGAATCCCAAACCCAACATGAAAGGGGTGAAAAGATAACTTGGGGGTCAAGTTTTCTAGTGATTGTATTTTGGGAGATTAGAGTCCCAGATGGACCACTAGGGTGCGAGTGGGAGAACCCATTGGCCATTTGGTCCCCAAAACAAAGGTTTTCAAAGTATTTTTGTGATGGGGCAATAAAAAATACATAAAATGATCACTTGAACTTTTGGTACAATAAGATGCATTATGCCTTTTAAAATGAATTGCACACACCTAGGGAGTTTCCAACTATCTTGGCTAGACAAGAAGAATTTTCTATGATGCAAACTTATGTGTTGTAATTTTTTTGTTGATGAATGGAGAAATGGGTCCTTGGTGCAAGTTTCCTTTTGCCCTCACACCAAATTACTTTATAAGTGTGGTTGATAAGATCAAGGATGTGCATCTATTGAAGTTTAACATAGATAAGGTTAATGCAGAATAGCATAATCTGTGCAATATCTACTATTGTGTGGCAAAGTAACCTTATTAAGAAACCATGAAGTTATATAGGATGGACCTAAATCCTATTGTAAATATGGAAGTTAGTAAGGAACATTAAAGAGTATACCTATACCTATGCCCAAAGATGTAAGATGGTAAATTGGTAGAGGTGCACGACAAAAATATTATACCACCACCTTCGGGAAAGGAATCCAGGAGAAAAAGGAATAACTACAAGCTATAAGAGGAAGAGGAAGAGATATATTTCCAGTTGGACCATAGTGCAGTCCCTAATAAAACCTTTCTCTTTTCTATTTCAAACATCAAACAAACACCCTCATAACCACATACATTAATTCTTGATCATCATTAGATATAATTCATCATGAAATGCATACATAATAGGAAAACAAGATATACTCATAGCCTTTCTTTATCAATATTCAAAGCAGTAGAACACAATGACTTGATCTCCTCATCAATAGTTTACAATGTATAATCAAGAGCTCATAAATACTATACTGACATCAATATACTGTGACAATAGCATTCAACTAAAAAACAACAAGACTACTCTCCTTCATCAACTTGTTGTTACAGAGACTTCATCATCTTTATTCCACTACAACCAGCTACTGACCTAGAAGAGACTTCCAGGGGTTTGGGCTATGCCCAAGGGGTTTTTCTTTGCAACAAAGTTTTCTTCAATAGAAGAGAAAAGGGGTTTTTTCATCAATAAGCTACAACACTAAAACATCTTCCTTTTGTACACCATCCACTTGAATTTTCATCTTACACACAAAAGTTTCATTTCATAACTTCCTCCTCAATACATTTGGATCACACGACTGTTTGACTTCTTCAAAATATGACTGTTAGACTTTTTGAGCTCCTACATACAATGCCAAACTCAAAAACAAAACTATAGTTATATTTACACTTAACTCCTATATTACCTTCAATTTTATCGAGCTCAATCTACAATAACTGTTATGACTCTTCATATCAAGATTTTGTTTTGTATGCCATTTTGACTTCTTGTCACTTGTTCACACTTTAACTCTTCATCTTCCAATTTGACCTCACAAGGGGCAGAGCACAAAAGTTTTTAACTGCTAAGGGTTTTGACTTCACCAAGAGCTCACACAAATCAAGATAGACCTTTGGACTTCAACAAAAAACTTGAAAGATGAGAAGTTCATTTTGCAACCTTGTTTTGAACCAAATTGCTAAGTTTGTTTTGAACAATACAAAATCAATTGGATTGAAGCATGCAAGATCATGACTATCAACCTTCATTTTGATGACACAAGAGCCTTCAGGATCTTTGAAACATTCACTTGGAGGTAAAGACACTCAAATAATCTACTCAAACCATCACAATCAAGGAATTCTCAGAGGTTTTGCACAATATTCCTTATTGTGACATGAAAAATGATTAGAATGGGTTCTTCAAACAAATTGAAACCTCTCCAATATTTTTTTATCCTTATTAAAGGTGATATCAGCAAGATAGACCACTTCAATTTCAAGGAAAGACATTAATTTGATAGTCTTGGCACAAATTCACCTTAACACAAATTTTTGAGAACATAGTCAACAAATTATCCTCGAATTCAACATGAAAACTCTTGATTATTTTTGCAAAAGGTTTGTGCCATAAAAATAGAGGTATCCATGAATTTTTATGATTTTTCATTGGAGGAAAGTTGAGATTCGAGAAAAAACCTCTTGCAAACCCTAGTTTTAGGGTATGGAACACTGTACACCCGAGGTCACCAAAAAATTGATTTCTCACTCCAAATATGATGAAAACAAAATATTTAAAATGTTGAGCCTTTATGAGGCATTCCTCCATCTCTTCAAAATAATTTTATAGGCATGAACACCTTCCAATCTTTCTCAGTCAACTAAAATTGCAGTGTATAGGGTAATTCGTAGACCCTGACAGTGCTATCAATATCAGGAGGAGATGATTTCAAGTTTTATGTAATGTATAGAGTGGCTAGTGAGAATCATTTGGAGTCTCAAACACCATTATAATTCCCCACTAACATCTTTGAGTGAAATGCAACAACAGTGAACCACCTCAATGGTTCTATTCCAAGAGCTTCAAATACCACAACACATTTTACTTCAAGCAATGTTGTGCAGGTCTAGCATACTCAGGTTGTCCATAAGAAAAGAAATTTACATCAAGATCCACCCTGAAAACTTGTGAGAACATTTTCAACCCTTTTCTCAAGGATATGCTTCAATACAAATCATGAAACATGTTCTCTAAACCTTGAGACTTCTAAACAACCACATAGCCAATAGTGAACAAGATTCACCAAAACAATCAAGAGAACTCAAAAGATATTTCCTGATCATGTTTAAAGTATTTGAAAATAACTTGTAGAGAGTGAAAATATTTCATTTCAATCCTTGATGCAACCATTACCTCTATGGCTATATTGTTGTATTGTGCCTGAAGAAAGCAACCTATGCCTTGCTAAAGGAGCTTAAAGGAAAAAGTTCATTCTTGAAGCCATTGAATGACTAAAAATCATGTCTCCATCATTGAATTATATGAACCATGAGAGATAAAATCTCAAAAATATGATTTGAAACAAAACAAGCCACTTTTATCCCTTATTGATTTAGGAAAGTGCTTGTGAAGGAGAAAAACCTAGTGAGAAAAATGCTCATAACTTATCTTATACTTTTCCATTTTACCTGAAACTTTTTACAAAACCTCAGGATTGGAGTTCTCTACAAAAATTCCTTCTATGATTTATCTGAAGAAGGATCCATATTTTTTCTTGGGTGCTAAGAATCTAGACTTCTTATTTTGCACTTTTCAAAGAACCAATTTTAGAAAAACTAGCATAACTTTCACATACATTTAATGAGTTGTTTAAGAGTTATAATAACTCGTGTATTTGAGATAAGTTGTTACAAGTTGTTCTAAACAACTCCTATATAAGTAATGAGTGGTTTTAGGAGCCTTAATAAGATTCCTATTTTATAGGATATATATTTCATATATAACTGTATTTCCCAGATGAATGAATACAAAGAATTTTATTATCATTTTCTATCTAAATCTGCTGTTATACCTTCATCTAGTATCAAAGCAAGAATTCTATGAGAATTTATATATAAAATGCATATTTGAATTGTCCAAGGGGAATTTTAATTTGTTCACCGCTCCGTTATGAGAGATAATTTCTTTCACAAATAATTTAATTTAGTTTTGTATAAATTTTGATATATTTTGTGTTTAGAGTTGTGTGCTTGAAAAATGTGAAGGAGAGAGGATTCGGGTTCTTCTTCATTCATGATTTTTCTAGGCATCTTAGCAAAAACATTGTTCTTACATTGAGGAATCGACAAGATACAATTTGCGTTGTACCTTGGCATTAGCATGGAGGAGGACGTTTTGTTGACGACACAATCCATACTTTGTAGACCATACTGGGCATGGTCCGTGTTGATTGACCTGATTTGGCCAATAACAAAGTATCTACGATTGTCTGTATGTGAATAAATTTGGTGTTCTCATCAAACCTACCCGCGTGCTTCACATTCGTCAATAATGACGAATCTCCAAGACCATCAATATATCTGGAAATAGCATATGCCTGAATGACTTTATTGGCAGTTTAAGATTTACATCAGTATTGAGATTCAAATTTCTACATTGTAGACTACATGTATTTGTATTGGACTAGCATCAGTTTAAATCTTCCATTCTCCATCAACTTGCTTGCCCACCATTTAGACACATGGCTCACAGGTATGGAGACAAGTTTAGTTTTATAGAGTAGGTTTTCCATGAGACATACCTATTTTAGTTGGGTTTATCTCAAAATTCCAAATGTCACGAGATCTATGTTTATAGGTATAACTTTAGTGCTGGTTTCTTTATAATTAACGAGTCTGTGACACTCGCTAAAGTCCCATTATTTTAAATATATGATAGGTTTAGTTTGTTTTGTTTATAAACAATGTTTAAATCTATGTAATATGTAAAAGCTTCTATGTTGTTAGGTGCCAGTGATTACAAAAATTGTCAACATCATAGTTATTTAATTTATTTTCATTTTGTAGTCTTCATTCCAATGTTTATGAAATAGTTGTGTTGTTGAGAGTCATATTTGTATATTATTTTTATTGAGTTTTTTTTAGCATAAATTGTAAAAGGAAGTCAACATTGTAGTTATTTGGTAAAAATAGTCAAAATAAAAAATGAGTCATTGTAAAAGTCTGAAAAATAAAATAAAAATTCCTTATAGACACATTTTTGGTGGAATCTAACATCTAATTGAGATATGTAAATTTGAGTGACATGATCACATTCTGATAAGGTAGAAGCATAATTTACTAGAGGAATGAGACACAAGACTATAGAGGACAATCAATGTCCCCTCACAAGCCACAAGCGACGGGGCCACATAATGCGGTTGTGGCATCTCTTTTTAAGTTTTTTGGAGTGTGCAGAATAAAATGGTGTGTTGTTTCCTTCCCTTGCTCTGATTAAAACAATGATAATGTGCATTGCATATGCTGAGAAAATTTTTAGAGGAGGGAAACTAAACTTGAGTGATCCTCTAACTACTGAGATTCTTTAACTATCATACTTCTGACATCGATTGTCTAGTGTAATAGCATTTAATGGAAGTGAAAGCAGAAACTGTTGAGTTTGTGTATGTAGATGAATCGATGGAAGTGTGATCATCCAGTAAGGGATTCATTGTGGTGAAGCAGATTGGTCATGTGAAATAAGATCTAGAAAGTAAGATCCAAGCCAGTAGTATATAGACCTAAAAGTATGTAGACGCATACGATTCGGTTTCTAGTTCTTCAGATGTTCTTTCTTCCCATGTAAACACTAAGGGCGGAATGTTAGGAAATCATGGTACTACTTACATGAGTTAGATTAATATAGTTTTTTATTATTATGAGTTTCATTTAATGAGTTGTTTAATAGTTATAACAACTCATGTGTATTTGATATTAGTTGTTACGAGTTTTTTAAACAACTTGTATAGAATTAGTGAGTGGTTGTAGGATCCTTAATATGATTCCTATTTTATAGGATATATATTTCCTATATAAATGTATTTCCTGGATGAATGAAAACAAAGAGTTTTATTATCATTTTTCTATGTAAATATGCTACTGCACCTTCAAATTATTCATATATTCATATATTCTATCTCATTTTCCTTAGTTTGCACTATTAGTTCTCAAAGCCAATTTTTGTGAACTTTTGAATTTTGAATCAAGAAGACAAATCGAGATTTTTTTTTACTCACACATAATATAGAAACTATTTCCATGTTGCTCTCAATCTCACATGACCTTTCCATGACATGTACCAACTTCTCACACCTTATCAGGCTCCAGAAATAGGCTTAAAAGGGTAAGTTTATACTGTAAATTCCACTAGATGACCTAATACACCTTGTAATAGATCTTTCCCATGCTTACAACATCATATTTTACCTATATCCCATCTGATATAGACATAAAAAATATGTCCATGCTTCCAATGGACTCCTGCCTCACAAACAAAGCCTACAGAACATTGAAACTATTCTAAAACCATCCTAAATGCTCACTAACCCACTGGGATGCACAATAAATAATTGATAACGAACTACCAATCAAAATTCATGCTTGTTAAAAATCTTCACTTCACCATTCACTTATTTTCCATCAATGCCACTTGACATCAATGACAAAACCAATGACCTAGGCTTCAAAAATCTCCCCCTTTGTCATTGATGGCAACTTACTCAACAAATTTGATGGAAAATTCACATACCAGTAGCTTCATAACCACCATTCCTAGTTTCTAATAGATTCTATGCTCCTTTTACATCTATTACCATTGGGAGCATTTCATGTGTTCATTTTTCAAACAATACTCATTCCATAGTACAGGGTGTTCGTGCATCATGTAATGGAAGAGGCTATAATCATCATCTTCAACTTATTAATTAAGGGTTCTACTTCATCAAATATATCCTTCCCCTCTCTTATACTCTCTTTATCCCCATCTCCTTTCTCTATCCTTTCTAATTCTTCATTGAGCACAATCATTATTTTTCGTCTTATTCACTTAAGTGACCTATTTTAAATTTGTAAAATTATTTTCTCAAAATTATAAGAGAAATACTTAATTCATGGAAAACGAAAGGTCACAAGTAGAATATGGAAATGAAGAGTCATATGTGGGAGGTGAAAGGACAATTCAGATTACTATAAATTTGGATGACCTCTCCATTCCAAAGGGATTCTGAATTTTGAAGAACTCCTACTATGTAACATTGTGAATTTTGAGAGCTTGGTTGAAGCTTTGTATTCATCACTACACATGGAATAAAAGCAACACTTATTCTATTTCTCTTCCTTTTTTCCCTCTATTTCCCTCTTGTATCCACTTTTTAATCATGGTGATCAAAGAGATATTTGAATATTCAATGAATAAACCTCAGAAAAACTTTGTGTTTATTTGGGTTTTTTTGTCTCACTAACAACTTCATTGTTTCTTTCTTCTATATTGGATGTTGAAATACTCTGGTTACTAGGTGTGAAGCTCTACAATCTACTCATGGTAGTAATCTTCCTTAACTAGTTTCCTCCCTTTCTCCTCAATTATGTAACTTACTCCCTTGTACCCCTGTACAAGAACTTTACCACAGGTTCAGTGGAGTGTCCATGTGTGATCCTTGACCAATTTGGCCACCCAAAAAATTTAGATTAGATTACTATTAGTTCCATTTAATAATGGAATTTGTATCATTCAATGTAGAGGGGTTTATCCCTATGAACATTGGTGGAGACACCTGATTTATCCACCTGATTTTTTTTATCGCCAAATGTTTTTGGTGACTACGTTGGGGAGAGATTTTCCCAAGTGCATCAAAAAAGGAATATCTACCCAAAAATATAAAAATAAATAAATAAATTAAAAAAGGTAAAAAGTACTTGGATGATCAAAAGCCTCTTTACAATCCTAACTGAGAAATCTACACTTTTCAAGAGTTGAAGAAGAAGTAGCTTAATCAAAAAAGACCATGGCAGATGAAGAAAGAGAAAGACCCCAACCCATTATTACATGGGGAAGGAATATAGGTCCACTTTCTCTTGTACCTCCTCTTCATGATCTTACGATGTGTTCCCACAAGAACCTTCCAAAATTCAAAGGTGACATCACACAACTTCTTGAAGAGCATGTAAAAACTTTCATCACTACATGTGGTGTGTTGGGCATCAAACACAAAGATGTATCTGTTATATTTTTGTGGAATATTTGCAAGAAAATGTATAAGAATGGTTCTATTTATTACCAGCAAGGTCTATCACTTTTTGGAATGATATAAGAACCAAATTTTAAGTCATATGTAAAAATCCAGAAGATGGTTAGGATCTCTTAGTTCAACTACTAATAATGAAAAAGGAATCTACATAATCTATGAGAGACTTCATATCCAGGTATAACCAGACCATTCAAAGGATTCCTGAAGATGTCATGCCTTATGAAAATAATCTGAAAAGATTCTTTATCAGTATTATGCAACCAAAAGTTGGGTTCTTCCTTAGAATATCTCAACCTAGAGATTTGAAATAAGCACAAGATTGTGCTATTGAAATAGATGATGATCTAATATTTTCTAGTAAGGTAAAGAATCCCCA
This sequence comes from Taxus chinensis, assembly GCA_019776745.2. Lineage (NCBI taxonomy): Eukaryota > Viridiplantae > Streptophyta > Pinopsida > Cupressales > Taxaceae > Taxus > Taxus chinensis. Next base: position 20,544,057 of record CM034157.1, read on the forward strand.
TGGTAATAAAAAATTTCAAAGTTCAATTTTAGTACCCACTAATCCCGTGATTCAAAAAATGGCTAATGATATGTTTTCCATGAAGAAGCAACTCTGTGATATCACAAGATAACCCCAAAGGCTCTCCTTAGAAGCTCATCCATTTAATATGATGTACGGGGCTACGAAGATTAAGAAGAGGAAATTTTTTAATATGATTAAATGTGTTGACAACCTGTAAAGACCTTATTTTTCAATCATCACAAATTTAATGAGTCAATCTTGTCTTTCAACTGAAATATGCCTTTTTCTCCATATACCTTCTTGTTGTTGTGAACAAACTATCATACTTGCCACCTGACTCAGATGAAGCAACTAAGACATCCTTTTAACTTTTCTTGGATTATGGCAGTATCATGTTCACCTTCAAGATCATTTATGCCATCAATACCATACTAGACCATGCACAAATGACCACTCTTATGACTCATGGTAGGACACAACATCCACTCTGATTGTTAGTCTCAAGATACATGATTTCCTTGCAATTTGTACTTCACAAATCTTTACACTTCTTAATAGGTTAAGAACAAGCTCCCCTAAATTAGATAACTTCACTCAAATAGATTTATCTTCCCAACTCCTTGATACCATGAATAGACATTATAACTTCCTTTTGGCTAGGAGGAACTACCTAAAATACACAAGCAAGACCAAAAAGGATACTGATTAACCTAAATACTAAGCGTCAGTGGGTTTCCTAGCATGATTCTAGATCTAGGAAGCATGTGATAATTCCTATAGTGGTAGTCAACCCACTAATACCCTTAACTCAATTTAAAATAACTATAACATTGACAAATAAAAGAATCCTGGATCCTAGCTGATTGTTATATGATTTACGTGTCTCAGGAATACTATCCAAAAAATCCAACATAACATGCTAGGCTATTATAGATCTGGAACTAAGGTAAACAGGTTAGTGTGTTAGCCTACAAGCTAGGGTAGATTTGAGGGTCACTTGATCACTTATGGGTAAGGTTATTGTCAAATTTTGGTTGATTGTTGGTATATGAGGCTTAATATTGCAAAGGACAGCTATACCATGCACAGAGATCAACATCCGGTCTGGTAGTGATCGACAAAAGGTTTAGTAAGAACCATGTGTAATTTAATAATTGAAATTACTAATTAACTGTGGGTTAATGGTTGAACGATTAGTCGGTTAAGGCTTGGTCAAGGTTATCTCTAGGTTTCCTGTAATAGTAGTCCTGGGACTAGGTTTGTTGTGAGATTTTCAGGTTTGTTAGGTCTGGGTCTAATTGGGTGAGGTTTTGGGGAAAGTGATAAGAGGTGAAGATATGGCATGTGCTTTTAGCTGGTAAACTAAGGGTCCTAGTTGGGCCACAAGGGAAGCTGATAACGGCAAGTGACTTATGTTAGTTATAGGGGTGCATGACTGATGAAATGTCTAAGGTGACCGGTGTCGGTAGGGGAAATTTATTTGGTAATTAAAAATGAATGAATTGTGACTTCTCTGTGATTACATAGAAGATTGAAGGGAGGCGTCGTTAGGTTCGTAATAATGCTGAGGTATAAGAGTCATGGATACATAGGGGGAATGTCATGTAAGGAGTTAGCCAAAAGGGGCCATAGGTGGTTGACCCAATTTTGGTAGATTGGTACAGACAGGTGGGAGTGGTGGAATCACATGAACATTAATAAGTTGTAATAACGAAAAGGTAAGGAATCTATACTTTAAGAAAGCATAATATGATCGATAAATGAAAATAAACTTACCTTTAAAAATGTAGGTATGGTTGCACAGTGAAGGAAGGTAATCACCTGATCCGTGAAGTGATTCTAGGTCAGTGTCTATGGTAATAATTCTCATAGTGTTCACCATGAATATTTCTAATGTCTCTTGGAATGAGACCCATGAGCTTGCTTGGGCCTTTGATTAGGTATTTATATGTCATCTAGATTTTGAGAAGTCTTTTATTCATGCTTGAATGTAATAGTTCCTCTCCAAACTAAAAAATAACCAACCTAGGTACAGAGTTTTAAAATTGTATATATAGGAACTGATGACATCTTCAGGGTGATTGACCATTGGCCGAGGGATAACCGGTGTCGATTAAGGTCAGATAATCATAGGTTTACCAAAAATAGGCATGTCTTTACAGATTTTTGCCGTGTTCTCTTGAGTTTGATTCCACTTAACGAAGTGGAGTTCTTTGTTATAAAAGTTTCCAGGAAGGTCATAGAAGAAGTCCAATTAGGTTTTTGAGAAGAAGTATCGTTAGTTAGGTTAAGTGGTGACTCAACATTGAGAGTGATGACTTAGATGCATTGAGAGTGATGACTTGGTTGGTGTGAATTAAATGCCCCTAGGATGGGTCAAGAGGTGATAAATTAGGTACAAGTAATTCGCATAGGAATGAAGGACTGCATTACAAGTACTTAAATGGTGAATCAATAGATGTGAGGATTGAAATTAATTCAATTATAAATAATTAAATTAATTAAGAATGTGGGGTGAATATGTCTCGTCATGATTAGTACCATGAACACGGTAGTTTAATTAATTGAGAAGGGGACACAGGGGAGTGTGACCCAAGTTCGATGTCTATATTCACCCCAGTTTCTTGCAGTAGGGGCATTTTTTTATAGAGTGACGTGAAATGATAAACATGAAGCCTTGGTTTGATTTGGGTATAAGTGAAGATTAGGATCCATGCTTCCATGAGAATTTGGATCTGGGAGATCCGAAGATCCCCAACTCAATATTGCTAGGTGGTGGGGACATCCCAACCCTAGTGGTGATCTTAAATGTGGAAGTCAGGGAAGCTCATCTAAGGAGGTTGGCTATGAGGGGAGCGGAAGGCATGGCTGAATGAATGGAGATGGTAGTAAATTCTACGGACAAAACCTTTTTCAACTGCTGACACTCCCATGTGGTGGTGAGTGACAATAGGTAAGGGACATCAGCTCTTATAGAAACATTGTAGGGGGGGATTCAGGTAACCGAGTGTATAGGATATGGAAATAAAGCACAGATGCTCCACCTTTAGTGTAGGACCTGGATTAACTTAGAACTTGAATCCATGACAACAAGGATAATGGTTTAGATAAATATAGACTTTTCATTAGGAATAGATAAGTTCATTAGGATGAATAGCAACGATTAGCAACATCGCAAAATATATTCCTATTTTCCCAAACTCCAAAATAAATACCCTCTGAAAGCATGATTCATGTTTGGGTAAATTTGTGTAGGGAACAGTCTAAGGATTGACATCATATGTGAACATGATACCAAGTGACTACAGGAAGTTGAGGAAAATATACATGTAGAATAAATAATGAATCTAACTCCAGGGTGCTCTAGGCTTTATGGTAAGGTACCAGATTTTATTTGGTGTGAGATAATGGTTTCTAGGAAAAAAAAAGGCATGAGAAGGCTTAATTTTGGAGTATGTCAAGTGACTGACTGTACAATTATGATGCAACTGATGTCAAGTGGTTTGCCTTGCATGACATGAACACACCATCAGAAAGTGTGCAAATTGGGGGTACCACAAAGAAAAATCCATGCTTTATGGATTCATTTTGAATTTGTCATGTTTAGAAAATGATAGAGGAGAAGTTAAGGAGTAGAAAATGACCATAGGCAGATGGTGAGATGAGTTGGCAAGAGCCACATGGATAGGTGATTAGCATTCCATGAGGGGTCCATGATATCTACTTCTAATTCATTCGATTTTTTTGGAGGTAAGGAGGTTGATTTTTTCATGGTAGAGGTGGGAAAGAGATCAAGATGGATCACTGTGCATCAACAGGTACATGGTACAACTGTAGATGATGCCAATTAGAGGTAGGAAACGATACGAATCCCTCATTTAGTTGAAAAATAGTATTATTGAAATTGTCTTTGGTTACCAAATTTTGGGTAGGATTTGAATTTAGAAAATGTTTTGGATAAAAATGAATTCTACACTTGAGGGGTGGAGAAGGTCAATCATAGGCACTAAATAGGGCTACTAAATTAAATCTAGGATAGGTTGAAAGGTGGGGTAGAGTAGGTTTTTATTGTTGGTTTTTGTGAGTTTCTGAGAATGGGGGATGGGTTTTCTATGGTTTTGATGCCATGACAAGGACAGAAGATGGTCAGGGGTTAGACGAGGTCAGTCAGCTTTGGTCAGCATCGGTCAAGGTCTGGTTGACCAACACTGGTCAGAAGGGATTTATGACTACCAAGATGACTAGTGACGGTCAAGGAAACTGATGATAGTTAAGGTTGTCTGAGTAAATCCAGGTGAAAGAATGGCCTAGGTATGTCATGTCACAAATAGGTGAGCGCCTTCCAAGATTTTTAGACAAGAGTGTAAAATGTTATTTTGGAAGGTGGGATCCATTAGGTGACTTACCAAATGAACTAAGATAGACTTGGTACAATGATGTACTAAATAATAGTGTGTAGGTGATGTTAGTATCTAGATTTAATCTCCTTCACAACTTGAGCAACATCATGGATTTTACAAGACACTTAGAGGCAAGATAAATGATTTATATGTCATTTTGTAGCTGGGGAAGCAATTTATCTGACTTGTTAGCACTCAGGATTTGAAGAAGTGGGTAGCACCTTGAAAGGATTTTGATCTAATCCTCACTATTTTAGGTTGTGCCTTTCAACCAAGGTAAGAGAACCTATATTGCAACCTCTGTTTTGTGAAGGAGGTGGATATATCCTTATACTATGCATATTGTATGGAGATGGCCTTGGGAAAACATGATCAATTTTCCATTATTCAAACTCAATAGAGTTGTCACTACTAAATGATGGAAATGCTTTCAAGACAAGGCTGAGGCTGCTAGAGACATGGTATGATCCTGATTTGCTTTGTGCATTTTTGTAAATGGATTGTATTCTTTTGTTGACACATAATTTTTGGTGGACAATGCAGGGGTAGTATGGGGTAGGATTAGTTATTCTGAATGAAATTTTTGGTGGGATATTTTAGACAAGACTAAAAAGAATTTTCCAGATTCTTTAAGGACCTTTACAAGAAATTTGTAACAACTAAATACCAGAATGATTCAAAAAGGGTTGAGATACTCCTTCAACTAGGATATGTGCACCAAATGGAGGCCCAGATCTACACTCTTCCACACAATATTTGACAACCTGCCACAAAATATTGAAGAAAATGAACCAACAAAGCATCCATAAATCTCTGTTATATCATGACCTAAGGTGCACCCAAAGGTTTACAAAAAAATCTCTAAATTCAAGGAAGGTAAAGTGAATTTAAATTATTTTATCTCTTTATCAGATGAAAGCTCTTCTGAATGTGAGATTGCAGATGCCACTAAAATATCAACAAGAAATGAGACCATGTATGATCAAGAGATATTTTAAACACAAGATTGCAACAGGAGTAAGAAACACAAATTCAAAGCATTCTGAAACATAAGTGCATGCAAAATTTTCTAAGAGACAACAAAAAATAATCCAGAATGACCAAATTTATCAGTAGGGGAATGTTATGAAAAATAATCTCAGAGCTTGTTGATTTCTTTACAACTGAAACCAACTGAACATGATACAAATCTGATGCAAAAAGGAATTAGAAATGGTTCTCAGGTAGTTTCTTAGAGAATGGGCTTCTTCCCATATTTTCCCATGAAATTCTAAGTTTCTCTGACCTTTTGCATGTCTCAAAACATGCATTATATAACTTTAAATTACATTTGATCCTTCTCTCCCAAGAAAATAATATGCCAAGAGATCATGTTTGTTACAACAATTCCTCATGATTCATTGAAAATGACATTTAACAGATTCACAACAAAAATTGCCAAGTGTTTAAAAAGGTTGAATCATCACAAATATTTTGATCATTATCCTTCATGGAGGTACATTTTTCATCATTAATGCATGCAGATGCCTTTCCACCCATCATTTTACCTTTTCACCTTTTAAAACTACCTCTGCAACTTTGAAATTTGACATTTCACGTGTTTGGATGGATTAGGGAAAAATTTCCTTTCAAAAACATCTTAGATCTACAAATTAAGCCATGAAAGTGATCCCAATGATCTTGGAAGGCCAAAACGACATAGAATCACCAAAAATTTGATGAAATTTGATGCAAAATTCACAATTCCAAGTTTCCTGGAGCTCCCATGGTGGCCAAAATGGTGCAACGTATAGGAACTGTTGATCTGCCTTCAACTTCAAATCCTGGCCCTCCACGTGGAAAATGTGGATCAAAAAAAAAAGCTTGGGTTACTTTTTCACTTTTTAAATAAAGCCATATACGTTACACAATGTGATTGGAATGGGCCCGGGGGCAAAATTTATTATTTTATAGTCTTTTGAAAAATTGGAAAATTTCACCATTTTTCCCCCGCCTCCTTCCTGGTCCTGCCATGTGTCCACAATGTGGGTCCCAATGAAACCATGGGATAATTCTACACATTTTACCTCCTTTTGAAAAAAGGAAATTTTTTCACTTTTTCCCCGCAGGCGTGCACACCTAATTTTCCCTGCCCGTGTGCTCAATGACGTGGCCATGTCTCTCTTTTTTCCATCATGATGAAAATTCAAAACATGGAGGCATGCTTCAAATCTTCCATTCTAAGTCTTTTTACAAAAGGGAAAACTTTCCCTTTTGCCTCTGTTGACCCACTTTGCCTTCTACACCTACCACGTGTCCATCCTTTTTCCATTACAGACCCGCGGCTCTAATTTGCACTCTAACTCCTTTTGTCAAAAGGGAAACAATTCCCCTTTTCCTCTGTAGCCCGCACTTCCCCACTCTGTCACTGTGCTACCACATGTCCATCCCCTGCTCCATTGCGGTAGCCCTTCTTCAACTTTTTTCCCCTACGCAAAAAAGGAAAAAATTTCCTAAGTTCCTTAAACTGTTCCTTTTTTTAATTTTAGGACACGTGTCCACTTGTGATTGGTTGTGGGGTTTTAGGCCAGTTTTGACTTTAAAAATTTTTGCAAAATAAATGTCAAAAATCTCCAAGGAAATCTGACTCCCCCACTTCTCCTCAGCCAATTAGAACCTGCCACATTGCCAATGCATGCTGAGGAAGAATTTGATGGGAAAATGATGCCCGTCTGGGTGTTAAAATATAAAAAATGCCAGGGATGCCCTAGAAATTGAATTTTTCAACAAGGATGGAAATTTTTTTGAAATGGAACTAGACAAAGCATGATTTCAAGCATTTCTTGACCTTGTGATTGGATTTTTGAATACATACAAGTATGAATTGATCAATTTTGATTTTTCAAGATCGGGCAAAAGGGAAAACACGGCATAGCCCGCATATTATGAAAAATTAGGGCACAAACAAGGCATGCATGGATTTTTCTCTCAAACAAGGGTAAAATAGCAAATTTTTGAGCATTTTTAAAACATTTGACTGGAAGGGACAAGTTTTAGACCATTATTTCAAAAAATAAAACATTTTTGAGCAAGTATAGATTTGAAAAATTAGGGCAACACGGTGCAAGCTTGAGTATTCTTGTAAAATGGGGCATGTCAAATGATTTTCAAATGGACTAAGGCATGGGAACAGAGGTAGAAACTTCATTTCACCCATTAAAACTATAGAAAATGTTTCAGGAAATGCAGAGTGAAAGGAAAATTAGGTCAAAATAATAGAGGATCAAAATAGACACCAACATCAGCTCTTACTTGGGGATGGGTACTCCTAGTGAGTGCAACAAGAATAACATAGACCAAGTGCCAAAATAATCCATTGGGAAAAAAGAGTAATGATCCAAAATCACCAAAAACTAGCTGAGAACCCAACAAAAATGGCTGCCACCCAACAAGGCAAACCAATAACTGACAAAACACCAAGAACAGAGCAAAATCCAAACACTATACACTGTATAAGTGGTGCATACCTCAAATTTGGGGATTAATCCAAGAAATGTTTTAGATGCCTACCATTAATAGGTATTTTAAGAAATTCCCCATCTAAATCATTGAGAAAAAAGGTATTCTCACCAATTCTAATATCAATGGAGTAAGGGCCCATCCATAATGCATAAAATTTTCCATGTTTTCCCTTACCTTCATTTCTGTTGTCCCATAACAAAACCAGATCTCCAATACTGAAGGCCCTAGGATTAACCTTCTTGTCAAACAATCTTTTCAACTTCTCTCTAAATCTGACATGCCTCTGGTGGGATGCTCTTCTCTCTTCATCAAGCTCCACAAAATGATTAATCCTTAATTCATATGGACTGACCTCTTGATCCTCAAGTTATTGAACAAACTGAAATGAAGATAATTGTAGATGTAAGGGAAGCAGAGCTTGAGTTCCATACACCAACTCAAATGGGCTCTTACCAGTAGCTCTCTTGGCAGTGATTCTATCAGCCCAAACTACAAATTTTAGTTGTTCACCCCATTTTCTCTTGTTCAACTCTAAGGTCCTCCTAATGATCTTCAATAAGTTCTTATTGCAAGACTCGGCTTGTCCATTTCCTTGGGGATTATATTTCAAAGAATAAGTCAGATTGGTTCCATACTCCTTGCACATTTCCATCAAAGGTTTAGCTCTGAAACACATGGCATTATCAGCCACAATCTTGACTAGCACACCAAATCTGCATATGATATTATTCAACAAGAAGTCCATAACAACTTGGTGTGTTGCTTTCTTGGTGGGGATTGCCTCTACCCACTTGGTGAAGTAATCTGTGGCTACAAGGATCCATTTATGTCCAACACTAGAAGGGTTTGAAATCTCACCAATGAATTCCATCCCCCACTATTTGAAAGGAGCTTCAATTGATACAGGCTACTAAGGAAAGGAGCCTGAAGCTTTCATTCTTCCAGAGAAACACTGGTAGCTTTCACATTTTCTAATCAATATGGTTTCATCTTAGAAGAGAGTAGGCCACCAATAACCAGCTCTCAAAACCTTGTGTGTTGTAACCCTTCCAACAAATTTTCCTCCGCAAAATCCCCCATGGAAATCAGCAATTACTTTGGGAGCTTCATCTTCAGTTACACATTTCAAGAGGACACCTTCAGGGTTCTTCCAAGCCAGCCCAAAGTTAGTGATGATGTATTTTTGAGAAGCCAGCTTGAGGGCTCTTTTCTGATTTTTATTTAAATGATTAGGACAACATAGGTGTCTGAGGTAAAATATTATATCCTTGTACCACTCAGAACTTACCAATTTCCCAAGAACAACTGCCCTTTCTTCTTCTACTTCATTCACTTCCACAGTCTGCAAGTTGCTCTCATCCATGAGCTTAGCAAGACCCAAACCTCTTACCAAATTTATGGTTTGGATGTCCATACCATACTCCTATAGTTTGTTCACCCATCTACATCTTTTCCTTGAGATCTCCATCTCTAATAAGATGTATTTTACCATGGTGTGGGGAACATAAGCAACAACTTTTGAACTTAGGATATAAGGACTGAAAACCTTTATTTCTTTCACCAAGGCAAATGCTTGTTTTTCCATGATTGTGTACTTTAACTCAACAGCTTATAAAGCCTTGCTAAAGAAGGAAATATTCCTCTCAGCCCCATCTTCATCCTTTTGGAGAAAAATAGATGCAATATTATTTTCAAAAGCAAATGAGAATATTTGGAAAGGCTTCTTGTATTTAAGATCTGCCAAGACAGGTGCATGTTTAAGTGCTTCCTTGACTCCTTAAAAAGCCTAAATAACAACCTCCTCCCATTTGATAACTTGATCTTTCTTTAACATGCATGTGATAGGAAGAGTCAACTCAACAAAATTGGACACAAACCTTCTAATGAAATTGATTTTCCCAAAGAAAGATTGGATGCCCTTCTTCGTTCTTGGAATTAGCACCCTACTGATTACTTCTAATCTCTTCAGATCATTCATGACACCAACCTTTAAAACTATATGACCAAGAAGATTGGCCTTTTGCACCCCAAAGTGACACTTCTTTGGATTGAGATAAATTCCAAATTCTCTACATCTGATCAACATTCTTTCCAAATGTTGCAAGTGATCTTTTTTGCTCCTTGAAAATACAGTCATATCATCCTAATAAACCGCAATAAAGTCATTTATATAACAAAAAAAAAGTGACATCCATTCCTCTTTTGAAGGTAGCTCCAGTATTCATGAGACCAAAAGACAATCTCACATAAACATATGTTCCCCAAGGAGTGGTAAAGGTAGTTTTAAATCTTTCTAGATCCTTGACAAAAACCTCATTGTAGCTAGAGAAACCATCCAAGGTGGACAAAAATTCAGATCTAGTCACTAACTACAGCATGTTCTCCATGTTTGGAAAAGGATAATTGTCTTTCAATGAAGCTCTATTTAGATTTCTAAAGTCTACACAAATTCTGATATCTCCATTCTTCTTTCTGACTGGCACAAGGTTTGCAACCCAAGATGAATACCTTATGGGATGAATGATCCCTCCCTCCTTCAGTTTCTTCAATTCATCTTGCATTTTCATGGAGAGGAGTGGATTATTTGGCCTTTGCTTCTATCTGAATGGTTTGGTATTTTTCTCAAGATGGATCTCATGCTGAAATAAGTCTTCTCTATATGCTTTCAGCTCTGAATATGACCAGGCAAGGCAGTCTTGATATTGTTTCAACAATTGGAGGTAGGACTATTTTTCTTCCTTATTTAAACTACTGCCCAACCAAACTTTTCTTGGTTTATCCTTTCTTCCCAAGTCATGCTCTTCCACATCCCTTCAAGTAGATATGTTTCTATTGATGATGTAATCAGCATTGCTCAAATTGACTCAAGAGTAACAAGACCTCTTGGAATGGTGTTAGATTTACATTAGATAATATCTTTTCCAAACAAATTCTCTCTTCCTTCAGTCACACATACCATCGTTTCCCAATCAATATGATGATATACAAACTCACCTTGATTTTGTAGGAACCTTTACACTTGAGCATCATCATCAAACACTTTCCAATGTTTGATGTTGTCAGGGACAGCTGGCCTAGTAAACACTTGAACATTGTACTCACAATAAGGTGAAATGGAGAAAACTCCAAATCTTGACCCCAACTCTACCAAATTTTCATCAGTAGCATTTAAACTTCTATCATGGTGCACAATATTGAAGGAATCAAACATCTCAATTAGATCCCAAACTGCATGCTTATACTGCTTCATCCGCTGATTTTTTGTAGCATGCAATTTTCTAATTTGGTTGACAACTAACTCTAAATCTCCCTTTGCAATGATGTCCTTGATACCATACTTCCATACAATTCTCAGACCCAACAACAAGGCTTCATACTTAACAATGTTGTTAGTACATTCAAAATTAAGCTTGAAGGAAAAAAATAAATTCCAAGCTAGGAGAAATCATAATTACACCAGCACCATTTCCAAATCTGTAGCAAGCTCCATCAAATAGCAAGGTGTAAGTAGAACATACCTGTTCAAGGAACTTTGATTGATCCATTTTGTGTCCTTTTCCATCAGTAAAACCAATAAAATTATCAGCATCAACATCAGCAAATAATACTTCATAAGAAGCATTGTTTGGGTCCTCAATTAGATGTAACATTTTCTTTTCTCCATAGAGCTTGACAAGCCTACCTTCGATGGGGATGGTGGAAAAATAAATATCCATTTGGACACTCCCTCCAACACTTATATCCCAATTTCTTGACAATAACATACCCCATTTGGTAGGGTAATCAACAATCACAACATCTAATTTTAAATTCCTCCCGAGATAAGATTCAAGTTACACAACCAAACCTTTCACACAACTAACAACCAAAAATTCTCTTGAGTCCATGGACGTACACTTTCAATAGGCTGTTGTCACTTTGATATCCAACTCATTCATGACTTCTAGAGGCATGACATTACATGATGCACATGAATCAAACATACAATTGTGAAGTAGCCTATCATTTATGATCAAAGTTGTGAAGAATGGATCAACATTCAATTATGAATCAACAAAGGATGTCCTTAAATATACCTCAAGTGTCTCTCCAAGATCCTATACTATTGGTGGTGTTTCAAGGTCAACAATGATTTGAGGAGGAATCTCATCAACATTTATATTTTTTCCTGGAGTATTCTTCTCTTATTTCAACCCCAAGTACTCAAATGCTCTCTTCTTATGCTCAGGAATTCTAAGCAACTAAATGATTGGCACACTCACTTTGATTTGGCTCAATACTTGGGCTATGTCATAGGGAACACTCTTTGGAAAAACAACATTGGAAGGGAGACAAGAAGATTCATAAGATGGCATGGGATTCTTGGCAGCTTGGGCATGAGGAGGACTGTAATTTTTTCTTGGGACAACAGAGATTTTGGCAGGTGCTTCTCTTTTAGGATATTCTTTTGGAATGCTTGTGAGCAAGGGTGTTTAAGGTTTGGCTTGAGGCCCAACTGCTTTAACAAATTTTCCTCTAGTGTTATAATATTTCTCGTGAGATACAAAAATATTCATCAATAATTTTCTATCTTCCTCCTAAGGAATACCACCATCATACTTCTTAATCATCAAAGCTCTTAAATATTCAAATTCATTGTTAGGAATTTTAAATGCTTGCACTACATCAGCTTTAAGAGTATGAGGTGGAAGGAAAACTTGTACCCATTTGATGTAATCCCAAAAAGTTACAGTTGTCCTTGCACTTATCACTTTAGTAGATGTTTCTCCTCCTTGTGGACTTGAAGAACATCCCATCATGTAGATATCATCATCAGTACCATCATCATTATTAGCTTCACCTTCTTACTGGTCCAATTCACATGGAGGATGGGGTAAAAAACACATATCAAACCAATCAATATCAGCAACTTCCTCAATAGAAGCAACCCTAGCAGTTAGGGGATCAGGTAACACTCTTCCTTCACATTCCTGAGGATGTCTATTTGCAGACCCCATGGGTCCTTTTCCTCTATCATCTTCCCTTTGATCACCTCTAGGATGATTGGAAAATCTTTCATGGTTTTGTGCTCTTGGCTGACCTTGTGAATTTTTCCCAATTCCTTTCTCAGCTCTTGCCAACTTATATGAGATTTCTTTGACAGACCCTGCCAAAGTTTTCACAACCTCCTCTAAATCAGCACCCTTGCTAGCTTGAGGTTTTTCAGGGTTTATCATCTTTACACCATCTCTCTTGAGGGGTTTCCAAATTTCTTTGATATTTTTTTCAGTTTGAAGTTCCATGGTGAAAGCTTGTCTTAGATTGGTAGGGTTCTTGTCTCTTAGGTAATAGGATGCCTTTTTATCAAATTCATCTTAATATTTGATTAAACAAGACTCATCACAAGGCCTTAGACTAATAATAATCCTTCTCAAATTTTTGTTAAACCTTGTGCTAAAGTCATGGAATGATTCATTGGGGTTCTTCTTGATATTATCAAACTCAGACAAGAGAAATCTAGGATCAGTCTTGTCACCATATTACAACCTAAATGCATTCTTCATCTCAGTCCAAGAATCAATTGAATTATCAGGCAGAGCCTTGTACCAATCCCTAGCATCCTCTTCTAGTGGATGAATGAACAATTTAATATACACATCTTCAAACTCTATCTCAAAATTTTCCATTATGTTAACAAAAAGTTTGAGATGCTGATCACCAGTTATTGCATTGTTACCTTGAAATTTTGGCAATCTATTTCTAACATCTTGTGGGACAACATTTGGGTAACCATCCATTCCTCCAAAGTCTATAGGAACAAAGGTGTTAACAAAAAATGGATGTCTAGGCTGAGCCATATTATTTGGTGGAGGTGTTCTTGGGGGTGAAACAAGATGATGATGAGTGAAAGGTCTTTGGGGCTCAAGAATGTGATTCACAAGACTAGTATTCTGTAAGTGCTGATTTTCTTGGAAATTTTTATTTTAATTAAAACACAGAGGTGCTGATTGGAAAAGGAATTTACCTCGTACAACAAGACCTTCACTAGTTGAGGAAAATAATTTTATGAGAGGATCGCTTGAATCAGAATCACTTGAAGAAGAGTGATAATCCTCTACCAAAGGCTGATCTCTCTCATCAATGGATATATCTTTTCCTGATGTGTGACCTTTAACAACCTTCCAAACTCTTCTCCCTTCCAACTCTGAGTTTCTTGAATCTATAAAAAACTTCTTAGCAGATTACCTAATGAAGAGAGAAATTATTCCTTCCATTTTTGTAGAGATTAGCAATAACAAAGTAAATGACATAAAGGTTAAGACACGAGTACTTATCAAGATCAGAACAACATGGAGTCGCCACTAAGGAATTTCACCCTAGTTGTGTAAATGCACTAAAATACTCTGTCAAATATCTATTAGCAATGAAAATTTTATAAAACTTTATAGATCAGACCTTCCTTTCTTTGAATTTATCAATCACAAATGCAAATAAAGTGAAACTACGACTAGAAACTGATAAAATTAAAGGAATAACTTATATCTTCACTTAATCCTTACAAGTCTGATCATAAAGTGATGCTTCGACAATGTATTTGCATGCATAATTTGCAAGGGTGTTTACCAGGGTTTGATATGCATTCAAATATCTCAAATATGTGTGCATATGGATCAGATTGAACTAAGAGAATATAAAACTAAAAACTCTACTCTTCATTCCAATCTTATAAATATAATCAGAAGGTGATACTCAGATTTGTAATTGAACATAAATCACACAAGAAGTATTACCAGGGATCTGAAATACTGAAATACTAAATAATGTCCCCGGTAATGGCGTCATTTCGGTGTTGTTGACAGGTTAAATAGACATGGACTGGCAAATGAATCAGTAAATCAATCTCAGTAGTGCAAATTATTTCCCAAGAATTCAAAACAAGATCCCCAGCAATGGCACCATTTGGGTGTTGGTACCCAGATTTAATCTCCTTCACAACTTGACCATCATCATGGATTTTATAAGACACTCAGAGGAAGATAATTTATTTATATGTCATTTTTTAGTTAGGGAAGCAAGTTATCTAACTTGTTAGCACTCAGGATTTGAAGAAGTGGGTAGCACCTTGAAAGGATTTTGATCTAATCCTCACTATTTTAGGTTGTGCCTTTCAACCAAGGTAAGAGAACCTATATTGCAGCCTCTTGTTTTGTGAAGGAGGTGGAGATATCCTTATACTATGCATATTGTATGGAGATGGCCTTGGGAAAACATGATCAATTTTCCATTATTCAAACTCAACAGAGCTGTCACTACTAAATGATGGAAATGATTTCAAGACAAGGCTGAGGCTGCTAGAGACATGGTATGATCCTGATTTACTTTGTGCATTTTTCTAAATGGATTGTATTCTTTTGTTGACACACAGTGCAATGCATGGGTAGTATGGGGTATGATTATTTATTCTGAATGAAATATTTTGTGGGAGATTTTAGATAAGACTAACAAGAACTTGCCAGATTCTTTGAGGACATTTGCAACAAATTTGTAACACCTAAACAACAGAATGCTTCAAAAAGGGTTGAGATACTCCTTCAACCAGGATATGTGCACCAAATGGAGGCCCAGATTTGCACTCTTCCACACAATATTTGACAACCTGCCACAAAATCTTGAAGCAGATGAACCAACAAAGCATCCAGAAATCTCTATTTTATCATGACCTAAGGTGCACCCAAAGGTTTACAAAAAAATCTCTAAATTCAAGGAAGGTAAAGTGATTTTAAATATTTTTATCTCTTTATCAGATGAAAGCTATCTTCTGAATGTGAGGTTGTAGATGCCACTAAACTATCAACAAGAAATGAGACCATGTATGATCAAGAGATATTTTAAACACAAGACTGCAACAGGAGCAAGAAACACAAATTGAAAACATTCTGAAACATAAGTGCATGCAAACTTTGCCAAGAGACATCACAAAATAATCTAGAATGACCAAATTTATTAGCAGGGGAATGTTATGAAAAAAAATATCAGAGCTTTTTGATGGCTTTACAACTGAAACCAACTCAGCAGGATACAAATATGATGCAAAAAGGAATTAGAAATGGTTATCAGGTGGTTTCTCAGAGAATGGGCTTCTTCCCAGATTTTCTTGTGAATTTTTAAATTTCTTTGACATTTTGCATGTCTCAAAACATGAATTATATAACTTTCAATTACATTTGATCCTTCTCTCCCAAGAAAATAACATGCCAAGGGATCAAGTTTGTTACAACAATTCCTCATGATTCACTGAAAAATGACATTTAACAGATTCACAACAAAAATTACCAAGTGTTTAAAAAGGTTGAATCATCATAAATATTTGGATCATTATCCTTCATGGAGGCACGTTTTTCATCATAAATGCATGAAGATGCCTTTCCACTCATCATTTCACCTTTAACCTTTTAAAACTACCTCTGCAACTTTCAAATTTGACATTTCACGTGTTTAGACGGATTAGGGAAAAATTTCATTTCTAAAACATCTCAGATCTACAAATTAAGACATGAAAGTGATCCCAATGATCATGAAAGGCCCAAACGACATGGAATCATCAAAAATTTGATGAAATTTGATGCAAAATTCACAATTCCAAGTTTCTTGGAGCTGCCATGGTGGCCAAAATGGTACAATGTACAGGAACCATTGATCTGCCTTCAACTTCAAATCCTGGCCCTCCACATGAAAAATTTGGATAAAAAAAAATCAGCTTGGGTTACTTTTTCAATTTTTAAATAAAGCTAGACACATGGCACAATGTGATTGGAATGAGCCCAGGGGAAAAAATTATCACTTTATAGCCTTTTGAAAAATTGGACATTTTCACCATTTTTCCCTGCCTCCTTCCTGGGCCTTCCATGTGTCCACAATGTGGGTCCCAATGAAACTGTGGGACAATTCTACACATTTTACCTCCTTTTGAAAAAAGGAAAAAATTTCACTTTTTCCCCGCGCACCTCCATACCTGATTTCTCCCTTTCCACTTGTCACTCGATGATTCACCATAGAGGCATGCTTTGAATCTTCCATTTTATGTCTTTTTTACAAAAGGGAAAACTTTCCCTTTTTCCTCTGCTGGCCCGCCGACCCACTCTACGTTCTACGCTCGCCATGTGTCCATCCTTTTTACCATTGTGGACCCGCGGCTCTAATTTGTACTCTAACTCCTTTTGTCAAAAGGGAAAAAATTCCCCTTCTCCTGCGCGGCCCACACTTTCCTACTCTGTCACAGCGCTGACACGTGTCCACCCCCTCCTTTATTGCAGACCTGCGGGCCCTTCTTCAACTTTTTTCCCCTTTGTAAAAAGGGATAAATTTTCCTAATTTCTCCATCAATTTTTTTTAATTTTAGGACATATGTCCACTTGTGATTGGCTGCAGGGTTTTAGGCCAAATTTGACATTCAAAAATTTTGCAAAATAAAATTAAAAAATCTCCAAGGAAATTTGACTCCCCTGCTTCTCCTCGGCTAATTAGAACCTGCCACATTGCCAATGCATGTTGAGGAAGAATTTTATGGGAAAATGACATTCGTCTAGGTGTAAAATTATAGAAAATGCTAGGGATACCCTCGAAATCGATTTTTTCGCCAAGGATGATTTTTTTTTTCGAATTGGAACCCGACAAAGCATGATTCTGAGCATTCCTCAACCTTGGGATTGGATTTTTGAATATATACAAGTATGAATTGATCAATTTTTATTTTTCATGATCAAGAAAAAGTGAAAACATGGCATAGCCCACAGATTTTGAAAAATTAGGGCACAAACAAGGCATGCATGGATTTTTCTTTCAAACTAGGGTAAAACAAAAAGTTTGTGAGAATTTTTAAAACATTCGACTGGAAGGGAGAAGTTGCAGACCATTATTTCGAATAATAAAATATTTTTGAGCAAGTACAGATTTGAAAAATTAGGGCAACACGGTGCAAGCTTGAGTATTATTGCAAAATGGGGCATGTCAAATGATTTTCAAATGGACTAAGGCATGGGAACAGAGGCAGCAACTTCATTTCACCCATTAAAACTATAGAAAACATTTCAGGAAATGCAGAGTGAAAGGAAAATTAGGGCAAAATAATAGAGGATCAAAATGGACACCAACATCGGCTCCTACTCAGGGATGGGCACTCCTAGTGAGTGCCACAAGAACAACATAGACTAAGTTCAAAAGTAATCCATTGGGCAACCAAATTCATGAGCCAAAATCAGAAAAAACTATCTAAGAACCCAACAAAAATGGCTGCCACACAGCAAGGCAAACCATAAATCGACAAAACACCAAGAACATAGCAAAAGCCAAACACTATACACTATACAAGTGGTGTATACCTAAAATTTGGGGATTAATTAAAGAAATGTTTTAGATGCCTACCATTAACAGGTAGTTCAAGAAATTCTCCATCTAAATCTTTGAGAAAAAAGGTATTCTCACCAATTCTGATATCAATGGAGTAAGGGCCCATCCATAATGCATCAAATTTTCCATGTTTTCCCTTATCTTCATTTCTGTTGTCCCATAACAAAACCAGATCTCCAATACTGAAGGCCCTAGGAGTAACCTTCTTGTCAAACAATCTTTTCAACTTCTCTCTAAATCTAACATGTCTCTAGTGGGATGTTCTTCTCTCTTCATCTAGCTCCACAATCTGATTAATCCTTGCTTCATATGGACTGACCTCTTGATCCTTAAGTTGTTGAAAATACTAAAATGAAGATAATTGTAGATGTAAGGGTAGAAGAGCTTGAGTTCCATACACCAAATCAAATGGGGTCTTACCAGTAGCTCTCTTGGTAGTGATTCTATCATCCCAAACTGCAAATTTCAGTTATTCACCCTATTTTCTCTTGTTCCACTCCAAGGTCCTCCCAATGATCTTCTATTAAGTTCTTATTGCTAGACTCAACTTGTCCATTTCCTTGGGGATTATAGTTCAAAGAATAAGTTAGATTAGTTCCATACTCCTTGCACATTTCCATCAAAGGTTTAGCTCTAAAACACAAGGCATTATTCGCAACAATCTTGACTGGCACACCAAATCTGCATATGATATTATTCAACAAGAAGTCCATAAAAACTTGGTGTGTTGCTTTCTTGGTGGGGATTACCTCTACCCACTTGGTACAATAATCTGTGGCTACAAAGATCCACTTATTTCCAACACTAGAAGGGTTTGAAATCTCACCAATGAAGTCCATCCCCCACTATTTGAAAGGATCTTCAATTGATATAGATTGCAAATGATGGGATCTTTAAGCTTTCATTCTTCCAGAGAAATGCTAGCAGTTTTTGAATTTTCTAATCAGCATGGTTGCATCTTTGAAGAGAGTAGGCCACCAATAACTAGCTCTCAAAACCTTGTGTGTTGTAACCCTTCCAGAAAAGTTTCCTCCACAAACTCCCCCATGGAAATCATAAATTACTTTGGGAGCTTCATCTTCAGTTACACATTTCAAGAGGACACCTTCAGGGTTCTTCCAAGCCAACCCAAAGTCAGTGATGATGTATTTTTGAGAAGCCAGCTTGAGAGCTCTTTTCTTATTTTTATTTAAATGATCAAGACAACATAGGTGTCTGAGGTAAAATATTATATCCTTGTACCACTCATAACTTACCAATTTCTCAAGAACATCTGCCCTTTCTTCCTCTACTTCATTCACTTCCAAATTCTACAAGTTGCTCTCAGCCATGAGCTTAGCAAGACCCAAACCTACCAACTTTGTGCTTTGGATTTCCATATCATACTCCTATAGGTTGTTCACCCATCTACATATTTTACTTGATTTCTCCATCTCTGATAAGATGTATTTTACTATGGAGTGGGGAACATAAGCAACAACTTTTGAACTTAGGATATAAGGCCTAAAAACCTTTGTTTCTTTCACCAAGGAAAATGCTTGTTTTTCCATGATTATGTACTTTAACTCAATAGCTTGTAAAGCCTTGCTAAAGAAGGCAATATGCCTCTCAGCCCCATCTTCATCCTTTTGGAGAAAAATAGATGTAATAGTATTTTCAGAAGCAAAGGAGAATATTTGGAAAGACTTCTTGTAATTTGGAGCTGCCAAGACAAGTGCATGTTTAAGTGCTTCCTTGACTCCTTCAAAACTTGAATAGCAACATCCTCCCATTTGATAATGTGATATTTCTTTAACATGCATGTGATAGGAAGAGTCAACTCAACAAAATTGGACACAAACCTTCTAATGAAGTTGATTTTCCCAAAGAAAGATTAGATGCCCTTCTTTGTTCTTGGAATTGGCACCCTGCTGATTGCTTCTACTCTCTCCGGATTAATCATGACACCAACCTTTGAAACAATATGACCAATTAGCTTGTCCTTTTCACCTCAAAGTGACACTTCTTTGGATTAAGAGAAATTCCAAATTATCTACATTTGAGAAACATTCTTTCCAAATGTTGCAAGTGATCTTTTCTGCTACTTGAAAATATAGTCACATCATCCTGATAAACTGCAATGAAGTCATTTATATAACTAGAAATAGTGACATCCATTTATCTTTGAAAGGTAGCTCCAGCATTGATGAGACCAAAAGGCATTCTCACATAAACATATGTTCCCTAAGGAGTGGTAAAGGTAGTTTTAAATATTTCTGACTCCTTGACAACACCCTGATTGTAGCCAGAGAAACCATCCAAGGTGGACAACAATTAAGATCCGATCACTAACTAAAACATGTTCTCCATGTTTGGAAATAGATAATTGTCTTTCAATGAAGCTCTATTCAGATTTCTGAAGTCTACACAAAGTATGATATCTCCATTCTTCTTTCTGACTGGCACAAGGTTTACAACCCAAGATGAATAGCTTGTGGGCTGAATGATCCCTCCATCCTTCAATTTCTTCAATTCATCTTTCCTTTTAATGGAGAGGAGTGGATTAATTGGCCTTTGCTTCTGTCTAAATGGTTTGGAATTTTTCTCAATAGGGATCTCATGCTGAATAAGTCTTCCCTATATGCTTTCAGCTCTGAATATGACCAGGCAAGGCAGTCTTGATAAATTTCAACAATTATAGGTAGGACTATTTTTCTTTTCTATTTAAACTACTGCCCAACCAATTTTTTTTGGTTTTTCCTTTTTTCCCAAGTCATTCTCTTCCACATCCCTTGAGGTAGATATGTTTCTATTGATGATGCAATCAACATTGCTAAAATTTGACTCAAGAGCAACAAGACCTCTAGGAATGGTGTTAGTTTTCAATTGGATAATATATTTTCCAAACAAAGTCTCTCTTCCTTTAGTCACACACACCATTGGTTCCCAATCAATATGCTGATCTACAAACTCACTTTGATTTCTTAGGAGCATTTGCACTTGAGCATCATCATCAAACACTTTCCAATGCTTGATGTTCTCAAGGACAATTGACCTAGTTAACACTTCAACATTATACTCACAATAAGGTGAAACTGAGAAAACTAAAAATCTTTACCCCAACAATACCAAATTTTCAGGAGTTACATCCAAACTTGTGTCATGGTGCACAATATTGAAGGAATCAAACATCTCAATTAGATCCCAAACTGCATGCTTATACTACTTCATCCGCTGATTTTTTGTAGCATACAGTTTTCTTATTTGTTTGACAAATAGCTCTAAATCTCCCATTGTAATGATGTCCTTGATACCATACTTCCATGTAATTATCAGACCCAACAACAAGGATTGATACTCATCAATGTTGTTAGTACATTCAAAATCAAGCTTGAAGGAAAAAACAAATTCTTCCAAGCTAGGAGAAATCAGAATTACACCAGCACCATTTCCAAATTTGGAGCAAGCTCCATCAAATAACAAGGTCCAAGGATAACATACCTATTCAAGGCACTTTGACTGATCCATTTTGTGTTCTTTTCCATCAGCAAAACCAATAAAATTATCAACATCAACATCAACAAATAATACTTCATAAGAAGCATTGTTTGGGTCCTCAATTAGATGCAACATTTTCTTTTCTCCATAGAGCTTGACAAGGCTTCCTTCAATGGGAATGGTGGAAAAAGACATATCCATTTGGACACTCCCTCCAACACTTGTAGCCCACTTTCTTGACAATAACATACCCCATTTGGAAGGGCAATCAACAATCACAACATCCAATTTTAAATTCCTCCCGGGATAAGATGCAAGCTGCACAACCAAACCCTTCACACAACCAAAAACCAACACTTCTCTTGAGTCCATGGCCGTACACTTTCCATATGTTTTTATCTCTTTGATATCCAACTCGTTCATGACTTCAATAGGAATGAAATTACACGATGCATAGGAATCAAACATACAATTGTGAAGTATTCTATCCTTTATGATCAAAGTTGTGAAGAATGGATCAACATTCAATTGGGAATCAACCAAGGATGTCACAAAATATACCTCATGTGTCTCTCCAAGATCCTCTACTGTTGGTGGTGTTTCAAGGTCAACAATGATTTGAGGAGGAATCTCAACAACATTTACATTTCTACCTAAAGTAGTCTTCTCTTCTTTCAACCCCAAGTACTCAAATGCTCTCTTCTCATGCTCAGGAATTCTAAGCAACTCAATTATTGACACACTCACTTTTATTTGGCTCAATACTTGGGCTATGTCATAGGGAACACGCTTTGGAAAAACAAGATTGGAAGGGAAACAAGAAGATTCATCATATGACATGGGATTCTTGGTAGCTTGGGCATGATGAGGACTGTAATTTTTTCTTGGGACAACAGAGATTTTGGTAGGTGGTTCTCTTTTAGGAGCTTCTTTTTTGAATTCTTGTGAGCAAGGGTGTTTTAGGTTTGGCTTAAGGACCAACTGCTTTAACAACTTTTCTTCTAGTGTTATAATATTTCTCTTGATCTACGAAAACATTCCTCAATAATTATCTATCTTCCTCCGAAGGAATACCATCATCATATTTCTTAATCATCAAAGCTCTTAAGTATTCAAAGTCATTGTTAGGAATTTCAAATGCTTGCACTACATCAACTTCAAGAATATGAGGTGGAAGGAAAACTTGTACTTGTTTGATGTAATCCTAAAAAGTTACAGTTTTCCTTGCACATATCCATTTAGTAGATGTTGCTCCTCCTTGTGGACTTGAAGAAAATACCATCATATAGATATCATCATCAATACCATCATCATTATTAACTTCACCTTCTTATTGGTCCACTTCACATGGAGGATGGGGTAAAAAACACCTATCACACCAATCAATATCAACAACTTCCTCAACAGTAGCAACCCTAGCAATTAGGGGATTAGGTAACACTCTTCCTTCACATTCCTGAGGATGTCTATTTATAGACCCCATGGGTCTTTTTCCTCTATCATCTACCCTTTGATCACCTCTAGGATGATTGGAAAATATTTCATGGTTTTGTGCTCTTGGCTGACCTTGTGAAGTTTTCCCAATTCCTTTCTCAACTCTTGCCAACTTATATGAGATTTCTTCAACATACCCTACCAAATTTTTCACAACCTCCTCTAAATTAGCACCCTTGCTAACTTGAGGTTTTTCAGGGTTTATCAAATTTACACCATCTCTCTTGAGAGGTTTCCAAATTTTTTTGATGTTGTTTTCAATTTGAAGTGCCATGGTGAAAGCTTGTCTTAGATTGGTAGGGTTCTTGTCTCTTAGGTAATAGGCTACCTTTTTATCTAATGAATTTGCATATTTGATTAAACAAGACTCATCACAAGGCCTTAGACTAATAGGAAGCCTTCTCAAAGTTTTGTTAAACCTTGTGTTAAAGTCATGTATTGATTCATTAGGGTTCTTCTTGATATTCTTAAACTTAGACAAGAAAAATCTAGGATCATTGTTGTCACCATATTGTAACCTAAATGCATTCTTCATCTCATTCCAAGAATCAATTGAGTTATCAGGAAGAGCCTTGTACCAATCCCTAGCATCCTCTTCTAGTGTATGAATGAACAATTTAATATACACATCTTCAAACTCTATCTCAAAATATTCCATCATGTTAACAAAAAGTTTGAGATGCTGATCACCACTTATTACATTGTTACCTTGAAATTTTGGCAATCTATTTCTGACATCTTGTGGGACAACATTTGGGTAACCATCCATTCCTCCAAATTCTATAGGACCAAAGGTGCTAACAAAAAATATAGGTATAGGCTTAGCCATATTATTTGGTGGAGGTGTTCTTGGGGGTGACACAAGCTGATGAGGAGTGAAAGGTCTTCCGGGATCAAGAATGTGATTCACAAGACTGGTATTCTCTAAATGTTGATTATCTTGGAAAGTTTTATTTGAATTCAAACACAGAGGTGTAAATTGGAGAAGTAACTTACCCAGTACAGTAGAAGGACCTTTACTAGTTGAGGAAAACAAGTTTATGAGAGGATTTCTTGAATCAGAATCACTTGAAGAAGAGTGATAATCCTCTACCAAAGGTTGATCTCTCTCACCAACGGATATATCTTTTCCTGATGTATGACCTTTAACAACCTTCCAATCTCTTCTCCCTTCCAACTCCGAGTTTCTTGAATCTATAAACAACTTCTTAGTAGAGTCTCTAATGAAGAGAGATCTTCTTCCTTCTAGTTTTGTAGAGATTAGCAACACAAAAGTAAATGACATAAAGGTTAAGACACTAGTACTTATCAAGATCATAACAACATGGAGTCGTCACTAAGGAATTTTAACATAGTTGTGAAAATGCACTAAAATACTCTGTCAAATATCTATCAGCACTAAAAATCTTGCCAAAATTTATAGATCAGACCTTCCTTTCTTTGAATTTATCAATCAAAAATGAAAATGAAGTGCAACTACTGCTGGAAACTGATAAAATTGTAGGCAGAACTTATATCTTCACTTAATCCTTACAATTCTAATTAAAAATGATGCTTCAATAATTTATTTGCATGCAGAATTTGTAAGGGAATTTACTAGGGTTTGATATGCATTCAAATATCTCAAATATGTGTGCATATGGATCATATTGAACTAGGATAATATCAAACTCAGAACTATACTCTTCATTCCAATCTTATAAATCTGATTAGAAGATGATACTTAGATTTATAATTGCACATAAATCACACAAGAAGTATTACTAGGGATCTGAAATATTGAATAAAGTCCCTAGTAATGGTGCCATTTCTATGTTGTTGATGGGCTAAATAGACATGGACTGGAAAATGAATCAACAAATTAATCTCAGTAGTGCAAATTATTTCCTAGGAATTCAAAACAAGATCCCTAGTAATGGTGCCATTTGGGTGTTGGTACCCAGATTTAATATCCTTCACAACTTGAGTAGCATCATGGATTTTACACGACACTCAGAGGTAGATAAATAATTTATATGTCACTTTGTAGCTGGGGATGTAATTTATCTAACATGTTAGCACTCAGGATTTGAAGAAGTGGGTAGCACCTTGAAAGGATTTTGATCTAATCCTCACTATTTTAGGTTGTTCCTTTCAACCAAGGTAAGAGAACCTATATTGCAGCCTCAATTTTTGTAAGGAGGTGGAGATATCCTTATACTGTGTATATTATATGGAGATGGCCTTGGGAAAACATGATTAATTTTATATTATTCAAACTCAACAGAGTTGTCACTACTAAATGATGGAAATGCTTTCAAGACAAGGACGAGGTTGCTAGAGACATGGTATGATCCTGATTTGCTTTGTGCATTTTTCTAAATGGATTGTATTGTTTTGTTGACACACAGTGTAATACAAGGGTAGTATGGGGTATGATTAGTTATTCTGAATGAAATATTTGGTGGGAGATTTTAGACAAGACTAACCAGAATTTTCTAGATTCTTTGAGGAACTTTGTAAGAAATTTGTAACACCTAAACAAATAGAATGCTTCAAAAAGGGTTGAGATATTCCTTCAACCAGAATATGTGCACTGAATGGAGGCCTAGATTTACACTCTTCCAAACAATATTTGACAACTTGCCACAAAATCTTGAAGCAGATGAACCAACAAAGCATCCAAAAATCTTTGTCATATCATGACCTAAGATGCACCCAAAGGTTGAGAAAAAAATCTTAAAATTCAAGGAAGGTAAAGTGAATTTAAATTTGTTCATATCTTTCTCAGATGAAAGATCTTCTGAATTTGATATTTTAGATGCCACTAAACTATCAACAAGAAATGAGACCATGTATGATTAAGAGATATTTTAATCATAAGACTGCAACAAGAGTAAGAAACACAAATTGAAAACATTCTGAATCATAAGTGCATGCAAAATTTGCCAAGAGACAACACAAAATAATCCATAATGACCAAATTTATCAGTAGGGGAATGTTATGAAAAACAATCTCAGAGCTTGTTGATGGCTTTACAATTGAAACCAACTCAACAAGATACAAATATGATGCAAAAAGGAATTAGAAATGGTTCTCAGGCGGTTTCTCAAAGAATGGGATTCTTCCCAGATTTTCCCATGAATTTCTAAATTTCTCCAACCTTTTACATGTCTCAATGCATGCATTATATAACTTTCGATTACATTTGATCCTTCTCTCCCAAGAAAAGAATATGCCACGGGATCAAGTTTGTTACAACAATTCCTCATGATTCACTGAAAATGACATTTAACAGATTTGGAAAAAAAAATTCCAAGTGTTTAAAAAGGTTGAATCATCACAAATATTCAGATCATTATCCTTCCTATAGGTATGTTTTTCATCATCAATGCATGCAGATTCATTTCCACACATCATTTCACCTTTTCACCTTTTAAAACTACCTTTGCAAATTTCAAATTTGACATTTCACGTGTTTGGACAGATTAGGGAAAATTTAATTTTCAAAAACATCTCATATCTACAAATTAAGCCATGAAAGTGATCCCAATGATCCTGAAAGGCCCAAATGACACAGAATCACCAAAAATTTGATGAAATTTGATGCAAAATTCACAATTCCAAGTTTCCTGGAGCTCCCATGACGGCCAAAATGGTGCAACATACAGGAACCGTTGATCTACCTTCAACTTCAAATATTGGCCCTCCACGTGGAAAATGTGGATAAATAAAAATAATCTTGGTTTGCTTTTACAATTTTTAAATAAAGCCAGACATGTAGCGCAATGTGGTTGGAATGGGCCCATGGGAAAAATTTATCACTTTATAGCCTTTTGAAAAATTGAAAAATTTCACAAATTTTCCCCACCTCCTTCCTGGACCTGCCACGTGTCAACAATGTGGGTCCCAATGAAACTGAGTGATATTTCTACACATTTTACCTCGTTTTGAAAAAAGGAAAAAATTTCACTTTTTTCCCCATGGGCCCACACGCCTGATTTCTCCCTTACCACGTGTCACTCGATGATTCGCCACAGAGGCATGCTTCGAATCTTCCATTCTAAGTCTTTTTTACAAAAGGGATAACTTTCCCTTTTTCCTCTGCCGACCCACTCTACCTTCTATGCCCACCATGTGTCCATCCTTTTTTCCATTGCTATCCCACGGCTCTAATTTTCACTCTAACTCCTTTTGTCAAAAGGGAAACAATTGCCCTTTTCCTCTGTGGCCCGCACTTCAATGCTCCGTCACCACGCTGCCATGTGTCCACCCCCTGCTCTATTGTGAACCCATGGGCCCTTCTTCAACCTTTTTTCCCATTCGTAAAAAAGGAAAAAATTTCCTAAGTTTCCTGTCAGCCCACTATTCCCTGACACGTGTCCACTTATGATTGGCTGCGGGGTTATCAGCCCAAGTTTTGACTTTGATCCATTTAAAGTTAAAAGTTAAAAATCACCAAGAAATCTACCCCCCATTCTAAATTTTCATGGACATGTGTCCACATGTGATTGGCCTTAGGGCCGCACCTAAAATTTCACTTTAACATTGTTCTGCCTCCAAAGGTAAAACACTTCAAAAACCTCTGCCATCCGCATCCCCTCTACCCAGAATTGTGCCACATGTCCTCCTCTGAGTTGGAGCGGGGCTGAAACTAATTTTGTAACTTTATAAAAATAGAGCTAAAAAACTCCAAGTCCCCCATTGGCCCACTCCTCCCTTTTTTATTTTTAGGACACGTGTCCACTCCCGATTGGCTGCGGGGTTTCGGGCCAGTTTTGACTTTTAAACATTTTGTAAAATAAAATTAAAAAATATCCAAGGAAATCCAACTCCCCCACTTCTCCTCGGCCAATTGGAACCCGCCACATTGCCAATGCATGCTGAGGAAGAGTTTGATGGGAAAATGATGCCCGTCTAGGTGTCAAAATATAGAAAATGCCAAGGATGCCCTAGAAATTGATTTTTTCACCAAGGATGGAATTTTTTTTGAATTGGAACCAAACAAAGCATGATTTTGAGCATTTCTCGACCTTGGGACTGGATTTTTGAATGCATACAAGTATAAATCGATCAATTTTGATTTTTCATGATCGATCAAAAGGGAAAACATGACATAGCCCAAAATTTTTGAAAAATTAGGGCACAAACAAGGCATGCATGGATTTTTCTCTCAAACTAGGGTAAAACAACCAATTTGTGAGAATTTTTAAAACATTCAACTAAAAGGGACAAGTTGCAGACCATTATTTCGAAAAATAAAACATTTTTGAGCAAGTACAGATTTGAAAAATTAGGGCAACATGGTGCAAGCTTGAGTATTCTTATAAAATGGGGCATGTCAAATGATTTTCAAATAGACTAAGGCATGGGAACAGAGGCAGAAAATTCATTTCATCTATTAAAACTATAGAAAATGTTTCAGGAAATCCAGAGTGAAAGGAAAATTATGGCAAAATAATAGAGGATCAAAATGGACACCCACAAAGGTTAAGAGTAAATACGTGAAAGAAGGGCTAGGTAGGAAATAAAAATAGGAAAGGAAGGTGTAGGTGAAGAATTATGTAGATGGAAGAGGGTAAAATGTTATTCTGGTGAAGTGGGATAGGTATTTAGGTGAAATGAAGTAAGATAGTGAGTAAATGATGATAAAGGACAATAGGTGTGTAGGTGAATTAGGTAAAGGGGGTAGGAATTATTGATGTGGTTGGGCATGGGTGATGGGTAATAGGTGATTTGAGGTGGTCAAGTCTTGACAAGGTTGTGTTGGATGATGTAGGTGAGAGATTAGCTCAGGATGTAGGACAGAGTACCACCCCTACTGGTACAGATGCAGCCAAGTGTGACTACGGAGGAGAGGGAGAACACGACCAAGGTTGGGACTTAGTGTGATCAGACGCTATAGGTGTATAGCCCAGGATCATAGTTTGATGGTCACTCTCATCAATTGATGGGATTCCATGACCAATACCTTTCACTTTCCGAATGAGCAAGATGACCATCACCTTGGAGGGTGTATATAAGATCTTGTGGCTTCCTATTATTGGGGAGACAATAGATTCCATTTCATCAGAGGCATCGGTGAAGCTGATAGTGGCTTTATTTGGTGAGGTGATGGCAAGATGAGCTAAGGTATCACAACACGAGTTTGAGCTTATGGGGACATGTATGCGGCTTACCCGTAGGAGAACTAGGTTGTCTAGTTCTGATGATGGTGACAATAGTAGGTTGTTTTGTATTGCCAAATTTTAAGGGTGATAGGTTTCCTCGAGAATTGGTGGGAGTGCTACCAGGATGTGGTCGAGGAGTGGATATGCATATTCACTTAGGCACCAACTTTCCTAGTTTAGTTTTATAGGGATTTATGGACCTATGGAAGATTGAGGAGATTTGGTGTGTTTTGTACCTTTTTATTACACTGTTGGGCATATGAGCACATTATGTGTGTTTGTGCTCATTGGTTTACCACAACATGATTATTGGTTTAGCGGGTGGCATGTACTTAGAGTTCATTTCAGATGATGGGTACCAGTTAGCTGAAAAACCGAGGGTGGCGAAGGGACACATATGATGTGTCATACTACAGGAAGTGATTGGAGGGCATTTCTACAGTTGATATTGTGTGGAGACCATATGTGAACTATCCATTGTATAGAGGCATGGCTAAGGAGTTATAGTAGCTTCAGCTATTGAGATGGATATAGGGGTGGCGGTTCGGGGAGCATGAGATGATACTTCTGGATAGGGTAAGACAACAGTTTGGATTATGCCAAGACATTCCCCCACCTTTCCCATAGTACCAGAGAGATGATGTGGAGAGACCCATGTCTCCACCACATTTGAGCATGTTCAACAGGGCAAGAGGAGTAGGTGGTAGATAGATGGATTGATGATGTGAGTGTCACTGATGGATAAAGGTAGTGATGGGTGGCAAAGCTATAGGTGGCACCGCTAAGGATAGGGTAGTTGGATTTAACCACTATCATAGTGTAAAGGGATACTTTACAAGGTCAGGTGGCCACCCTATAGGCACATATTACAATATTACAAGGACAACTGATAGGGTCAGAGGCACAGGAAGCCACTTTATAGGCTTAGGTGATATCCCTACAGGCCCAGGTAGCACAAGGATAGGCACCCGCATAGGGTGGAGATGGGGATGGAGGACAGGTTTCTGCCTTGCATGCACAAGTTTCCTGGTTTACAGGGTCATTTGGCCACTTTACAGGCACTAGTTATGGCCTTATTGGCCCATGTTTTAGCATAGGTACAAGTACCCCCACAAGCCTAGGGACAGGGTCCCATATTATAGGCACCTGCACTAGGAAAGAGTCCCGTGGAATAAGCAGGAGGGCATGCTTTAAGATAGGGGCTGAGGCCATTATTAGCAGGGAAAATTTCACAGGTTGCAGTGAGACCCATGACACCACCATCAGAATGTGTCAATGGCAAGGTTCAAGGGATGCCCTGAATGAGGCTCGCTACTATCAAGATCACCTGACGACTGCAGGTATATATGTTCCCTCATATTCCTAAGTACAAATCCAGCACACATCCAGTGAGTAGGATGAGATCTAGGACTCATAGTTCAGGGAGCATCATAGGGGGTCATCGAGCCCATGTATAGGGCCTATGTGGGAGAGAAGTTACGATTTCTTGGAGGCCAAGCCTAGGGTGAGGGCCAGGAGGAGACTAGGTGAGACTGGACATGAGGATATCAGGTGGGGTGAGGATTAGTCACTATATGTGACATTTATATGATCATTTGATTTATATATATATCAGCCTGTGTGCCGAAGACGTGAGATTGTATATGAGAGTTTTTGAGATACTGGTATGTATTGTATTTGTATCTATGTATATATGTAATACACAGACTCTCCCATTTATATAGTTTATGATGTTTACTGGATGGATGATGTACTCATTTTAATTTCCATTGTTATTGTGTATTGATGGAAACTAGGTGAATTAGGCATGATTGAGTCAAGGTCATGTAGGCATGATTGAGTTTAGGTCATTTAGGCATGATGGAGTCATTAGGTGATAGGCATGGTAGTAGGTATGTAGGCATGATGGAGTTTAGGCATGGTGGAGTCTAGGTGAGTTAGGCATTTTAAGTGAGTTAGGCATGATTTGGTCATGTTTTTGGGTTTGATTTAATTTCCAAGTTATTGGTTATTATGGAAAATAAATGATGATGTATATGTATGTGTGTGTAAATTTCCAAATATTTGATATCATGGAAATGTGAAATGATTGATGTATGATATGGTGATGTTATAAAATGGTAAATATGTATATTTTTATGATTGTTTAATTTCCAAGTTTTGTGTAAAATGGAAACTAAGGTAGAATGTGAATAAAAAGGGGGGGAAAAATGGTTAGGGGAAAGAGTGGCTGAGCTAACCTCTAATGGCCCCATGCCCTAATTTGGAGTGCTTGCCTACATAGCCCTGACGAAAAAGGGGCCTCAGGATGATGTAGTTCTCCCATAAGCTAGGGAAGAATATGATGAGGTAGAGGAATGGGTTGGTAGGTTTTAGGCATGATTGAGTCTAGGTCAGTTAGGCATGGTTGAGTTTAGGTTGTTTAGGCATGGTTGAGTTTAGGTCGTTTAGGCATGGTTGAGTCTAGGTAATTTAGGCATGGTTGTTGTCTATAGTGAATAGATATGGGTGATTTTGTTGGAAAAGGAATTTCTATAATTTAGGTGTTAAAGGTTTGGTCCTGTATAGGAGGATCAATAAGTAAGAAAAGAGGTGAATGGTAAGAGGAGACAAAAGTGTCACCTAATTGATAAGAACCCT
This sequence comes from Taxus chinensis, assembly GCA_019776745.2. NCBI lineage: Eukaryota > Viridiplantae > Streptophyta > Pinopsida > Cupressales > Taxaceae > Taxus > Taxus chinensis. The sequence continues at coordinate 20,576,108 of CM034157.1, forward strand.
GATGAGTCTATCATACCAAAGATTGGCTTATGAACATAAAACCCTAAAAGGCGTTGCATGATTGACTGTTCTATGGGTGAAGAAGGTCACATGATCATGAAATGTCACATTTGTGGCATGTCCCTTGAGTAGGTGGAAGGTTAGAAAGGAAAGGTGGTGAGGTGAAAGAAGGTTGGTTTAGCATAACCTGGTGTGTGACAACATGTCTTTTTTAAAGAGACTTGAGATCAAAATAGGCAAGTCCATGACAAAAAATTCATCTTTTTTTTTTTTTCTTTTTTTTATAGACTGATCAATGTGGGAAGTCTATGTGGGATGAGTAGGTCTTTGTGAATATCTCCTTGGTCTTCATGAATGTGGGAAGCTTTAATATTTTTATTTTATTTTTGCAAGAATAGTCTTCTTTTGTGTGATAGACTATGTACAATATGGCTAGCTTTGTATAGCTATCCTTTGAGGGAGCAATCTATTCATAGCAGGAAGATATAAATATTAGATTTCCTTTTTGAGGGAGTCATATTTTTGTGAGAAGTTTGACTCAAGGATTTTTGAATTTAAAAATCCCATATATTTCTTTTGAATTTTTTTTTTGGACTTTTAGGTCATGGACAAGACTATAGAGAAGGATAGGCTCCTATTATGAAGACAAAACCATAGCACACAAGGGTTAGCTATGAAAGAAAGGTTTTAAGTGATGAACAACCATGGGATTCCATCTTGAAAAAGATGAAAAGTATCCATGAGAATCATGCCATGAGTAGAGCCATGGTACTCATATTGAAGATAAGGCTGAAAAGTGACAGGTAATCACATGATTCTTGTTTAGTCATTGATCCTTAAAATAGGTAAATGGAAGGTGAATGGTGCTCAAGGGACAAGCGTTTAATAGACATAAGGTGATCTAGGACTTGATTCAACAATAGAATGGTTGAAGATGCAAGGAATTGAGGGGCTCAGGTTTGGGTTTACCTTCGAGTGAAGACAAATGATAAGCACCTGATCCATAGGTATGAGTAACGATATAGGGTCCAAGCCAATTAGGAGAAAATTTTCCCCGTTTACTTTTCTCCTCTTTTGTTACATGTTGATTTTCCTTTAGGACGAGGTCACTAACCTGGAAGGTTCATTCTTGGACACATTTATCATAGGCACATTTGATACATTTTTGGTAGATTTGGAGGTGATCGAGAGCATTGAGATGATGTTCATCTAATAACTCGAGTTGTGCCAAATGGTCCTGGAAAAAATCATCATCATTGAGCATATCTTTGAGTGAGATACAAAGAGATGGAATTTGGACTTCAAGAGGTAGGAACAACCTCTATACCATAGACCAAAGAGAAAGGTGTGGCAATAGTTGAGGTATGAATACTAGTACGATAAGCCCATAAGGAAAAAGGAATGTGCGTGTGCCAATCCTTTCCAGTATCATCAACCACTTTCATAAGAATTTTGTTTAAGGTTTTGTTGGTTGATTCAGCTTGGCCATTTGTTTGAGGGTAATAAGGTGAAGAAAAACTGAGTTGAATGTCGAAGGCATCACAAAGTTTCTGTAGGTTTTTGTTTTTGAATTATTTTCCATTATCAGTGATGAGGTGGTGAGGAACACCAAAGAGAAAAATGATGTGATGGTTGATGAATTCACATATTTTCTTACCTTTCATAGAAATGAGAGGCATGGCTTCCACCCATTTAGTGTAGTATTTGGTAGTGGTAATAATCCATTGATGACATTGGGAAGAATGAGGATTAATCTCTCTGACAAGATCCAAACCCCATTGAGAGAAAGGCCAAAGGTCTCGTGTGACCTGTAAGGCATGACTAGGGGTGTGATGAAGATTAGCATGTTGCTGAAACTTCACACAATGCTTGACATAGTCACAACAATCATGGTTTAGGGTTGGCTAGTAATATCCTAGGACAAAGAATGTGTTTAGTGACAACTAAACCACTAAAGTGACCCCCACAAATTCCATCGTGAACTTCCTTGATGGTGTAGGGAATTTCAGAACTTGTAAGGCATCGTAAGAGGATACCGTCAAATCCACATTTATAAAGAAGACCACCCATGATGACATAGTGAGAGACACTTTTGAAAAAGGCTCGTTGTCCATTGTGAGTGAGATCTAGAGGTAGAATGGAAAGGGAAAGGTAGTCAAGCAAACTACTTATACCAAAGGTCATGTGGGTCAGTTTCAATATTTTCAAAAACAAGGCTGATGTTTTGAAATAGATAAGAATGTGATTACAACCTTTGTACTATGACAAATATTTTTGATTTGGAGGGTGAAGTGGGGATTTGAGAAGCAAGATAGGCCATGGTATCCACAAATTTATTAGTGGAACATAGGGGTGGTTTGAAGTTCATAATGGTCAAAGGTAGTCAAAATTATGTCAACATGATGCTTATACTTTTGAAGTATCTCATTACGACACTGGTATATACCATTAACTTGGTTTACAACTAGTTGGGAATCACCAAAGATATTAATTGATTTAATGTCTAAGGAGATGGTGGTTTGAAGACCTAACATGAGTGCTTCATATTCGGTGATATTGTTAGTACAATCAAAATCTAGTTTGAAATATAATGGCATAGGCTCACCATCAAGAGGAATGAGGATAACTCTGGAACCACCCCCATGCTGACATTTAGAACCATCAAAGAATAAGGTCATCTGGTAAATGGTATCATCCAAAGAGAGGGTACGATGGATTCATCTGGGAAATCAAAGTTAGAGGATTGATTTCCGGAGAGAGGTGCATCTGTGAGTTGGTCAGCGATGGTTTGTCCTTTGACATATTTTTGATGGGTGAATTCAAGGTCTAGGTCTGCAAGAAGCATGAGCCAACGTGCAACACATTGATGTTGGTAGGGCTTAGCGTACATGTAATGTAAGGGGTTAGTATTGGTGACAAAAAAGGTTTTGTGGTTGAGTAGGTAATGGAAAAGTTTAGTGGCAACAAAAACTAAGGCTAAGAAATTTTTTTTGGCATGAGTAAATCTAGTTTTGTATTCTAAAAGTGTATGACTTATATAATAAAACACTTGTCCCCTGTGTTTCTCATCTTGATGAATGAGCATGGTACCCAAGGAATGATCAGTAACATAAATATAAAGGTAAAATGGTTGGTCATCCTTAGGGGGAATGAGCACAGGTGGTTGGAGGAGGTATGTTTTAAGGCATCAAAGGATTTGTGGCATTCATCATCCCATTTGAAGGAGACATCCTTTTTGAGGAGATGATGAAATGGGTGGTAGTGGTCAGAAAGCTGTGAAATAAAGTGATGAATAGATTGCAACTTTCCTTTCAAACTATGAAGTTGAAGAAGGTTAGTAGGTGGAGGCATTTTGAGAATAGCCTTGATTTTAGTGGGATCAACTTCTATGCCATGCAAAGAAACAATAAAACCAAGGAGCTTGCCAGAGAGAACTGCAAAGACACACTTCTTAGGTTGAAGGTGAACACAGTACTTGATGAGACAGTCGAAGATGACCTTAAGGACTGTAAGGTGTTTGGCCCGATGTTTGGATTTGGCAAGAAGATCATCAACGTAATCTTCCAATATGTGATGCATAATGTCATGAAAGATATAAGTCATAGCCCACTGATATGTAGCACCAATGTTTTTAAGGCCAAAGGGCATGACACGATAGCAGAAGGTCCCCAAGGAGTGATGAAGGTGGTTTTGTGTTGATCTTTTGGGGAAAGTAATATTTGGTTATAACCTGAGAAACCATCCATGAGTGATAACATCTCATGGCCGGTGGTGAGATCAACTAGTTGGTCAATACTAGGTAGAGGAAAGTCATCTTTGGGGAAAGCTAAGTTAAGGTCATGGAAATCCATGCAAATGCAGAGTCCCCTGTCACTTTTGTGACAGGAAAAATGTTAGAGATCCATTGGGGATAATCAATGGGTAGGATGAAGGAAACCAAAAGGAGGCATTGAAGTTCTTCTTTGACAAGAAGGGAAATGTGAGGATGCATTTTCCGTAGCTTCTATTTCATGGGTTTGGCCTTAGGAATAGTTACGATATTGTGGACCAAAATGTTTGGGTCAATACCAGGCATATCAGCATAGGACCAAGAAAAATCATTGCTATGATCCCGAAGGAAAGAAGTAAAAGCTTCTGTTCAGCAGAATCTAAAGATTGGCCTATTTTTAGAATGTGCGGGTTGTCCTGAGTGTGAATATTGATTTTGATGGTCGATTCATTTAACATGGTTTGTGTCTCAGAAGGTAATGATTGGTGAATATAAGAATCTTCCACACCAAGGTAGGTGAGAATAGACTCATCATCCTGACATTGAACAATGTTAATAGAAGGTGTATCATCATTGATCATGTCAGGATACAGGAAGGGAAGAGAAGAGGGAGCCTCACCATCTTGTTGATAAGTTAGAGGTCCCAAGGAAATGGTGTTCATGATTTTTTTTAAGAGGAATGGATTCTGGATCCATAGATTCTGTAGGTGAAGGTGGTGAAGTTGGTTGGTGAAGAAGGTGGAGAAGGTTTATCATCCTCAATGAGTTTGACTCAGGCCTTCTTGGGAGATGGTTCAGAAAAGCCAATACCACTACGGTCTTTATGTTTACGATTGGTGCATGGGATGACAATATGTGGCCTTGTTCATAGAAACCAAAGCCAAAGCCCTTCCAAGCACAAGTGATGGAGGAAGGTGTGGGTGAAGTGGTGGTTGGTGAGAGATTGAAGGTCAGAGGAAAATGGTCGAGTTTGGGAAGGTGGCTCAGGTGAGTAGGTAGAAGCATCAAGTCCCCCATATGTTAAGTTGGTGTACGAAGGTGGGGAGGACCATAAGGGGAAACCTCACCTATGTGGTTATCATAGTGGGAATGTTGGTGAAGTTTACCATACTCTTGAGGAGTAAGGAATGTGTCAATGTTATAAAGGTGGTACTCCCCCAGAGTGAGACATTGAAAAACACCTTCTAAGGGATCAGTAGTTGATATGTGGGTAGTGGGAATGGATGAATTACTGGATAGTTGGGGAAGAAGAAGCATTGGTTGGTTGAGAAGTAGATGGGTTAGCTGATGGGTTAGCTATAGAGGTTGTGGACAGTAGTGGGAATAGAGGAGTTAGGTGTGGAAGAGGTAGTGGAAACATTGGTGGATGGGGCCATGGGTGAAGGAGAGGTGGTAGTGGTGGTAGATGCCTTAACTGGTATAAGGACATCATTAGGTCGATACAACATGTTACAGGTCTTGAATGGTGAAGGGTCAGCTGGAATGGTATAGTTATGTCCTTCATGTTCAAATTTTAGACAACGGTTTAAGGTTGAAGGAACACAACCCATGGCATGGATCCAAGGTAGGCCAAACAACATGTTGTACTATAATTCCCCCTCTAAGACATAAAATAATTTTGGAATGGTATGGGGACCCACACGAATGTGGAGAATGATGGTGTCAAGTGTGGAAGTTATGGCATCATTGAATGAATGCAACATAATTATTATGCATGTAATTGAAGGGATGCACATTTGGTTGTACACATGGGAAGAAATGATGTTGATACTAGCACCTCCATCAATCATAACACATCAAACACGTATATTATCAATGTAGATAGAAATGAATAGGGTGGGATCAAGATCATCTGATTGGAGAGGTACAATCTCATCATCAAAGAAACTGAGAGTGGCTACTTGATGAGTGGTAGTGGGTGTGCAGAGGAAGGGGATGAAGTGGTGAGAGAGGCCACATGGTGAGGAGTGATAATGGATGCCATAGGAGTAGGGTCATTAGGTAAAACCTCAATAGATTGTAGAACCTCCATGAGGGCATGTCGATGAGACTCAGAGGTTTGGACAAGGTCGTACAAAGACATTTTGAGAGGAGATTGGTGTAATTGTTTAATCATTGTACGATGGGAAACCCCATCAGAAATAGGGTATGTGGGTCCACAGATGGTGATTTTTGGTGTAGGTGTAGATGGTATATTGGGTACAAGAGTGGCAAATGGGCTGGTTGTTTTCTCCTTTCCTTTGTCTTTCTGGTGTGAGTGGCAATGTTAACCATATTAATATGGGGTAAAGGAGCAAGTGAGTCATGATAGGTGTAGCGAAAGGATGGGAAAAAATATGGTGAGGGAATATACTGGTTTTGTGAAAAGAATGCAGTGCATTGACATTTTGGTGGAGGTTTGGCTAGCTCTCTTATGTGGACCATATTGATCTCGAATGTTGGAGGAGGATAAAAGGGTTGTGGAGGTGGAGATGAAGGTCATCTGAATAGGTAAGGGGTGAGGATGTGTGGTGATAGGTGAAGGTGGAATAGGGTCCTCATCTAAAAGATCATCATCGTCAAAGTTTTCTTCAGGAGGACATAGTTGGAGAAGAACAGTCTTAAGAGCCTTACAATTTTCCACATCATGCCCTGACACATGATGGTAAGTGCAAATTTTTGTATCATCAAACCCTTCTGGTTTAGGTTTGAGTGGGTCATAAGGTCTAATTCATGGCAATGTGATGACAAAGGTTTCTAAAAAGGTTAGCTAAGTTGTTTGTGTAAGACCCTGCCAATGGATCACAATGCAAAGTAAGTGTGGGTCGAGATGGAAGTGTGGGTGATTTTGGTGGGAGAGGTGCCACATGAGGTGGAATCAGAGGTTGAGTCAGGTTTGACCACCTGTTTAGTAGGTAGTATGGTTTTAGGTTTGGATTGCACCTTCTTGGGTAAAGATGTAGCAGATGAACTAGCAGTTGAAGGTGTTGTAGGTTTAACTACCTCTTTGGAGGGTAGTGGATTTTTGGATTTTGGTTGCACCTTAAATATTAGCAGGGTAAAGGTGTATATTTAACTAAGGGTAGTGAGGAGTGCTTGGGTAAAGGTGAAGGAGAAGTGATGATGTAGAAGGGAAGCAGATGGCGGAAGGGGATGGGTTAGCCAAGGTGATAATGGAGGTGCGGTGAAGGTTGTGGGAAGAGGCAAGGTGGAAGGTATTGGTTGAAGAGAAGGAAATATAATGGGTAGTGACGAGGCTATTAGAAGTGGTGTAGGTATAGGTGGTAAAAAGGATGCAGGTAATGGTGAAGGCATATGCTGTGTAGGTAATTTAGGTCTAATAGAGGATTGTGTTGAGGATGTGGGCTGCCATGTTTTTAGTTTACCTTGGGTAGGAGGTTACTTGGCCAAGGTTGATGGGTGGGGCCCTAGGATAGATGGAAGTGGTGAAGGTGACAAAAGGGTAGTAGGTGAAGCCGGTGTATGTGGCCTAAGAGGTTGGGTCTTCCTCTTAGGCATGGGAATAGTCTTTGTGTGCTGGCTTGTGAGGATGTGGCTAAATCTAGTTTGATAGGAGGATGGACTAGGCTTGATGTCGGCATGACTCCCAAGGTATGGGTAGCTTTGGATATAGGTGAAGGAGTAAGTGGTTTAGGCACAGGTGGTTGTGGAGGTAATGGTAGAGGTGTAGGTGTGGGTGAAGGTGATGTGGAAGATGTCATCATGAATACCTTAGGTATGATGGATTTCATCGCTCCAAACACTTTGGGGTAAATGGTAGAAGTATCAGTGGATGACATCTACATTTGAGTTGAAAACAGGCATTTGAAGGTGCCCCCAAAGCATGGAATGATCAATGTAGTCTACATGTTCTGCCAAATGTGAGAATGGTGTTGTAGTGGAATGAACTAATGTTGATTTTGGTGACTCCCTGTAAATAAATTCTGGTGCCTATAAAACAGGGAAGTGATTAGCTTCTGACTCTATGGGTAAAAGATATGAGAGAAAATCAAGTGGATCCTTGAAAACCGATGGAGAGTTAAATTTTACTAAAAGGGAAACTATCAATGGGTCATCCACATGTTGGGGAGAAGGCAAGGTGGATGAGATAAGGTCTTCTTTTGATGAAGGAGAAGGTAAAATGACTCTTCCGTAGGTAGGAGAGTTAATAAGTGTTGTGGGTTTCTCATCAGGTCGGGGAGTAGATGGGACAATTAAACTTCATGTGATATAGTGGTATCCTCCTTTGGTAGAGGAGATAATGATGGGCACTCCTCCATGGATGAAGGATTTCGTGCAAGAATTTCCTCAATAGATGAAGTAGGAGGAAACTATGTGGAAGGAGCTGGTAAGATGTCAAAAATAACATGAACCTCATGGATATTACCATCATTGGCCGAGGAATCACTAGTTTGGTTGGATGAGGGGGTGTGATTCGGGAATGGCTTCTCGAAAATATGAAGGTTTTGGTTAGCCGGTGCATTCGGATTGTCCAAGATGAGATCCCCTTTATCTAACATTTCTTGGACAATGTTTTTGAAAGTGATACAGTTACCATCACTGTGACCTTGAACATGATGGTAATTGTAGTAATCATTTTCATTGTACCATATAGGCACAGGGTGAGAAGGGTCAAAACCAGTATGTGGTTTGATGGGTGGAAGGGTAATGGCTCCATCTTTTAAGATTTTTTCTAAAACGATAGAGTAAGGCTCTCCTATGGGGGCATACTTGTGTTTCTCTCTTCTAAACTGAAAGGTCTGGATGGGGGAGAGGTTAGATGAAGGTTTTGATTGGTTGGATGGATGAGATGGGCTAGATTTTAAAATGACCATGTTGGTAGACCCCTTGGTTTTAGAATAGGTATTTTGGGGTTTGGAAGAAGAAGAAGTATCATTTGATTTGAACGCAGTGTTTTTGTTACACAATTGTAGCTTCTTTTCTTCAAGGGCATGAATTTCCAGCTTCCGGGCCATGGTAAATGCCTCATCAAAGGTGTGGAAGGTTTGGACCTAGAGAGTTGGTGATATATGTCTAGCACAAGCCCTGGTAAACAATTATATTAACTCTGTCTGAGGTAATTGGAATGTAAGTTGGTTAATCAGGTTGCACCATCGAGTGAAAAAATCTGTGATAGATTCATCTTCATACTGGCATGTGGCATATAAGTCAGTCATGGTGACTTTCTTGACAATATTGATAGAAAAGTGGTCAAGAAAATCCTGAGCAACCTGGTTAAATGAGAGGATAGAATGTCTAGGTAAAGAACTATACCAATCCAAAGTGGGTCCCGTCAATGACATTGGAAATGTTTGAAGGAGCAACACATCATCATGAGCGATCAGGTAGCAGACATGTTTAAAATACCACAAGTGTTGTTGTGGATCTTCTTTGCTATTGAACTGGTTGAATTTTTGGCATTTCCCAATGCATAGGGTATGGGTGAATAGGAATGGATGGGTGAATGGGCTCATTGCAAATCTCATCATATGTTAGAGAGTTACGTGAACCTGAGACAAATGCTTCCAATGTCTGCATCTTGTCCATCATCATTTTGATTAGGTCATTGGTGGGTTGTGATGATGGGGCACCCCCTGAGGTATGAGGGGGTAAATAAGATTGGTATGATGTAGATGACATCCCAGTGTGTGGTGGTGCTACGTATGAAAATTGTGATGGAGGGATATGAGAGGGAATGGAGGTGGAGGGGAAGTAACCAGAGTAAGCAGTAGAGGAAATAGGTGGTTGTTGGTAATATGTATATGTAGGTGGGGTGGATGTAAAGACCCTAGTAGTGATTGGTGGAAGAGACTAGGGGATAGAGAGGATGAGGTTTTGGAAGGGAGTGTGGGTTGCCGACACCAAAGGTGGCTGGGATGTGATAGGTATATAGGTAGTGGAAGACATGGGCATGCTTGTACTGAGGGTGGTGGATGTAGGCACGGTGGATGCCATAGGGGTGATAGATGATGTGGGTGTGATAGATGTTGTAGGTACAATAGATATTGATGAGGTGGGGTCAAGCTGAGAAACAACAGGTGGTAAGGTGGAGGCAGCCAGGGAAATGTTGGTAGTGGCGGAGGTAGAAGTGGGTGCAAGTGTAGGTGGGATGGATACAGGCATGTCGTAGATAAGTTTCCTAGATGAGTCATGAGTGGATGAATGGGCTAAGTAATATTGTAAAGTGGCGGGGTTCTGATCAAGGAGTTTTGTAAACTCCTCATCACCAGTGTTGATGGTGATAGGTTGACTGGGATCCATGGGTGATAGAATGGAAGGTGGTGATGGGCTAGGCGGGAGTGGCTGAAGGCTAGCGTGGAATATGAGGGTGTTGGCTTGGCTATGATTCAAAACCATGTGGGTTAGTGTAGACCTGGTAATCTGATCTCTGTAGATGACACAGAAGAACAGAAGGAATAGAGAAAATAATTCTGGTAGGTGAAAATTGGTGTTGTTTTAATTAAAAAATTAAAACATAGGAACCGACGGTGGTTTGGTAACCGATGTTGGTGATAGAGGGTAACTGATGATGGTTAGGGTGACCGATACCAGTTACTATGAAAAATAAAAGATTTGTAAATGTGGCAATAAATGATGAAAATGGAGCAAATATGGATTTTGACAGTGGTTTCAAAGACCCAGAGGTATGGTGAAGTATCTAAGGAACCTCAAAAAGAATAGAAATGTGATGAGAGCTACTTTGGTTAAAATGACCAAAAAAGTAGGAAAAATGACAACAGGTCAGGTAAACTGATGATGGTCAGATGAGTAAACCGATGACGGTCGTTGGACCAATGCCGATTCACTGTGAAATTTTGAAAAGATGGAAAAAATTGAATTTAGTGACTTAGATCAAATAAAATACCAACCCAGAAATTTGAGTATGGAAATGATGGACCCTACACACTCAGAAAGAGTTATGGAATACACCAACTATGATTATGGAGTGTGAAAGGAAGAAAGAATGGAGAATATGACCTCACACCTCAAAACACAAATCAAGCAAAAACTAGCAAACATGAAATCCTATGTGGTTGATTTTATGTTCCATCTTATGCCATTTAGGACTGACTTGTGAATAGAGCAGAGTTTTTGGTTTGATAAAAGGTGCCCTATGAAAATCCAAGAACTAAGGATAGTTTCAGGTAAATGTTTGGTGGCAGAGGTCCTTTCTCTGAGATAATGACTGGACAGAGAAACCATTTTGGTGCCCACTATCAATCCTCTGATCATGTGATCGTTGACAACTTCTTCCAGGCAGGATGTTGTTTAATAAAATGAGTACTTTATTTTGTGTGGTTTGGTGTAGAGAAGAGAGTGTGCACTACAATTCAATTAGTCAACCATCAGCTGGGCATGAATTCTAGCGTATAGGTTGCCCACAATATTTAATGTGAGCTAGTGATGCAACACATCAGAAATGAAAAAATTCCCCTCTTTTAAAGTCAAGTTTCGACAAATTTTGAGTCGGTACTTGGAGTATTGGATCACGTGTCGAGCCTAGTATTGTTTGCAGTTTTCCATTCCATGGAGAACAATTTGAAAGTTGAGTGTAATGGTGGAGTTTTTCCCCTTCTTTTTATTTTCTTCCCATAGTCGGGAATGACAGGCATATCTTCCCCGTTAATTTTTTCCCCAGCATCCACGGGTAGTACGTGGACATCTCTGATTGGATGTGGTTTGGCCATGTTTCAAGCATCAGTGGAAGCCTCCACGTGTCCAAATGATGCAACTCCAAGGGTAGGGCCCAAGGGACAGTCCTCAAATAAGCGCAGGCTTTCCACGTGTCCCAGGTCCAAAATGAAGACAAAACAAGCCTAAATTGGCTAAGTATGGAAGGTTCAATGGACGGTCCCATGTGCCTCATTGGCACAACTTCAAGAGTGAAGCTAGGGGTAGTTCTCAAACTTGTGCCAGTCCTCCACGTGTCCCAGGTCCAAAAAGAGAAAGAGTCGATCGTTAAAATTGACTAAGTATGAGCGGGTCGGCTAAGTATGGAAGCCTCCACGTGCCTCAACGGCGCAATTTCAGAAGTGAAACCAAAGGGCCAATCTCCAAATGAGTGCCATCTCACCATGTGGTCAAAGTCAATGGAGAGACAGAGTTGGCCATTGAAAAGTCCAAGACTGGCGGAAGGAGCCATGCGTCAGCTCGGCGCAATTTCAGGAGGCATTTCCAAAGCAAAAACTCAAATGAGCACCAACTCTCCACGTGTCTAGGGGTCAACATAAGTCAAGAAGGAAATAGGCAATTTGTGAATTGGCTAAGTATAAAAGAACTCAAGTAAGAGCTCTCCAGACTGTATGTCATCTGTTGCAAAACTTCAAAGGCAAAAAATGCAAAAGGCGTCCGCAGGCCCACTTCAGTTTAAATCTCTCCCACGTGGACGACTCAAATTTAAAGTTTGCAAAGGCAGGGTGGATGGTTGGGATTCAATGCGTCTGGTTTTTCCACCAGGCATGGAAATGGCCGAGGCGTTTGAGAAGTTCAGAGAATGGTTTCTTGAATCAGTTTCATCATTTTTCTGTAACCAAATGTAACCGTTCTCGAAAACTATTTATTGGATTTTCCATGCCATTGTTTGGGTTGGATCCTGAGACTCTGTAAAGGTAATAGATTCGAAGTAATCAATACAGAAGTTTTCCCCTTTCTTCCTCTGCTTTTCTTCTTTCCATGTCTGAAACTTGGGAATCATCCATCTTTTATGATAGGAAACTTTGTGTTCTTGTTTATATGATTTCTGGAACTTTGTGTCTGTGGAATTATATTGGTTATGAAAGTGAATGATTCTATTCTGCAACTCCCTGGTTCAATATGTATAAGGTGATACTCTGTCATCTATATTTCCTGAAGGTATTGTTATGTTCTTCCTTCCTCATCTCCTTAATTCTTCCATCCTTTCGTATTGATGATCTTTGGGCATAAAACGTTTCAAAGTATCAGGACTCCATGCTTTGAAAGTTGTACATTTGTATATAAGTTTTGTTGCTTGCTTTCAATAAGGGAACCTCTCCCATTAAAGAGGAGGGACTTGCTGTCCCCTGACTGTGGTTGTTAAAGTACATTTTAAAAACCCAACAGTTTTTGGTGACTCTACTGGGGATTTCATTTCAAATGGATCCCTTTCTAAAAGAACAATTTCAAGATCATTGTTGGTCTGGTGACTCTATGGTATACACATGGGAAGAAAGCTCTCGGGGTTGAGGATCCCCATTTTCAATTTTTGGAGCAACAAAACTTCTCTCTTCCAGTAAGAAAGAACAGAAGAACTCATTCTACAAGCACACCTCCTACTAAAGACAGAAATTCCAAGGATAGCGTTCCTCAGGAGCATCTCAGTCCTAATCTCTGTGCTTTGATACTTGCTGGTGTTTCATTTCCCCTTCAGTCAATTTTTCCAAAAATGGCAGTTCCCTTGCCTTGGGGACAATAGGTTGGGCCTCTTTCTCTTCCTCAACCATTACATGAGTTACCTAGGGGTAATAGGAAAATATTTCCAAAGTTCTGGGGTGATGGGAAAGTTCATCCAGATGAACACATCGCAAGCCTTCATTGTTGCATGTGGGATTCTTGGGGTTGAACATGAAGATGTCTCTGTCAGGATTTTTGTGGAGACATTACAGGACAATGTTGTTGATTGGTTCTACCATCTTCCTGTTGGGTCTATCACTAATTGGAATACCATGACAACTCAGTTTGAGCAGTGTTTCAAACCTGCTGAGGATGTGCATGCTCTGTTAGCACAAATTTCTCATATCAAGAAGGAGCCATTTGAGCCTATGAGGGAGTTTGTGGCTAAATTCAACAAGCTAATTAATAAAATTCCACAGAACACTCGTCTGGTGGATCAAATCCAAAAGTGCTTCTTCCTCAATGCCCAGTTTCCTGAAGTGAGTTATGCACTAAGGAGAGCTAACCTTGCAACTTTGGATGTTGATCATTGTTTGGCTATCAGTGTTGAGGATGATTTGATCATGTCTGGTAAACTGAAAAGAGAATCCTCCAAATCTAAAGCCTCTTCTTCTTCCTCTTCCCCTGGAGCCAATTCTGATCAGTTAGTATAGAAGCTTGCAAATGATCTCATTGCTCTCAAGAAACAATTGGCTCAGCATACCCCTTACCAAGATGTTCCAAGGAAGAATTTTCAGCCCAGGAACCATCTTCCTACTTCTCAGACCAGATTGGCTATTGAAGGCCCACCCATCAAGGTTCCAGTCAATGCAACTTGTGAAGTTGAAGAACCTAATGATGAGGAGTGTACTGAACTCTATGAAGAACAAGAAGAAGAAGTTGAAGAACTGGAAGAGTTTGGTGGGTCTCAAGTTCATTTCCTCACCACTGAAGGTATGGATGATGAAGATGAATATGAGGAAAGAGTGGCAGACATGAATAGTGAGTCATATGTTGTTATGACTTGGGAGAAAACAAACAGAAAAGAGAAAGTGATGTAGTTTGTCAAGAAGTCCAAGGAGCTTCCTATAACTATCCCAGTTGTTGCAAGAAGAGGAGCTCCTATTCCCACTGCCTCCACACAAAAGGTGAGTAATGCTAATTCCCCTTTTTCTCCTTTTGTTTCCAAAACTCCTTCTGATTCAAACTCCAAAACTGATAGATCAAGAGTCCCTCAAGTTCCTAGCAATGATGCTCCATCTACCTCTGGATCTTTTGATATCATTGATCACCTAAAAAAGACTAAAATCCAAATTTCAGAGGCAGAGTTTTACCAGACCCATCCAAAAGCTTTTGCTAAAATGGTAAACTTTGTAAATTCCAAATCCAAAGTCTCATCCAGTACTTCTAAAGGCCTTTTTCCCACCCCCTCTTCCTCACCTCAATCAAGCCTTGTGGCTGCAGTCACTTCCCTTAATGAGAAAATTGAACCATTCTATGTGACCCTTCTCATAGCTGGCCATAAACTCAGTAACTGTGTCATAGATTTAGGAGCATCAGACAATGTAATGCCTACAAAGGTAGCTCATGCCTTGGGTCTGACCCTAACATGTGCCTTTGGTTCCTGTTATTCCATGGAAAGTAAGAAAGTACCTTTGGTTGGTAGAATTAAAGATGCACAAGTAGCTTTTGCTTCTTTTCCTAGAGAAAAGGGTCTTAGCCACCATTTTGGTAGATGATATTCCTCCCTCATATGGGATGTTGTTGAGTAGAAATTTCTGTAAGGAGGTAGGAAGGGAAATTCAAATGGACTGGTCACATGCTTTGATCCCGGTCAATGGAAAAATGAAGAAGCTGCTACCTGAGAAACAAACTGAGTACATTGTGCAAAAGACTGATGACCCAAAAGCACAAATACTCTATGCAGATATAGGGCATGGTAACTATATGATCATGTCACAAGATGAGGAAAAACTTCCTAAGGGAGTGATTCATGATCCTAATGGCATTTGGGCTCTGGAGTTTGATGGAAGCTTCTCTTCAGCTGGTTCTGGGGCTGGTGTAGTGCTAACCTCTCTAGAAGGGAAGATTCATCCTTTTTCTTTCAAGCTCTGTTTTGAAAATACAAACAATACAGCTGAATATGAGGCACTCATACTTGGATTGAACATGGAAAAATAAATGGGAGTGAAGAATCTTTGTGCTCATGGTGATGCAGAGCTTATTGTGAAACAGGTAAGGGATCTTTACCAAGTCAAGAACAGGAGATTGAAGCATTATAGAAATCTTGTCTAGGATTCCATTGAGTTTCTTGATGCTTTCTCCATTGAGGTTGTGCCAAAAGAAAGGAACACTAGAGATGATTCTCTAGGTATCTTAGGATCTTTGATGATTCCTCACCCAGATTTCTCTCAGGAGAAATTTACCATTGAAATGATTCATAGGCCCAGTGTACCAGATAATGCAAACAACTGGCAGGTTTTCAACGATGATCAACATTTTCTCTCTTTCTTGGAGCTAAGGGATAATTTTGACCAGCTGTATTTTGAAGGAAGTGAGACCTTTCCTAGAGAGTGTGTATCTTCCAATGAAGGGGATATCAAGGAAGAGATTGATCAAGATGGCTGCATCAAATTGAAAGGTAACAAGATCCCTAAAGGCTGGTGAGTTTGGAAGACCTGTTTGATAAGAACAATAGGTACATTAAGTCTAAAACTTCCCAAGGAGCTCGGCAGTCTGCTGAGTGTGAAAATATTAATATTGGGAGTCTTGATGAACCCAAGATGGTGAACATTGGGAAATGTTACACTCAAGAGGAGAAGAAGAAGGCAGTAAATCTGCTAAAAAGGTATGCTGATGTTCTTGCCTATTCGTATGATGATCTCAAGGATTTTCAGCCAAAGGAGATGCAACATTTTATCCCTCTGAAACCTGGGATCAAACCGTTCAAGCAGAAACAAAGGCAGTACAATCCCAAGGTTGCTGGCACTATTTTTCAGGAGATTCAGAAGTTTCTAAAGGAAAAAATCATCTTTCCTATACACCATTCAACATGGATCGCCAACATTGTGCCTGTCAGGAAGAAGAATGGTGAAATTCACATCTGTGTGGATTTCAAGAATTTGAATCAGGCCTCTCTGAAGGGAAACTATCCTCTTCCCATGATGGATCAGGTTTTGCAAGTTGTCACAGGCTCTGAGATGTTGTCTATGCTGGATGGATTCTCTGGATACAATCAAGTGGAGGTCAGTACCCCAGATCAACACAAAACTACTTTCACTACTCCTTGGGGCACCTTTGCTTACAAGAGAATGCCTTTTGGTCTTATCAATGTTGGTGCCACCTTTCAGAGGGAAATGGACTTGGATTTTGGTAGTTTGAAGGGAAAATGTGTGGTTGTGTACCTTGATGACTTGACTGTTTTCTCCAAAACAAGGGCAGATCACTTTCAACACCTCGAAGAAGTCCTCCAGAAGTGCAGGGAACATGGAGTCTCTCTCAATCCAAAGAAGTCTTTCTTTTGTGTCACTGAAGGCAAGCTGCTGGGGCATATTGTCTCCAAAGAGGGAATCAAGATAGATCCAGAAAGAGTTCAAGCAATCCAACAGATTCCTCTTCCCACAAGTAAAAAGGGGTCCAATCTTTCTTTGGTAAGATCAACTTCCTGAGGAGATTCATTCCTGATTTTATAGAACTGACTATGAGCATTGCTCACATGATGAAAGGAAAGAAAAAATTTGGTTGTTCTTCTGAGGGTAAGGAATCATTTGAAGGGATCAAGCAAGCCATTGCTAAGACCCCCATCTTAGCATGTCTTGATTTCAAAAAGGACTTTATCATCTATTGCTATGCTACAGAGAATACCTTGGCTGTTGTGCTGACTCAGAAGAATTTTTAGGATCATGAGCTTCCAATTACATTCATGAGATATGTTTTGAAAATCTCATGAATTGAAATATACTATGATGGAGAAACATGCTTTTGCAGTGGTCAAAGCTGTCAAGCAGTTTCATTTCTATATTCTTAATTCTCACTCTGTTGTGCTTGTTCCTGATACAACCATCAAGTCTATTCTCACACAACAGGAGTTTGGAACTAAGAGAGGAAATTGGGTAGCAAAGGTCTAGGAATATGACCTAGATATCAAGCCAACTAAGCTAGTCAGGGGTAAAGGCTTATGTGAGCTTATTGCTGAAGGAGCTGATGCAGAATTGTCCAAAGAAGCAGTTGATGTTCCTGTTGTCCTTTTCCTCAGTTCAACAGATGAGTGGTATGCTGATATTGCACACTTTCTTACTTATGGAGAGTGTCCATCCCACTTGAGTGCCAAGGAGAAGAGGACTATTAAGTTAAGGTCTGCACAGTATGTGTTATGGGAGAATGCTTTGTTCAAGCGAGGCATAGATGGAAGATTCTTGAAGTGTGTGGACAAAGAGCAACAAAAGAAGTTGTTCTCAGCTTTTCATGATCAGGCTTGTGGAGGCCACTTCTCTTCTACTGTCACTGCTCACAAAATCCTTCGTGCTGGGTACTATTGGCCTACATTGTTCAGAGATGCATCCAAATGGGTAGGTAAGTGTGAAGCATGTCAGACTTTTGTTGGGAGACCTAAGTTGGCTGCTTTGCCACTAAAGCCAGTAGTGATTGATGAGCCCTTTCAACAATGGGGATTGGATTTCATTGGGACTCTTAACCCACCTTCCAGTTTTGGGCATACTCATGTGTTAACTGCTACAGACTACTTCACTAAGTGGGTAGAGGCCATCCCAGTCAAAAGAACTACTTCTGAGGTAGTGTGTAATTTCATTAAGGAGAACATATTGATAAGGTTTGGGGTACCAAACAAGATTGTGACTGATAATGCTTCAAATTTTTCTTCTTCTGAGATGATGGATTTCTGCTATGGTTATGGAATTTCCCTTGCTCACTCTTCAGACTACTACCCCCAAGGGAATGGACAAGTAGAATCAACAAATAAGAATCTGGTAACCATCGTTCGGAAGCTTGTCAATGACTCTCAGAGGAATTGGCACAAGAAACTTTATGATGCTCTCTGGGCAGATAGAATTACACCCAAAAGAGCAATTGGGATGTCTCCTTTTCAAGTGGTGTATGGTGTTGAAGCCCAGTTACCAGTGACAATGGAATTACCAGCCTTGCACTTAATGAAGGCTATTGAAGATTCAAGTTTTTCCAATTCCTTGGACAAGAGGATCATGTATCTCCAGAAGCTGGATGAAGACAGGTTGTAGGTTTTTGATAGGATATCAGCTCATCAACTGAAGGTGAAAGCTCTGTTTGACAAGAAAGCCAGACCTAGAGATTTTCAAGTGGGATACATTGTTCTGCTGTGGGAAAAAAGGCATGAACCTTGAGGAAGCCATGGTAAGTTTGATTCCCTTTGGCTTGGTCCTTTTAAAATCAGGCACTTTGCTAGAGAAAATTCATTCTATTTGGATTACATGGATGGTTCTCCTCTCCCACTTCCTTATAGTGGGTAGTATCTAAAGTTTTTCAAGTCCTAGGTGACTAGGTGGTCCTTCTGTATATTTTGTACAGTGTTTTGGTTTTGGGTCGTTCCTTTGTGTTTTGTTTTTGTTCTTCCTTTTTGGTTTGTTTCCTTTTCATGTGTTTTGTCTTCTATGTTGGTTTTCCTTTGACTCTATTTGCCCAATGGATAAGGCACTGGTCTGCTTTCCCTGAGTTTTTCTATGGTTCTTGATCTTGCCTCGTTCCTCTGTCAAGTCATCCCCAGAAAGAGCCAGTTGTTGTCGCCCTCAAAATTCCCCTCTTTTGAAGTCAAGTTTCGAAAATTTTGAGTCGGTACCTTGGAGTATTGGATCGCGTCGAGCCTGGTATTGTTTGCAGTTTTCCATTCCATGGAGAACAATTTGAAAGTCAGGCGTAATGGTGGAGTTTTTCCCCTTCTTTTTATTTTCTTCCCACAGTCGGGAATGACAGGCGTATCTTCCCCGTTAATTTTTTCCCCAACATCCATGGGTAGTACGTGGACATCTCTGATTGGATGTGGCATGGCCATGTTTCAAGTGACAGTGGAAGCCTCCACGTGTCCAAACGGTGCAACTCCAAGGGTAGGGCCCAAGGGACAGTCCTCAAATAAGCGCAGGCTTTCCACGTGTCCCAGGTCCAAAATGAAGACAGAACAAGCCCAAATCGGCTAAGTATGGAAGGTTCAGTGGACGGTGCCACGTGCCTCATTGGCATAACTTCAAGATTCAAAGCCAAGGGTAGTTCTCAAACTTACACTAGTCCTCCATGTATCCGAGGTCCAAAAAAGAGAAAGAGGCGATCGTTAAAATTGACTAAGTATGAGCGGGTTGGTAGAGGCCTCCACGTGCCTCAACGACACAATTTTCGGAAGTGAAACCAAAGGGCCAATCTCCAAATGAGTGCCAGCTTGCCACGTGGTCAAAGTCAATGGAGAGATAGAGTTGGCCATTGAAAATTCCAAGACCGGCAGAAGGAGCCACACGTCAGCTTGGTGTAATTTCAGGAGGTATTTCCTCGAGTGCACCTTTCCATTTCAATGGAGAGACAGATTTGGCCATTGAAAAAAGACGGTGGAAAGCCATGTGTCAAATTTGAGGCCAACTCTCCAGATCTCCACATGTCTAGGGGTCAACATAAGTCAAGAAGGAAATAGGCCCAAATTGGCTAAGTATAAAAGAACCAATGGAGCTCTCCACGTGTTAGCCTGGTGCAACTTCAAAGGTAAAAAAATGCAAAAGGCATCTGCAGGCACGCATCAATTTAAATCTCTCCCACGTGGATGGCTCAAATTTAAAGTTTGCAAAGGTAGGGTGGACAACTGGGATTCAATGCGTCTGGTTTTTCTGCCAGGCATGGAAATGGCCGAGGCATTTGAGAAGTTCAGAGAATGGTTTCTTGAATCAGTTTCATCATTTTTCTGTAACCAAATGTAACCGTTCTTGGAAACTATTTATTGGCTTTTCCACGCCATTGTTTAGGGTTGGATCCTGAGACTCTGTAAAGGTAATAGATTTGAAGTAATCAATACAGAAGTTTTCCCCTTTCTTCCTCTGCTTTTCTTCTTTCCGTGTCTGAAACTTGGGAATCATCCATCTTTTATGATAGGAAACTTTGTGTTCTTGTTTATATGATTTCTGGAACTTTGCGTCTGTGGAATTATATTGGTTATGAAAGTGAATGATTCTATTCTGCAACTCCCTGGTTCAATACGTATAAGGTGATACTCTGCCATCTATATTTCCTGAAGGTATTGTTATGTTCTTCCTTCCTCATCTCCTTAATTCTTCCATCCTTTCGTATTGATGATCTTTGGGCATAAAACATTTCAAAGTATCAGGACTCCACACTTTGAAAGTTGTACATTTGTATATAAGTTTTATTGCTTGCTTTCAATAAGGAAACCTATCCCTTTAAAGAGGAGAGACTTGTTGTTCCCTGACTATGGTTATTAAAGTACAATTTTAAAACCCAACACTATCATATAAAGTAAGATGACAAGATACAATTAATAGCTAAATTTAGTGGACTTCCTAGTGTGAACTAGATCCAGGAAGTGTGATACTTCCTTGACATTTGTCAATCCACGAATATATAACTCAATATAAAATAACTAAACATGCAAATAAAAGAATCGAATGCTAGTGTTTTGATTTAGGTGTCTAAGACTACTATCCATGTTGATCTAATTAAATTCTTGATAACTACACTAGTGAAGGTCCTAGGTCAGGTTACAGGTTGGGCAGGTGGTTTGAGGGTAATAGATGGGGTCTAGGTAAGATTTGGTGAAGTTTGGGTTGATTTGAAAGCTTTCTAGTCTAAGGTAGTTTTACCAGTCATAGATATCGATGTTGATCTGGGTGACTAATGTTGATATAGGTATGACTGATCACGGTTTAGGATTACTGATATCGATTACTATGGGACATGGAAGAATGTCAGAAGTGGGTGTCTAGGCTCTCTCTATGTCTACACAAAGAGTTGGGAACGTCTGTTGTGCATTTGTATGTGGGTATCAAGTTTGGGTGAGGTTTTGTGATATTTTGGTGAGATATTGGGAAATTTTAGGTAGACTAAGGTTTGATTGGGCCTAGGGATGCTTAACAAGCACTATGACCAATGTCGGCTAAGAGGAGAGATCAACACCAGTTAAGGTAACCGGCGTCGGTAGGGGTAGTTTGGTGGTAATTAAATAAAAGTAGTTTTGGAATTCTCTGTGATTTCACAGAGAATGAAAGGAGGATGATTGGGTTCATAATAATACCAAGGAGACTCAGGAATTCATAGAGGTTAGGTACAAAGAGCTAAAATTTCGTGGGTGGTTGGATGGGTAGATTGGTAAGAAGGTGGGGATGGAGGAATGCATGAAAGAACAAGATGTAATAACAAAAGATAATGAACCTAAACTTTAAGCAAATACAAAATGATGAAAATAAAATATGCTTACTTACATTTGTAGGTTTGTTAGGTGAAGGAAGATAGTGGTTTATTTGTGAAGAACTTTGTGGTCAGTGCCACAAAAATCCTTCCTAGAGTGTTCTGGTAGATATTCTAATGCCTTGGGATGAGCATCAAGTGCTTGGTTCATCTTGTGATTAAGTATATCCCATCATATGGATGTTGAGAAGTCTCTAATTTGTGTTTGAATGCAATAAAAATCTCTGAAATCAAAATGACCAGCCTGGGTAAAGAGTGGTAAAAGTGTATATAAGGTAACCGATGATAATTAAGGTGACTGACACCGGTTGAGGGATACCCAACATCGGTTAAGGTGATAAATCCTAGGTTTAGAAAAAATAGGTAGATATTTACTATTTTTGGCGTGTTCATGATTGAGTCTGCTTAGTAAAGTAGAGTTCATGTGAGATAAGGTAGGAAGTTCATAGAAGAAGTCCAGTTATATTTTTTGAATAAGTCTCAATTAGTTAGGTTAAGTGGTGACTCACCACTTGGAGTGATGACTTGGTCACTGTGAGTTAAATGCCCTTAGAATGGGTCCAGGGTGAAGTGCCTAGGTGTTCTTTAAGTTAACTTAATTAAAGTAATTAAATCAATTAATAATGTGAGGATGAACATTAATTCAATTGTAAATAATTAAATTAATATGAATGTAGGGTAAAGGGGTCATGGTTAGGTGAACATGTTACATTAATTGGTTAAAGGGGACCAAGGGGAGTGTGACCCAAATTTGGTGTCTACATCTTCCATAACCCATGATTCTCCCATCACCTCTTCATCCTTATACATTGATGACCATTTCAAAAAATCCAAGATCCAAATGTATGTGTTTGAATACTTAAGAACTCATCCTAAACAATTGGAGACTCATTCAACATGTCAAAGGTAATATCCATGTTCCTAAATATTCCTCCACCAAAGAACCACTGAGTGCATCCCAATCCACTCCATCCTTTAATTTCCTCTCTTTTAGACCCTCTACATATAAGAAGGTTGACCCATTCTACATTTCCTTGTTAGTCAATGGGTATAAGCTAAACAAATATATCATTGACTCTGGTGCATCAGACAATGTCATGCCCACGAAATTTGCTAATGCTCTTGGTATTTCCCTTTTTCCTTACCTATGGTAAATGTCTCTCCATGGAGATGAAACAAGTGCCTCTTGTCATAAAATTCAAATATGTTGAGGTAGTATTGGCAGACTTACCTGACAATAAAATCACAATGAGAATCCTTTTAGCAGACATGCCCACCTCATACGACATGTTATTGGGCCAAAGATTTTATCAAGATGTTGGAGGAGATATGTGGTTACATTGGTCACACACCACCATCCCAATCAACATTAAAATAAATAAGCTACTTCCCATCAGAAAAATGAAGTATATTGTTCAACGACCAAATGACCCAATGGAAAACATACTGTGACAAAATTCCAAATCTGGAAACTTCTTCATGACATTCAAGGAGTATCTTTAGCTTCCCTTATTGGTGGAGGAATGTCCAAACATCATATATCCATCCAAAGAACACAATGAAGAGTTGATGGAAGCCATATGAGTTTGAAAAGATGTACTTTTCGTAGGAATGAAGGTATAAATGAAGTTGTCCATGGCGGATGTTGAGGTTGGTAATGGGAACCTTGACTTGCAGCAAAGACAATATTGAAGTGATTAGAGATGTAGATCAATAAGAAGGAATGATTCTCAATACCTCCTTGATAGATAACTTCAATGTTTTTAATGATCCTCCCGAGGATCGGTATAATGTCATTCACGTGATGAGTGTTCCAGTGAACTCGAAGGCTTCTCTTTCTCATTGGAAGAAGATGACTGGGGAATGCAAGAATGGTAACATACCTTCACCTCTCAAACTTAAAATGGAGAATACCCAGGAAAATGATTATTTCACTGTGGAAATGGACCTCTCAATGTTCTCTGGTGATTAAGAATGGAAGATGAATATGAAAACATTTCAAATCCAGTGTTGTGCTCATTTCCTTTTCATAAGGATGGAAACATTCTCAAATGAAAAATGATGAAAAATGGATTGTTACTTGTTCCTAAGGTTGATTTTACTCAAAATGGAAACCTTCTCATTAGATTTCAACCTTTTAGTGCTCACTCTGATTGAGAGTCAGATACCCTTGACACAAACATGGAGGATGAATCCCAAAATGGATAAGGCAATGAAGATGACAATTTTCAGGTTAAAGACCTATTTTGAACTCATTCTTCTTCCAAGAGGGTAATGCAATGAAAGTAACACACTATATAGGGAAGCACATGAAAAAATATTTAGAGCATGAGAAAGGCCACTTCATTGAAAAATTAAAAATCAGATAAAATTAGGAGGAGGGACATGAGGCCAAAATTCATGAGACATCTGCTGAGAATCAACCCATGAGAACGCTTGTCATGAAGAAGATGTATAATGGAAAAAAATATCTTGTAGTAAAAATGAAAATGGAAAGTCAAGAACAAAAAAGGTATGTCTTCATGACAACAGAAAAAAATCAACAAATGAAAAGAACATGAAATACAAGGAAAATCTGAAAATAAGGTGTCAAAGTAATGGATAAGGTGGAATGTACAAGCATGCTAGCAATAAATATATATTTCTTAAGAAGCCGAGAAGAGGTTCATACTTCAGTGAACCTATCAATGGATTTGTAGAAGAACAACATTCAGTGACACCCATTTACGGGTAAGCACTCAATTCAAATTTGCACTTCAATGAAATCATGTTGTCCCCCGCATGTACATAGGTGATTTAGGTTGTTTCCCTTATTTTTTGTGGGTGTTTCCATTCCCTTTTATGTTTCCCTCATCATGTTTATTCCTTTTCATGTGTATGTGTGTGTGTGTTCAATAAAGAAATTTGTGTAGCCTATCTTTCTAGTGACTCAATAAATCCCAACAGATAAGGCACTCGTGCACAATGAAAAATTGAAATTTTGGGATTCTCATGTTATGTCCTTAGTGTGTTCAATCCACAACATGTCCCCAAGCTAGAGCCAGTTGTTGTCTAGTTATTTTTGTAAGGGAAAAAATAAATCTGAAGGCAGGACAACAATACCACAGTGTCAATCACTTTCATATCCAAATCTTCCAAAAGAATCCCCTAGACCAGTCCATCCCCAACATCAGCCTTATCCAATCGGTCCAATGACCCTCCAATGGATGTCAACTTATTCCCCTAAGTGATTTAGGAAATAAAATTTAGCCCCCCTAGGTGATTTTAGGAGTTATTGAAGAATGTCAATTTTTGGTAGTTTTGGGAAGGGATACCACTAGCCTTCCTAGGACTAATGCACCTCCTGAAGTAGAAAATCGGAGGATAAAAATTCAACATGGAGGATGTAACATCAAGGGATAAGAATATCAAGGAAAATATTTTGGAATATTCAAGGAAGATTTTGGAAGTTTTGGGATAGGTTCATCAAAAACCAGGTTCTTAGGCCTAGGTATTGCACAAGGGCTAAAAAACACCTGAGCTTCAAAGAAATTTTAAGAGTTCTAAGGAGTTTTGAGATTTAAAAAAAATTGGAAAATAAATTCAATATCTGTACAATATGTTGAAATAATATTTTTCAAAACACCTAGGACAAATATGTTTATATCAAGTTTTTCTCATGCTCAAGTCATGTATCTAGAGAAAAAAATCCATTTTTTAGGTTCTAAAATGGAAGAATCAAGAGCTGATAGCCCCACCATTAGATTCATAAGGTCAATTTTTCAGTCAATTTCATATAATATTTCACCTTGAAACTCATCTGGGAGCTCAAGATATCATTGTTGCAAGTTCGCTCTCAAGGTAAGCTCTTCGATACTTAGCCAAATTTCGAAAGTGGACACTGTGTCAGCTCTAAGGAGCCTTGAACATTTTTATGTCCCTTTCACCCATTTAGATAAGGGACATAGGGGAGGGTAAAATTTTCCCTACCCTTTTTGTCCCCCTTGATCACTCATAGGACCCTCTACATCACCAATTTAGCCCCCAAGAGCTTGTCAGAGCCTATCCTCATTCCACGGATGATCGCCAAGTGTCAAGCTAACACGCGATGTGTAAAATGATGTCCCCTTTCATCCCTTTAACTAAGAGACATACTTGGGATATTAAAATTCTCCCATCCCCAAGGAGCTATGCCTTCATGGTCCTCCATACGCCTGAAATTCAGCTTCCCCCCTACGTACTTCTCTCAAGCTCGCTAGTTTTAAATTTCAACCGGTCGGATCTTGCCAAGTGTCACGATTAAGCCAATGTGGAAATTGATGTTCCTTTTAATACCTTTAGCTAAAGGTACATCAAGGACACAAAAATTCCACCTATACCTTGGTGTTTTATTTTTAAATGATTTAAACCCATACACTTAGTCATTTTTTCACTGCTTCATTTCCCCACTGCTCCACGCCCTGTCGGGACTCTGTCAAATTTTCTCTAGACATTTAAACCACCATTGATGCACCCAAACATCTCTACCAAGACATTATCTCATTCAAGAAAAAATATTTCAGAGGAAATATAGAATCAAGATTCGAAGAACAAAGGAAGAAATGAATAACTTCATCTGAAAACTCTCGTATTTGGGAGACAAAGAAATCAATGTATCTTGCAAACCAGGCACCGAATCGAAGAACTATTTTTTGTTGTCTTCATAATTTCAAATGGCTATAAAACCCTCACAAATATTGGATATTTAATACATAGACAGGATTATTTTCTGCAAATAAACTCTCCATTTCATGCCCAAACAAAGACAAAAAGTGAATTTATTATCTAAACATTGAGTGATCGGTTTGCATAAGAAAATTCACCAGTGAAATAAGCGAGGAAAACCCATATCAAAAATAAAATTTTCTATCATGATCTGAGGAGGAAAAGGATCCTGAAATTTTTGATCTCCATTAATGGCTGCCATGACATAGCAACGGAAAAAATCAGCATGCTACCTCTCCACATTCTCAAGGTTCTAGTGGGCAGAATCATGTGAAAATCTGGTGGAAACGATCCTTGAAAAATATAGTTTTGTGTGAACTAAGTTTTCCCACATGAAGTAACTATTTTTTAGGGTATATGGAAGCCTGTGTTTTTTATCAGCATTTCTTCTCTCTTCGAAAAAATTTTCAAATTCCCAAAGATCCGGCAAGTGAAATCATCTGAAATTCAGGGAGGAAGGGTCTCCAAAAAATAGTTTCACGTGAACTAGTTCTTTCACCATGAAGCCCCTAGTTGTTCTTTAACGATGAAGTTGTTTTTAATTAAATTCTACACTGAAGTATCAAGATCTAATGTTGAGGAATGGCATCTGAAATTTTGGGCTAAGGGTCTCGAAAAATAGTTTCTTTCAAACTAGATTTTTAGAAGTTTCCAATCTTAACAGGAAATTTTTTTTATTGTTTATTTCTAAACTTCCCAGTGAGTGAATCACAACAAAAATTGGAGTACGTGATCGTGATGAAGAGCCAAACCCAAAAATTTCATTCCTGTCGCAAACCAAGGTCATTTTCACTACGTAATAAAAATAGCACATTTTATGCTTCCACACATGTTAAGGATTTTAATTCTCCCATTTTGCAAGTTTGATCATCCGGGACAATAAAAAAAGGTGTAAATGGAGACATAGCAGTAAACGATAATCTTCCCAAAATAGAAGGTCCTGAAAAAGAAACCTGTTAAAAATAGAAATGTGCTAAAAATAGTAAAACCTCAGCTACATAAGAGAATATAAAGTTCTAGATTGTTTAGAAGGTGAAATTGGAGCAAATATGGTGATATGCCCCAAAATGGAAGGTCATGATCTCATATACTAAAAATAGAAATTTTTAGTGTTGAGAGCATAAAGTTGTAGATGGCCTCACCCTCACTCATCTTTCCACTTTTTAGAATCTTCACGAGGTTGTAAAATTTCATTATAGCTCAAGAGGAGGGACAAGAACTTCACATAGGTCCTGGATGTTACCAAAATATTATGTAACATTATTAAATAAATTGTAATATTACTAATAATGAGTTTATAGAACTCATATTAATAATATAGTTGTAATAGTTTTATTATTGGTGAGTTGTGAGAACAACTCACGTAGCTATTTTAGTGTGAGAGATATCATAGAGATTAGGCAGAGATATCTTAGGGATACGTTTGAGAGATTGTAGGGATTGAAGATCATGTTTGACACCACGATTGTAGGGGTTAATTGATCTATATATGTAAATCTCTATCAATGAATAAATTATCCTAGATGAATTTAATATTTTGTGTTTTTATGATATTGTGTTAGATTATTTCTAATAATCTAGACCAAATTTATTATTTAGTATTAGAGCACCAAGGTTCTTGTGATTAGCAATGAGAGTCAAGCATTCCATACGTATTTGTGAAGGATTCAAGTATTTGTTACTACATGCATGACTAGGAGGTTATCTACACATGTAATCTTATGTTATATTCTGTAATTTTTTGCTTGGCTAAAAAATTTGCATTCATCATTGTGAAATTGATTTTTTTTTTTAAGTGTGGACTCGTGCAGTTCCATTCATCCATGTTTTCTTCTCTGGAATTCACCCATTTACACATAAATTTATAAATGGATGTGCCCATATCTGCGATGCGAGTTCCCTAACAAATCATCCAATCATGGAAAGCAAGTTCCCTGAGCGGTGAAGATATTTGTATGCAAGAACAAACAATCGTGAGTTATCCCTTTTTTTCCATTTTTGGCCATTTTTGGATTTAGTGAAAAAAAACACAAGAATAGAAAAAAAAATCCATTTTTGGAAAGGGTTTCGGAAAGATGTTGGATTTAAAATTTGTAGTTGTCATAAATTTATGTTGGTAACTCATATTAATATGTTGTTTTTTTAAAAATGTGTGTTTTTTCGAGCTCTTTGCATTGGTCATATACTATCTATTGTCAATAAAAAATAAAATTTCATAAAAAATTATTTTCATTTTTTTAGTTAACTGTAAGGGTGCATTTTCGACTGATTTCAACACCCATAATGGAAAAATTAATTCATATTGAAAGTTTTAAGGTAAATATTTCCATACCTTGAAAGTTCGAACCCAATTATTGTTAATTAACAAAGAATTGTGGGAAATATCCTATGGTAAAATACCAAAACCAATTGATGCAGATGAAGCCACCAAATAGGAAAACAAGGATCGAAAAGCTACAAAAATTATTGGCTTTGGATTATTTTATGCTTACTTGCATCATATAGACTTATCAAAAAGTTTAAATGTCATCTGGACTACATTGAACAATCTTTTTGGATCTCAAACAAAAATTGTTAAGACTCAGGATGGAGGAAAGTGACAACATGGTGCAACACATAAGTAAGTTTTTATCCATTTTAAATAAATTAACATGGATAAAAGTAGATGTTCCTGATGATGATGCAAAATCTGTATTACAAAATAACATCCTTTCTAGTTATTCCAACATGGTTTTTACAGTAAGAAAAAATAAATTCTAGCCTAGAAGATCTAATTTCTTCATTGATAGATGAAAAAAATAAGAATATTGTTCAAGAGTAAAGTGTGTTGTATGGAAAAAATAAAGATGACAAATCATTTTTTAAAATAATATTTAAATATTCTTCTAAGAAAGGATCAACTACCAAGGATTCAAAAAAGTGATTTATCTGCTACTATTGTAAATAACCTAGTCATATGGTTGTAAACTGTAAAATGAGAGCTAAAGACCTACTCGATGGGAAACTACAAGAGAATGCCATGGTTGCTGATGAAGAAAAATATTATGATAAGGATGAACCAATGAATTATGACAACGGTTATAATTCTGAATATTTTCTTTACTAAATAAGTATCATCTACATGGAGGAAGGAGGTCAATTAGTGACCTCTCATCAGCCACAAGCAATAGGGCCACATAATGTTATTGTGGAATTTTATTTCAGTTTTGTGTTTACTTTCAGAAAATAAGAACAAATGAATCATACATTTTCAACTATTGTAATAAGTGAGCTCCTGTATGAGCAATATTTCTTATATTTTCTCTTGATGTCAGAACATTACAGAAGATCAGAAACACCAATGTAAGTCATTTTATGGATCTTGAAACTATTTGTGGAAGATTCATAAAACCACATGAGGTGGAAAATTAATGGGTTTTGTCATGTCAAGGTTTGTGGTAAACCTATTTAAAACCATGGAAGGAGAGATCCTTTCTTTTTATCAAGGTCATGAGCCAAGTTGGGCATGCCACATGGGTGAGCATACTGCAAATAAGTGTGTGAATGTTTTTTTAACCATGTCAACATTAAGGGAGTGTATATTGGGAGTTAATAATGTTAACAATAGGGGAGTGAATGTTACTAAAATATTGTGTAACATTATTAAATAAATTTTAATATTATTAATAATGAATTTATAGAACTCATATTAATAATATAGTTGTAATAGTTTTATTATTGGTGAGTTGTGAGAACAACTCACATAGCTATTTTAGTGTGAGAGATATCCTAGAGATTAGATAGATATATGTTAGGGATATGTTTAAGAGATTATAGGGATTGAAGAACATTATTGACTCCACCATTATAGGGGTTAATTGATCTATATATGCAACTCTCTATCAATGAATAATTATCCTGGATGAATTTTATATTATGTGTTTTTATGATATTGTGTTAGATTATTTCTAATAATCTGGAACAAATTTATTACTATAAGTATCATCCATAGTTAAATTTTTTTCAAGTGCAAAGCATCGTGTGGTGCAACATGTGAATTCATCTTCACCAATCGGGGAGCTGGGTGATTCAAAATGAATCAGTTAGGGTGTGTTCAATGATAATAGGGGTTCATCAATAAAGTTCCAAGGATGATCATTAGGATCATTTCCTATGTTTATTCTTGAAACAATAATCATTCCACGGTCTAGGGTGTTTTTGTATCATGCAAGGAAGAGGCTACAATTACCATCTTCAAATTATTCAACAAGGGTGCTACTTCATTAGAGATATCCTTCCCCTCTCTTCTACTCTCTTTCTCCCCCTCTCCTTTATCTTTCCTTTCTAATTCTTCATTGAGCATAATCATTTTTTCATCCTATTCACTTAAGTGACCTATTTTAAATTTATAAAATTATTTTCTCAAAATTATAAGCAAAATACTTAATTCATGGAAAATGAAAGGTCACAGTGGAATATGGAAACGAAGAGTCATATGAGGGAGGTGAAAGGAAATTTCAAATTGCTATAAATTGGGATGGCCTCTCCATTCCAAAGAGATTTCAAATTTTGAAGAACTCATACTATGTAGAATTGTGAATTGTGATAGCTTGGTTGAAGATTTGTATTCATCACTACACATGGAATAAAATCTACACTTCTTCTATTTCTCTTCCTTGTTTTTCCTCTATTTCTCTCTTATATGCACTTTGTAAGCATGGTGATAAAATAAAGCTTGTAATATTCAATGAATGAGCCTTAGAAAACTGTGTTTATTGGGCCCCTGATATATTGAATAAGTACAAAAATGTGCATGGGTGCGCAAGGCCTAGGTTAAAGGATGGGCGCGTAAGAAGAAGGCACGTAAAGTAAGGTTCTAGGAGAATTTTAGAAGAACCATGTTACATGCCAGTAGAACAAGGTCTCATGACTTAGCCATATTCAACGTATCGGGAAGGACATGAGAAAAATGTGACCCTCCTGCACATGATGAATGGATAAGGTGCCATCCTGGTGACAGGCTGGCCTAGGAAGGGATATGCCCTGCGATGTAAGCTTCTAGAAGACCATCCTGGAAAGGAGTGGAGATCTCAGGCATAAAGGAGCATTCTCCCATGGAGGACCACATCTGGACACTTGGTGATGTATTTGAAGCCTTAGAAAGGTGAGTTGGCAGTTCAAGGGGCCTATAAATATAAGCACCCGCATAAAAAAAAGGGGGAGATCAATAGAGAGTGGAGATCTGTAGAAATGTTGCAAGGAGTTATATTTGGTTGGGTAGATGAAATGTAGAAGAAGGATGCATCATGGGGATTTCGATTGTAAATTTTCTTTTTGAAGAGCTAAGGAATGTAGATTCAGATATGCTATATGAATTCAGTCTGCCATACTATGATGTTCTGTAATGGATCTAATCAATGTAATGAGGTTACCAACTTATTTGAATATGATCATTAAATATTATGGTCCATCCTCATGTCTTCATAGTTATGCTTCATGTATGTTTATGGAATAAGTATTAATCCTTGTGTAATTACCTTTTTGTTTTCATTCAGTCTTATATTTTGTTAAAGTGTCTTTCTTTCTGGAATGACTGCATTGGTCTAGAATCCGTTCTGAGCTCTATGATGTTTGCATGTCTCATTTACACTCACTATCCTTAAGTTCCCATATTAGATGATAGTTCCCACTAAACACACTTAAAGGAGAGACTTGGATTTCATGCATACCCTAGGTGAGCACCCAATGCCCACTGGGTGATAAGACAACACACATGGGATTCCCTTGCTCTTTGGTGGGTGTAAAAATCACTACAATGTTTATGTGGGTGTTTTTTGTCTCACTAATCACTTCATTGTTTATTTCTTCTATATTGGATGTTGAACTACTTCATTTACTGGGTGTGAAGCTCTAAAATCTAGTCATGGCAGTAATATTCCTTAACTAGTTTCCCCATTTGTCCTCAAAGTTGTAACTTACTCCCTTGTATCCCTATACAAGCACTTTGCCACAGGTTTAATGGAGTGTCCCTGTGTGATCCCTGGCCAATTTTTCCACCAACAACATTTAGATTTGGACTAGGATTAGTTAAATTCAATAATGGTAGTCATACCATTCAATACAGAGGGGCATAGCCCCGTGAACGTTGGTGAAGACACCTACTTTATCAACCCGATAAATTTTCTCACCAACAATATTCTAAACCTATAGATTCATGTTCTAAAAATTATTTCATGGATTTATGCAACTTAGAGATTTAGTGCCTACATATTTTCTTACAATCTAAGCCACATTCTTCATAGCCTCACAGTCATATGCTTGACCTCAAATAGTGTACCTTTTTTTAGTAGGTCTACTTATATATAATATTTTCATGAACACTTGTGATGATAACCTCATAATGAATTGTACCTCCTTCAAATCTTCATACACATAAGATCTCAACAACCTCTTTTAGAATTTGGAGCAAGTTACATTTTTTTACCCTCATGAAATTAAGTAACAATCATTAGACCAAATTTCAAGGTTATCTTTAAAATATTAAATCTCATTTCACTGAGAACACATATTTCTTGATGAGAAAATACTTACACTTACTTCAAAAGGACATCACTCTTGTAACTGCACAAATCATTATGCATAGATGACTAGAGATATTGTTTCATGTATATATCCACTTAAGAGCATAGATGATTACTTGAAACCAACAAGAATTGTATCTTATCATATCTATAGTAAGCAATTACCTCTAAGACCATGTAGCATCCTCTCATACTTAGCTTGGGAGAAACTCAAGCTCTCTAAAAAAAACTGATATAGACTTCTAGCTATCTTCATGGTTACTGTAGACCTTTATCTAGAAGTGTTTCAACATAGAAATACCATCATTTATTCAACTCATAGTTTTGTACTTATCTTTCTTAGTCATCAAAATATCTTTCATGAATATTCTATTAATACTAGAACTTCATATACATTGTTAGCTTATTTAACACAAGAACACTTATAAATTTTCACCATAACTTTTCTAAGACCCTAAACTATTCATTGCAGACTCAATATTCTATAAGAACATAACATTACATATTAGGACCATTCATGGCTTATTATAGATTAAAAACATATCCTGACACCACATGAATAAAATTCAAATAATATTCACATGTCTTGTTTACACTGGATACACTTTGTTACAAGATTGAAACCTTGTCTCAGTCTATGTCACCTTGTCAGCTCATACTTTGTATCTTTCCTTTGCAAACCTATCAAAAATTATTTTTCTCTTGAAGTATTGAAATCCTTTATTACCTACACAACCTTAATTATACTTTGTCTACTTGTGACTGAGAAAATCCTTTCATTTCATTATTCTTGAGTGTATAATCTTACTCCACTTATAGGATCATGAGTTTCACAACTGAAACACTGAGCATAGTCACCAAATACGTTCATTGCCTTATCCATATGTAGTAGGCCTATAGTATTTGTTACTTCATCCATAGACCATTTTCATAGATCATTTAATAAGAATAAACCCTTGCATCTTTACACTAAAATTTTCACATAGAGACACCACTTATCATAAACTTGAAAAAACACATAATTCTTGACTCAGATAAAAACACCTTCAAGGAAAAACTCATAATATGAACAATGGTATATGTCATAAAATGATCATATGAACAAATATCCATACCTTAAGACCTTCACAGTACATGAATCAGACCACATGTATTTTCTTACATGACACACACAGATCTAACACTTATACTCAGAAATTGATGATTTTTATGCATAGACTTCAAATGATTTTAATTATGAGAAACTTTCACACATCTTAGGAAACCATTACTAGCTAAAATGTAACCACATTCTAATATCTTTAAGAGCTAAATCAACCTAAAATCCATGCCTTTAGAAGCATAGTTTACTTGATTTCATATAATTGTCTCTGTCACTTCCTACGCATAAATTCCTAGGCTTGAATGTACTTGTCATCTATTATAAGATAGGGGTAGCAGATGTTTCTCCTTAACACATATCTGTTGGAAGGATTAAAATACATGTACCTCTCTCTTTTTACTTCCTTTACACTAAACATACCATGATAACCTGAGAAACATCACTTGAGAGATATTGAACCAGTATGAGGCATTTTGAATGTATTTATATTGACCTTGTTTGTACTTACTTCTCAGATCATTAACCCTACTTATCCTCTATATATCTATGTATTTATATTGACCTTGTAGAGTTGTATGAATGGATCTCGGCATATGCGTCAAGATCAAGATGGTATTATAGATTGTGTGTGTGGACCCAAGAAGAGTAACAAAGGCTACAAGATGCAGATATGACATGGACTCATGTTGTGGATCATTGGTGGAAAGGAGTACTGGTTAGCTACACTCTGGAGTATGCTATTTCTACATATTCTTATTTGGAATTCATTGAGTTTGAATTTATGAGGGAGCCCATATGATTATTTCTACATGTTATCCCTCTATCAATAAAGATCTTGGTTGTTACCTTGAGTTTAGAGGCATTTTTGATGGTTGGCTAAACCTTTTTGAGAATTGGGAAAGGAAGCTAACATGCAGGAAGATGGAAAATATTGCAACTAAGAAATAAAGGGAGGAGATGCGACTCAAGAATAGTGAAGTGTGTGAAAGGGAGATTGCTAGACAATGTGAGATTACAAGTGTGATGGATATAAGGAGGTAGATGTTACAAGAATGATTTAAGGTTCACACAGAGGACATGGAACCTGAGAAGTCTATGCTACCCCATCTTGGTAAGCACGTAAGAGAGACCCCTTTAGCTTCTGATGAGAGTTTGTCATGCAAAGAGAGAAGATTCATTGGCGTACATATGAACCCACCTAGTGACCAAACCCTAGTGCTTGGTTTTCCAGATCAAGGGAAGAATATTGTTAACCCAACTAATATCAATGGAAGTGACCAATATACACCTAGGAGATATAATTTCTCATTTGTGACTTCTATGGATACACATACCATCCCAATGTTAGGAATTTTTTTTAGGAAAATTACATATACACACGCCTTTGGTCTCACATCAGGGAGTAGCATGAAGTACACTATTGGTAGTGGGACATTATCACAGACCATCAGCATGCAATTTAGTGGAACTTTGGGGACCCTTGGCATGATCACTATAGGACCTAGTGGATCTGGTGGGTCAGAAGGAACATGAACTGGTGGATCCAGTGAATTGAGTGGGTCAGGAGGAACATGATCTAGTGGATTTGGTAGGTCTAGTGGGTCATGAGGCATAGGACCTAGTGGATTTGGTGGATCCAGCGATGGGGGAAACATTGGAGGAACCCAAGGCTCTGGCTTAGGAGGAGAAGGGCCCCAGCCACCTCCTCAAGTCTTCTTTGAGATGTCTTTACATTTGCTAGATTACAAAGGTATTGAATATGCTGCAGAGCATGTTCACAAGTGTGAGCTACTATGACACATGAAAGGGATCACTAGCCTAGAGCGGAAGGTGATCCAGTTTGCAACAACATTACAAGGGCGCACGCATAGCTGGTATAAGAAATATGACCCTCATCAGATGGTGGTGGATTATACTACTTTAAAAATTACCTTCTTGGAATAATTCCACATTCCTGAGTTTGAACAGAAGAGCATCAGTGCCATGAAGGAGATTCAATAGGGAATGGCGAAGAGTGTGCGGGAGTACGATGCATGGCTCAAAACCCTCTTGTCAAAATTTTCATATGACATTCACCCTTGACAACATGCTCAATGGTTTGTTGGAGGGTTTATAAGACCTTTTAGAAGATCTTTATCTCATAATAATTTCACAAACCCATGTGAGGCATTAGAAGATGCTTTGCGTGCCAAAGCTATTGGAAGTGTTGATACTGGTGTTAGCCTGTTCATGGAAGCTCAAATCACTACTATGGATAAGTAGCTGGAAATGTTATCTATGAGCTCATCCCATGAAACTCACAGTGGTATATGGTGTACAAATTATGAAGTAGAGGGAAATGTCAAGGATAGTTAGCCCCAGAGGATAGTACGCACTGTAGAAGTAGATTGTGAGATTTGTCATGGGGACTATGATGCGAGTAGATGTACCTTGTTGTAGTGTCTGATGTGCAAAAATGTTTCTTTTTCTATAAGATATGCACCTCTACAACCCATGATACTAAGGATTGTAGGCTTATTAACCAGATCCATGAGGCCATTGATCTTGGTGTGCGCCAAACTAGCCTTGCAGTTCTAAGGGTGATGATTGCCATTATGAGGAGCACGTAGATGGAGGCATGTATGGAATGATATTTTGTGGAGGATTCCGTGGTCTTGGTAACCATGGAGGAAGAAGTGAGTTCTCGCGTGGAACTTTTTTTAATTGTGGATCTACAAACCACTACAAGCGCGAGTGTCCAAACTTATTACAATGCTCATGGTGTGTGAAGAAGCACAAGTATGAAGAGTGTCCAGAACTCTATGAGCACATAAATCAGTAGCACCAGAAAGATAAGGGCACTGCAATGGTAAACATTAAGAAGGTTGACACACAATGGATGCCACGAGTGACATGTGATGCAGGCTTGGAACCTATTATGGTAACAAGAAGAGTAAAGGCCGC
This sequence comes from Taxus chinensis, assembly GCA_019776745.2. Taxonomy (NCBI): domain Eukaryota; kingdom Viridiplantae; phylum Streptophyta; class Pinopsida; order Cupressales; family Taxaceae; genus Taxus; species Taxus chinensis. The sequence goes on from CM034157.1 coordinate 20,613,039, forward strand.
ATGTGAAAAGGAAATGTCAAGGCAGAAGAACCTAGTTACAAGGGAAGAAGTTATACATGGGAAGTACCCAGACCCTGCACATCAAAAGGAAGTATATCAAGAAACCATGTACATCATTTGGATTTTACAAGGATAAATCTAGTGTCTAAAGGAAAATTCCAAGAGGGAGGAGCAAAGAAGGAAGGTTGAGGCACCAAAGGATGACCTAGATGAGGTCAAGGAAGTATGTAAAATGCTAAGGAAAGAGAATATTACTCCCTTGATAGGAGAATGGTTGAGAGAGAAGGTACCACACACCGGAGAAGAGCATGAGAGGTAGGTCTTGCATAGAAACCTTCCCCCTCATAGCCTTGACTATGATAAGGAGATTACATTAGATGCATTCGTGGATGGATGAATCCTTAGTAATATCCTCATTGACATAGGCACATAGGTCAATGTTCTCACCCTAGATGCATGGCATAAGATGGGAAGACCTGCATTATATCCATCTTTAAATGTGTTATATATGGTGAGAAAAAAGAAGGCAATGCCCATCGATGTCATAAAGGATGCAGTCATCACCATTCAGGGAGATAAGTTTACTAGGGACTTCAAAGTCTTGGCACTCACCAAGGTAGACAATTTCCCAACATTACTTGGGTGCCCATGGTGCTATAAGAATAATGCGGATCTTCGGTTCAACAAGGGATACATAAGATTTGAGAATGAGGAGTAATGGATCATCATATCCCTGGCTGATGGAAAATCAACATCCTATATTGACCCCCTGGGAGAAGAGGTCCTGGATAGAATATATGTGGGCTCAATCAAGGATCCAGAGATAATTCATCCCAAAGAGGGCGTTATCCAGTTTGAGGATGCTTAGTCCCTAAGTGACACCACCAGTAAAGTGTGCGATAATTAGGTGCATGGAACCTATGAATTGATCTCACAACATTTGAGAGGATCGGTAAAAAAGGTGAAAAAGACACGTACATTCCAAAACCTAGGAGGAAAGAAGCTACCTAAGTATTCAGGAGGATCCTTCCCTGATATCTTTTTGTAGGAGATAAAAGCTCAGTGGAAGGAGGAGAATGAATGAAAAGGGATTTTAAGTTATGTTCTTCTCGATATAATGGCACGGTGGTGGGATACACATTAGAAGAACCTCTTGGAATGGTGTGAGGTGATAATTTCCCTCTCTGTCTAGTTCTCTAAAAGCAACGTGCCCACCACCATCAAATATTATCATGGTAAGGAACCCACCTCTTTCCACATCCAATATTGTGAGATGGTCTGGAGAGGAGTAGAGGCTTTACCACCATCCCTATGAGTACACAAACTATATTTTACATTGAAAGGTTATGCGCGCACATGGTACATTCACGTTGAGACATGCCACTAGACAAGGAATTGGTAAGAGTTAGCAGCTGATCTCATTCAAATATTTGAGTATCAGAGTGCAAAACCCTTGGTGGATAAGGAATTATAGGATATCAAGCACATTACCATTGGGGATAGTACCATGGCAAAAGATAGTCTACTAGACTTACTAGGTAATCCTGGCTTGGAGGCACACTTTTAGGAAGAAGAAACAAAAGAAATACATTTTGAGCATGCATGTATGGAAAAAGAAAAAGGGAAGATGGTGTATGTTATTGATGGGGAATAAGCATAAAACTTAGATGTTGACCATTTTGTAGGGACACGCAAGGTGTTAAACAGTGTTGATGAATGGGCATGCACCTATCATGAGCCTTTAAAGACAACGAAGGTTAACATCATCTCAGAAGAAGAGCCTAACGAGGCTATCATCAGGGACTATTGGTCAAAGAAGGAAGTCTCCAAGATCATTGATCTTTTACGTGAGTTTGAGGATTTATTTCCTATGAGGGTATCATAAACTCAAAGGCATTCACCATTCCTTGGGAGAAATGAGAATTGAGTTGAAGGAGGGTTCGCGCCTAGTCTGGAAGAAACCATACCAAATGAATCCTAACCTGTGTGTAAAGGTCAAGGAATAAATAGATAAGATGATAGCATCGGGCATTATTGAAGCCATTAAAGAGTCAGAATGGATAATTCCAATGGTAATTAGAATCAAGAAGGACAAAAGGATAAGGATATGTGTTGATTACAGGGACTTGAATGCAGTGTGTATCATTGATCCTTTCCCAACCCCATTCACTAAAGAAATATTAGATGGAGTGGTAGGGCGTGAGGTCTATTCTTTCATAGATGGATTTTTGGGATATCACCAGGTAAGGATCACAAAGGAGGACCAGAGGAAGATGAATTTTTCCACTGATTGGGGAAGTTTTACCTATATAGTCATGCCTTTTGGGTTAAAAAATCCTCCTGCTATGTTCTCACGCATTGTGGTACAAGCTTTCCAGGACTTTATCCATAAATTCCTTCAATTCTACCTAGATGATTGGACAATATATGGGTTAGTGAAGGATCATTGTGACAACTTAAGGATGATGTTTGAAAGGTGTCGGAAGTTGAGGATATCCCTCAACATTAAGAAATGTGTCTTTGCTACCCCATTTGAAACATTATTGGGGCACATCATATGTAAGGAGGGCCTGTTAATAGATCCTACAAAATTTGTAGTAATTATGGGATTGAGGGAGCCTGCTAGTCAAAATGCAATGTGTGGATTTCTTTGGCATACAGGGTAATACAAAAAGTTCATCAAGGGATATGCCAAGATCGTCATGCCTTTAGAATATTTTCTTAGACATAAAAGTGCCTTTTAGTGGGGGAGGCGCAGTAGAAGGCATTCAATAGTTTAAATAATATGCTTATCACCGCATCCATTCTATGTTTCCCTTCTTAGGATAAACCTTTCCATGTTCATGTGGATGCCTTAGGAACTGCCATTCGAGAAATACTTGCACAGCCTGGTGAAGGGATTATTGATCATCCTTTATGCTTTGCAAGCAGGAAATTGACACTAGCAAAGTATAATTACACTATGACTGAGCACGAGGAATTGTCAATGATCTACGCACTTCACAAGTTCAGAAAACATCTACTAGTAAGCCCTTTTATATTTTACACTGACCATATGGCATTGAAATACTTGGTGAACAAGCTTGTTCTACAAGGGCGCATATGTTGGTGCATACTATTGTTCCAAGATTTCGAGTTCATAGTAGTTTTCAAAAAAGGTAAAAGTAATTCCAAACTTGATGATTTGTTTAAGATTGATTCAGGAGAGGATGCGAAGAGCATTGAAGAGACTATGCCAAATGCACAATTGTTAGGTTGTGGCGTGTGCACTTAGATTTTGAAGAAATTGTGGTATTCTTTAAAATAGGTGTGGCGCCAGATGGAATGAAGGCCTTAGACAGGAAGAAGTTGGCCATATGTGCCATGCCCTATATGCTAATTAGTGGAAATCTATACAAAATGGGTCATGATGAGGTTCTGTACCGTTGCGTACTAGAACATGAGCACATTAAAATTATGGAAGAGGTGCATGGTGGGATTGCAGGAGGAAACTATGTAGGAAATGTAATCGTGTAGAAGATTCTACTCAGAGGCCTTTGGTGGGATACCATTTATCAAGATTGCATTGATTTTTACAAGTCTTGTGACCATTATCAGTGCCTTGGCAAACCTAGAAAAAGGGATGAAATTCCCTTGCGACCAATAGCCAGTGTGGAACCATTTGAGAAGTGGGCTATCAACTTTGTCAGACCAATCTCGCTAGTGGCATGAAGGACTAGTTTGTAGTATATCCTCACTTGCACTGATTATTTGACAAGGTGGGAAGAGGAAGCACCTTCAAAGGATTGTACAGTGGCTACCACTACTATATTTTTATGGGAAAACACAATTAGCAGGTATGGGTGCCCATTGAGTTTGACAAGTGATAGAGGTATGCATTTCCTCAATAAAACAGTCAGGATTCTGTTATCAGAATTCATGGTGGCCCATCACAAAACTAGTCCCTATCACCCTTAAGTGAATACAATTGTTGAGGAATTTAACAAAATACTTAGTCAAAAATTGACTAAGATCTATGATGTTGGTAGATAGGATTTGGATGAAAAAGTATCAGCCATTCTTTAGGCATATATGAAAACCTACAATAGGTTGAATAAGGCCACACCATTTCAATTGGTGTTTGGTATGGAGGATGTCCTACCAGTTGAAATCATGTTAGCTTCTTTGTGTATAGCACACGTAGGAGGATTGGCTGATGAACAAGCATTAGAGGAAAGAATTGACAAGTTAATGCAATTAGATGAAAGATGATCACTCGCTAGGTGGAGCCAGAAGACTGAAAAAGAAAAATAAAATGCATGACATGATCATCACATTAAGAAAAAAAAGTTTGAGGTTGGGAAGATGGTGCTACTATATGATTTCAAGTTTCTGTGCCATCCTGGGAAGTTAAAATTCCATTGGTTGGATCCCTACATCATCTCGTACATCCTTGATTTAGGTGTGTGCCAGTTACAAGTGCTAGAGGGGACCATATTTCTAGGACACTTCAATGGGAGTAGGTTGAAGCCCTACTATAAATAAGTCTTCTTAGTGTTTGTAATAATGTAGTATTTCCCATTAGATTAGGATTTCTTTTAATGCATTTTTATTTTCTTGTGTTTCCCTTTCTCGTTGTTATTTTGTGTTACACCTTGGGCACCGGTAATCTCATTACTTTTTGAAGGTTGTAACTGCGTAGAGGACCACGCATCATTTTAGTGTGGGTGGAATAAGGTGGAATAAATTACAGTGTGAAGTGCCAGGAAGGATTGCATTGGAAGTTGGAAATCCCAGTTGGATGGCCCTGGGAAAGGAAGTGCATGAGAGGAAAGGTAAAAAAGGATGGTTAGTGTTAGGGTAAGGCTACATTTTGGATCCACATATAAGAGAGGAAGAAGAGCAAAAGTAACATGAGGTAGGTGAGAGAAAAAATCATAATAGAATTACCTTCAGCGCTGGTAATTTGTGCGCAAGAGTCTCTTGTCAAGATGGATTGGTTGCGCGCCAGAAGGTTGGGGAATTGTCCGTGCAAGGTTGGGAGTGTGAGTTAAGGCGCTAATTTCAGATTTTGTTGAAAAAGCTGCATTAAATTTTGAAGTATGGTTGTAGGTAAGGTAACATTTAATCTTAAAAAGAAGGGAAAACTATAAATAGAAGGTTGGACACTTCATTATTTACATTACAAATATGAATAAGGAAGATATTTTATGAACTAGGGTTTTCAAAGTTAATCCGTGTGAAGAAAAATTAGATAAATTTAGCCATGAGTGACTAGTTTGGATCTACAAACCAGGAGGGAAATAGTTCACAGGCATAGAGTGAGTTGTGGACAAGTGTTGTCTTTTGAAGGGGAGATTCTAGCCAAGGTTTGGCAGCTAGAGCATGGGTTGAAAAGAAGTTTCTTCAGAAGTTCGAGATATAATCTTGGAAAGGGTATAGAAGTAGAGCAAGAGAAGTTAAAGTACAAAGATAACCTACACAATGGCACCCAAGAAACCAATTATAACACCTAAGAAGGGAATAGGCAAGGGCAAGGGAAAACAATAAGAAACTACTGCAAATACCAATGAAGAATGGTATGTAGAAATGCAGTACCCAGTGAGGTTTTATTAAGAAAGGAGTTGGATTCCCATTTAAGAAACATGACAGTCAGTGATTATAACTATCACACAAATGTGACAGAAAAAGAGATGGCACTAGAGTTAGTGCGCCCGACAAACAAAAGGACACCAAAATGGTTACCCATTTATAGCGATGAAGTAAAAGTGAAGTTGGAGAAGGTGGGAATTTTTCAAATCTATGAGTTTCCCTTATTTGGGAAGCTTGAGCACCTCTATTAGTGGCTGATGTCATGCGTACATGACTATCACTTTCACTTCATAGGATGTAAGATGCGCATAACCCCTCAGTTGATTTCAAAATTCAAAGGTCTCATATGTGAAGGAGAAAGTATAGAGGACGACCTATGCGAAAAAGAAGCCATCAAAGAAACCGTTACCACATATGCATATAAGAAGGGGTCAAGGTACTTTGATAATGTAGATATCCAAGATCCGGTGATTAGAATGGCCATGCACCTAGTAAATGTTATCCAAAATAAGCCCATGCTTATTTTTGGCTAACTTCTCCTCCATTCCCTTTGCTGGTACTTAAAATGAAATTTTTGCATACTTCAGGGACTCATAATTTTCTGGAAATGGCTCCATCAAATAGGATTTTTCTTCCCCTTTCCAGAAAGGTAAAATTTTCCTCCTAACTCCTTGTAAATTTCAAGTTATGGCTCGATGGATTTTTTTGGGGAAAATTTCCCTTCGCAAGCCCACGGCCAATAAAAATGCACCATGTGGCAGAGGAGGTCGGGCCAGCGGGGTGAAGTTCAAAAAATTTCCAAAGCAGTTGGTGGGGGGCCTAGACAATAATTCTTACCTTTAAGCCCACAGAATATGATAAAAGCATTTAATTTTGTGTGCAAGGAGATATCGGGATATTATGTGTAATCCATTTTTGTACCAAAATTCCCAAAGGAAATTTTTTTCCCCAAGGCACAATGTTATCTTATTTTTTGAAGCTTGACACATGTCCAGCGATGGAGGGTTGGATTCGCGGAAGGATTTAGAGAAAGTCAAATATTTGTATGGAAATGCACAAAGGAAAAAATTGGCTTCATGATCCCTGTTGACCAATGAGGGAGTTTGCCACATTTCCAGATAGCAGTGGAAGGGTAGAAGCAAATTTGGGAAATTTTACCAAAACAATGAAAATTTTGTATTGAAAAGTGGAACTGAAGGTAGAATCATACATTAATGATCCAATTTATAAAGAACCAGAAGATGAACATGTAAATACGGCTATGGAAAACTCAGATTTTTTGGAAAATTTTTGATAAGATGAACTCAAAGAGAAAATGGTGTAAACTCGTGAGTCCATTTTTGACAATCTGACTTCAATACATGACACTCGAAATTTGTGCCTGAGTGACTACACCCTGCAAATTACCTCTACTACCGATTCTTCAGATGGGCATATCTTTGGATCATGGATCAGATTTCAACAAAATTAGACCCATTAGAAATTTCTCAAGCCTAACTCCATGCATTAAAGGAAATTTGAAATCATTGATTATTGTGGACTTCACATGGAGACATGAGGGTTAAAGAAACGTGTTTCAGAATTTTCAGAGAAATTTGTTATCTTAAAGACATCCGATGATGGAAGTGTTTCGATTTTTTTTTTGTCGAGCCTCCAATTAAGGTTTTCTTCTCCAAATACCTAGAACCGTGGAAAATCAGGTCGTATTGTGACTGTGATGGAATTGACGGCCAATGTCTTCTCACACCTTGAATGCAAAAGCATTGCTTAAAGACATTATTTATTTTTGGGAGTTTTCAATTTTTGCTTTCCAACATGAGGATAAAAAAAGGAAAGGTGGTCAATGTGTAATGGGATGCAGGTCATGAATGTGACAAAGAAAAATGAGCGTGTTGTAGGTTGAATCCAAGGATCTCATATTTGGCTTGTGAGTGTACTCTGTTTGTCTGACCGTTTTTAATAAGACTTCGGTATATAAATTCACGCAACCAGTGATTCACTACTATGTAATGTATTAATATTTTTGTCATTTGATCTCCCTCCTTATACTGCAATGAGTTGTGGATTGTTAACTCACACCTTTCCATCAAAAGTGTCTATCTCTTTCCCCAAAACTTGTAGCCTTTTGGCCATTGTAACTATTTGTCCTCAAAATTTGTGAATGTGAATAAAGTAAGGTTAAATGGATCAGTTTCCAGCCCCTGTACATGCTTGAATTGAATTGGGAAATTCTGAGGTTCTTATAATGACAATTTAAATCAAATATGGTTATTTGTCTGTTATTGTAATATTTTCTATTTTTCTTTTTTAACAGGAGAATGGGAGTTTAAATCATTTCTTGGTGCATCACCTCCTTTAGCTGTAGATTTCATTATTTCTGCAACTTTTTCTTCACCTACAAGTCCCTGCTTTGGAAATATTTGAGTAGGACTATCAGTGGCTGATGATTTCTACAGAAGATCACTTCCACCTGTTCAGAAGAATAAGAACCTTTCATTTGGAGTTCTTTTCACCATTCTTTACAAGTCCCATCACTTAGAGTAGATAAAAAATTCCTATGTGACAAATGTGATCAAAGAAATCACATGTCTCCTTGGATATCATTATCAAGGTTTAGTATATTAGAGATTATCTAGGGGTGATGAGAATTTCAGCACATAGGTAACCAAACTCAATGACCAAGAGAGGTGGACGTAAGTGAACAAATCATGGCTCAATGTTTACATAAGAATATCAAATGGCACCATCTACAACTTGTCTGTGCACATCACAAATGAGATCATGTTACAATTTTGCCAGGAACAATTAAGATGCCTTGGGAACAGCAATGTCCTCTTAACTATTGTATTTTCAGAGATCAAAGTGCTAGATGTGGAAGATAAGTTTGTATGGGAGTACCTAGAGGAAGACCCCTGACCCACAAAAATATTCAAAAAATACACTTGCGATAGCATGATAGCCATTCACAAGGCACATCTTGAGAAATGGTATGCGTGCTTGAGGAATGCATTTAGGGTGGAATGGAGGATCTCATAACAACTGCCAAAGCTCACAGAGGGAGAAGTTGAATTCATAGTATACCAACACTTCTACATCAGAAGATTTAGGTTGGTTGATGAAAGCATGAGCCCTTGGTGTAAAATTCCATTTTCTTCACCACTCAGTACTTCCAAGTGGTGGTAAACAGATTCAAGGAATCCAAGAAACTAAAGTTTCACCTTGGAATTATGGATTGGGACCACAGGGAGATGCGCATGACGTTGGTCTACCCCAACAAGCATGCATATGTGGAAAAGTATGTATCACATGAAGTTTCAGATGATAAAACCCATGACTCTTCCTATTACAGGGAGGTCTGCGATGCATGTGTATACCTTCACATAAGCTTCTTCCAAGTTTGAGAAGGGTGCTTATCTTGATAATGAGATACTAGCACCTGAGGACCTAACAGGTAGGAAGAAGATTCACCCAAGAAAAGTTTAGAGAGACAAAAGAGATAAGGAAGAAGGCATCAAGTGGAACAAGATACTCAAGTGGTGGGCACCCCAGGAATAAGTGATAGAACAAGTACTTACATGCGCAGGAAGAGGTCACCAGTCAAAGAGGAGGTGTCAGAACAAGATCTTAAAGCTTATCACAGAGGAGAAATCACCATAGGAGGATGGAAGAGAAAACAGAGTCTCCTATATTGGAATCCCCAGTTAGGAAGAAATTAGAAGGTGATGGACTTGAAGCTGATACCTCAGAGGAAATAAAGAGCTTGGAGAAATGCAGGGGTGAGAGGGATGACAATGAAGAATATGATCCTGAAGGGGAATAAGAACCACTTATTTTCAGCGTGCATGATTCAGAAGAAGAAGACAAAGAGGAGACGAACGATTATCACTTTGTGTGAAGGAAGGGAATTCAGGAGGAGGAGGGTGCTAGGACATGGAAGGAGGGTGAAGAGGTTAGCACAAAGGGTCAGAGGACTCCAAGCCTCACTAAGGATGAAGTAAATGAGGAGTTAAAAAGAGAAGCAGGGAAAATTATTGAAGACTTGGTAGAACAAGAGCTGGAGCGCAACGCTGATATAGTGATGAATGAAGATAAGGAAGGAAGCTGTACTATTAAAAGTAGCGTGGGAGGTCCCTAGTCTAATCGGTAACTATTCCTAAGGGCACACACATAGGAGGAAAGTGCATGGAGATCCAAAAGACCAAGAATGAGCTACATTGATGATCCACAATAAGGTGTTGTGCGCAGCACTTCCAAAGCTACAGTCCCAATAGATCAATCTTGTTTTAATGAAGTCATTTTGATGAAGAAGGTGCATACCCTTAGATGAGGAAAGTCATAATTTCATGGGAAATTGAGTCCCACCTCCGAATGAGCCAAAATTGAAAATAATGCACCAAGGATTTCTCAATAAAAATTCCCCTTATTAAAGTGTGGCATCAAAAGGAGACAACCCCTTGGTGAGGAACTCAGTAAATTTCATATGAATCTAAGTACTTCTCATCCTTCTAATACTTCAAGGTGTTTGGAACCAGGTTATTCTCTCCCAATGAAAAGGTAAAATTTCTAGAGGCAGAGCTAGAATAATTCTAGAGCCACCTTTACTTGAAGCAGGAGGAACTAATTCAGCCGCATGTAAAGCAAGAACTAAGGGAAGAAAAGGAAAGGGTCATCACGAGGTATACAAAGAAGATAGAATCATCTCACATTGTCATTATTTTGAAGCATCCAAATGGCAAGAAAACAAAAGTATGGATCTTCCCTTGAGTGCCTTGAAGACTTAACATGCACATCCTCACCATGGAAAGGCAACCTCTTGCTTAGAATCTATGGAAGAAGTAGTCAATACAAATAGAGAATCCAAAAATTAGAGAAGGTTATAGCAATCATTTGCCAAGTACAGAATCAAGGTGCTTGCTGATGTGAAAATTGCTACCCATACTGCTGAGGCCACGTATGACATTGCACAAATAGAGATAATATGGTGCATAATTCTATGTCACCACTCATGAGGTATTAGCTCAAGGAATTCCAAGAGAACAACAAAGGAAATCAGAGTGGAGTCTTCAAGGAGAGGATCCTGGTGTGGTCAAGAAGTGAAAGTTAGAAGCTATTGAAACCTTTGAGGTTCAATTAAAAACTTACTCAAGGAGTTGCTTACCCCCATAGATTACAAGAAGGATGGATGTGCTTGAGGATGTGGGAAACCTTTAATTGGAAGGAATGGTTGAAACATTGAACACTCTTTTAGGAAATGGACTGGGGTTTGAGGAGTTGATTGGTCCCTAGTCGGTGACCTCTTCTAGAGAGCTAAAAATGAAGTCGATGCCTGGAACAAGTTGGAGGCTGACATACAAAGAGATTTTACATCTTGTTGCAATTAATGACAACACTTCCCCATTCTTTCATTTTTTTGATTAGGCCAATTCTTCATTCCCTTATTCTTTTTCCAAGGAAACTAAGCCTATTGTAATTCTTTCTTTGAAGAAGTCATTTCCTAGTAAAGAATAGGTTAGCTAAAGTGTGGGGTGATGTTGGGCCGCTGAAATATTGAATAAGTACAAAAAGGCACATAAGCACGCAAGGCCTAGGTTGAAGTATGGGTGCACAAGAAGAAGGCACTTAAGGAAGGGTCCTAGGATGGTTTTAGAAGAAACATGTTACGTGTCAGCAGAACAAGGTCTCGAGACTTAGCCGTATTTAGCGTATCGGGTAGGACATGAGAAAAATTAACCTTCCTATGCATGATGAATGGATAAGGTGCCAACCTGGTGACAAATTGGCCTAGGAAGGGATATTCCCCATGATGGAAGCTTTGAGAATACCATCATGGCAAGGGCCAGAGAGCTTAGGCCTAGATGGGCATGCTCCCATGGAGGACAGCATCTAGACACTTGGCAATGGATCTGAAGCCTTAGAAAGATGAGTTGGTAGTTCAAAGGGCCTATAAATACAATCACCCGTAAAAGAAAAAGGGGGAGATCAATAGAGAGTGGAGCTCTATAGAAACACTGTGAGGAGTTATATTGGGTTGGGTAGATGAAATGTAGGAGAAGGATTCATCAAGGGGCTTTGGATTGTAATTTTTTTTAAAGAGTTAAGGAATGTAGATTTAGATATGATAGATGACTTCGGTTTGCCATACTGTGATGTTTTGTAATGGATCTAATGAATGTAATGAGGTTACCAATTTATTTGAATATGATCTTTAAATATTCTGGTCCATCCTTATATATTCATAGTTCTACTTCATTTATGTTTATGGAATAAGTATGAATCCTTGTGCATTTCCCTTTTTGTTTTGGTTCATTCTTATATTATATTAAAGTATCTTTCTATCTGGAATGACTACATTGTTCTAGATTCTGTTTTGAGATCTATGATGTTTGCATGTCTCATTTCCACTCACTATCCTTACGTTCCCATCATAGATGATGTTTCCCACTAAAATCACATAAAGGAGAGACTCGGCACCCACGCATGCCTCAGGTGAAAACCCAGCGCCTGTTGGGTGATAGGCCAATGTGTATGGGATTCCCTTGAATCTTGGTGGGTGTTAAAATGACTCAGTTAGGAAATAGGAATGGTTTTTTTTGTTGGGGTTAAGCACACCGGTTGTACAAACAATATATCAGATCTAAGCATACATGCAAATAAAAGTGGATATTCTACCAGAAGAAATATACAAAAAAGAGACATAAATCAACACTAGATTTAACATGGTTCAGCCAATGTGGGCTACGTCCACCAAGAAACAAGCCAATATATTATCCAAAGCTTTGACAAGATATACAATGAACATTTACAATCTTCCACACCTCTCAGATGTGCAGTACTTTCTTCCTTCAAGCTTTTGCTCTACTACCAAGAATTCTCTCTCACCAACCTTTTTCCAGTTCTTTCTAATTCTTATTTATCATTACTTCTAAACCCTATCTTTTGTGCTTATATAGTCGTTTATAGACTTAGGGCACTTAGTCATGCAATTACAATCAATAAATCTATTTTAATGCTAAAAATAGATATAATTCCTGAGAGTTAATTAAAAATTTGTCATTGCACAAGTAACTGACACGCCGGTTAGCCCTAACCGATCAGTTCCTACTTTCCCTTGACCAATGTCAGTCTTCCCTGACCGATGCCGATCTGCTCTTAACCGATGCTAGTTACTGTGTTTTCTAGCAAGTTCCAATTGCATGTTAAAATGAAGTAATTGAGCTCCACAACTCAACAATCTCCCACTTGGAGTTTAATTACTACACCATACATGTACAACATCATTCTTGGATCCTTCCTTGGATTTGTTTCTTCCTCTTCAAGTCTCAAACTTGAAGACCAATATAAGTGGAGTGTAGCTCCAACTTCTCCTTTGCTAATGGCTTCATTAGCATATCCGCAGGGTTCTTGCTTGTATGAATCTTTTTCCAGATTCAACTGTCCATCCTCTAATACCTGTCGTATGAAGTGATACCTCAACTAAATGTGTTTCATTCTCGAATGAAATGCTGAGTTCTTTTCCAAATGAATTGCACTCTGACTATCACTAAACAGTTTACAATCACTTTTCTCCTTTCCCAACTCTTCCATGAACCTACTCATCCATATCATCTCCTTGCTAGCCTCTGTAGCTGTAACATACTCTGCCTCTGTAGTAGACAAAGCCACAACCTTCTGAAATCTCAAAATCTAGCTAACTGTCATTCCACCTACTATGAAAATATATCCAGTAGTGCTCCTCCTACCATCTCAGATCTCCAGCCATATTTGAATCAACATATCCATGTAATGAAATATTTGAACCTCCATAGCATAAATACATGTTAGATGTCCCTTTCAAATACCTGAGTATCCATTGGACTGCTTTCTAATTCTCTTTACCTGGATTAGCCATATATCTACTCACAACTCCCACTGCCTGTGCAATGTCTGGTCTGGTACAAACCATAGCATACATGAGACTTCCAACTGCTGAAGCATATGGAACTCGTGTCATGTATTTGACCTCCTCATGTGATGAAGGACACTAATCTTTTCTCAATTTGAAGTGTCCAGCCATAGGTGTGCTAAAAGGTTTTGCATTCTGCATGTTGAACCTTCCTAACACCTTGTAGATATAATCCTCCTGAGACAAATACAATTTCTTGTTTTTCATGTCTCTATGTATTTGCATGCCAAGGATTATTTTTGCAGCTCCTAAATCCTTCATAGAAAATGTGTGAGCTAGCTTTCTCTTAAGCTCACCAATGTCCTGCATACTAGATCCTGCAATAAGCATATCATCCACATACAGTAACAAAATAATATAGCTCCCATTTTCAAGCTTCTTGAAATAAACACAATGGTCAAATTCACATCTCAAGTAACCATGCTCATGCATAAAACTATCAAACCTCATGTACCATTTCCTTGGAGCTTGCTTGAGCCCATATAGGCTCTTTTTCAACCTACACACTAGTTTCTCCTTACCCTTGACTTCATACCCAAAGTGGCTACTGCATATAAATCTCTTCATCCAAATCACCATGAAGGAAAGCCGTCTTCACATCTAGTTTCTCTAAATGTAAATCTTCTACTGCAACTAAACTCAATACAATACGAATAGAAGTCATTTTAACAATAGGAGAAAATATTTCACCAAATTCAATACATGCTTTCTGTGCAAATCCCTTTACTACAAGCCTTTCCTTGTACCTTTTATGTCCACCCTCTTCTTCCTTAATCCTATAAACCCACTTGTTCTGTAATGTCCTCTTACCTTCTGGAAACTTAACCAAATCCCAAGTTTGGTTCTATTCCAAGGATTCCATCTCTTCATCCATGTCATGCTCCCACTAGAACGTGAGTCTTATCCTGCATTGCTTCTTCAAATATCTCTGGTTCACCACTATCAGTCAATAATAAATAAAATAGAGAAGGTGTAAATATTTCTGGAGGTTTACTTACCCTTTGTGACCTTCTCACATGGAGTTTGGGGTACTAGAGGCTCTATCTGGGCCTCCTTGAACATTAGTATCCACTTCTAATAGTGATCGATGGCGGTCACATCTAACCGATGTCGGTTCTAATAACCGATGTTGGTTCTGATCCTCTATAACCATCGGCAGTTCATCTGACTGGATGTCGGTCAGGGACTAACCGAACACAGTTACTGTGTATTTTTGTAGGTGTTTCTTTAAAACCTGAGAGTTCATTTTCATTCAATAAACTTCTCAATTTTCTCATCCTTGGGTACCAAAATTTGATCCCTGTACATTCTCTTTTCATTCCATTCAACATCACGAATCCTAATAATTTTAGAATTCTCTAAATCCCAAAAATAGAAACCGAAATCACCAGATCCATAACCAATGAAAGTGCATCTCTTGGATTTTGCATCCAACTTTTTTCTATTTTCCTTATCAACATGCACAAAAGCTTCTGAACCAAAAACTTTAAGAAAAGAAAGATCTACCTCTTTTCTGGTCCAAGCTTCCTCTGGTATTCCTCCATCTAGTGAACTTGAAGGGCCACGGTTAATCAAATAAACCGTTGTATCAACTACTTCTGCCCAAAACTACAAGGGCAATCCAGAATGTATCCTCATACTTCTAGCACATTCCATGATTGTCCTGTTCATTCTTTCTGCAACACCATTCTCTTGTGGTGTTCTTGGAACTTTCATTTCTCTTCGTATTCCATTCACTGAACAATAATCATTGAAAGCCTTGCTACAGTATTCACCACCATTTTCAGATCTAAGGCACTTTAACTTAGAATTTGATTCATTCTCAACAAGGGATTTCCATCTTTTAAAAGTATCAAAAACATCAAATTTATGTTTAATACAATAAACCCATACCTTTCTTGTAGCATCATCAATGAAAGTAACATAATACTGGGATCCTCCATGAGAAGCTACCTAAGCTTGGTCCCCACACATCTGAGTGTACAAGCTCCAATTTATACTCCTTCTTAGTTGCCCCAACTTTGAGAAATCTCACTCTCTTTTACTTTCCAAAGATACAATGCTCACAAAAATCAAGATCTAAATCTTTCAAATATGATAACTTACCCTTAGCCTTTAAGATATGCATTCCTTTTTGACTCATATGACCCAACTGATTATGCCACATGCATGCATCTGAATCTGAAGTAGATAATGTAGAAAAGGAATCAGTAATATAGGTAGATAAATATAATATTCCTACCCACTTACCTCTTGCCATAACAAAAGCACCCTTAGTGACTTTCCAAGAGTCTCCTGTAAAAGTAACCATGCAACCAGATTCACCTAGTTTCCCTGCAAAAATAATATTCCTCTTGAGGCTTGGCACATGCCTCACATATTTCAATACCCATGTATTTCCATTCTACAATTTTAGATGAACTTCCCCTTTACCAGTAATACTGCAAGGTTCATCATCACCCAAATAAACATGCCCAAAATTGTCCCTGGACATAATTTCTGAAATAACCCTTATTAGGGGTTACATGGAAAGAAGCTCCTGAATCTAAAACCCATGATTCAATTCTATTATCTAAAGAAAGAATAAGAGCATCTTGCATTACCTCTGATGAAGCAAGATTCACCTCTTTACCTTTGTCTGGTTGTTGATTCTCTTTATCCTTTGACCAACAATATTTCTTTGCATGTCCTTTCTTTCCACATTTCCAACAAGTAATTCCCTTACTTCTGGATTTAGATCTTGTTTTCCCTTGACTTTGATTTCCCATTACTCTTACTCTTGGATCTCTCCTTCTTCCTGCCCCTGCTTTCTACATTCAAAGCATTTCCTAGATGATGTTTCCTCTGTACTCTTCCTATGAATTTCTTCATTCAAGATTATACTAACCACATCATCAAACTTCAAAATATTATTAGCAGATGTTGTATTACTAACACCCATTACCAAGTTATCCCAACTATCAGGCAAAGAACATAAGAATAAAAGTGCTTTTACTTCATCATCAAATGGTATATCAACTGATTTTAACTAATTTACAATAGATCAGAAATCATTCAAATGACTAGATGCAGATCACCTTCATACATCTTAGAACTAAATAGTTTCTTCATCAAATAAACTTTATTTGAAGCACTAGGTTTTTCATATAAATTAGCAAGAGATTTCATTAAGTCTACCGTAGAAGTTGCTTCTGTAATATTAGAAGCCACAGATGTTGCTAGGCTCAATCTTATAGATCCCAAAGCCTTTCTGTCAAGAATATTCCATTCTTCATCAGTCATCTTCATAGGTCTAGACTTCTCATCCAACGGTAAGTACAAATCTCTTTGATACAGATAATCCTCAATCTGCATCTTCCATAATTGATAATTTTGGCCATCAAATTTCTCTACCTTGTATTTATTATCTTCTGCCATTGTTGTAGCTCCCACTCAATTAGAAAACCCTCTATGAGTAAATATGTCAACACACAAAACCCTCAAACAAATATTTGATACCAGTTGTTGGGGTTAGCACACCGGTTGTACAGACAATATATCAGATCTAAGCATACATGCAAATAAAAGTGGATATTCTACCAGAAGAAATATACAAAACAAGAGATATAAATCAACACCAGATTTAACGTGGTTCACCCAGTGTGGTCTACGTCCACCAAGAAATAATCTAATCTATTATCCAAATCTTTGACAAGATATACAATGAAGATTTACAATCTTCCACACCTCTCAGATGTTCAGTACTTTCTTCCTTCAAGCTTTTTCTCGACCACCAAGAATTCTCTTTCACCAACCTTTTTCAAGTTTTTTCTAATTCTTGTTTATCATTACTTCTAAACCCTAGCTTTTTTTCTTATATAGTTGTTTATAGACTTAGGGAACTTAGCCATGTAACTACAATCAATAAATGTATTTTAATACTAAAAATATATATAATTATAGAGAGCTAATTAAAAATTCATCGCACAAGTAACTGAAGCCATTTCTACCTAACTGTTGTTGGTTCCTACTTTCCCTTGACCAATGTCGGTCTTCCCTGACCGATGCCAGTCTTCCCTTAACCGATGTCGGTTACTGTGTTTTCCAGCAAGTTCTAATTACATGCTAAAATGAAGTAATTGAGCTCCATAACTCAACATTATTTGTCTCACTAACCGCTTCATTGTTTCTTTATTCTATATTAGATGTTGAATTACTACAGTTATTGGTGTGAATCTCTAAAATCTACTCATGGTAGTAATATTCCTTAACTAGTTTCCCCATTTTTCGTCAAAGTTGTAACTTAATCCCCCGTACCCCTGTACGAGTAGTTTTCCATAGGTTCAATGGAGTGTTCCTGTGTGATCCCCAGATAATTTGGCCACCAACAACATTTATATTAGGATTAGGATTAGTTAAATTCAATAATTGGAGCCGTACCATTCAATGCAGAGGGGCATAGAATGTATTTGAACATTGGTGAAGACACCAGATGTATCAACCTGAAAAATTTTCTCACCAACAATATTCTAAACCTACAGATTCATGTTATAAAAATTATTTCATGGATTTATGAAACTTGGAGAGATCATGTTTCATGTATCTAAAACCTTTGCACAAATCACATCCTACTTGTGTAGCACACTAATGTAGAGATTTAGTGCCTACATATTTTCTTACAATCTGAGCCACATTCTTCATAGCCTCAAAGTCATATGCTTGACCTCAAATAGTGTACCTTGTTTCAGTAGGTCTACTTAGATATAATATTTCCATGAACACTCATGAAAATAACCTTATAATGAATTGTACCTCCTTCAAATATTCATACACATAAGTTCTGAAAGAGGTTATTGAAATGATATTTATTATTGCCTCTTTCAGAACTTACTTCAAGAGGCCATCACTCTTGTAACTGCACATATCCTTATGCATAGATGACTATAGATATTGTTTCATGCATATATCCAATTAAGAGCATAGATGAACTTGAAAGCAACAAGAACTGTATCTTATCATATATGTAGTAAGCCATTGCCTCTAAGACCATGTATAATCCTCTCATACTTAGCCTAGGAGAAATTCAAGCTTCCCAAAACAAACTAACATAGACTTGTAGCTATCTTCATGTTCATTTTAGACCTTTATCTAGAAGTGTTTCAACATATAAATACCATCATTTATTCAACTCATAGTTTTGGACTAAGATTTTTTAGTCATCAAAATCTCTTGCATGAACATTCTACTAATACTAGAACTTCATATACCTTTTTATCTTATTTGACACAAGAACACTCTTAAATTTTCACCATAACTTTTCTAAGACCTTGAACTATTCATTACAGACTCAATATTCTATAAGAACATAAAATTTCATTTTAGGACCATTCAAGGCTTATTATAGATTAAAAACACATCCTTACACCACATGAATCAAATTTAAATAATATTCACATTCTTGTTTACACTGGATACATAATTGTTATAAATTGAAACCTTGTCTTAGTCTATGTCACCTTCTCAACTCATACTTTGTATCTTTCCTTTGTAAACCTATCAAAAATTATTTTTCTCTTGAAGAATTGAAATCCTTTATTATCTACACAACCTTAATTCTACTCTTTTGACTTGTGACTGAGAAAATCCGTTCATTTCATTCTTCTTGAGTGTATAATCTTACTCCACTTATAGGATCACGAGTTTCACAACTGAAACACTGAGCATAGTCACAAAAGACATTCCTTTCCTTATCCATCTGTAGTAGGCGTGTAGTAGCTATTACTTCATCCACAAACCATTTTCATAGACAATTTCATAAGAATAAACCCTTGCATCTTTACACTAAAATTTTTACATAGAGACACCACTTGTCACAAACTTGATAAAACACATAATTCTTTACTCAGAGAAAAACACCTTCAAGGACAAACTCATAATATGAACAATGGTATATGTCTCAAAATGATCATATGAACAAATATCCATACCTCAAGACCTTCATAGTACATGAATCAGACAACATGTATTTTCTTACATGACACACACATATCTAAGACTTATACTCAGAAATTGATGATTTTTATGCATAGACTTCAAATGCTTTTACTTATGAGACACTTAGACACATATTAGGAAACCATCACTAACTGAAATTTAAGCACATTATAATCTCTTTAAGACCTAAATCAACCTCAACTTCATGCCTTTAGGACAATAGTTTACTTGATTTCATATAATGATCTCTGTCACTACCTACATATAAATTCCTAGGCTTAAATGTACTTGTCATCTATTATAAGATAGGGTAGCAGATGTTTCTCCTCAACACATATCCACTATAAGGATTCAAATACATGTACCTCTCTCTTTTTACTTCCTTTACAATCAACATACCTTGATAACCTGAGCAACATCACTTGAGATCTATTGAACCAGTATGAGTCATTTTGAATGTATTTATATTGACCTTGTTTGTACTTCCTTCTCAAATAATTAACCCTAGTTATCCTCTATATATCCATCAACATGATTCATCATGAAATTGTGTACACATATTATAACTTTCATAAGCATTACTGGAAACATATCACGAAAAACTTGATGATACTTTTTTATAAAATTGACAGTACAAACTCAGAATCATAACATCTTTAGGATCAACTTGTGAACATCCTCATACTACTGAGACACCTTCATGAGCATGGACATAGGAATCTATTGTTTTGAACACCCTTATGACACATAGAACTAGACTTCTCAGAAAATGAATGACCTTAACACACCTTAAAAGAAACACATAGATTTATATATATTTTAGTAATAGAAAAAACCTTCACGTGCATAGTCCATTATGACCACTTGAAACCTTTTGACAGACTTGGAACCTTGACACCATGATATATGAGTTTATTATATGACTCACACTTAAAATTTTTACATGGAACACCATTTCATGACAGAGAACACTTTGAAATTTTGAAGGACTACTCATGACTCTCTACAGACCATGAAAATTGTGCTAGACACTGACTCAAATCAATAATATACCTTACGAATGAATGTCATGACTCAAGTGACTACATAATTTCATCAAGATATAATGTGATATCTCAAGATTACAATACACCATAAGAATGGAAAAGTAATATCATATTTTTTGAACATTTACTCATGCACTTTGAAATTTAATCAATACTTGAAACATGACATACGCACCATGACCAGCCATATAGTATGATAAGAACATGCTAAATGACTTGAAAAGACATACCTCAACACCATGGAGAAGACACATATAGACCAAGATAGATCACCCTCACTCCAAAGCTTCATTTGAACCTCTATACCTATAAGAATCCTAGTATAGGCATATGTCACCAAGGAGGAGCTTGATGAGAAACCTAAGAAGGTCTCAAGCCATCTTCTTGCACCTTGACTGATTCTTCTTTTTTTATTATACTTTTTTCATAGTAGATCCATCCTTTTTCTCAGTCACACTCTTAGAATCCTCTTTAGCACTTTGAATAGCTTCTTCCTTCTTCTTGAACTTTTGAACTTGTGGATTGGGTCTTTGAATCTCTTTCTTCATCTAACCTACATCACAAAACCTTGCAATGTGCCCTACCTTGTGGCACCTAAAGCATTCCACTTGTCTTCCTTTACACTCAAAATCCATATGTCCATATTCATTGTAAGCATAGCAATAACCATTGAACTTTCTTACATACCTCCTTGTGTTTGATGGCTCATTTTTGCAATACTTTGCTAGATGTCCTTTCTCATGACAGTGATAACATTCAGCTCCATATCTTTGACCTAATTTTTTCTCTTCCTTTCCTTGACATTCCTCTTCCTTATTTATTTTAGAGTGATGTTATTGAGTCTTTTCTTTGCAATATTATTTCTTTTCAACCTTTGGACTACACATACTAGCCCTATGTCCATAAGCACCACACTTGTAGAAATTACCATGAAAAGAAATATACCTATATGCATCTTGGTTGTCTGATGGATGATCTTCCATGAAATGAAATCTTTTTACAATCTCCCTTACTTGAATTCCTTTTTCCATTAGATCCTTGACTTGATTTTGCTTCATTTTCCTCTATATTGCATGAATCTTCTATGAAACCTAGGCATTTTCTATCACCATATGCCTTTTGTTTTCCTAATATCTTATTCATATTTTCTGAGCTCTCTTGAAAATATAATACCTTGCTTGTCATGATGCTTAACTCTTTCTTCAGTTCCTCTTTCTCAGCTAGGGCTTCCTTAAGTTGATTCTATATACACTTGATTACTTCCTCATAGGATACCCATAATTTGTCCATTTTCTCTTTACAAATATCTACTTCCCACCTTATGTAATTACTATCTCCCATCCTTGTCACCAAAGATATTCCTATAGCTTGTTAAGGATTTTTCCAAGGGCTTGCTATGATACCAATTGCTAGAGATGAAAAAGGACTGAGAGGGAGTGAATCATTCCCTAATAAAACCTTTATGTTTTCTATTTCAACCATCAAACAAATACACCCTCATAAACCACATACATTAATGCTTGATCACCATTAGATATAGTTCATCATGAAAATCATGCATAATAGGAAAACAAGATATACTCAGAATATTTATTTATTGATATTCAAATAAAAACATAGTACACTGACTTGATCTCCTCATCAACAGTATACAATGTACAATCAAGAGCTCATAATATATTGTACTGACATCAATATTATGACAATAATATTCAACTAAAAAATAGAAAGACTAGTCTCCTTCATCAACTTGTTGTTTCATAGGATTCATCATCTTTATTTAACTATAACTAGCTACTAACCTAGAAGAGACTTCCATGGGTTTGGGCTATGCCCAAGGGGTTTTTATTTGCATCAAAAATTTCTTCAATAGAAGATAAAAGGGGGTTTTCATTAACTTCGTGAAATACTAAATCATCTTTGTTTTATACACCATCCACTTGAATTTCCATCTTACACCCAAAATTATCATTTCATAACTTCCTCCTCAACACATTAGGATCAAATGACTATTTGACTTCTACAAAATCTTGTTGTTAGAATTTTTGAACTCCTAAATACAATACCAAACTCAAAAACAAAACTACAACTATATTTTAAACTCAAATCTTATATTACCTTCATTTTTCTCAAGCTCAAGACAATAACTGATGTGCCTCTTCATATCAAGATTTTGTTTTGTATGCCATTTTGACTTCTTGTCACTTGTTCACAATTTAACTTTTCATCGTCCAATTCTACCTCAATGGGGTACAACACAAGTTTGTAACTTTTAATGGTATTTTTTACTTCACCAAGAACTCAAACAACTTGAGTTAGATGATTGGGCTTCAAACCAAAACTTGAAAGATGAGAAGTTCAATTTGTAACCTTGCTTTGAACCAAACTGTTAAGTTTTTTTGAAGAATAAAAGTAATTAACATGTTGGATCATATAAGAGAATAATGATAAACATTTCTTTGATGAAACAATATCCTTCGGGATCCTTTAAACATTCACTTAGAGGTAAATACACTCAAACAGTCTATTCAAACCATCACAATCAAGGAATTACCAAAGGTTCTTTGTAATATTCCTTATTGTGACATGAAAAATGATGATAATGGGTTCTTCAAACAACTTGAAACCTCTCCAAGAATTTTTTATCCTTAGTAAAGTTCATCTCAACAAGATAAACCACTTAAATTACAAGAAAAGACATTAATTTGATAGTCATGGTTGTATAATTTATCGGCACACCAAAAACTTAAACTGGTGGTGGAGAGGGATCTCATCATGTTAACCAGCTACTACACCAACACACCCATGCATGATGGAGAAAGATGCAACCATGTGAGCTCTGGGACCACCACATATATACCCAATTAGGTCCAACAACATTACGAGGCAAATCCACTGAGACTTCTTGAGAGGCCATCCATCCCAGTACTAATCTAGGTTGGGTGTGCCTAACTACCTATCTCTGATACCATGTACAATTTTTTAGCACACCAAAAGCTTGAAATAGTGGTGGAGAGGCATCTACTTGTGTTACCCAGCTGCTACACCAACATTGGCACAAATTCACTTTGACATGGTTATTCGAGAACAAAGTCAACAAAATCTCCTCAAATTCAATGTGAAAACTCCTAATTATTTTTGTAAACATTTCGTGCCATGAAAAGAGAGGTATCCACAAATTTTCATGATTTTTCATTGGAAGGAAGTTGAGATTCTAGCAAAAACCTCTCACAAACCCTAGTTTCAGGGTATGGAAAGACTGTAGTGACCCAAGGTCACCAAAAAATCAATTTCTCACTCCAAATATGATGAAAACAAAAAGTTTAAAAAGTTGAGCCTTTATGAGACATTCTTCCATCTCTTGAGAATAATTTCCATGCATGAAAAACTTCCAATCTTCCTTAGTGAACTAAAATTATAGTGTATAGGGTAATACAAACCCTGACATTATTATCAATATCAAGAGGAGATGATTTCAAGATTGATGTAATGGCTAGAGAGAATAGGTTAGAGTCTCAAACACCACTAGAATTTCCCAACAACATCTTTGAGTTCAATACAATAACTTGAACCACCTCAGTCTATTCTAAGAACTTAAAATACCACATACAGTGACTTCAAGAAATATTGTGCATGTTTAGCATACTCAGGTTGTTCATAAGAAAAAAAAATTGCATCAAGATCCACCCTTAAAAATTTTGAAAAAATTTCCAACCCTTTGTTCAAGGATATGATTCATTATAAATCAGAAGCATGATCTCTAGACCCTGAAACTTCTAAACAACCAGATAGCCAATAGTGAATAAGATTCACCAAAAAAAGAAAGAGCACTCAAAATATCTCTCCTGATCTTGTTCAAGGTATTTGACAACTTCTAGGAATGAGAAGTACTCACATCAATTAGAAAATATAGCTTTATGACCATTATACCTTAATATATCCCAAATATAGCCACCACACTTGTACTCACTTATATACCATGACTAGCTTCAAAATTACACATCTAAGTGATTTAAGGTTATGCAGACCACTTTTTCTATTACTAACTCGAGAAGATGCTTAGGAGAGAGAGAAACATAGTTAAGAGAATGCTCATAACTTTATTAAAACATGTACAATTCACCTTATAATTTTTACAATATTTCAAGCTTATAATCCTATAAAAAATTACTTATATGATTTATATAAATGAGAAACTATATTTTTTATTGAGTGCTAAGAAGCCAAACACCTTATTATGCATTTTCAAAAATCCCGTTTTAGAATAACTAGCATAACTTTCCCATGCCTTCTCAGAACTAGATGAATTTTTTCTTGGATATCCAAAAATAACCCCTCTACATGATACATAAGATAATTTTTCATAAGTATTCATTTATTATTCTATTCTATCTCATTTTTCTTAGTCTACATTATTAGTTCTCAAAGTTAATTTCTGCAAACTTTTGAATTTTGACTCCAGGAGCTAAAATGAGCCTTTTTTTTGCTCAAAAAAGTTATAGATACTATTCCTAGGCTGATCCCAAACTCACATGACCTGTACCAAATTCTCACACCTCATTAGGCTCTAGAAAATAGGCCGAAAAGGGTAAGTTTCACCTATAACTTTAACAGATGACCTGATACACCTTGTGAGAGCTCTTGCCTATGATTACAACATCATATATGACATTTATCCCAACTATTCCATCCATAACAACTATGTACATGCTTCTAATGGACTCCTAACTCACAAACAAATCCTACAGAACACTAAGACTTTCCTAAAACCATCCTGAAAGCTCACTAAACCATTAAGATGTGCACTAAATCACTGAGAATGTACTATCCATCAACATTCATGCCTCTTAACAAGATTCAAATAATGACTCATTATTTTTCCATCACTACCACTTGACATAAATGACAACAATAATGACCCAAGGTTCAACACTACTACTACGTGGTAATGTAACCTTATGAAGAAACCATGAAGTTAGACGGGATGGACCTAAATCCTATTGCAAATCTAGAAGTTGAAAAGGAAGATTACAGAGTATGTGTATACCTATTCCCAAAGATGTAAGATGGTAAATTGGTTGAGTTTCATGACAAAAATATTACACCACCATCTTTAGGAAGGGAAGATAGGATATAAAGGAAGATCCGACCTAAGCTAGAAGAGGAAGAAGATGAGACAAATGGCTAGTTGGACCATACTACACAAAAGAGGAAAAGAACAAAAACTAGATCAATTTCAAGATGTACCCCTCCTTGAGTATCTCTAATAATCAAAACCGATGGTGAGTATGTGGTAATCCCATGTAAGGAGGAGCCAATCGATGGAGAAAATCAAGGATGAAGTAACTCAAGGGAGAGGAGAGAATCCCCATATAATACATGTGGATGAAGAGGAGCAAGACCAATATTAGGAAATTGAAGAAAAATATATACACTTCAACTCCTTAGAAGCACATGTTGAATTGGATCAAGAATAAGAGGAACAAAAATATGATGATGAGGAAGCTAAACAAGGCATTAGAGAGGACACTCACATTAGAGAGGACACCAGTCCTGCGTAGGAGAATGTTATGTAAGAATCATAGAATGAGAAATAGGTGGAAGGAATGGAACCTTGACCATTTGAAGGAATAATATCAGGAGGATCTCCGTATCGACCATTTATCTCCATTTCAAATGACCTATAAAATGTCATTATAACAAGGCTCCATCATGACATGGATCTTGAAGATCTATATTATTGGGATATGTTTGAAAAATCACAATCCCATGTTTGCATGCATAAGGTGATTTATTTTTTTATGGAAACTCATATGGAGGAGACTAAATTTGAAGTAAAACCAAAGGTCATCCGTGATTTTTAGGGAAGGATAGATCCAATAAGAGCTCTCTCAATTTCAGACTCTACACAATTGATAGATGTGCAAGATAGAAATGTGTTGATAAAAATAGCTACTAAGGTCATGTGTATAAATATAAATAAATGAGCGGGACTTTGCAAAGAAGAAAACATTTTTACAGAAGTTAGTAGAAAGAATATAAAGTTATCTTCCAAGCTAAATAAATTAAATATGAGGCATTCCTCTGTTAACAGTAAAAAAGCCTAGCTTATTTGAACTATTGTGCATTCATGTCCAAAATTAATTTTGGGAGCTAAGTTTGATTAGAATAGGGAAATTGATAACATGTAAGAATTGGTTACACTTTTAATAGAATAAGTAAATATAGGACATGAACCAATTGTAGAGGAGTTGGCTAGGAATAAGCTGGAAGAGATAAAAATAATAATAAAAGAGTATGAGGAACTTGGTGCTAAGGTGATGGAAACTTGTAAAGGTGTTCATCAATATTGATGATTCCTCTATCCTTGACACGTGCCTATCCAAAGAATAAAAAAAATGGATTATCCTAAAGGTATAATAATATATTTGAGGTAGAGTGATGCTTGCACAAGTTTTGTACTAGATGAAAAATTAAGAAAATAATTAGCGATAAGAACATGAAAGTAGAGGTAAGACTAGAGGAATTACAAGTAATTATTATCAAAAATCTTGGTATCCTAGAAAAAATGGATTCAAAATGATACCTTAAACTGAAATATTTAAATGATAAGGTTGGCAGGGTAACCCTAGAAGGGATTCTTGATATTGCATGTACATTACCAAGAAGGTCTAACATCATGCTAGCCAAATGGAAGAAACTAGAGACAAATCTTGGTGCATAATTCCTGTTGACTGGATGAAAAATTACCTAAGTACGAGAGGAAATGATGATATTGGTTCATAACATGTAGGTAGGTGGATATGCATGAATGTTTGACAGATTTTTGCCCTAAATATTCATACAAAAGAAGACAAAGTTTGGAACTTATCCATTTTTGTGTGGATTAGGCTAAAGATAAGATAGAGTGCAGAGAAAGCATTGGATAAAAATATAAGACTTGGAGGTTACGCAAGGCTATTTTGGGAACAAGAGGAAGATCAAGATTCATGTAGAATTAGAGGTAGTAATTTTTATAGATCACAAACTTTGTTATGATATTTGACCTTCTTGGACATATATGGATATTTGGGCGTGTACCGATAATTTGACTTGATTAGTATGATGACACCTTTTCGTTTGATGTTGCAGATACTAACTTATTGCAATGTTGTTTGGACCTAATTCATATATGTTGGATAGTTAGTCACATATCTGGATTATATGGATGTATGTCATTTATAATTATCTCTATGGCTAACTCATGGTAAATTGTGTGTAATTGTGCATGTTTTCGCATTTACGATTCCATGATGATGTTATGATATCATAGATTTCATTGATCGCTTATTGAGTAGTTGATTTACATTGTATCGGACATGTGTGTTTAATGTGTGCATTGAGTGTGCAGGTGACAGGTCACAAGAGAACGTGGGTTTCAGGGTGGCTACACAAATTGTGCACAAGTGGCCCATGGGGCTAAGTCCTAACCATGTTAACTGTATGAGGCCTTAGTATTATATTTCATTATTTTGGGCACCATGAGTGACCCTCATTTGTAATGTAGTATGTCATGTAAAATTAATCTTGTTTAGGATGTTTTATTTTGTTAAGTAAACTTGGTTTGGGGACTTAATGGTCCCCACTTGTATTAAGTTTTGTGTTTGGGTAATTGTGTATTAATTAGAGAGGATTAGGGCCACATGTGAACCCTTGAGTGGGCCCCACATCCTCTACACTTGTGCCAAACCCGAAATTGGGTTATTTATGGCATTTTAAGTGACCCCTTTTAATTTTGGGAGTTCACTTAGCATGAAAATAAGCCCTTGGACCCTACCTAATAGGTAGGGGGCTTAATTTCAAGGCATAAAGGGATTTTCCCTCCCATTTTGCCTCTCTTTGGTCACCATCCATGTAAGATGGATTGGTATGTGTGTTTTGTAGAAAGTTGCACAATCTTGTTTTATTTTCATTTTGGGCATTTTGGGAAGGGAGTGTTTAAAGTGAATTTATCTTTTCTTCTTTTTATTTTGGAATCTTTGACTTGGAGGGAAGAGAGGGGTGACACATGTCACCCCCTCATTGGTGAGGAAATTTATTGGCTTCTCTTCAAATTCTCCCTCATGAGGGAGAAACAGAGACTTCTTTTAGAGTTTTTGCTTAGTGCTTGGAGATTTTGGGAACTAGAGCTTGCTTGGATAAGGAAGTGGAAAATATTAGAGTGTTGGAGAGATTTTGGAGGTAGGCTCTTTGAGCTCATTTTATGTTTTATGTTATGCTAGATCTTAGCCTTGTTTATATGTGAAATGTGTGTTTTGTTTCATGTGTGTTTGTTGTTTGAGTATGTTTTTATGTTTTTATTTTCTTCATCCATCATATGGCTTGATGGATTTTAGATTTTATGGGGGAAGAGAGAGGGATTTTCCCTCTCAAACCTCATGGATTGATGGGCAAGCCATGTAGGTTATTTTTACTCCCCTCATATGGTTTGAGGTGGGGAAGGTGGTTCATATGGTTTGAACCCCCTTCCCCATTCTTGGAGAGGAAACCCAATGGGTTTGAAAATCCTCCCAAGAAGGATTTTGGTGAATGGGTGGAGCAATAAGGAGGGTTTGTTATTTGAAGGAATAAGGAGGTTGTGAAGAAAGTGTTTGTGTGCATCCTATGGTTGGACCACACTTTTGGAACCTTTAGATATCTCATCTTCTCTTCCCCATTTTGGAGGGAGAATATGGTTTTCTCCTCCTTTCCTTGTTTGTAAAATTTGGTGTTTTTCTTAGTGTTTGGATTGTCTTGGTTGTGAAAATATAATGTTGTTATGTCTCCCTATATCTTGTGCACAATTGTGGAAGCTAGCTCTCTCTCCCATGGGCTTGGGGGAGGTTAGCATGTCTTCCAACCTTGGAAAGGCATGTAATGATGCCTAAAGGTTGGGTGGTAAAAAGATGTTTTTCTCCTTGTGTTGGTTCTTTGAAAGACACTCAAAGTTGGATCTCAAGTTGGAAGATGGTTGGAGTTCTTGATATCTTGGCTTCTCTTTTTTATCTCCAAATCTTGTGAACATCACTCTCATTGTAATCTTTAAGTATATGGTTATGTGGGAGATTTTTTTCTTGTAAAATTCCCATTTTGTATTTGGGATTACTTGTAAACTTGAGTCACATTTGTGGTGTAATCCTTCCTTCAATCTTGGAGCTAAGAACTTATAATGTGCTTTCTTGAGGTAGTTATGTATTTTGGAAATATATTGCATATGTGAATGTTTTAAATCCTTGGAAATGAAACTTGCCAAAGGAAAGGGAGGTTGAATTTTCCTTAAAATGAATATTTATAACTCTATTTTGAAGAGTAAAGTACATTAAAATTGGAAATATAGTATTCCCTTTTACATAAAAAATTATAATTGTGAAATTTTAGTAATAAATAAAATGGATTTCTTCCTTGTTATCTCTCCTTCTTGTAGGATTATATGCTTTTCAACAATTATTTAGTCATCTTTCATTTGAAGTTTGAAAACTTAGTTTACAAGCTTGAGGATTCCTTATTTAAATAAATGGATATATTATCATAGGTCTTAAAATGGCTTCAGCTTTTCTTGCAAATTTTGGTATGGAATTATAAAAAAAATGAAATCATAATTATTTTTCCCATGTGAAAGTTAATATTATGTAGGAAAAAAAGTGGTAAATAAAATAATTAAAAAATAGGTTATAAAAGGTATGGAAAAAAATCTCTTCGCCTGGGTATTATTCATTCTTGCAATATAATTGGAGGGGGTATTTAAACCAATAATTATAGGTAGAAACTTAAATAAGGGTATTGAATTTAATATTTTAATACAATGCCTATACCATAATTATTGGTTTAAAAACTGTGGTTATGTAATATTCTTCATATTGTATGTGACATATAATTATATTATACTTAAATAATTAATTATGGATATTTGATTTTAATTATAAAATGTAAAATAATTATGCATGAATTTCATGTTAAATCTTAAATATTAATAAATTTAAGGATTTTATGAGATTAAACTCTTGTTATATTCTGTTTTAGGGATATCCCTTTTATAGTATATATTATTGTATATGCATATATAACAATGTTATTTTCATAGATTATAATATAAATATATTAAACTTGATTTATTATTGTAAATGGAATGTTTAAGGATTTCTAAAATATTCATAACAGATTTGTATTTGAATGAGATTGTCCAACATGAAGATTTGGGGATGTTCACATTGTATGGAAAGGGATCCAAGCCTTGTAATAACCTCTTTCTTGTAAACGTTTCTGTTGTTATTGGATGGAAAATTGGTTTTTCATAAGACAAACCATGAATAAAACTTATGAATGTGGTCGTACAGAAATCCAAACATGAAGGGTATTCATCGCTCACTACTACGCTAACATAATACCCTACACTTCCCATTTAAAATACCTTGTTACATTTATTTTATCTCACTATGTAATATCTTTCCCACAAAACTCCTTGAAAATTTTGAGGTTCCATCAATTCCCTAAGATCCAATAAAGTCTATTTTCCAATAATAAAATACTTGAAAATAACCTAAATAAAATATTATATTCCATATATATATTCCTCCTATATATTATTGGAATAATAATAATATAATAATAATATTAAACCATTAATTGTTCATATACATTATAAATATTAATAATATATTATATTATATGATATATAGTATATAAATATATATTTAAATTAACAAAAAAATAAACAAAAAAATTTAATTTAAGAAAATTGTGGTGGAAGTTTGGAAGTTTAATGTTTAAAAAATAAGAATAAATGTGGGGAGGGGTCGAACCCTCCCAAACCTCATACACCCAAACCACCACCCTCCATACCATGCCTCTGCCCAACCCAGTGCAGCCCACTCCACTCTTCCTCCCCTGGTCCATCTCTCCACAGAATCCCTTAACCAATCCTAAATTATTTCACAAAAAAAACATTGCGGTTATACTTAAAGCCTGTGTTTTTTATGGTTCGAGTTTACTTTTTAACCATTGAATGTGTGTGTGTATATCACAATATTTGAGAAAGTTTATCCTTATTATATACATAATAAATTTGTGGTATAATATATACCCAATAAGATTTATGGTAAAAGAAATTAAAATATAAAAAATAGAAAGAAATACTGTAAAACATTAGAATAATTTCTCCTCATGCAAATTTAAACAAGCCTCCATGAAATGCAAGAGAAGACTCCATCTCTTCCAAACCTGAAAATTCAACAAAATGACAAAAAATGAAAACAAATGAGAAGAGGAAAAGAAAAGAAAAGAAAACATAATTTGAGGTTAGGGAAACTTTAGGGTAAGATTCAAATCAAGGGTCAAGATTAGATCTATCCTAGGGTCCATTAAACCCTACACTACTTTTAAGTCATGTGGGAATTTTATGGGAATGGGAAATAAATTAAAAGGAGGTGTGTGGAGGTAATTAAATAAAAAGTGGGGGTGGGGAAAACTGATTAATTTATAAAGGGGTGTAACTTTAGCAATTTGTGACCCTAGTGAAGCCCTTAATAGAAATTAAATAATTAATTGTAATTTAGGCTAGTAATTATTTAATTTTGGGTAAATTAAAGTTTGAATTAATTAATTATTAACAAAAATGGTTAAGAAAAGGATTAGTATTAATTTCACTAAAAAAAGAAAAAAAAATTACCCTAAATTTTTTAGTTACATTTTGGTGTGGTTTACGGTGTCCCGAGGTGGGGAATTACATTTGGTATCAGAGTGTGAGGTTCACACACGTAGAAACTCTAGGTAAAACATTTAATATTTAATAAATATTTTAATAATATTAACGAAAAATATTAAAATACATTTCCACAATCGTTATAACTTAATAATCATTTTTCTTACCTCATTACACAGGATGGACATCCGTGAGATGACGATCAGTTAGGGTTGTGGGACGTAGTTATCCTACACCTGAGCCACAGGCACCTGAGTTCAGACCTCAGATCTTAGAGGCACTTCAACAGTTGATAGGTGTTGTGTGGCAATGCCTTCCACCACCATAGGAGGTGAGAGAGGAGGACATCCAGTCAGGAGACGAGGAGCCGATAGGTGAGGACGCACACTCAGAGCCACCGAAGCACGATACCCCTAGGCAGGAGAGGTCGTGTAGCCCTTACATTCACCACTAGAGGGTGGCCTCATACTGTCGTAGCCGTTCACACAATTTGAGGGACCATTTGGAGATAGATGACCCCATTCACCTGTTGGACTGCAAGTGCCAAGATGGTGACACAGGTAGTGTGATTAGGGGTCTTCTTCGCTTGCAACCTCCTACTTAGATTGGCTCTACAGATGGATTTAGGGCTGATTCATGTCTCCTTAGCCTTGATAGATACTTTGGCTTACACTCTTATGAGAGCAATGCAAAATCCAAGTTCACCATACACCTCCTTCGAGATGCAGTAGGCATTTGGTGGAGGAATGAGGAGCAGAAGCTCCATTTGACTCGAGAGACAATGACCTGGGAGTTGTTCGAGGAGCATTTCAGGGCTCGCTATATGTTAGAGAATTTCATGCAAAAGAGGATTGATGAGTTTCATGACTTACGACAGGGCTCTGGCACAGTGGCACAATATGAGAGCAGATTCCTGGATCTTCTGCAGTATGTGGACTACCTGCAAGATGAAAAAATTACAGGTAAACAAGTTTATTCTAGGTTTGAATGCAGACATAGTAGGAGCATTTAGGATGCTATCTCCTCCCAACTTGAGAAGGCCATTGAGAAGGCCTACTTAGCTGAGGAGAACATGACCAGGGCACATGAGCACCGAGATAGGAACAAGAGAAATTTTCAGGATAGGATACATGCCTTTCAGAGTCAGAGGTCATGGGGTACAACACCACCCCCTAGAGGAGGATTTTGGCCTCCACCAGTAGTATCGAGGGCTCCACCACATCCATAGCAGTAGACACAAAATCAGGGCCACCAAAAAAAGAGGGATAGATAGACTCAGAGCTTACAGAGAGGTGGTACTAGAGGAGGTTTTGGTGGAGCCAAGGATAGGAGACATGGTACTTAGTAGGGACAGCCTACCTGCACGCAACAGTCTGCTAGGGTTGGGCTGACAAGATCAGTTCACCAGAGTACATGAGGGACCCCATCTCAGAGGGGTATAGGAGGATGTTTTATTTGTGGGTCCCCTGATCACTATGTGTGTATATGTCCACACAAACCTACTACCATGGATATGTAAAGAGATCCTAGATCCGAGCAGACAGTGGGTAATGTAGGATACGCCCATCGTGTATATGTAGCGGTTGACAACCGCCAGGCCAAACATCAGGCCACAGTTATTGAGATGATAGGTACTATTAGGGGTATTTATGTCTCAGTACTCTTTGATTCAGGTGCTTAAAATTATTTTATATCTCCTTCTGTAATGGAACAATGTGGGATAGTGGTGGCTAGGCAACCAGATAGTTGGCAGGTTGAGTTGCCTCTAGGGCCAAACTTCGTGGACTCATGTATGTGGAGAGTTACATACTTGATTTAGGAGTCTTCTCCACTACACTTGACCTCTGAGTTATTCCTCTAGGATCCTATCAGGTAGTTTTAGGTATGGATTGGCTCGAGGATCATCAAGCCAAGGTGGATTGCAAAATAAGGTCATTGAATGTCAGGATGATCTTGGGAGTGCAGTTGTGATTTCAGGGATGAAGAGGCCTATCTGTTTATGCATGAATTCGGCTAAGAAACTCAAGTAGAGCAAGTGTAAAGGTTGTTAGTTGTTTTCTATCACCATTAGTGATCGATCAGAGAGCACTCCAGAGCATTCACCCTTAGATGATCATGCAATTTTGAGGGAGTATGCAGATGTGTTTCCAGGTGAGCTTCCAAGGTTACCACCCCACAGAGAGGTGGATTTCACCATTGATTTAGTGTCAGGATCAACACCAGTTTCTAGGGTACCCTATCAGATGATGAATCCAGAGCTTCATGAGCTCAAGATACAATTAGAGGAGTTGTTGGAGAAGGGTCTCATTCACCCTAGTGTATCTCCTTAGGGAGTGCCAGTCATATTTGTAAAGAAGAAGGACGGTTCTCTCAGACTTTGTGTAGAATTGAGACAACTCAACAAAGTCACAATAAAGAACCGTTATCCACTCCCTAGGATTGATGACTTGTTTGATCAGATGCAGGGAGTGAGAGTGTTCTCCAAAATCGATCTCAAGTCAGGATATCATCAGTTATGCATATCAGATGCAGACATTCATAAGACAATTTTTTACACACGTTATGGGCATTATGAGTTCACAATTGTTCCATTTGGTTTGACTAATGCCCCAGTTATCTTCATGAGCCTCATGAATGGAGTATTTAGGACCTTTCTGGATTGTTTTGTCTTAGTGTTCCTAGATGATATATTGATTTATTCTCGTTCTAAGGAGGAACATGAGGAGCATTTGAGACAGGTACTATAAGTTTTGAGAGAGCAGAAGTTGTTTGGGAACTTAGAAAAATGCAGCTTCTTTCAGACAGAGATTCAATACTTAGGTCACATCTTATCAGGAGAGGGTATCTCAGTAGATCCCTCTAAGATACATGCTATTATGGATTGGCCAGTGCCCACATCAGTCACTGAGGTGAGGAGTTTTATGGGTTTAGCAAGATACTACCACAAGTTTGTTCAGGATTTTTCCAGGATTTCTCACCCTATTACTTCTCTTCAGAGAAAAGGGAAGAAGTTTGATTGGTCAGAGAAGTGTGAGAAGGAATTATAGTTTCTTAAGGAAAGGTTAACCATGACATCTATCTTAGCAGTTTCAGACCCTACAAAGATTTTGTTGTTTGTACTGATGCATCACTAGAGGGTTTGGGAGTAGTTCTTATGCAAGAGCGTCAGGTTATTTCCTTTGAGTCATGTAAGCTCAAGGATTATGAGCTTAACTATCCTACCCATGAGTTAGAGCTTGGAACAGTTGTTCATGCTCTTGTGTGTTGGCATCATTTCCTTTTGGGTAGACCTTTCATTTTGAGTACATATCATCATAGCTTGTAGCATATCTTCTCACAGAAAAACCTCAATGCTCGCCAGCGGCATTGGATGGAGTTCCTATGTGATTACGACATGGAGGTGCAATATATAAAAGGAAAGGAAAATTTCATTTCAGATGCACTTAGTATATGATGACACGTGCTTACATCATTGACACTGCAGTCATATTTGAGAGGCAGGATTCTTCAGCATCTTTCAGAGGATATGTTTTATGAGGGTGCTAGATAGATGTTGGAGTCACAAGGGTTATTTAGAGGGAAGATATTCAGGATTCATTTTAGAGGAATATGGTTTACTTTGGTTCCATAGGCACATCTATGTGCCTAAGTCTGGTGATCTGTGTAGCTTCATCCTTACAAAATCTCATCGAGCTCCATATGCAGCACATCCAGGAGTAAAGAAAATGCACGCCGATCTAAGAGAGTTATATTATTGGCCTGGTCTTCGACGGGACATAGCATATTTTGTTGCATGTTTCCTTGAGTGTCAGAGGGTCAAGGCAGAGCATTCTCATCCCACAGGACTCTTACATCCTCATGATATTCCCGAGTGGAAATGGGATGTGATCTCCATGGATTTCATAGTAGGACTCCCTATGTCTTCTTATCATCATGATGCCATTATGGTCACTATGGATAAGTTGACCAAGGTTGCACATTAATCACCAACCAAGGTCACCTATAATGCACATAGGCCATCACCAAAGTATTTATGGAGGACATTGTTAGATTGCATGGGATTCCGAAGACCATCATCAATGACATGGATACCATTTACACTTTAGTTTTTTGGACTTCCTTTCAGGACACTCTGGGTACATAGATTACTTTCAGCTCAGCATATCATCCAGAGACAGATGGACAGAGAGAGAGAGAGAGAGTTAATCAGGTACTGGAGGACATGTTGAGGATGTATGTGATGGACCAGTAGAAGAAGTGGGAAGATTATCTACATTTGGTTGAGTTTTCCTACAACAATAGCTATCACAGTTCCATTGGTATGGATCCCTACCAGGATTTGTATGGTCGACCTTGCAGGACACCTCTGAGTTGGGACAAGCTAGATGACAGGATCATTCTAGAACTAGCTTACCTATAGGATTTAGAGTAACAGGTTGTTCTGATTATGGACAATGTCTTGAGTAGGCTAGAGCATGCCAAAAGGCATATGTAGACACCAAGAGGACTGATCATCACTTCTTAGTGGGTGACAAAGTCTTCTTGAGAGTTCATCCTCATAAGATCCCAATCCACTATGGAAAGGGTTCTAAGATATCACCTCATTTTGTGGGGCCTTTTGATATTTTAGAGGTCATCGGTCCAGTTTCCTAACACCTAGATTTTCCACCATGCCTTACATGGGCCCACGATGTGTTTCATCTTTTAGTTCTACGTAGATATGTACCTGATGTTCTCATGTTTTGATTGGTTGGCATTACAGGTAGAGGACGGAGGACATTGGAGGCTAGAGCCCATACGTATACTAGAGCACCAGAGGTTGGCCCTTCAGGGTTGAGACTTGGACTAGGTTAGAGTGCAGTGGGACAGATATGATGAGATAATCAGCTACCTGGGAGGATGTTACACCATTGAGGGCTAGATATCCCTATCTCTTTCAGTGACTTCCAGGAGGAAGTCTAATTTTAGGAGAGGGGGATGTAGTGCCCACATTTTTATAGCCTCAGTTATCTGTTGACTTCTTTATTCATAGACATGATTTGACAGGGATTTGATATATTTTGGACATTATGTTATGATATTTGATCTTCTTGGACATGTATGGTGATTTGGGCATGTAGCACCAATTTGACTTGATTAGTATGTTGACACATTTTAATTAGATGTTGTGGATACTAACTTATTGCGATGTTGTTTGGACCTAATTGATATATGTTGGATACTTTAGTTTAGTCGCATGTCTTAGGATTATATGGATGTATGTCATTTATATTTATCTCTATGGCTAACTCATGGTAAATTATGTGTAATTGTGCATGTTTCACATTTACGATTCCATGATGATGTTATGATATCATAGATTTCATTGATCGCTTATTGAGTAGTTGATTTACATTGTATCAGACATGTGCGTTTAATGTGTGCATTGAGTGTGCAGGTGACAAGTCACAGGAGAACGTGGGTTTCAGGGTGGCTACACAAATTGTGCACAAGCGGCCCAAGGGATAAGCCCTAACCATGTTAACTGTATGAGGCCTTAGTATTATATTTCATTATTTTGGGCACCATGAGTGACCCTCATTTGTAATGTAGTATGTCATGTAAAATTAATCTTGTTTAGGATGTTTTATTTTGTTAAGTAAACTTGGTTTGGGGACTTAATGGTCCCCACTTGCATTAAGTTTGGTATTTGGGTAATTGTGTATTAATTAGAGAGGATTAGGGTCACATGTGAACCCTTGGGTGGGCCCCACATCCTCTACACTTGTGCCCAAATGTGCCAAACCCGAAATTGGGTTTTTATGGCATTTTAAGTGACCCCTTTTTGTTTTGGGAGTTCACTTAGCATGAAAATAAGCCCTTGGACCCTACCTAATAGGTAGGGGGCTTAATTTCAAGGCATAAAGGGAGTTTCCCTCCCATTTTTCCTCTCTTTGGTCACCATCCATGTAAGATGGATTGGTATGTGTGTTTTGTAGAAAGTTGCACAATCTTGTTTTATTTTCATTTTGGGCATTTTGGGAAGGGAGTGTTTAAAAGTGAATTTATCTTTTCTTCTTTTTATTTTGGAATCTTTGACTTGGAGGGAAGAGAGGGGTGACACATGTCACCCCCTCATTGGTGAGGAAATTTGTTGGTTTCTCTTCAAATTCTCCCTCATGGGGGAGAAAGAGAACTTTTTTTTAGCTTTTTCTTGGTGCTTGGAGATTTTGGGAGCTAGAGCTTGCTTGGATAAGGAAGTGGAAAAGCTTAGAGTGTTGGAGAGATTTTGGAGGTAGGATCCTTTGAGCTCATTTTATGTTTTATGTCATGCTAGATCTTAGCCTTTCTTATATTGAAAATGTGTGTTTTGTTCATGTGTGTTGTTTCTTGAGTATGTTTTTATGTTTCTATTCTTTTTCTCCACCCATCATATGGCTTGATGGATTTTGGAGTTTATGGGGAAGAGAGAGGGATTTTCCTCTCAAACCTCATGGCTTGATGGGCAAGCCATGTAGGTTCTTTTTACTCCCCTCATATGTTTTGAGGTGGGGAAGGTGGTTCATATGGTTTGAACCCCCTTCCCCATTCTTGGAGAGGAAACCCAATGGGTTTGAAAATCCTCCCAAGAAGGATTTTGGTGAATGGGATGGAGCAATAAGGAGGGTTTGTTGATTTGGAGGAATAAGGAGGTTGTGAAGATTCTTGTTGTGTGCATATTATGGTTGGATAACACTTTTGGAACCTTGGATATCTCATTTTCTCTTCCCCATTTTGGAGGATGAATATGGTTTTCTCCTCATTTCCTTGTTTGCAAAATTTGGTGTTTTTTTTAGTGTTTGACTTGTCTTCATGTGAAAATATAATTTTGTTATGTCTCCCTATATCTTGTGCAAAATTTGTGGAAGCTAGCTCTCTCTCCCACGGGCTTGGGGGAGGATAGCATGTCTTCCAACCCTGAAAGGCATGTAATGATGCCTAAAGGTTGGGTGGTAAAACAAGCTTTTTTCTCCTTGTGTTGGTTCTTTGAGAGACACTCAAATTTGGATCTCAAGTTAGAAGTTGGTTGGAGTTAACCTTGATATCTTGGTTTCCATTTTTGTCTCCTATTGTGTGAACATTCCTCATTGTAACTTTAAGATATGACTACTCAGATTTCATTGTCCTTTAAAATCCTCATTTTGTGTTGGTATTACTTGTAAACTTGAGTCACATTTGCTTGTGCAGGTTCTTCCTTCAATCTTGCAAATATGAAGTTGTAATGAGGTTCTTGAGTGCTTTCCATGTATTTTGGAATATGTTTGATTTGTGAGCTTAAGCTACCTTGAAAATCAAATCTTGTAAAATAGATGATATTCCTTCTAATATGAATTGTTGTAACTCCATTTTGAAAGAAAGTTCCATTATTGGAATAGTTATGTTCTAGCATAAAAGAAAATCCCTTCCTTCTTCTCTCAGTTGGAATCATGATTGTATGAAAATTCCACTCCATTTTGAACAACATTCCATTTCCAATTTTTGAATTTAATCTTAGAATCCCGAACTAGTTCTTACTCTATTTACCCTTGTTAACTTAAAGAAATGGATTTTATTGTGCAAATTCCAGTGTATTATCCTTTACAATAGTGCTTCCAAGTTCAGCTTTTTTTCCATGCCACTCGTTCTACTCTGTTGAAACTGATTTGCCTAAAATATTGTAAACCCCCACATAAATAAGAAGGTGCCATTCATAAATGTAGATTATATTTGAGAAACAGACTTCCCACTCCTAAACAGGCAGGCCAGTTGGCAAAGGATTAGTTTCTATTCTATCTTGCTAGTCAGGAGAAAGGTTCATAAGTAAATCCCAATTGAAGGAAATGTTAGATATCAAAAAACCATTACTGTAGTAGATTATCAAATAGGTCTATAAACTTAATTAGGTTTGCAACACTTACAAAAAACATATTTATTTTCAAATATATATTATATGGGATATATTGTCATATATATAATAGTATATATTATTTATATATATAAGATAAGGCTTATTATAGGATATAATTATAATATAAATTATTTACAACATAGTCATACATATATAAATTTTAAGAAATACATAATTATTTAAAATACAGATCCTTAATTACGAATGCTAATACTATAATCTACATACATCTTGATGATATCATAAAATTACATGAAATTAATTTTAATAAGAATACAGTAAAGATCAATTGATAGTTTGAATGTATATATATGATATATATACTTTAATAATAAAATACCTATGGAATATATACAAACTTTGCAAATAAAAGTAAACAATAAGATCAAGCTAATGAAATCTTAGGGTTTCTATGGGATATTAATTTTTAAAAAAATAAATTTGACTAATGAGGGAGGGTCGAACCCTTCCCAACCTGCACACCAGACGAAACCCTCACCAACGTTCAGGGATACCACCCATCCCCCACCACCCCTTCCTCCACGTGGCTTCTACATCCCTCCCATTTAGAACAAACTCTCCACCACCTCAATCTCAAACAAATAACCATATGGATTTGACTCGATGATCCACCAATCTATTCGGTTTCATAAAAATGCTACCGATCTATTTTTTTAATTAAGGGTTTTGATCTAATATATATCGAATGTAAAATTTAATTTGTGTAATGTGTGTGTGTGTGTGTGTGTTTGTTAGGTGTGTTTTATCTTATTTAACAAAAGAGAAATACTTGGGTTTTCCTACATCCAATAAATTCGGCTACTGTTTGATGGGTAATAAAACCATATCAAATAAATTAAATAAAAAGAGGAGAAATAAATTATATACATGATGAATAATGAGATTGCTTCATCAAAAACTCCATGACATCAACAATCCATAGCTCCTCAACCTGGCGAAAGATTTGCAAATAAACAAAAACAAAACAAAATTGGAAGAGGAAATAGAATAGAAAAGAACATAAAGAATACATGTTACCTCAAACTCCTTAGGTTAATGAGAAGATCTATGGTCAAGATTTATTGATCCTAGGGTCCATATCCCAGGTTTAACCCTACATCCTGGTTAAGTCAAAGTAATTTTATGGGAATGGAAGAATAAATTGAAAGGGTTGTGTGTGGTAATTAAATACTCGGGGACCTAATAACTAGTTAATTTTAAAGGGGTGTGTATTTACTAGTGGTGACTCTAGTAAACCTACTTAGAAATAAATATTAAATAATTTGGAATGGGACCTAGAGATTATTTAGTTTGGGTAAATTAAATTTTTGTATAAATTAATTATTAATGCAGAAATGGGTAAGAAAAATATTGCTATTAATGTCAACTGCAACGCTGTATTCTCGAGAAGACCCGAGTCTTCTCAAAAGTATACCCCTGCAGTTGGCGTATGCCAACATCCTACAGAAACTACCTCGTCGAGATGTACCATAATAACCCCTAGGAGGTTATCAATACATTGTTAATTTGGATTGTGCCTTGATTACAACAACCCTGCTAAACCCTAATCCAACACTCCATAAGTTCTTTTCTAAATTTAATTCATTTAGTCATTGAAGAACTTCCTTAACTTATGATTGCTTTTAATGTTCGTTTACTCAGTTTAACAAGTAGTTAACCAAAATAGGACAACAATATCATAAGTTTCAATAAAATGTACTTTAACATTCAGGAAGGTTTAACAACTGCATAGGTCCAACTAAAGTAGACTTCATACAAAATGAAGTCTAATGATTAATAATCATATCTCCAATCCTTTTTGGTTTACATTCATTTGAGAGAGGAAGAGTCTTCCTCTACATGATTAAGTGTTAGGGTTCATCATTCACAATATCCATGGTTCTTACTACATGTTCATTTCGCATCACATGTACTATGTTAAATTGTTTAGATAATACACATAATCTTATACAACTTAACAAGCTGCATCATTACAAGGGAAATTGAACTGATTCCCTTTATCAATCTTATCAAGATAACAAGATAAGTATAATATAATATGAATAATATCAACAAGATATAACTTCCATCTCCTTCATAAAAGTATGAGATAATTTACACAACCAATGCAAATAATTCACAACTCACAATTCATCATTATAACTTATAAATTTACAAGACTATGCACTTGAGGTGTACTACATAACAACAACCTTCATTCTATGAAGTATACAACTTTTCTTTTTCAATACAACTAAAGAATGAATCAAAATTCTTTACAAAGAATCAAACTTATATCAGCTCAATGCATCATATAAGTTTTTGCCTTTTTTTATCACTTATGATGTCCATCTGCAAAAATTGCTAGCACGGTGTAGACACTGAAATTAGGTCACACTCCCCTTTTGTCCCTTGACATATAAGCACCCTGTATTATATTTACCTAGCCATGATCCCCTTCACCCCATTAATATTAATTTAATTAATTTAATTAAATTAATGCTTTATCCTCACTATATTTATTATTTAAATATATTATTTAAAATAATATCTACACATATAGTTCACTTAGACACCTCACCAAGCCAACTCAACCAAGTACCTACTCTTAGCAAGTTACCATAACTAACTAAGACTTACCCAAACCCTAAAAATCAATGCTTACATTCCCTCTAACCACATTCCCGCATGCTCATAAGAAGCTCCCAGTCTAATCCGTGGGATAACGACAAGAGATCCAAGAAAATCAAGAGGATCTCTCTAAGTTTGGTAAACCTAGGAAATCCCACCTTGACTGACGTCGGTTACCCCTAACCATCGCCGGTTAAGCCGGACCACCGTCGGTTACCCCTTTTAACCCAAAACAACCTTATTCTCAAGGTTGGAACTTGGAATTTGGAAGTTGGAAAAACATTGGGAGAAAGTTGACGAGCAAGAACAAATCTCAGAGAGATAACGCATCTTCAGAGAGAAAATTCCAGCAAAAACTCACATCCAAGGA
This sequence comes from Taxus chinensis, assembly GCA_019776745.2. Taxonomy (NCBI): domain Eukaryota; kingdom Viridiplantae; phylum Streptophyta; class Pinopsida; order Cupressales; family Taxaceae; genus Taxus; species Taxus chinensis. Next base: position 20,656,194 of record CM034157.1, read on the forward strand.
AGGAGATTGAGCATCTTCTCCTGCATAACCAGCCCAGCCACGATCTGATCTATCCAAGCAAAGAGGAGTGTGCATGTACCCCATGTAGAATCTTTTCTTCAGTTGGTGATCACTTACAGCCTTCAAAACCCATCATCAGCACCTACATCCTTCACATAAAGACCTTCAGGAATGAAATCGAAGTAAGTATAATGTCATACTTCTCCGGTTTGTTTCATTTTATCATTATTTTATCACCCATTGTTTACCTTGCTCCCTATTGACCTTCTCCAACATTTTCACCTCCGTAGACTCATTAAAACCTCGCAAAAGCCTACTCCAGTCACCCAATACCTCATCTCGACCAACCAAAACCCTTTGCGCAATCACAAAGGAGACCCAAACCCTGTTCTGTGACATTTCTAGATCTCACAATAACCAGCGCTGGTTATACCTAACCGACGCCGGTCACCCCTGACCAACGCCGGTCTCTGTGTTTACCCACGCAGTCTTAAACAGAGACCTACCCACCTAATTTTACCTCACCCTCACTCACTTGTGACCTACCCAAGACCTTTATCAGACCTGCAGAACCCAGAACCAACCATTTGACATGTGGATTCTATTCTAGCTTAGCCTGTTAGATTAGATCTATTTTCTTATTGTGTTTTAAGTGAGATACCTAAATCATTTTAAAATAACAATAGGATTTACTTTGTTTATAGCATTAATTTTTTTAAAACAGTGGACTGACAGCCATCTAGGAAGTATCATACTTCTTGGATCTAGCTCACGCTAGGCAGTTCACTGCCCATATTGTTTAATTCCTTCTGGTGGTTTTGTTTTCATTACAGGTAGTTCCTCCTAGCCAAAAGGAAGCTCTCATGGTCAGCTATGGATTCGGAAGTCATACGCGCGTAACAACCCATCAACCGACATTTGAACAGGTATTCCTCCTATGCCCGTTACCCTATCTGTTTCATCAACACCAATTCAAAGAAACAATCTAAGAAAAAGGTGAAACATTTTGGCACACCTGGTGGGACCCATCCAGGGTTCCTTGCATTTCATTCATTCCTAGGAAAAAATTGTGTGTTTGTTTCCCATCTAAAAAAAAAACGTACACATTAATTTCCTTCCTTGGTAATCCACATCTATTCTTTCTATTTGCTCTAAAGGAAACTTTTCTTTTGGTGTAATTAAAAAGAATCATTTCTTCATGTTTTCTGCATTGTAGTGAAAGAGCATCCCTCTTCCTCTTCATCTTATTGTGTCATCCAATTTCACATTTTCGATTTGGGTTTTAAAATCATTACATTTCATTCTGATTTATCTACATTAGCTCACATTAATTGAGGGAAACCTATACGCTGGAGGTCATGACCAGCTGATGGTTGACAAATGAATCATAGAAAAGCACTTCTATCCTTTTCTCTTTCTCTGAGTCTTACCAAACCACACAAAAATTCAAAATACATACATTCTTAAACAACATCTTACCTAGAAGAAGCTGTAGGTGATCACACGATCACGACACAGTGGGCACCCCAGCTCGCTGTTCTATCGAGTCATACTTCAGAGCGAAGCCCGCCCCCATCATAACATACATGAAACCTCACCCTTTAGATCTCCTTATTTGTAGGAATCCATCCTCACCAAAAACTCTATTTCACAATTTATGTGTCTGTCCGTAAATAACATAAGCTAAACAAACATAATACAAAGGGCACTCCTAGGATCAAATTTTCTTAGTGTTTTCTTGGCTTATGTTTTGAGGTGAGAGATCACGTTCATCCTTTTTTGTTCATCCTTGCACACCCCTCATCATAGATGCCTGTATTCCGGCTTCACCTGAGTGTCATCATCATTTCTAGAATTCTAGGTCTGATTCCACATCAGATTTTAATTCACAACCACTTTCTTTCATCACTATTTCAATTTCACAATAACCGTCGTCGGTTACCCTTGACCGACATTGGTTATACCTTACTGACGTTGGTTCCAGGTCCTTTTGCTAACCTACTAAAAAGGACAGTTTCACTTCACTTTTTTCCACTTTCCACAGTCTCTGTCACTGTCATTATTCCCATTAACAGTTTACACATCCCCCGATTTGGCATACTTGTCAGATTTTACCTTCTGCCTCGTTGTTTACTCATTGTCTATTTTCTACAGTGACTGATAGCGGTTACCCTTGACTGACGTCAATTTGACCTAACCGGCATCAGTTAGCCTGTTTCACATTACAACCACCATTTGTTACTTCATCCATTTTTTATCACCATATTCACATGTTCCTGCTATTTCTCTGCATCATTTACATAGAAGTAGCCCTACCTGATCAATACTGGTTCACATGGTGCTGACCCGAAGACAAGTGAACGCCCTCATGTTCCACGCCAGTTGCCAACTACTCCCACCTAGTCCTTCACCACTTTCTATTTTATCACCAGCCATGGATCCCATCCAACCTACTACTATCGCTACTGGAGATGAGGAGTTTGCACGACTCCTTGACCAGAACCCTGATGCCTTACAATTTTACCTCTCCCACTCGTCCACTCGAGACACCTTGGGTTAGTTGATATACGACATGCCCGTATCTATCCCCCCAACTCTCGCACCCACTTCCGCATCGGCCCCATTTGGATCCTTGCTACCTGCATCCACTTTACCCCCAGTCGTTTCGCAGTTAGGTTCTATACCCGCCAGGACTGTTGTGTCTGTTATTTTTATGGCACCCTTTACATCCACCATACACTCGATGACCACCCCAAACACAACCTCATCTACCCCTAATGTCTCATACATACCTATAGCTACATTCCCACCTCCAGTATCGGTGACCCCTACCCCATTTTAGAATGTGGTTCTTTCCATTCCACAATCATTAGCCCCTATTGCCACTAGGTTACCACAACACTTCCACCCCCATACACATATTACCAACAACTGCATCAGTTTCATCTATCATTCATTCCGAGGTACGTACCCCCTATTTCATTACCTTCTTCTCCGCCACCTTACATGGTAGCCCCATACGTTGGAATGCCACCCCCATTATATGCCCAAAACCAACCTCCTCACACTATATGAGGCATCCAATCATCATAACCCACCAATGACCTAATTAAATTGATGATGGATAAGATGTAGACACTGGAGGCATTGGTTTCCGGCTCCCGCAACACTCTCACCTACGATGAGATTTGCAATGAGCATATTCACCCATCCATTCCTATCCGTTCATACCCTGTGCATTGGGAAATGTCCTAAATTAAACCACTTCAATAGTAAGGAAGACCCACAACAACATTTGCACTCATTCAAACATGGGTGTTATTTGATTTCTCATGATGATGCCTTGCTTTTGAGAACTTTTCCCATGTCCCTCACTAGACTTGCATTAGATTGGTATAGTGGGTTACCCAAACACTCTATATTTTCATTCAATCAGGTAGCCCAAGATTTCTTGGATCATTTCTCTATCAATATCGCCAAGAAGGTTACCATGACTGATCTATATTCCACACGTCAGTATGAGGATGAATCTATCGCAGATTTTGTCGCTTGCTGACACAGCCTGATCAATCAACTTACTTTCCAACTACCACAAACTTAACTCATCGAGCTCTTCACACGAGCTTACACCAGACATATCTCCCTAACCTTGCAAGTCCAAACTTTCTGAACATTCGATGAGGCATTCACTATGGCACTAAAGTTAGAGATTCAGGCCATTGAAGAGAAGAAAATCCAATTATGAAATAAGAATTCGGCATTCAAGTCAAATGAAACCTCTTCTTCTTCTAAACCACCAACCAATTATTCAAAGGATAAGGGTACTACTAACACAGTGGTACTCAAGGCCGGCCCAACTCATCCATCCAATTAGGCTACAGCCTCATCTAATCTATCACCTGTCCAAGCTTTTCGATTTAAACAAGAGTAGTGAAAATATACCCCAATTGGGGAACCTTATTCTTCTATCTTAGAAAATATTATCAAAGCTGGGGCCATCACCCTTCCACCCATAAAACCACACACTGGTTTTGACCGTGCTTGCCCCATGCCCGCATGGTATAAAGAGCATGATTTCTGTAACTATCACCGAGTGAAGGGTCATAGTGATGGAAAATACATCACTTTCAATAATATTATCCAAGAAATTCTCGAGAAATTTGAGTTAACTATGGATAATCCCAACTCCACCCCTAACCAAAATCTATAAATATTCAAAAAATTGTTTCCGAACCATGCCCCTCCATCCAATCAAACCGGTGAGACATCCACTCATGATACCCATACTCGTGAGGTTCACACAATATTTAACAAGGTACCTGTCACCTCTCAATTACCTCACATCCCTTCCATAGAGGAAATCCTAAACCAAAATCCTCCTTCCACATTGGAACCAACCTCCAATGTTCTTTCACCAATAGAGGAAAACCTTTCATCTCCTTCATCACCAAAAGAGGAGTCTTCCACTAACATCGAGCCCCTCTCACCCCTAGCTTCACCACCTACAGAGGAGTACCTACCCATTCCTCCACCTATAGAGAAGTTCCCATTACCTCCTCCACCCATAGAGGAGCACCCACTACCTCCTCCCACAGAGGAGCACCCATTACCTCCTCCACCTATAAAGGAGCACTTACCCATTCCTCCACTTATAGAGGAGCTCCCATCATCTCCTTCACCCATCATAGACCAAATGGAGATACCTTTACCTCTTGGTGAGCATTCCCCATTGGCTACCCAACATCCAACAAACCTACTTTCAGCTCTCTTACCCACAGAAGCTGAAGCTGGCCAATTCCCCATCTCTAAGATACATTTTACAGGAATTCCATTTAGGTCCTCACCAACTCCACCCATAAACGTACCATTTTCACATTTGGCCAATCAGTTAGATTATGTAGATAGGGATTTACTATGGGGGTACCTCTTACTCCCTATCTCAAAATAGATGTAGAGATCCCTCGATGACACCTCCAATATATACCCAAACACATTTCCACCCATCAAACCAAAAAAAACCACTATTTCGTAACCACTTCCATGATACTTGTTAGCACTCACACCACACCCTTACCTGTAACCCGACCTATATCTAAACCCAAACCCATACCCACAACATTTTCCTCCACCAAACCTATTACCACTTTAGGGGTCACCCCGATCACTAGCCTTACTCATCCATCTATTAAAATGGATTTATCTACATTCTCCAACCTCAATACCACACCTACTCTGACACCCAAACCAAAGAAACAAACTCATCAACCTCATACCCCGACCGCACCAATCACACCCGCACTTTTCCCGTCTTCCTTCAGACCTCAGCTTCCCAACATGGTCAAGCACCCTTCACCCATCCATAAACCAATAACACAACAACCCATTCCTTCCTCATAAACCTCTAACCTACCTAGGCACACAACACAACTTATGCTCACACCTGGAGTCTCTTTACCACTAATACCTCCAATACCTTCAGATATTGCTTCACTACCCACTACACTTTAGTCATTTTCCCTCACACCCTAAGTATGACCGCGTCATCTACCTTCACACCACCCCTATTATCCCCATGGGTAACTCGCCCTCTTCATCCATCTACTTTTCCTTCTAAACCTAGTACACCCACATCACCTTTACCCAAGAAGGTGCAACCCAAAAATAAAACCCCACTACCCCATAACATGGTAGTCAAAACAACCCCACACCCTCCTACCTGTCCATATACTATACCCCTACCCAAACAAACCCAACCGATAACTCAAACCACACCGACACCTAAACCCATAGCTCGACCCGTTCCTAAACTTCCAAAAACAATTCCCCAACCACCAAACACACGTACAACCAAACCTATGTTCACTTCCCATTGTGATCCACTAGTAGGCTCCTATGAATTTTTTTTAACCAACCTCCTCGAAACTTTTGTTATCACATTACCACCACTCTGACCTTACGACCCCCTCAAACCCAAGCTAAAAGGGTTTTATGATACTAAAATTTGTGCATACCATCATGTGCTAGGGCATGATGTGGAGAACTACAAGGCCTTAAAAACTATCCTTATCCAATTGTGTCCACTAGAAACCAACTTTGATGATGATGACCTTCTCGATGAAGATCTTGCTTCACCAACACCTATTCCCACATTGCCCACTCAACAACCACAACCTCCACCCTCACAGCTCCTAGAGACACCCTCAATATTTGAAATTATCATGGTTTACATTAGAGAAATTTCCACACCACCACCCAAATGTCATTGTGCCCAACTAACCTCACAGGGCTTTTCTCCTCCGGTAGGTTTTTTCCCATCATGTCGTTACACCACTCACCCTATACCTTCTCCATTTTCCAACTTCCCTCGAATCAACATGGTACACATCACTACACATGCGTAGAAGGGAAAATAAAAGGAAATTGACCCACTAACCAATCATATACCAAACATACCATCTACACCCATACCTAAAATCACCATCCATGGCCCCACATACCCCATTTCTAATGGCGTCACACATCACACCATGCTCAAACAACTACACCAATCTCCCCTCAAAATGTCCTTATATGACCTCATCTAAACCTCAGAATCCCATCGTCAAGCTCTCAGGGAGGTTCTTCAGTCTATTGAGGTCTTACCTAATGACCGTACACCCATAGCCTCCATTATTACACCTCATCATGTAGCATCTCTCACCAAATTACCACCTTCATCCTCACCTCACCTTGTTCACCAAGTGGTCTCCCTCAGCTTCTTAGAGGAGGAGATCACACCACACCAAAATGATGACCCAGATCTAGCCCTCTTCATCTCTATCCACATTGATGACATACAGGTGCACCATGGGATGGTTGATGGAGGCGCTAGCATTAACACCATTTCATCCCATGCATTTGATCAAATGTACATACCTAAAAATTGCATGCATAAACATCTAGTCATGTTGCATTCATTCAACGACGCTATCACCTCCACACTAGGCACTGTCATCCTTCATGTTTACGTGGGACCCTGCACTATTCTAGAATTTTTTTATCCTTTGGAGGGGAAATTCTAATATAACTTGTTACTTGGTAGACCCTAGATCTGTGTCATGGTATGCATTCCTTCCACTTTGCATCGTTATCTAAAATTTGAACATGAGGGACTCACTTATACCATTCCAGCCAGCCCATCACCTTTCAAAACATGCAACATGCTTTACCAACCCAATGATGTGCTCATACCTATCAAGCCATCTACCTCCGTAACCACTACCACTTCACCTATACCTCCACCTACCAATATAGCCGTTGTTTTCACCGCACATACCTTCTCTATTCCTACCGCTGCTATAAACTCCACGGCTGACCCATTAGCTTCCTAATCCGTTAACTCCACCTCTGCATCGACCTCCAACACATCATCCATACCCGCTACCCACATACCAACCACTGATACCTTAGAATTTGTTTTTCAATAGCTTACTCTGGGGGAGTACCGCCTGTATAGTGTCAACACCTTCCTTACTCCTCACGAGTATGGAAGCCTTCACCAACACCCTCGCTATGATCACCGTATAAGATAATTCCTCCTTTATGGTCCTCCTCATCTTCATACTAGTTTCACTTATGGGGGGCTTGATACTACCACTTACACACCTGAACCACCATCACAACCCCACCCATTTTCCGCTGACTTCTAATCACTTACCAATCACTATTTTTCCCACACCTTCTTGCACCATTTTGCGTGCAAGGGTATTGGTTTTGGCTTTTACGATCAAGTCTTCCATACCGTTATTCCATGTACCACCCACAAATATAATGACTGTAGTGGTATCAGTTTCCCCAAACCTCCTACCAAACAAGCCCACATTGAACTCATTGAGGACCCTAGCCCTTCTCCACCTTCATCACCACCCCTACCGATGGAGTCGATGGATCCTAAATCTATCCCTCCTAAATTTTTTTTTCATAAACACCATTTCCTTGGGGCCTTTGACTTATCAACACGAAGGCGAGGCCCCTTCCACTCTTCCATTCCTGTATCCTGAGATGATCGACGATGACACACCTACCATTAACATCATTCAATGTTACGATTATGAATCCATACTCACCTACATTGGTGCAAAAGACTCATATATTCATCAGTTATTACTCTCTGAGACAAAAACCATGTTGAATGAATCGACTATCGAGATCAACATTCACACTCAGGACGACCCACACATCCTAAAGATCAAACAATCTTTAGATGCTACTGAACAAGAAGCCATCACTTATTTTCTCTGAGATCATAACCAAGATTTCACTTGGTCTTACGCAGACATGCCTGGTATTTACCCCACCATGGTGGTCCACAATATCGTAATTGTTCCTGATGCCAAACCTATCAAAAAAATCTGAGGAAAATGTACCCTTGCATTGCTCTTCTCATCAAAGAATAACTTCAGTGCCTTCTTTCAGTTTACTTCATCTTACCCATTGATTATCCTCGTTGGATTTATAACATTGTCCCTATTAATAAAGCAACGGGAGTACTCTGCATTTACATGGACTTTCGTGATCTCAACCTAGCCTGCCCAAAAGATGACTTTCCCTTACCTAGTATTGATCAGCTGGTTGACCTCACCACTGGTCATGAGATGCTCTCACTCATGGATGGATTCTCAGGATATAACCAAATTTTGATTTCCCTAGAATATCAACACAAGAATACATTCATTACCCCTTGGGGAACCTTTTGCTATCGAGTCATGCCTTTTGGCCTTAAAAATGATGGTACTACATATCAACATGCTATGACTTACATCTTCCATTATTATCATCCATGAGATATGTAGGGGATTATGTCGATGAACTTTTGGCCAAAAATCAAACATTACATGTAAGTACCACATAGGTATCCTATGCAAGACCATCTTGTGACTTCCTCATTGGAATACAAAATCTCTGCCTTAAATCCTAAGAAGTGTGTCTTTGAAGTTACACTCAGAGAAGTTTCTTGGGATTTATTGTTTCCCTCACATTGAATAACGGAGGTAGATCTTGCTATAAGGTTAAGGCCATCCTCGATATGCCTCCACATAATAACCATCAAATAATTACATATCCGTACAAGGTAATATTGTAGGGAATTCGACCATTTTATCATGACAACCATCTCATCAGTGTACCAAACCATTTAATCACCTACGTTAGAAAAGGATGTCTACCTTTGACTAGGGGAGGAATGTTGTATTGTCATTCAATAGATATTATGGCACACTAAAATAATACCTTCTCCAACCACCTTGTAATTTCATTCCACCTACAATATGGATTTACCTTTTTCATCTATATATAGACAGCTACTGATCATTCACTATGGGAAATATAATTTCTCACCATGGATTGAGGCAACACATTGTTAATCCAGGTGGTTAATTACATTAGTTGTACGTCTAGTGGACCTATGAAGCTTAACTACACACACATCCAAGAAAGATCTACTTAGTGTCATAGTGTTTTCCATGTCCACCAAATCTTTGACTATTACCTATCATCAATCACACAAGGTATGTTGTGGGACCAAGACCGATCGCTTTTACACTTACATGATGAGACCAAAACATATCATAATCAATTGTACATGCTATGATGGATCATGCTTGCTCAGCAAAATCTTGACTTATAATTTGTATCTCACCAAAAGTCCATATCAAGGGACAAATGATATGCGTCGATCAACATGCTAATGTACGCACTTATATATCTGGGGACCAACCAGTCTAATCTTGATCTTTCCCAATGAATCCATATTACTACTATATCCCTAAAACAAAATACCTGTGTTGATATAAATGAGAATTCAAACATGACTTCCTACATTTTTATGGGTAAAAAATTGAGCTAAGGGGGTGGGGTATAGGAATTGTCTTCATAACACCCCAGATGGTTCATATAATTTCGCAATTGTATTTAAAACATGGGTTTCTGAATGCAAAAATAAAATGGATCGAGTATGAGGCAGCTCATCACTTGGTATCCAAATAGCCTATTGCACTCCATATCAAATCAATTTACATATAGTTGGCGACTCACAACTTGGTCGTTAAACCAAATTATATGGGGTCCTACTAATGTCGCAATGAGATACTCCAAAAGTATAAACATCATGTAGCAGATTAATTGGTTGACTCACCTTTGATTGTTACACATTTTGAAATCAAGTCTGCCCCATGATATAACCAACATATTTATAGACACCATGGATTATTTAGGTTCATAAATACTCTTTATAAAAGGAACCAATTCCACATTCTTCATGTTCACCATTCAATGCCTGCTATTCAAAACCATATTTTGATTGTACTAGCGCACTTGAAATGTTTACTCACATCAAAAATGCCACCACCTGACCCGAGTGACCTATCTGGTTAGAAATAATCACTCACATAATTGACCTTTGAATACTCCATCTTACCTCCTTATCTCACCCAGTAACGGATGCCACACGTGTCTTACATCAAAAGGACTCACTCATTTCATGTCATCATAGGGTGATCTCATTTATAAACATGGATATGAAGGTATAGTATTATGCTTACTTATTACCTCACAAGTTTTGACCATTCATTGCACTCATCAAGGAGGCACATGATGGCATATGTGGGGGTCATTTTAGTGGCATGGCTATTACATGAGCATATTATTCACATGGGTTATTATTGGACATTCCTTAGATCAAGAATCTTGTATGTACTATGTCAAACACTATGTGAGAAATGCCAAACATTTACAAATCTAATCTTCATCTTCCCACACTTAATCATGCCTTACAGGTCACTCTTTGATCCATTGTCACCTTTATCCCAATGGGGACATGGACCTTATTGGAGAAATTAATACTCAATTATCTTTTGATGGTGACAGCATTTATGGATTATATCCACTACCGAGTAATTTACGATGTGGGGTTGAGGCCACACCACTTATCTGCACGAACCACTTGTCCACACATTATGTAAATTCATCATGAACCATCACCTCATTTGTCATTTTGGTATTCCTCATCACAAGATCATTTAAAATGGAATAACAATATCATTTAAAACATAAGGACTGTCAAATAACTTTACTGACAAATATAAAATCAAACAGCATTAGTTTCTCATCACCATACTACCAACAGACCAATGGGCATGCCAGAGGATCCACTAACAAAATATTTAATAAAATCATCCATGAACAGTGGTTCATCAACACTTCCCATAGAGACTGACAGACATACATTACTCTATGCCCTTATGGGTGTATTGTACTAGTATTTGCACATGCCTACTAGGGGCTACACAATTTTCACTGGTATTCATGAAGTACTGATGCTGTCATGCCCCTTGATAGTTGAAATCCCCTTACTTGAGATTCATGCTCCAAGATTTCATGCAATGATCAAATCTAGATGATGACTTTAATCAGGACTAGCTTAAAACAACTAAGACATCATTAGATCAGGGGCTGAGCTAAGTCCATGCATTGTCTTGTGGACATCCAAACCACCAAATTTTCTCAAGGCAACGTATCCTAAACCTGCATTCCTTATAAACTTGGTCATGTACAGGAAATGGAACCCTAGTGGATGGCTAGGTAACACCTGTCTTGAAACAATCATACAACATGTATTGGACCATAAACCACTCGATGAGTTATTCTGGTAGAGGTATTAGTATAAATTCAAATGGTATTGATTCTCCTACATCGTAACATCATTAACTATGGAATTCTCGGTGCCTATTGTTTATCCTCACTCGAGGGTAAACCCCAACCTGAGCCCCTTAACGCATTACATCTTCGACCATTCTATTGTTGACTCGTCAGTTCTTGGTTTGAGGGGGATCACCTTTGCCCACACATGGGGCAACACATCTTATTTTTGTTAGCACCACTTACCAATAAAAGCTACACAAAAAGAGGGGAAAAATGAAGACACTAAAATTAGGCCACACCCCCCTTTTTTCCCTCGACAAATAAGCACCTTTATTACATTTACCTAGCCATGACCCCCTTCACCCCACTAATATTAATTTAATCAATTTAATTAAATTAATGCATTATCCTCACTATATTAATTATTTAAATAATATCCACACATATAGTTCACTTAGACACCTCACCAAGCCAACTCAACCTAAGACCTATTCTTAGCAAGTTCCCATAACTAACTAAGACTTACCCAAACCCTAAAAATCAATGCCTACATTCCCTCTAACCACATTCCTGCATGCTCACAAGAAGCTCTGATTCTAATCCATGGGATAATGACATGAGATCCAAGGAAATCAAGAGGATCTCCCTAGTTTAGTAAACCTAGGAAATCCTACCTTGACCAACGTCGGTTACCCCTAACCATCACCGGTTAAGCCAGACCATCATCGGTTACTCCTTTTAACCCCTAAAACTACCTTATTCTCAAGGTTGACAAACATTAGGAGAAGTTGACAAGAAAGAACACATCTCAGAGAGATAACACATCTTTAGAGAGCTAATTCTAGCAAAAAATCACATCCAAGGAAGGAGATTGAGCATCTTCTCCTGCATAGCCATCCCAACCATGATCTGACCCAACCAAGAAAAAAGAAATGCACATACAGCCCATGCAAAATATTTTATCTAGTTAGTGATCACTTGCAGCCTTCAAACCCATCATAAGCACCTCCATCCTTCACACACAGACCTTCAAGAATGAAATCCAAGTAAGTACAACATCATACTTTCCTAGTTATTTCATTTCATCATTATGTTATCATCCATTGTTTATCTTGCTCCCTATTGACCTTCTCCAACATTTTCACCTCAATACACCCATTAAAACCTCACAAAATCCCACTCCAATTAACCAATACCTCGTCCCGACCAACCAAATTTCTTTGTGCAACTACAAAGGAGACCAAAATCCTGTTCTATGACATTTCCAAATCCCATAGTAATCGGCACCGGTTATACCTAACCGTCATTGGTCACCCCTGACCAACACCGGTCTTTGTGTTTTCCCACACATCCTTAAACAGAGACCTTCCCACCTAATTTTACCTCACCGTCAGCCACATGTGACCTACTAGAGACCTTTATTAGACTAGCAGAGGCCCAGAACCAATCATTTAACCTTTGGATTCTATTCTAGCTTAGCCTGTTAGATTAGATTTATTTCTTATTGTGTTTTTAAGTGAGATACCTAAATCATTTCAAAATAACAATAGGATTTACTTTGTTTACAACATTAATTTGTTTAAAACAGTGGACTAATAGCCATCTAGGGAGTATCATACTTCCTAGATCTAGCTTGTGCTAGGTAGTTCACTACACATATTATTTAATTCCTTTTGGTGGTGTTGTTTTCATTACATGTAGTTTCTCCTAGCTAAAAGGAATCTCTCATGATCAGTTGTGCATTCAGAAGTCATACGCGAACAACAACCCATCAACCGACATTTGAACAGGTATTCCTCCTATACCTGTTACCCTATCTGTTTTTTCAATGATTCAAAGAAATAATCTAAGAAAAAGGTGAAACACTTATTACACTTGTTCTATCAAAAAATAAAGGAATTGGACTATCATATTTTACCTTCTAATCCTCCAATTTCTATTTCATCCAAAGAAATTGAGTACAACACATTGCGGAAGCTATTTATTTTAATTCAAATGTTGAGAGTGTTATTGATGATTGCTTCTTGCTTAACCAAGATACTAAGCAATTTCCAACAAAGAATGCTCTACCACATGTACTCTTCATGTCACCAACAATTCCTACCCAATCAACATCTGTATATAATTTTATGTTGACGTCATTTATTTTGAGGTACCACAATCTATATTCAAGTCTTCCTATGAGATACCTTAGAATTATCTTGACTGCCTTAAAGTGTGTTTCCCTGGGATCTTCTTGAAATCTTATAACAAGGCCCACCACATGCATGATGTCAGGTCTTGATGGTATGGAATAGAGTAGACTGCCTATCATGGATCTGTACAGAGTTTTTTCTACTTTTGAAGAGTTGTCCTCTTTACTCAGCTTGCATCCTACTTCCATCCTCAAAAATTTTAGAATTTATTTGATATACTTGGTTTGGATATGAAGATACCTTGGTATGATTGAATGATTTTTAAACCCATAAATAATGAGAGATCCCCAACCATAGACATTTCAAAATATTATTTCATCATATCAGTAAATTCATAATTCATTTTATCATAATCTCCTCCAAATATGATATCATCCACATATACAATGACAATAATGTTAGAGATACTATATACTATGAACATTAGATATGATGAATATAATATTATCATGGATATTATTATTATAATGTGAATGTAATATTACATATAGTAAATAGTATTTACTATATCGTAATTAGTAAATTAGTAAGCTAGTAAGTTAGATAATAAAACAATGAGATATTGTTTTATTATCAATGTTATTATTAATGGTTGAAACCATTCAGGTAGATTGGTTTCATATGCAATCAAATATTATTGAGAAGGTTGCAGGTAAAGACAAAGACATTGTTATGAGATTTGTTACTATATAACTCATATATAATGGAGTGCATAGCTATGGGAAAAGATGCAAAGTTAATCGAAAATAATTAAAGCTAAATCAATGCTCCAATACTTTTATTTCATAACAAATAAGTAGATGATATCCTTATTACTTGATGTAAAGATTACTATCAACAAAACATTTTTTTTTATTATTGGAAAATAGTTTTTTGAAAGGGACTATACCCTTGTTTACAAAAGAAGGCCTAGAAGCCAGAATAAGCAAGAGAACCAGAGAGAAAAGGATCAGAATCCAAATGTTACAATGAAGTTCAAAGTAGCCAAAAAATAGCTACCAAGATGAAACAAAACAAAAAAATTACTGCAAAAAAGTAGTAAAGGGTCCGCAAAAAAAAGAAAAAAAATATACAAGGATAGCAGAAGCATCTACAACTACTTTTTAGTAGCTTTGTCAATGATGGTTTTGATATTCTTCCAGGATTTGAACATTCCCAAAGTTGTCATGTGGGCAGTGTCATTATAATCCAGCTGCTCCACGGTCTTCTTACTTTCCTTATCATTACCCCAAAGAGTTGCCGGAACTCCGCTTAGGTTGGAGACACTTTTGACGTGTTGCTCAATGAACTCCTCAATCGCCCTAAAGATGGCAATGTTGTAATCATGTCGAGTTTTGGCCTTCCCTAAGCGGGAGTCTAAGGAGTGCAGCTTCTTGTAAATATCTTCAATTTGGCTGCTGTCAACATCCTCCTCCTCCTCCTTCTTCCTCTTTCCTTTCTGTTTTGCCAAGTTTTTAACTTCATCCTTCAACAATTTCATATCAGCCTCTAGGGCTTCCAGCCTTCTTGAAGGGCTTTCCAATTGCACTTCCTGGGGGCTGGCACTGCTGATATTCAGGAGGTCATGAGCAATTTCAAATTCCTGAGAACCCTTCTCCACAGCAAGAGTCTCAAGGTTAAGCTTCCTAGAAGCCCTGGTAACCGGTCTCCACGAGGAAGAGGCTAAGTGGGGGGTGGGAGCAACAGAAGGGGGAATGGGAGAAGATTCCTGAATGGCCGGCAGGGGGGTGACAGCAGCGGTGGCGGGGGCAGAGAAAGGAGAAACAGGGCTGGCAGCAGCAGAGCCCGGCAGAGGGGGAATCGAGCTAGGGGAGGATGGGAGACCGGGAAACTTGAGGAGACAACATTTGTTCAGCAACAAAATGAGCCCTTGGTGCAACGGAACCACCCAGGAATGCTTTTGAAACTCGAAAATGGAGTGTTCAAGAGATTTCAACAAGTAATGGGGGAAGCAAACCAAACGATCCCTACGAAAGTGATTAAGAAAAATAAGGTGTTTCGTAGGAACAGTGACAAACCTTCCCTCCAAGGAGATGAACCGTATCATCATGCGGGTTACTTCATCATAAGGCGGAGGGATCGAGCTAACAAGCAGGCCCATTGTTATGTAGGTCAGCTTCTCCTCTCCCTCAACAAATCTCCTCTCTTCAGCATCTTTATCGACCCTTTTGTTGAAGAATCGGAAGCCCTCCAAGCCAAGGCCGGTCGCTTCAGCAATAAGATCTTCATTGATTAAGACCTTCTGCCCCCCATATTCCACTGTCCTCTCCTTCCAATCCTTTGCAAAATGCACAGAGATGCTCTGATCATGTCCCTGAACCTTGTCCATGAAGTTTGTTATGCCACCCTTGCTAAGAATGTTCCACAGCTCAATATTCTCTTTCCAGTCTGGGTCCACACTAGGCTCAATTTGACAAGGAGGACCCCCCATCTTCTTTGCTCTGATCTGATTGCAACAAATTCCTAACTGATCTCTAAAGCCAGTCCACTTTTTGCTATAGTAATCCGCATAATAATGGAAATGAGAGCCGTTGCTTTTCCCACGATCGGCTGCGTGTCTGCTGATCTGAGCCTGCTAAAAAGTGCATGTGAGAATAGCCCGCTCCCTGTCATCAATCACTTTATCACCGCCTTTAGTTTCCGTGGAGGTTTGAATCCACCTTTTAACAGTCTCAATGCAGCCCGCATGCATGATTTTCAAAACCGTATATCTCCACTTGAAATTCCCCATATGATTCACACTATCATGATTATTAGACGTGATTTGCATAAACCAATACTTTAAATCAACACGTGTGGGAGTATTTTTGAAGTTGATCCACGCCCAAAAATCATAACTCATTTCTAGATATTGCTTGCGTATGAAGATCCGCCTGAATGTTGTTTTGAAGCTGTTTGGGGATGCTATTATTGTCCCAAACTGTAAGATTAACATTAATGCCATAATTTGCCAGCACATCCACCAATTTATTACCCTCCCTGTAGGTATGCATGATCCTGATGTTACTGAAAGTATGACTAATACTTATGGACTCTGCAATAAAATCCTTGATGCTCCAACTTGGAGATGAGCACTATTTAAGAAGATTAATGATATTTAGGGAGTCTCCTTCAATAATGAGGTTCTGAATATTTTGTGTCTGGGAAATTCTCAGACCCCAAAGAGTAGAAAGAGCTTCAGCAAAATGATTAGTTTGAATTCCCATTTTACCAGCATACGCAGCTATCAGATTGCCTTTATGATCCCGTATCACTCCTCCCCCTGCCGCAATCCCAGGGTTTCCTTTAGAAGCCCCATCAAAGTTCAACTTATACCAATTTAGATCAGGAGGATGCCATTTAATCAAAGATCTATCAATGCTATTCCCGGGATTGTTCCAGCTATTAATTGATCCTATCTGCCAGTTGGATAGAATATATTCTTCATTTTCTGGATATCTCATGTTCTTGGGGGGTTTAAATCCAGCAATATTCTCTTTGATACCATTAGAAATTTTACCAATACTAATCTTGTAGTTTTGCTTTTTATTTCTGAAGATAATATCATTTCTATCCTTCCATATTCTCCAGATTAAATGAGGGATAACCAGCTTCCAGATCCTTTTGACAACACAATGCCTAAAGGGTGGGTTCCATTGAGTCCAAATCTGATTGAGATCCTTCAGCATCACCCAGAGAGCTTCAAATTTAGAAAGGGAAAAACTCCATATTCTAGTGGCATACTCACAATGTATGAACAGGTGGCTGATATCCTTAGATTATTTCTTACAAAGATGGCACCTATTAGGGATCATTAATCCTCTTCTCATCAGATTGTCATTGGTAAGAATCCTACCTCTGATAGCCAGCCAAAGGAAAAAATTTATTTTGGGAGTTAAATCAGACATCCAAATCCTGTTCCAATTGAACTCAGTTTGATTACTATGAAAGAAGTTATTGTAACCAATTTTGACAGAGTAATTCCCATCATTGGAGTTATTCCATACCAGCTCATCCTTGGAATCCATATGACTTAATGTAATAAGATCTAATTGATCTTGAAGGGAGGAAGTAATTTGTTTCAGATCATTTCTCTCCACAGTAAGTTTTTTCCACTTCTTTCTGGTACCATTTTCCTCAATATAGCCCTTGATTTTGATGCCATACTTGTTTATAAGACTGTCCTTGGCCATCCCAAAACTCTCCATGAGGTTTCCATTAAACCAATTATCCTCCCAGAAGTTTATGTCCCTACCATCCCCCACTTTCCATTTACTGCCCTGCCTGATGAAATTTCTGCTTTTAACCAAATTGTTCCAAAAAATGGAACCATTGGGGAGCTGTTCATCATGTAGAAAGGAGTACATAGATTGATGTTTAAGATATTTTGCTTTAATTAAATCTATCCAGGGTTGTTTCTCAGTCAGCATTCTCCAGCCCATTTTAGCAATGAGGGCCTCATTCATTTTCTCAATATCTTTTATACCCAGACCTCCCATAAACTTCAGGGTGCAAACCTTATCCCAAGCCACTAAGTGAATTTTCAATTTCTCATCCATGCCTTGCCATAATTTTTTTTTTTGGATCCTTTCAATTTTATCCCTGAAAGAAGAGGGGATCTTGTATAGCGACATGATATAAATTAGCAGATTTTGGAGAGTACTTTTGATGAGCAGGCACTTACCAGCACTAGAAAGAATTGCTCCTTTCCAACCAGCCATTTTTTTTAGAATCTCTCCAATAAATCATCCCACACCTTGCAAGATACTTTCCTAGTGCCGAGAGGAAGCCCCAGGTAAGTGGCTGGAAGCTCACTTATTTTACAGCCCAAAATTTTAGCTATTTTAAGTTGTCTTTCCTCAGCAGTGTTGAAGAAGAAGATGGTGATTTTGTCATAATTGATCTCCTGCCCAGAAGTAGATTCGTAGAGCCACATCAAGGCCTTGGTAGCCTTGGCTTCAATGACAGATGCCAGAAGAAGAAGGATAGTGTCGTCTGCAAATTGCTGATGGGAGACAGCTTGACTGATGGAGGTGGGCTTAGAGCCACTTAAAAGCCTGTCATTCACCGCTTTACCAATTGTTCTATTGAGGCTGTTAACCAAGAGAATGAATAGTAAGGGGGAGATAGGGTATCCTTGTCTCAGACACCTACTGCTAGTAAAAAATCCCATTGGTTCACCATTAACAACCACAGAAAATTTGGCCGTAGATATGCAAGCCTTAATAATTCTTCTAAATTTTTCTGGAAACCCGAATTTTGTTAATACTTTGTCAAGGAAAACCCAAGAGACCTTGTCCAAAGCTTTATTCATATCAAGCTTGAGGACCATACTTGCCTTTTTATTATTTTCCATTGAATATATGGTCTCGTGAACCATTATCACTCCGTCTTGTATAATCCTACCTTTGATGAAGCCACTCTGCTGCCTTGATATAAGTTCATTCAAAATGAGATGAAGCCTAGTAGCAATAATTTTGGTAAAAATTCTATAGATGGCATTCACAAGGCTGATAGGTCTGAAGTCCTTGAAATCTTTAGCATCCATTTTTTTTGGAGCCAGCACAATGTGAGTGTTATTAAGCTCTTTTAAAAAAATTCCCGTTCTATAGAACTTATTCACCGCTCTGAGAAGATCCGTCGAACAGATTTCCCAAAAATTCTGGAAAAAATTTATGGAAAATCCATCCGGCCCAGGAGCCTTGTCACCCTTTAAAGTAAAGACAGCTTTCTGCAGCTCTTCAAGCGTAACCGCTTTGTGAATATTTCTAAATTTCTGTTCCTCAATTTTATTTTGGGGAATGGCCTCCAACATAAAAGAAATAGCTTCATATTTGTTGCTAGTCCAATCTATTGTACCAATCTCTAGGAGCTTGTTTTAGTCTATTCAATGCCTTTTTCAACCTACACACATGATCTTTATCTTTAGTTAGTTAAAATCCATTAGGTTGTTCAATAAATACCTCTTCATTCAGAAAACCATTAGGAAGTCTGATTTCACATCCATCTAGAACACTCTGATCTTCTTGTAAGCCATGTAAGCCAGAAAAAATATTATTGCTTCCATCCTTGCCACCAATGCAAAAATTTCATTGAAATCGATTCCTTCCATTTGTGCATAGCCTTTACACAGAAGTCTTACATTGTTTCTTGTTACTTCCCCTTTATCATTTAGTTTGTTTCTGAATACCCATTTAGTTCTAATGACATTTTTGTCGTTTGGTCTTAGCATGAGATCCTAGGTTTCATTCTTTTCTATCTGATCCAGTTATTCATTCATTACATCTACCCAATGTTGATCCTTTCTAGCTTCTGCAATGTGTTTTTGTTCTACCATGGACATGAGTGTTATGTCTTTATGGTTCTGTTGCTCTCTTAGCCTTCTTCTTGTTAGAATTTTATCTTCTCTGTTTCTAATGATCTTATTTGGAAGATGATCCCTCTTAACTTGTCTTGAGGGTGTCTTAGTGTATGATATTTCTTCTACTTCATCTACTTCTTCACATGAACTATCCATTTCTTCATCATCTTCTTATTCTTCATGATTATCATAGTGCTGAGTGCTAGATTTGGTATATTGAGAATCAACTACCTTCAAATTTGTGCTCTCAATAATTTTCTATAACCTTTTTTTGTAGCACCTGTAAACTGCATTGACTATTGAATAACCAAGGATTATTCCTTCATCACTCCTAGATTTAAATTTTCCCAAAAACAAATCATCTCTTTTGATGTAGCATTTACTTCCAAAGACTCTTATATGTTTTACAGTGGATGGAATATTTTTCCATAGTTCATAGGATGTCTTGTCACTGTTTATTCTCAATTGTGATATGACTTATTAGTATATGGGGATGTTTTGTGTAGTCATGTCTTAGTAGGTTGATGCATTTTCCTTGCTATTATTTATGAAAACCGTTTATCCCATGAACTTCCTACTAACTGCCTTTATGAGATCAAATGTGATTATGTGTGCAGGGAATAATGGAAGTTACTGGTGGATAAGAAGCCCGAGTTCGAAGCATGCGGCTGAAGACTGTTTCCATCGAATTGACCTATTAGCTTGGGCTTGACTCTAACGGCCCGTAGGAATCTATGAGTTTTTAATTGATATTTGATGGAAAGTGTTTTATGCCACCTGATATGGTGGATCTTGTAACCAACATTATCTATATGAAGACTTTGTCTTCAGAACTTGAGTACCACTTTTTGATTATCGAAGAAGATTATCTGCATACTGTTCTGGATTTGTTTTTGATATGTTATGAACTCATTTCAAAGTTAATGAAAGCTACGGAATTTTGAGAATCAGAAGTTGTTGAATCACTCTATCCCGAGGAAGAGCAAGGGCCCACTCGACCGAGGAGATACGAGGTTACTTTGAGTTTTTCATGCATACAGTCCTTCGATTAGTTTTACTGCAATTATCATTTGATGAGTTTTTGCATGCATGCTTTGATTAACTATCCCTATTTTTCTCAATTATCACTTTCACTTAGAGTAGATGATTTTGTTATGTAAATCTAGTTCATGAATAGTCTTGCTTTCTGCTGAAAATTCTAGTTATTCAGTTGTGGTTTAATTTGTTAAGAATAAGTGTGTGCGTATTTTTCTTTACAGTAGAAGATTAGTTGTTGAAATCCATTTCATTGCAAATAGTTGAATTCCATAGACTTGTATTTAATTTATATAGATTTTAACTGCACTTTTGTAGAATAGTCACTAAAACTAAGCAACCCCCCAACAAACTCAACGTATAACTGGTTCTCCTAGACTCTATTGCATATTGCCTAGGACATAGCCCTGGTTTAGAAAGACACTAAAAAATATTATGTTAGTTAAATGATTGGAATAATACAACGACCCATCATTTTTTGTGCCGTTTCTGGGGATACATAACCATAAGCTCCATTATTTTATTCCATATGTTATGGGTGTTAATGGAGTTCATATAGGAAACCAGTAGTTCTCTCGGACCTTGATTTAAACCAACCAACCTGGATGCATAGGTCACGAGATAACCAAGGGAGATTTATAGCACACAATATTCAACAAATCTCTTTAGACACTTCACAAGAGAGAAACACTGAGAGTGATACAGATTCCAATTCCATGCCTAGAACCTTTTCTGAGCATTTTGTATCCTCTTCACATCATTCTGCAATGGGGGATCTTGGGAATGCTGAAGAACAACCTTTAGGATGAACATTTACATACCCCATTGTCCTCGATGCAGATGAGGATGCACCCATGAAAAACATCTCACCATCCATCCTCCCCCTCTTTCGAGGAATGACCAAAGAAGACCCTGATCAGTTTCTGTTTGAATTTAAAATCCTGTGCCAGACATATGATTACCAAACTGACAATCAAAAACTCAAATTATTTCCCTCCACTCTCAAAGATTCTGCTATGAGATGGTTTATGGGGTTACCATCTAACTCCATTAATTCCTGGGAAGCCATGGAAACAACCTTCCTGGATAAATACCAAGACTATTGTAGAGGAAGGGATAGGAAGGAGGAGTTCTTCCAAATACGGCAAAAGGAAGATGAGAATCTAGAGGATTATCTGGATAGATTCCTCTTTCTCCATAAATGCAGTGGGTATGAGTTACATGCAGACATCACTAAAATAGTCTTTCTGAAAGGACTGGATGAGGAAACCAAGGATTCTCTCCATCTCATGGGAGGTGGAGACGTGCATAAGCTTACCATGGAACAAATTACTGAGATATGTAGAAGATATTCTAGAACACGTGGAGGAATAAGAAGGAAACAAACATCCAAGTCTTTGGGTACCTCTGAACTTCTAGAAGAAATGGCCAACATGAAAACAGACATTCTGCTGCAATTAACATCCACCATAGATGGACTCAAGGAAAAATCCACCCCTGCTAAAGAACCATTGGACATGTATTTCCCTAAATGTCAGAAGAGACACCCCTTGAGAGAATGTCCTTTGGATGTCACAGATATGTGCTTAATCTGTGAAGTTACTGACCATGACACTAAACATTGCACACTTCTACCACAATTGAAGGGAGGTTTGAATGCCATCTCTCAAACAAGTGCTGAATTAAATTTTGTCCAAAGACCAAACAATCAGGGTGGGTTCCCATCTAGACCAACTCAGAATCCCTGGAGAATGCCATGGCCAAATCAGGCCTCTCAGTCTTCTTGGGGACAACCTGAGTGGGAAAACTCAAACTGGATGACTTATCCATATCCACCACCTTGGAAAAATCCCTACACTCAGCTGGGTTGGGCTCCACCACCCACAGCCAATCCTTGGCACAATCAGCAGTGGGGTCCTCAACAAAATTTTAGCCAAAATCAGTCCTAGGCACCACCACAAAACAGTAATCAACAACGCAGGTTCCAGCAGCCACAGCAAGCTTTAATGCCTCCACCTCAAGCCTACCAAAATCAAGGACAAGCAACACAAACACAACTTCCAGCTCAGCCAGTAGCCAATCCTAAAAATCAACAGACAACTTTGATTGATGACACAGATGCAGGTAACACCATGCAGGTTAACACTATTGGTAATTTACGATTACGATCTGGAAAAATATTGAACCCTCCTGTTGTTATCACAGAACTGCCTGATGATGCCAATAAGGAAGAAAAACTTGAAGGTAACACTGGTTCTTCACCAATGCTAGATAAACAGGATGATCAAATACCCAAACCGACTACAGCCCCTTTTCCTGAGTGATTACAGGACACTCGGATTGCAGATGAAACAAAACTAGTTCAGGAATTGAAAAAAGTACATATTGAGGTTCCACTGCTACGTGCAATAAGGGACATCCTTGAACTAAACCAAACCATTAGAAATGAATGTATAAAGACACCAGGAAGAAAAAATAAATACCCAAAGACTGTCAGAGTCGAAGGGAATTTGGCTGATTTAGTTGCTGGCACCCTCATCTCACCAAAATATGGGGATCCGGGGAGCCCTGTCATTACTATTTGTATAAACAACCAGTCAATATCTAATGTTTTGGTGGATCTTGGTGCTGCTATTAATGTTATCACAACAGAAATGTTTAACCTACTATCCTTGACAGGACTTCAACCAACCAACACTGTTCTGCAGTTAGCAGATCAATCCATTGTTGTACCTGATGGTGTGGTTGAAGATATAATGGTCACTGTTGAATCATGGGAGTACCCAGTTGATTTCATGGTTTTACAGCCTAAAGCTCAGAAGTTGGGATATCCAGTCATCTTAGGAAGACCTTGGCTGGCTACGGTTGCTGCTTACATTGACTGTAGGTCAGGCAACATGACAATTCTAAATGGGCAGAAATCCAAACACATTTCATTATATCCTCCTGCCCAGCCTTATACGAACAATTGTGACCAGGTATGGGTGGATTCTTTGGATGCTAACTCTTTGAATTCTTCTTTTCTGGCCACTATTGCAGTACACAATCATATGACGGAAGCTGCAGAGTCTTATGTGCTGACTGATTCTAAGGACTCTGCAACTACGGAAATTAGCACTACTACTATGGAAGTCAGAATATCAGCATTAGACATTACATCTGCTGAGTCTGGTAGGAAACTCTATGCTTATAATTCCAAACATTTAGTTCCTGATTTCTATTGTCCTTTAACTAAGGTTCTGTCTTTTGATAACATATCCATCCTGCACATGCTTCAGCCCCATGTTTTCCCATTGAATTCTTTTATCACTAGTACAGAGCTTGCTCTTGCGAATGATACTAAGCAGGTGCTTGTCAGTATGGGTAGAGAGCTGACTATAGGAAGTGACTTGGAGGTCAATCAAGAAGCTAGGGTGCTTGAGGTTCTGAAGAAACATTCTCATGCTTTTTCTTGGGATTACACTGATATGAAAGGAATTCATCCTAGCATCTGTACACATCATATTTACACCGATGACGTCAAACCTATAAGGCAGCCGCAATGAAGAATCAATCCAGCATTGAGAGACATAGTCAAAACTGAGATTGAAAAGCTCCTAAAGGTAGGTTTCATCTATCCTATATCTGATAGTCAGTGGGTTTCCCCATTAGTTATTGTTCCCAAGAAGAATGGTAAGTGGTGAATATGTGTTGATTACAGGGAACTTAACAAAGCCACCAAGAAAGATTATTTTCCCCTGCCTTTCATTGACCAAGTCCTGGACAATTTGGCTGGTAAGAAATATTTCTCTTTCTTGGATGGGTTTAGTGGGTATAATCAAATTATTATTGCCCCTGCTGATCAGGATAAGACTACTTTTACGTGCCCTTGGGGTACATTCGCTTACAGAGTCTTACCTTTTGGGCTTTGTAATGCCCCTGCCACATTTCAGCGGGCAGTCTTGGCCATTTTTGCAGATCTTGCTAACGACTGTGTTGAGGTTTACATGGATGATTTCACTGTCCATGGATCCACTTTTGAAGAATCTTTGAATAATCTTGAGAAAGTACTCAGTCGATGTGAACAACACCAACTATCTCTGAGTCATGAAAAATGTCTAATGATGGTTGATCAAGGAATTGTCTTAGGTCACCATGTTTCAGCCCAAGGTATAAAGGTGGATCCCAAAAAGATATCAGTCATCACCCAATTACCTACACCAGCTAATCAGACTGACATCAAAAGTTTCCTTGGCCATGCAGGTTATTACCGCCGATTCATAAAATATTTTAGCAAAATTTACCGCCCCAATGTTTTCATTGCTAACCAAAGATTATGTTTTTGAATGGTCTTCTCAGTGTCAACAGGCATTTGATTCTATCAAAGAAAAGCTGAAAATAGCCCTTGTCTTACGTGGCCCTGACTGGGGACAACCTTTCCATATCCACACTGATGCTTCTAATACAGCCATGGGCACTGTCCTTGGACAAAAAGACTCAGAAGATCATATGTATGCAATTTATTTTATCAGCAAAAATATGACTCCTACGGAAAAGAATTACACTACTACGGAAAAAGAGTTTTTGGCTGTGGTATATGCTTTGAATAAATTTTGTCATTACATCACTGGATATAAAATTTTTGTTTACACTGACCACTCTGCCATTCGATATTTGATGAACAAACCAGTGGTTGGTGGAAGGCTCATTCGCTGGTTACTCTTGTTGCAAGAATTCAATCTCACTATTATAGATAAGCCTGGGAAATCTAACGTTGTTGCTGAATTTATTTCCAGAATAAATGTTTCAAGTGATGACGAAGTAGTCCAAGATCAATTTCCTGATGAACACTTGTTTTCTATCTCCACTAAGACTCCCTGGTTCGCTGATCTCACAAATTATTTAACAACAGGGAATTTTCTTGCTTATTTTACTCATAAGGAAAGAAGGTGATTGGTTAGAAATAGTGCAACATATAAATGGTGTAACGGATTCTTATTTAAATGTTGTCCTGACATGGTTCTTCGCAGGTGTGTTCGAGAGGATGAGGTACATGACATACTGCGAGCATGTCATGATGAGCCAGGAGGTGGACATTATTCAGTAAAATGAACAATTCACAAGATCCTTGGAGCAGGGTACTATTGGCCTTCCCTCCATAAGACTGTCAAAAAGTATGTGTGGTAGTGTGATGCATGCCAACGAATGGGAAAACCTACACTTTCTACGGAAATGCCTCTGAACCCTCAGTTGGTTCTAGGACCATTTGAGAAATGGGGTATTGATTTTGTTGGACCATTTGATCCTCCATCTTTCGGGAAGGAGTATCTCTTGGTATGCACGGACTATGTCACCAAATGGGCTGAAGTTCAAGCATTGGCATCTGCCAATGAAGATGTTGTTGCTGATTTTCTCTACAACTAGATATTGCTGCGATTTGGAGCACCAAGGGCCATTGTATCTGATCAAGGTCCTCAATTTGTTTCAAATATGATTGAAGCTTTCTTAGGAATCTACAGAATCAGGCACCGGAAATCATCACCATATCACCCCCAATCCAATGGGCAAGTGGAGGTAACCAATCGAGAGCTCGAGAATATTCTAACTAAGGTGGTCAATGCCGATAGAAAGAATTGGGTACCAAAGCTTCCTGAGGCCGTCTGGGCCTACAACACGACCTGGAAAACAACTACTGGTTTCTCTCCCTATGAGCTGGTCTTTGGGAAGAAGCCACTGTTACCTGTGGAGTTTGAGTTGCACACCTGGCGAACAACGTTGGAAGTTGGGATCGATTTGGATGAAGCACAACATGAATGAGTGTTGCAGTTGAATGAATTAGATGAAATGCGGATGGAGGCACAACAACAGACTGAAATTCTACAGCATCAGTGGAAAACTTGGCATGATGCTCACATAAAAAAATGGATATTTCATGAAGGACAGTGGGTTTTACTCTTTGATTCCCGCTATCAGCAGTTTAAAGGCAAGTTGCATACGTGTTGGTTAGGTCCCTATCAGGTAAATCAAGTGTTTGATAATGGATCTGTTCGATTGATACCGATTGATGGAGACAAACAGACTCTTCTGGTAAATGGGCACAGGCTCCGAGTTTATCACCAACCGCTGGATAAGAAGACTTTCACCGACGACATTCTGTTACGAACAGACATGCATGCTGAGGAGGCTCTTTGCCTCTCACGCATGGAGTAATTAATCTTTTGCAAATTCAATAAAGGAAGATGATCCTTCATTCAATCTTCTTCCCTTAGTTAGCAGTTCTTATTGTAATTTCCAATAAATGCAGGAATTTTCATTATTTCTACTGCCGCTAATCATGTTTCATCCCAAATTACAGGGCGTAGGAATCTATGGATATCAGCTGACTAAATGTAGCATGGGTAAGTGCATTTAACTTGCTAATGATATTTCTATGTGAAACATTTCCCCATGTAGTCATTTGTCATTATGATGCCATCATGAAATGATTGCTATGATCATTCTGGATCTCTTCCAAGTCCGGCTCTATGAATGATGGCATAAAAGGAGTAATGGCTCATAAATCTCCACATGCTTTGATGTGTCACACTCTCCAATGTCAGGACAGATGGTGCTTGCTCCTCAACCATGGGATATGTGCCGCCGCAAAAATCTTAATCTCACACGGGTGGTCGGTCTCATCACTATTTTTTCACCGTCACCTTCGCTTGATGTTGCGCTACCCAAGGAATATGGTGTCATTTGAAATTTAATGCTCTGCAACCACTTCTTCCCATTGTGGTATGCACATCAATCATGACTGGTTTTATCAAACACTCGACGGGAAGTGGAAGAAATGCTCTGCTCTGGTTTTTCTGCTACCGTGTATTTCTTACTTTTTGGCTCAGCATGGGACCGCGAAAGACATCAGAACCTGCTTCACCTGACGCCTTGCTCTGGAATGCCACCCTTTCATAGGTATTTCATGATTTTGGATGGTTAGATTTCATTCGGAAATTTGAAGGTTTTGATGAGAGCATTGTGGAAGAGTTCTTGAACAATTTTGAGTCCACATGCTCGCAAGTTGGTGGACGAAGAGTTGAAATTACCAGTCAGGTCATTTCTGACCTGTCTGGCCTGCCAAATTTTGGTTTAAAGGTTATGATGAATGCCCCTTTGCAAATTCTGATTGCTCAGTTCCACGACGAAGGAGAGGCACTCCCGGAGGTCATCCTGACTCCATTGGGTGTCCAGAAGGGTGTTAAGTGGAAAAGTTTTCCTGGAATCTGGGGTGAGATTGCTAAATGGGTCAACAGGTATTTTATATGTGATGGCCAGGCCTCTATTCTGGGTGGTGATGTGCTCAAAATGCTCATTCACCTTAAAAAGGGACATGTCAACCAGGCCCTTCGGGTAAATTTTCCAGAGTACCTCGCAGATTCTATCATTAAGGTATGCCAGAAACACCGGTCCAGTGGGGGCAAGTCTATGCTTAAGCACCCAGGGTTGATTCATCTGTTGTGTTCACACCAAGTTTTCTTTCACCCAAAACGAAGGCTCGAGGGATGTGTTGGTGGTGAAGGGTCCAGGCCTAAGCAATTAAAATCTGGTCTCTCTTCTACACCTCGGTCTACCCTTGCATCGGGCCCTTCACATAGTCAAGCAGAGGCAGCTGACGTTCCTGAGCACACCGACATGGTTGGTACTCCTGAGGGACCATCCCCATCCATTTCTGATTCAAAAGGCAAGTGTCCCATGGCCCCATCTTCCTCCATGCAACTACGGTCCCAGTCGATTGGCTCATTTCTGTAGACAGGTGGTTTCCAATCGGAGTCCTTGCCAGATGACACCGCCCACATTCGGGAGGAACTGCATATGGAGGATGTCTCAGCCGCTCCATCATCTGTTGTTCCGTCATCTATGGAAATTCACACTGTAACTCTGGAAATTCTTGACACTCAAGTGGCACCTTCTCACAACTATCTGGAGGAGATAGCACTGCTAAAATCTCAGTTACAAGGTATGGAAGAATCCACCCTTTTATTACAAGCTGAATTTACACAAAAGACAGTAGAAAAAGTTTGGGAGATTGCTGCCCTGCAGCATGAAGTGAGTTGTCTAAAGTGACAACGTGATAAGGGTCTTACCCTCTTGAATAATTTCCAACAGTTGTCCCTTCAGGAAAGGGAATTGCGGAAAGAAAATCAAAAATTAAAAAAGGAAAAAGAATCTCTGGAAGAGGAAAAACAAAAATTAACATCTATCTTAGACTCTGTTTGTCCTTTAGCCATCAAACTACTGTCCTGTAGGAAACCCTCCTCAGTCTACAACATGTATGTCCAAGAACAATTTTATTCTTGGCAGTTATTTCAATTGTGTTCTCAAGCCCCTCACGAAATTCCTGATGGACCTAGTTTTTTATCAGTCTACAAGAACAACACTCCGGAAATTCAAAATTTTCTCTGTGAATTTTATCTACATAACATGATAGTGACCAATGTCCCTGATTTCTTGATCAACCTATTTGTGGGGGATTTTCAAATTAAAGCATTTCAGTCTGTATTGTGGAATCAGATAATTTGGAGGCAGCAAATAGACAGTTTCAATAACACTGCTCAGTCCATCAGATTTTACATTCACCCAACCCATCACACAGATGTCACCCTATGGAAAAACTTTAGATCATTGTACTACCAGGCAGGGGTTGGGGTGCATACTTCTCAGATTTTGCTTCAGTGTATTATTGATTTTGAAAATTATAGTCAGGAGAATTTTGGGGCTGCTTGGCAAGCTTGTGATAGGAGATGGGATACTTTAAGCCTACCTTTAAAATGTAGGGAGGTCCTCTCTCCTCAGAATTTGAGCTGGAGCATGCGAAGGGGTGATGCCCTCATCGCCATTATCAAACAAACTATAGAGAAAACTAGCCAGCAATACACTGATGAATGGGCAGGCCTCCAAGTGTGGCCACCACTCCTCTTAAGCCCTCTCACGACTTGGCAGAACAATGCAGCACAGTCCCATGACAGTTTCACTGCCTGGGTGGAAATGACCTCCAATACTCAGGGCTGCAAGAATACCACAAAGCAATACGCTGATCAATTCGAGGAGTATGACATGGCTGACCAACTTGGCAGGAGAGCAGGGCACAGATGAGTTGCATTGGGACATGCAACAGGTAAAGTCAGGGGGAAAATGATGAGTGCATTGTTTGGCTCATTTATATCATTTCTTCAGACCGGAAATACTCTTTGTGATATGACTTATTAGTATATGGGGATGTTTTGTGTAGTCATGTCTTAGTAGGTTGATGCATTTTCCTTGCTATTATTTATGAAAACCGTTTATCCCATGAACTTCCTACTAACTACCTTTATGAGATCAAATGTGATGATGTGTGCAGGGAATAATGGAAGTTACTGGTGGATAAGAAGCCCGAGTTCGAAGCATGCGGCTGAAGACTGTTTCCATCGAATTGACCTATTAGCTTGGGCTTGACTCTAATGGCCCATAGGAATCTATGAGTTTTTAATTGATATTTGATGGACAGTGTTTTATGCCACCTGATATGGCGGATCTTGTAACCAACATTATCTATATGAAGACTTTGTCTTCAGAACTTGAGTACCACTTTTTGATTATCGAAGAAGATTATCTGCATACTGTTCTGGATTTTTTTTATATGTTATGAACTCATTTCAAAGTTAATGAAAGCTATGGCATTTTGAGAATCAGAAGTTGTTGAATACTCTATCCCGAGGAAGAGCAAGGGCCCACTTGACCGAGGAGATACGAGGTTACTTTTAGATTTTCATGCATAGTCCTTCGATTAGTTTTACTGCAATTATCATTTGATGAGTTTTTTTTGCATGCATGCTTTGATTAACTATCTCTACTTTCTCCATTATCACTTTCACTTAGAGTAGATGCTTTTGTTATGCAAATCTAGTTCATGAATAGTCTTGCTTTCTGCTGAAAATTCCAGTTATTCAGTTATGGTTTAATTTGTTAAGAATAAGTGTGTGCGTATTTTACTTTACAGTAGAAGATTAGTTGTTGAAATCCATTTCATTGCAAATCGTTGAATTCCGTAGATTTGTATTTAATTTCCGTAGATTTTAACTGCACTTCCGTAGAATAGTCATTAAAACTAAGCAACCCCCCAACAAACTCAACGTATAACTGGTTCTCCTAGACTCCATTGCATATTGCCTAGGACACAGCCCTGGTTTAGATTGACACTGACAAAGATTATGTCAGTTAAATGATTGGAAGAATACGGAATGTGTCTTACACAACCCTTAACACTTATCTTTACCAAAATTTCAAAACTCATGTGTCGTAATATCCTATACCACATCCAGTTGTAATCAACTTTACTCAAGAGATACTTTTATTTATTTATCTCATTCAGAACATACATATTGTTCTTGGTCCTTTTGGATTTTACAACTTTCTTTCTTGTTTTTCCATTGATAATGTCAGGACCTTTGTTATGGAATATCACATTATATCCTTTCTTACACATTTGACTCACACTTAATAGATTGTGCTCAAGAAATTCAATGTATAGAACATTTTTTGTGATAGTATTTCCATTATCTAGGCTCATATGTTACATTTCCCAACTATGTTTGTTGGAATTATTATCACTAAATCTCACAGCACCTGATGCATTGTTTTATAGAGTGAATGAATTTACTATTTTTCACCTATCATATGACTGGAGCAACCACCATCCAAGTTCCATATTTTGTCTTCATTTTGCACATCGAACACAACTTGCACTATTGAGCATAATTCTTTTCTCTTATTGGCATATTTATTTACTACATACACCCATTTATTTTGTTTGGGAGGTTCTTGTTTACTTGTTGATGTCTACATTTACTTTTATTGTAATAATTGTAGTGGACATCATTATGGTTCAGTCCTGTGTGTTAAGATGGTCCAAAATTTCTTCTATATACTTTAGCATGAATTTACTACACTGAACAGCCTTATGTCTAAACTGATTACATGAATAAATAATAACCATAGAAAAAATGTGTGTACCTCATAGCATAGGTGATTCTAGGGAGCAGTATTCCTTCCTCTTAGCAGATTTGACTAATACTATTCATTTATAGTAGAAGATGTGCTTGGAGTTGATTGACGGCTTTGTTTCCTTCATTCTTTACAACTTCATTTTCCTGTACTTTCTTCCTTGAAACCTAATCCCACACTTATCATTTGTATCATGTTGGCCATTCTCAGGATACTAGTCAAAACATTTGAACTCTTCTCTAGATTTTCATACACTCTCAGCTTGCTTGTTCATTTGTTCCATCTCAAGTCTTTAGTCACTCCAGTGTTCTAAGTTCAGTTTTTGTGCACTCATCCTCCTTTGATTTGTAAGAGTTTGAACTATTTTCCAGACTGAGTTTCAAGCTCCTTGAGTTCATTGGCATCTTCTTCTTCCTTTAGAGTTTGTATTGTTCTCAACAGGCGTGGATTTGTATCTTCATAGTATTTTAAGGTGCTTCTTAGTTTTTGATTATTTATTCCTGCATAGGTTCAGTTCTTCAAGAGCGCATACTAAGTTTAGCTTTCATAGATTACACTTCAGCTTCTTCTTCATCAGAGTCTTCACATTTGATTGTGTTCTTCCCTCTTGAACTACATTCCTTCATATGCATCTATGGACATAAACAAACATTCAAACTGAGTCTTTGTCATTATCCTCATTTTCAAAGATTTCAAAGGTTTCTTGAATAAGATTCACTTCGACTCTTCTTTTCAGGAATAGAAGCTCCTTTTTTTCTTGAAGAACTTGTTATTTTTACCATCTTTCTTCTTATAGCTAGTATCTTCTCTCTATTGTGTTTATGACTTATCCTCTTTATGTTCAGACTAAGTCTCTTTATTTTTGTTTAGGACATTTAATAGCAGTGAAGTGACCTACTTTTCCACACTGCGAAGCATTTGAAATGGGGGTTTTCCTTTATACTAACCTAAACCTCTTTTCAGTCTTCTTATACGAACATTGCTTCAATCTTTTCATCATCCAACTTCATCCTCTTAATCAGATTCTTCTTCTTTTTTCTTGCTTGGACTGGGTTTCTTTCGTGACCTTGAATGTTACCTCTTTCTTGGTAGATCTTGGATCCAATAGTCCTCATCTCATATGCTGAAAGAATGCTTTGTAATTAATCAATTGTGAGAGTCTTCATGTCTTTGGATTCCTCTGCAGTTGAAACCTTGGCATCAAATTTGCTAGTTCAGGGATCTGCATAATCATTTTGAATAATAACATGATTTTTCTAACTTCTCACTTAGGCCTCTGATCATATTAATAATTTCATCTATTCTCGATGCATGTAGGATAATATGACTCTCATCACCTTTCATTTTCAGATTCTCAAACTGAGCTCTGTAGATCTGCAACTTTGCTAGCTTGACTTTTTCATCTCCTTCATAAATGCTCTAAAGTTTGGTCCAGATTTCCTTTGTTTTTGTGTAGTGCGTAACTTTTACAAATTATGTTTAAGTCAAGAGGCATAGGATGACATTCATGGCTCTTGAGTTGCATTCATATTCTACTTTTATCTATGCTGAAGAAGTGATTGGTGAGGCTAGAGGATTGTACCCTTTGTCAACGCATTTCCTAGATATCAAAAACAAGTGACATCATATATGTCTTCATTCGTATTCTCTAGAATGCATAATTTGCATTTTAGTGAAGAGAGGTGATTTTGAGAGTGATAAACTTCCTTGTGCTTGATTTGCTATGCCATGTTTGTGAAAAGAGGGTCTCCTTGAAAATGTTAACCTTCTACAAAAAGGACTTCGCTCTGATACCAATTGTTAGAGATCACAAGCACTAAGAGGGTGGGAAAATCAGTGCAGAGTAATTTTTTTTACAATAATGTTAATTAAGAATTTCTTAATAAGAGAGGACCAATATATTATGAGCATTCAAACAAACATATACCAAGGATAGAAGAGCACTAAACACATAATTTATAGTGGGAAACCCTTTTGGGAGAAAAACTCACTTGAAACCATGGATTTATTGGGGACATTCCAATTCCAAAACTTACAATCGTTTCATGGTTAAGCACCCACTCAACCTATCGAAGCACCCAGTCCACAACTTCAAGAACCCACTCAAATATTTTCTAAGCACCCACTTAGTAAATTTTAGCAATCACCAACTTGCAAGGAGCACCCATCCCCTAATTTAATCAACTACAACTGATCTTTTGCAAGCACCTACCCACAAGGAGGCTGCAACCCCCTGAGAATACTAAGCTACAACTTAGACTTATTTTACATAAAAAATTTGATCATCTTAGTTAATCTAAAATTACTTACACAATAGATCATGATCACTTTTCTCTATTTGTCGGTGTTCTTCTTTGTCACCCTTTTTTTCTCATCTAAGTTCTATCTTTCTTGCTCAATCAATTTTTCGTACTAATGCTCTTCTCATCCGATATATCTTCAATACTTCCATCTATCTGCGTCATTCCTCTGATATCTCTCTTTTATTTATGTAGCTCCTTTCAGCTTGAATGCATCATCTTCTCACTTGAGCAACCCTGACTATATCCTTCTGTGGAGTTCTTTAAAATAGCTCCAATGCATTATTTCATTTCTGAATTAATTTTTCACTACGAGTAAAATGGCTTCTACCAGTGTCAGCTAAAAATATTGACAATTCAACCCATTCCATCAAACTTCAAATTAGAGTGTCGTGTATATTTTCACTGACTTCACCATTGCTCTGAAAATCTAGTTCGCGGATTAAATGAAGACGGCTAATTCCTAAATTTGTTCTTTCCATATTTCAGCTTAGAATTTCCAACATTTTTCTATACATTAGATTCAGGAGCCACTCTTCTTCTGACATATTTAATTTTTCCTTGAAAAATGAGGGATTTACATAGGGAGTGCAACTGTATTTTCACCAAGTCAAGGTGCATTAAATATTGACAGCTGAGAACTAGTAGATTTCTTAGTTTAACATGAAGCTCAAGTTGTGTTCGTAGCTGCATAATCACCAGACAATTGAATCACCATTGATTTTGGAGAGATAAAATCTCACTTGTCCATGTGTACAAGGTCATTTAATTTTCTATTGAACCCTGTTCCAATCCACTATTTGCTTCATTCTGCATAGATTTTATAAGCTTATTCTGATATTTTCTCTTTGTATTGTGGCTCTATCCTTTGACCTATGCAGTTTTTCTCCTTTTCATGGTGGCTTTTTAATTATCTACAGCTTTTACAATGTTTTGTGTCTTTCCTTCTTGTCCATTTCCTTTCCGCGGCTTTGTCCCATGTTCCACAGCTATTTCCTCTTTTTTATGCTGCGGCTTCTATAGTATTCCATGACTTGGCTCTCTCCATGTCCTTTGCATCTATTTTCTCCTATGTGCGCGGTTTTCTCCTTATATGCAGCTATTCTCCAGACTTCCCTTTATTCCACAGTTTTATCCTTCAGTCCGCATTCTTGCTTGCACGGTAACATTCCTTAATCCTGCAACTTTTCCTTCATATCCATGACTTCACCTTTCTTAGTCATGGATTTGTTTTTTTTCTCTGTGGCTTCATCCCTTTATCTATGGTTCTCACTAAACCTTTGCGAATTCTTCTAGACTTTGATGGATACCTCCTTATATTCACGACTTGTACAAAAATTTAATAATTCCCTTATAACTTATCCTTAATCATCATAAAGCCTATGAGAGTTGACACTACCAATCAACCTTCACATTTCTCTTGTCAAGTCTTTCTTTCCATACATGTTGATCTTTATAATTACTGCACTACCTTTACACTATACTTTTACCAATTTTACCATCAATGTAGCTTGACATCAATGACAAAAAATATGACAATGATAAAGTTCCAATATTTTAAGTGGATAAAGAAGAAGAGGAGAACAAACATGATGACGAGGAAGTTAACCATGACATTGGAGAGGACACAAGTCCTACGTAGGAGAATGTTATGTACAAATCACCACATGAGAAATGCGTAGAAGGTCAGGGACCTAGACCATATGAAGGAATAGTTTTAGGAGGAGGATATACTCATCGAATATTTATGTACTTTTTCAATGACCTATAAAAGGTCATTAGAGAAAGGTTCCATCATGACATAGATCTTTAAGATATATATTGTTGGGATATGTTTGAAAAATCACAATTCCATGTCTAGACATGTAAGGTTATTAATTTTTCTATGAAATTTCATATGGAGGAGACTAAATTTGAAGTAAACCTAGAGGTCATCCATGAGTTGTAGGGAAGGATAGATCTAATAAGAACTCTCTCAATTTCATACTCTACATAGTTGATAGATGCGCAAGCCAGAAATGTGTTGATAAAAATGGCTACTAAGGTCATGAGTATAAATATAAATAAAGGAGTGGGACTATGCAGAGAAAAAACTATTTTTAAATATGTTATTAAAAATAATATAAAGTTATAGGACAATATAAATAAATTCAAGATGAGGCATGCCTCCGTTAACAGTAAGGAATCCTAGTTTATTTGAACTATTGCACATTCATGTCCAAAATTAATTTTGGGAGATAAGTTTGATTAGAACAAGAAATTTGATAACCTGGAAGAATTACTTACACTGTTAATAGAATAAGTAAATATAGGACATGAGCCAATTGTAGAGGATTTGGCTAGGAATAGGCTGGAAGAAATAGAAAAATAAATAGAGCATGAAAAACTTGGTGCCGAGGTGAAGGAAACTTTCAAAGGTGTTCATCAATTTTGACAATTCCTCCATCCTTGACATGTTCCTATCCAAAGAATAAGCAAAATGGATTATTCTAAAGGCATCATTATATACTATAGGTAGAGTAATGTATGCATAAGTTTTGTACTAGATGAAAAATTAAGAAAACAATTAGCGATAAACATGTGAAAGTAGAGGTAAGACTGAAGGAATTACAAGTAATTGTTAAATGAAAGCTTGGTTTCCTAAACGGAATGGATTTTAAATGGGACCTTGTACTGACAGATTTAAATGAGAAGGATGGTGGGGTAACCCTAGAATGGATTCCATATATTCTATGCACATTACCGAGAAGGTCTAACAATGTGCTAGCCGAATGGAAGAAAATAGCTCGATAAATGTTGGTGTAGAATTCCTGTTGGCTAGATGAAAAATGACCTAAGTATGAGAAGCGTGGATGATATTTGTGCATAATATATAGGCATGTGGATATGAGTGAATGTTTGATAGAGATGTGCCCTATAGATTCACACCCAAGAATACATAGTTTGTAACTTAGCCATTTTTGCATGGATCGGGCTAAAGATAAGATAGAGGTGCTAAAAAATCATTGGATAAAGATAGAAGATTTGGAGGCTACACAAGGCTATTTTGGGAACAAGAGGAAGATCAAGATTCATACAGAGTTTTAGCTAATAATAGGATTATATCTAGAGTTAATTATTAATAATCTATTATTAGGAGAAGCTTGCATGCTTCTAACCAGTTATGTTTGTAGTAGTTGCATGGCTATTTTGACTTCATGCTAACCTATTTTGAGAGTGCATGGGTGGTGAATAGGAAAGTCCCCACTCCATATGAGCAACTGTGTGTATGTGTGTGTGTGTGTGAAAAAAAACCTCATGTGTGTTGTGTGTGTGTGTGTGTGTGTGTGTGTGTGTGTGTGTGTGTGTGTGTATTTATTTTTAAGTTTTATGGGGTGACTGGATTATAACATAGTTATGTTGCATGTATGTTTGTGTGCATGACTTTGTGATGATATTTATGATGAATTAATACGATGGATAATTTTGGTTGGATATTGATTTTTTATATTTCTATTCATGGTTATTATATGGTAAATCTAATATTGATCCTTGTTTGATTATACACTATGGTCATGATTTGATTCTTGTTATGATTTACCTTAATTAATTTTTATGGATACGAAATATGTGAATGATCATGCTAACATCTTGATAAAGCTAGCATACAAATATGGACTTGGTACCTTTGCACACTTTGGGTGAGCGTTCAGATCCATCTAGATTAAGTGTCAGTTCACCTAGGGTTTTGAGTGGGAAAATAAGACTAAATTTTGGTTTCATTGTTGGGAACTTTTTAAAAGTTTTTGCAAGGATGTTGCATGATGAAGACGTATTGGTTAACTTTGGACAACATTGAGAGTTTGGTTGTAGACTTAGAAGAGTAGTTTACTCATAGATATAATACTGAACATGATTTCAATGCTTGCATGTGGGTTTAAGAACATTTATATCATGAAATCTATGAGATGTTATTTTGTTGTTTTGATATAAATTTGTACGAGTGGCTAGTAGCATATGCATCGAAGATAAATTGGAGGTATAGATCAATTTTTTAGACAAAAGAAGATTACCAAACTCTATATGATGTTGATGTGACTTTGAAATGCATTGTAGATCATTGGTGGAATAGTGTTGTGCACATTTATGCATTGGAGTACATTATTTCTAAAATCTACTTATTCTTGTCCAGAGGTTTTTGAATTTGAGTTCTTACATGAACCCAGAGGAACTTATTTGTGCGATGTTCTTGTAGACACCAAAAATCTACACCCCTCATCTTCTCAATTAATTAATCATTTTATAATACCCACCCCCTTTATCAAATTAATACATTAGTATTCCAAACCTAGGTTATAATACCCGTTTGTACCTAATTAATCAAGTATTTATTAATACTTCATTATCCTATTATTTACCAATTATCCTATATAATATTATATTCATACACCTAATCAATCACTGAATATCCACCTAATTTATATCCTAAAAAAATTTCAATTAGATAATATCTAACTTATCTTATCATTTCCCTAAACAAATTT
This sequence comes from Taxus chinensis, assembly GCA_019776745.2. NCBI lineage: Eukaryota > Viridiplantae > Streptophyta > Pinopsida > Cupressales > Taxaceae > Taxus > Taxus chinensis. Next base: position 20,695,264 of record CM034157.1, read on the forward strand.
GACACATCACTAGCCAACACGACACTTTCCAACAAATTAACAAACTCATCCATTGAAATTCAAAGCAACTAATCTCAACTTAGTAAGTTGTTTCAACCATTTACTAAACAAATCCAAACAGACCTAAACCATCAGTGATTTGGTAAATCATTGGAAATTACTTAAGAAAATTTCTCAGTCTCTTTGTGGGATCATCCGCTTACATTTTTGAGTCTGATTTTTTATTGTAGTTCATCAGTGTTATTTTGCATCAACGTGAATGTACTATCATCAAACACTCTTATTCGTGATCATCAAACATCTTGGGATTCCTTTTGAATCATGTGCATCATCCAATTGCAAACTTCATCATCTTATTGCATCACTCTTAATCAAGGTCAGATATCATTTTATAATTTTTTTCTGCATTCAAGTGTTTTTATCTAATCATTTGATATCTCATATTAGATTTTGAAAAACCACAATTTCGAATAAAATAGTTAAATCCTTCATCTTATCATTATGTTATCATTTAAAATGTTCACCATTAATTTCCAGTGATTACTATAATTTCCTGTGATTCCTTCCTATTTTGTTTTTCTTGTAACTTCATCTAATAATTTATATTCATCTCTTTTGCAAATAACATTTTTTCAATCATGGCTTCTATTAGGTGACAATAGGTGGCCCAAGTCACAAAATTACCAGTATCTACTTTCTTCCTATTTCTCATCACCCATTACATTAGGAGTAATACAAAATTCTACACAACCTTGAGTTGTGTGCTATTGTTGGGCCCCTAAAATATTATCCAAGTACAAGAAGGTGCGTGGGCGTGCAAGGCCTAGTTAAGAAAGGGTGTGCAAGGAGAAAGCATGCAGGATAGGGTTCTAGGAGGGTTTAACAGAGCAAGTGGTGTGCACACAGACAAAACAAAGGTTTCAAGACTTAGCCATATTTGACACATCAAAGAACATGAGAAAAGTGTGACCCGACTGTGCATGTGGAATGGATAAGGTGTCATCCTAGTGACAAGTTGGCCTATGAAGGAATATACCCTACGATGGAAGTTTCTGGAAGGCCATCATTGCAAGGAGTGGAGAACTCGGACCTGAAGAAGCATGCTCTCATGAAGGACCAGCTTAGACACTTGGTGATGGATATACAACTCCCATGAAGGCTTGATGGTGAAAAGAAGGGCTATAAATACAAGCACCCACAAGAGGACAAGAGGAGAGAAGCAGAAGAAGGTGAAGCCATACATGAATACTATGAGAGATCCATAAGTTGTGTAGGGATCTATAGGAAAATGATGTAATAAGGGGCTAGGATCATAAATTTTCTCTTGAGAATTGATGGGTATGAATCCAACATTAATGCATTTCTTCGCTCTGTATAGCTATGGTAGTTTGTAATGGATCTAAGGAATATAATGAGGTTACCAAACTTGATTGAATATGGTTGTTAGTGATTCTAGTCCATGTTTATAGCCTACAGTTATAATTCATGAATGTTTATGCAATAGATAAAAATCCTTATGCATTTCCTTTCTGTTTTGGTTAATATCTATAATCTGTTAAGTACCACTTTGTCTGGGATGACTGCATTTGTCTACAAGCCATTCTGAGTTATATGATAAATGTATGTCTCATTTCCACTCACTCTTTTTAATCTCCTATCATAGATGATGTTTCCCACTTAACTCACATAAAAGAGAGACTCGGTGCCCACGTGTGCCTCGGGTGAGCACCCAGCACCCACTGGGTGATAGGCCAGTGCGCATGGGATTCCCTTGTTCTTTGGTGGGTGTAAAAATGACTACATCTTGGTTCCATTTCCGGGACCTCTTTTTGAAGTTATAGTGGGAAATGACATACATCATGATCTGTGTAATGAGTGATGACATAACGTCTAACTCTGGAAAGTGTTGAATCATGGTTCAAGAGCACGGAGGAAGAATTTTCTTATAAATTCAGCATTGGGACTGAGTTTAGTATGCGTGGATGGGTAGAAGAGACCCTCTAACATGATTTGTATGAAACTTTCTTCTGTTGCTTCCCTGTAGAACTATATGAATGGCTCTCCACATATGCGTCTATATCAAGCTAGTATTATAGATCATGTGCATGGACCCAAGAAGAGTACCAGATGCTACAAGATGTAGATGTAACATGGACACATGCTATTGATCACTAATGGAAGAGGGTGCTAACTATTTATACTTTGGAATACGCCATTTCTACATATTCCGGCCCAGAGATCGCTGAGTTTGAGTTCCTAAGAGAGACTAGAGGATCATTTTTACGTGTTATTCCTTTGGATATGAAAATATTAGTCATTACTTTGGGTTTAGAAGCATTTCCCATGGCCGGCTAAGCTCTTCTGAGTGCTGGCAAAAGGAAGCTAGGGTGGAGGAAGATGGAGGACATTGCGAGTTGGAAAGGAAAGGGAGGAGAGATGACTCAAGTATAATGAAGCTCATGAAAGGGAGATGACTAGACAACACGTGAGTTGTAAGTGTGATGGATCTATGGAGGTAGATGTTGCGGGAAGGAGTTGAAGTTCACGTGGAGGACATGGAACCTGAGTAGTTGTGCTACCCCATCTTGGCAAGCATGTAAGAGAAGCCCCTTCAACTTCTGATGAGATTTTCGTCATGTGGAGAAAGAAGAGCCATCAGTGCACATCTAAACCCACCTGGTGACCTGATCCCTGGCACTTGGTTTTCCAGATTCAAGGGAAGAGTATTGTTAACCCAGTTGGTATCGGTGGAAGTGACAGATCTACACCCAAGAGATATAATTTCTCAGTTTGGGACTTCTATGGCTGCACATACCATTCCAGTGTTTGGAGGAATTTTTGGGCAAGCTACACAAAGTGTGGATACACAAGCCTTTGGTCTTACATCTAGGAGTGGCATGAGTACACTATTGGTTAGTGGGACATTATCACAAACCATCGGTGTGTAGTTTAGTGGGAATTTGGAGACCCTTGGTGTGACCACTATAGGACCTAGTGGATCTGGGGGTTAGGAGGAACATGACTTGGTGGACCTCAGGAGGAGGAATAGGACCTAGTGGATTAGGAGTGGAATCTGGTGGGTCAAGAGGAACAGGACCTGGTGGACCTAGTGGATCTGGTGGAGGAAACACTAGAGGAAACCAAGGCTCTGGCTGGGGAGGACAAGGACCCCAACCACCTCCCAAGTCTTTTTTGAGATGTCTTTGCACTTACCAGACTATAGGGGTATTGAAGATGTTGCAAGAACATGTAGCACAAGTGTGAGTTACTATGGCACACGAAAGGGATCACTAGCCTAGAGTGGAAGGAAATATAGTTTGTAATGACATTGTAAGGCATGCGTGCATAGATGGTATAGGAAGTATGACCCTCATCAAATGGTGGTGGATTATACTACTTTAAAAATAATTCCTATTCTTGGCAGAATTCCACATCCTTGAGTTTGAGCAGAAGAGCATCAACGCTCTGAAGGAAATTCAACAGGGAATGGTAGAGAGTATATGGGAGTATGATGCATGGTTCAAAACTCTCCTATCGAAATTATCATATGACATTCACCTATCACAACGTGTTCAATGGTTTTTTGGAGGGTTGATGACACCATTTAGAAGCGTGTTATCTCATAAGACTTTCATAGACCCACGTGAGGTGTTAGAGGCATTGGAATCGCCCTACACACTGAAGCTATTGGAAGTGTTGATACTGGTGTTAGCCCATTTCTAGAAGCTCAAATCGCTACTATGGCCAAGCAGTTGGAGAACTATTTTCTGCAAACTCATCCCATGAGACTTGCAGTGGTATTGTGGTGTACATAGATTGTGAAGTGGAGGGGCATGCAAAGGATAGTTTCCCCTTGAAATTGATGGTACGGTCATAGCAGTAGATTGTGAAATTTTCCATGGGGACCATGATGCAAGTAGATGTCCCTTATTACAATGCTCAATTCAGAAGAATGTATCTTGCTACTGTAAGATTGTACACCTCTACAACCCATGATACTAAGGATTGTAGGCTTATTGACCAAATCCATGAGGCCATTGATCTTGGTGTATGCCATACTAGTCTTGCTAGCAGTTCTAAGTGTGATGACCATAGTTATGAGGAGTGTGTAGATGGAGGCCACATGTGGCAGATTTTTTCATGGAGGATTCATGCTGGTCATGGTAACTACAGAGGAGGAAGAAGTGAGTTCCCATGGGGAACTATGTTATAATTGTGGATCTACAGAACATTACAAATGAGAGTGTCCTGATCTATTACAATGCTCATGGTGCAGAAAGAAGCACAAGTATGAAGAGTTCTCTAGAACTTGTTTGAGACACATGAACCAGGAGCACTGGAAAGATAAGGGCACTGCAATGGTCAAGCATTAAAAAGGGCTGATTCATAATGGATGCCAAGAGTGGCACTTGATGTTAGAGCTAGAACCTTGTATTGGTGACAACAAGAGAAGAGGCCGCGCACGCAAAGAGATGCCCAAACAAGGATTACATTAGTTTCAAGAGAGGAAGTACCACATGGAAAGTATCTCAGACCCTACACATCAGAAAGAGGTGTAGGCCTAAGAGACTATGGACGTAAATTAGAGTTTACAAGGGGAAATTCAGTGTCTCAAGGAGTATTCAGGAACAAGGTGAGGAACAAGTAAGAAGGAGAGGTCGAGATTCCAAAGAAGTGACCTGGATGAAGGTCAAGGAAGTATGTAAAATGCTAAGGTAAGAGAATATTATTCCCTTGCTAGGAATGGTTGAGGGAGAAGGTACCATGTGCCAGAGAAGAGCATGAGAGGTAGGTCTTACATGCAAACCTTCCCCCTCACAACCTTGAATATGACAAAGAGATTACTTTGAATGCAGTTGTTAATGGATGAGCTCCTGAGTAATATCCTCATTGACACAGGAGCAGCCATGGCCCCCTTCACCTCACTAATTTATTAATTTAATTAAATTAATTCATTATCCTCACCATATTTATTATTTAAATATCTTATTTAAATAATATCCTACACATACAGTTCACTTAGACACCTCACCAAGCTAACTCAACCTAAGACCTATTCTTAGCAAGTTGCCATAACTAACTAAGACTTACCCAAACCCTAAAAATCAATGCCTACATTCCCTCTAACCACATTCCCACATGCTCACAAGAAGCTCCCAGTCTAATCTGTGGGATAAATGACATGAGATCCTGAGGAAATCAAGAGGATCTCCCTAGTTTGGTAAACCTAGGAAATCCTACCTTGACCGACATCGGTTACCCCTAACCATCACCGGTTAAGCCGGACCGCCATCGGTTACCCTTTTAACCCAAAACTACCTTATTCTCAAGGTTGGAAAAAATTGAGAAAAAGGTTGATGAACAAGAATGACGATCTCAAAAATAACACATCTTAGAGAGAATTCCAGCAAGAATTCACATCCAAGGAAGGAGATTGAGCATCTTCTCCTGCACAACCATCCAGCCATGATCTGATCTATCCAAACAAAGAGGAGTGTGCATGCAGCCCATGCAGAAGCTTTTCTTCAGTTGGTGATCACTTGCAGCCTTCAAACCCATCATCAGCACCTCCATCCCTCACACACAGGCATTCAGGACAGAATCCAAGTAAGTATAATGTCATACTTTCCTGGTTATTTCATTTCATCATTATTTTATCATCCATTGTTTATCTTGCTCCACTATTGACCTTCTCCAACAGTTCCACCTTCATATCCCATTAAAACCTTACAAAAGCCTACTCCAGTCACCCAATACCTCATCTCGACCAACCAAAGTCCTTTGTGCAATCACAAAGGAGACCTAAAGCTTGTTCTGTGACATTCTCAGATCTCACAGTAACCGAGCACCGGTTATACCTAACCATCGTCGGTCACCCCTGACCAACACCGGTCTCTATATTTTCCCACACAGTCCTAGAATAGAGACCTACCCACCTAATTTCATCTCACCATCATTCACCGGTGACCTATCTGAGACCTTTATCAGACCTGCAGAGCCCAGAACCAACCATTTGACCTGTGGATTCTATTCTAGCTTAGCCTGTTAGATTAGATCTATTTTTCTTATTGTGTTTTAAGTGAGATACCTAAATCATTTTAAAATAACAATAGGATTTACCTTGTTTTACAACATTAAATTTGTTTAAAACAGTGGACTGACAACCATCTAGGAAGTATCATACTTCCCATGGATCTAGCTTACGCTAGGCAGTTCACTGCCCATATTGTTTAATTCTTTCTGGTGGTCTTGTTTTCATTACAGGTAGTTCCTCCTAGCCAAAAGGAAGCTCTCATGATCAGTTGTGGATTCAGAATTCATATGCGTGCAACAACCCATCAACCAACATTTGAACAGGTATTCCTCCTATGCCCGTTACCCTATCTGTTTTGTGATTTCAAAGAAATAATCTAAGAAAAAGGTGAAACATTTTGGCATGCCCGGTGGGACCCATTTGGGGTTCCTTGCATTTCATTCATTCCTAGGAAAAAATTGTGTGTTTGTTTCCAGTTTCTAAAGCATTACACACTAATTTCTTCCCTGGTAATCTGACTCTTCTTTCTATTTTCTCTAAAGGAAAATTTTTTATTTTGGTGGATTTAAAAAGAAATCATTCTTCATGTTTTCTACATTTTAGTGAAAGAGCATCCCTCTTTATTCATCTTATTTGTGTCATCCAAAGATCATAGTTTCAATTTGGGCTTAAAAATAAGTTGCATCCATTCTAATTTATTGCATTAGCTCACATTAATTGAGGGCAACCATTGTATACACTGGAATGTCATTACCAAGCTGATGGTTGACAATGTGAATATAGAAAAGCACTTCTATCCTTTTCTCTTTCTCTGAGTCTTACCAAACCACACAAAAATTCAAAATACATACACCTTAAACAAACATCTTACCTGGAAGAAGTTGTAGGTGATCACATGATCACGACACTGTGGGCACCCAGCTTGCTGCTATCTATTGAGTCATACTTCAGAGTGAAAGCTGTTCCCCCACCATAACATACTTGAAACCTCACCCTTTAGATCTCCTTCTTTGTAGGAAGCCATCCTCACCAAAAACTCTATTTCATAATTCATTGTCAGTCCCTAAATAGCATAAGTATGAACAAACTTAATGAAATAGGCACTCTAGAACGTATCTTTCTTAGTGTTTTGCTTGATTTGCATTTTGAGGTGAGAGATTTCGATCATCGATTTTTTTTCCTTGCACACTCCTTAATCATAGCTGGTGTATATTGGTGACTTTGATCCTGAGTGTGTCTGGACTCATCACTCATCATTACTGGATTCTGGATTCTGATTCTACATCAAATTTTTAATTCACAACCACTTTTTTTCATCATATGTTTCAATTTCATAGTAACCGTCATCTGTTACCTCTAATTGCCATCAGTTAACCCAACGAGCCATTGGTTCCATGGGTCCTTTTGCTAGACCTATAATCAAAAGGACAGTTTCACTTCACTTTCTTCCACTTTCACAGTTCCTCTGTCACTTCACTTTTTCCATTGACATTTTACACATCCCCAGATTTGGCATAGTTGGTAGATTTTGCGTTTTGCCTCACTGATTACTCACTACCTATTTTGCACAGTAACCGGCAGTGGTTACCCTTGACTGACATCGGTTTTCCCTAATCGGCATTGGTTACCCTATTTCACATTACACTCATCATTTGTTAATTCATCCATTTTTTATCACTAGATTTACCTATTTCTACGATTCTTTGTATTATTTACAGAGAACTTGCCCCACCTAATCTTACTGAATTCACATGGTAGCTAATTTGAAAGACAAGCAAACACCCTCATGTTCACACCAGTCACCACACCATCCCACCTAGTCCTTACCACCTATCTATTTTATCAGCCTAGCCATGGATCCCATCCACCTACCAATATCACTACACAGAGATGAGGAGTTCACATGAACTCCTGACCAGAACCCCACTGCTTTGTTTTTACCTAAGCTCCCATTCATCCAATCAAGAGACACCTATAGGTTAAGTTGATAAATGGCTATGCCCGTATCTATCCCCCCATCACTCTTGTATGCCACTTCCAACATTGAAGCCCCATCTGGCTACAATTTGTGACCTCCTGCATCCAATTACCCTAGTTGTTTCTTAGTTAGGTCCTATACCCACTATTAGGTCCGGTCCACCTTTTGTTAAGTAGCACCCATTACATCCTTACCTCAGATGATTACCCCAAACACAAGCCTCATGTCCTCATGGATCTCAATATATCCATGTAGTTATGTATTCCCACCTTGAGTGTCAATGACCTCTACCCCATTTCAGAATGTAGTTACTTTCTATTCCACAATCATTACCCTATTGCCAATAGGTTACCAGATAAACATATCAGTCCAGGTATACATACTACCAACTATCGTCCCTGTTTCATGTGTCATTGCATACGGACTGTCGACACTAAAATTTTCCTCCATAATTTCTATTTCATTAATGTATGTATTAGGAATAGGATGTTGTTAAGTATAATTAGTAGTAGCGTCCGATAGAAGATAACGGCGCTGCGTCAGTACGGTGCCGCCAATAATGTGGAGTACGGTAACAGTCAAAGTACAATAGGAATGTTGTAAAAAGTAAATATTTGTCGTAAGTGGTCCGGTAATGTTAAAATGTCAAAGTTTGGGTAATTAGAGAAGTAGGGTCTACATGATTAGGAATTAGAAATATTATATTGGTAATAAGGACAAGGAGTGAGGTCATAAATATTTTGTGTATTTTATTTGTAAAAAGTCTAAAAATGTGGAACCCATGTAAAATGATAAGGTTTATCTTATCTTAAAAGATAAGCTTACATGTACAGATAAGAGTTAAGGTATGGAATATGATTCGTCAGAGTGGATTTCTTATCCTATCTTAGAGATAAGATGGATAAGCCTGGAAGTTCTATAAATAGAGAGGCCACCCCCCTCATTTAGCATAGAAGGAAGTAGTGAGAAATATTGTAGGAAGTGTGTAAAGGAAGCCATCAGTTTAAAGGTGTGTTGAAGAAGCCATTAAGAGGTGTAATTGTAAAGTTTCTCCCATAGTCTTGGTGGAAGGCAAGTGAAGTCAATAACACTTGAAGTACCTCATGGGTGAGATTGTAACAATTTCATGTTAATATTATAATTTACTTTGATATTTCAGATTTGTCATCATTCTGTCTTATCATAGTCGATGGTATTCTTGTGTTATGTTGTTGTTTTGTTTCCAGATTACATCCACCAAACTAAAGGCTGTGCATTAGTAAATAATCATAGCACGAGGAGTTCCCGGTGAAGAATTATCATAGTGCCGGATTGGTGATGACATTTTGGTTCCGTTGCCGGGACCATTCCTCGTTGGTGGATTTTCTGGAGAGATATTCCCACTTAGTCAAAAATCAATTGGAGGGTAACCTTGTTTTTACTGTGCATAGTAGTTACCATGGTAAAGTCATTTTTGCCGTGAATAGTAGTTACCATGGTAAAGTCATTTTTGCTGTGAATAGTATTTACCACAGTAAAGTCACTTTTTACCGTGAATAGTATTTACCGCAGTAACTTCACTTTTTACCGTGAATAGTGTTTACCACAGTAAAGTCAGTTTTTACCGCAGTAAGTCAAGTTTTACCATAGTTTACCGTGGTCATTTCTATTTTACTGTAGAAAGGTGTAAAGTCACTTTCTAGTATAGTGATTCCAATTATTTGTGCACATAAGTCTTGTTGATTGTACTTGTGGGTTGGTATTTCACGGTGGTTACTTTTGAAAATGGGAAAGATTCCTGTTTTTTCAGCTCAATCTAATGAAGATGCTTCTTCTTTCATTCAAGAGTTTAAACGATCTTGTATTTGTAATGGCCTTATAAGAAGGGAACAATGGACTGAATTTTTTCCTACCTTTTTGGATGGTTCAGCACTTAGGTGGTTTGAAACACTAGGTGATAATGTGAAAAATTCATGGGATTTATTAACTGAAAGTTTTCTTGAAGAATTTGGTGAACAACAGAAATATGCAGATCTCATGATCGATATCACAAAGCTATCCCAAGGAGAGAAGGAGAAGATAAGGGATTATCATGCTCGTGTTCTAGAGCTAAGGAGGAAGCTCGATGCCCAGATCCGGAAGGAAGGATTAGCGGATGGGTTGATGAATGGCGTGGATAATCTCCTATGTAAGCACTTCATTCTTGGGATGAAGCCAGAGATCAGACAACGAGTGAAGTATGACCACCCAGCTACCATTGAACAAGCAAAGGAGATTGCAAGAAGGCAAGAAGAAAGCATGGAAGAGGAGCCCAAAGAAATTGTTGCTAAAGTAGAGCCTACACCAGCACCTTTGGTCCAGAATCCACAACCACTCCCGGTGAGCACAAATATTTCTCCTAGTACATCTACTGAGTATGAAGATCTGCTCAAAAAGATGGGTCAGTTAACTATTAATCTTCTTCAAGGAAAAGAATTTAGTTCTCAGGGAGGAGATAGAGGTCCAAAAAGAAATATTTCTGAAGTTGTTTGTTATGGTTGTTATAAAAAGGGTCATTATAAGTATAATTGTCCAGATAGAGCTTCTACATCTGGTAAAGGAGATAATGATAAAGGAAAAGCACCTGTGAATTCTTTTGATGTAGTAGATAAGAGCAGAAATAATGAAGTAGATGTGTTTGTAACAAAAAGAAAGAAAGAAAAAGATAATCAAGATGGAAATGATCCTAAGAAGATGAAAGGAGAAACTAGTAAGAAACATAGGAGAAGAAAGTTGGGTGTGCAGGATTTTCTGATTTCACAGGGGCAAGGACCATACTCCATCTTGGAAGATCTGTCCAAAAGGCCTGCAAATATTACATATGGTCAACTCTTGGCTATGTCTTCTGAGAAGAGGCGGGAGTTGCGAAGTGGACTCAATGCTCGAAGAAGGAAGGAGGTTGAGGTCCCTGTTTTGGAGGCAGAGGCGGATCCCTATGCTCCACAAGCTGAGGTATTATGTAATGGTATTTCAATTCATGATGTCTTAGTTGATGGAGGTGCTGCAGTTAATGTAATGACCGAGTCTGTAATGAATATGTTGGGTTTAAAAATTGATCGCCCTTCAACACTTATGTTAAGGTCATTAAATAAGGGAAAAACTAAACCAGAAGGTGTAGTTTCAAATGTGGCAATATCTGTTATGGGTGTTGTATGTGTGGTAGACTTTCAGGTGATGAAAAATGGTACTGTTGCGTACCCAATGCTGCTGGGAAGACCATGGCTAAGGAGAGTTCATGCAAGAAACTACTGGAATGAAGGTTTCATGACACTTGGACGTGGTAGAGAGAGGGTGAAGATAAACGTGATCCCTCGACATCATAAGGCAGAACCTGTGGATTCAAGTGATGAAACTGATGATTGGACATCCTCTGATTACTCTAGTACCAGTGAAGTGGACACTGAAGATGAAGAAAGTGAGGTTGATGTTTCAGTCATGGATATCCTTCCAGTCACACCAACTCATGACCCCATAAAATTATCTGAAGAAGAAGTTGATGATCGTCTCCAACAAATAAAGATTGGTGATGCTGTGATGGAGAGTGAGAAGGAATCCTACCTCCAGCTCTTTCGAAGGTACATACACCTATTCACTTTTGATTACAAGGAACTCCGTCAAGTAAGTTGGGTAGAACATTCTATTGAGCTGGTAGATGGTGCTAAGCCCATAAAGCAAATGCCATATAGAATGAATCCTAATTTTTCCAAGACTGTAAAAGAAGAAATAGATAAGTTGCTTGATGCAGGATTCATATTTGCTGTGGAGAATTCAGAATGGGTTTCTCCCATTGTGATCTCAATAAAAAAGAATGGGAAGCTACGCATTTGTGTTGATTACAGGAAGCTCAATAAGGCAACAAAGAAGGATCATTACCCTCTTCCATTTTTAGATGAAATTTATAGTTGTAACAGATCATCAGGCTCTAAAATATATTGTAAATAAGCCTAACCCATCAGGGAGGATAGCAAGATGGATAATTTTGCTACAAGAATTTGAATTTGATATTATAGATAGGCCAGGAAAGAAGCATGTCAATGCAGATGCACTCTCTCGAGCCTATGATGGTTTAGGATCATCTTGTGATGATGATGATTTCCCCGATGCAGCATTGTTATCCCTTGACACAATCCCTAGTGAATACATAGATATTTGGAATTATCTGAATGAATTCAAGTTTCCTGATGGTGCCAATGCAAAGACTAAGAGAAAGATTACTCAAGCCAGTCATCCATATTCTATTCTGCATGGAGTATTATTTCGAATAGGACCTGATGGACAGTACAAGAGGGCAGTTGGACGTGATCAAGGGAAGGAACTGCTAGAAGAATTCCACAATGGTACATGTGGAGGGCACTTCTCTGGACAACTTACAGCAAGAAGGATCTTGGATGCAGGTTATCACTGGCCCACTCTTTTTAAAGATTGTTATAATTATTGTAAGACATGTGATATTTGTCAAACACATGGTAACCGTAAGACTTCATCAGCTCCATTATGTCCTATTCTTCCACTTGGTCCCTTTGAAAAGTGGGGAATAGACATTGTAGGTCCACTTCCAACTACATCACGCCAAAATAAGTATATTGTAGTTGCCACAGATTATTTAACCAAGTGGGTTGAAGCTAGGCCATTGAAAACAACTTCCATGGATGAAGTGGCAAGGTTCATATATGAACGCATTGTCACCAGATTTGGTTGTCCATTAGAAATTGTAACAGATCAAGGAAGCCACTTCATTAATGAGGTGGTAGAAGCCCTAGTCAATAAGTTTTCTATTAAGCACAGGAAGGCAACAACATACAAGCCAAGCACAAATGGACAGGTGGAACGAACAAATTTTGTGTTGTGTCAAATTCTAGCAAAAGATGCAGCCTTGCAGGTACATAAATGGGATAAAAGGATTCATGCAGCATTGTGGGCATATAGGGCAACATCAAAGTCAGCAACAGGATACTCCCCATTTCAGTTGGCCTATGGCATTGATCCAGTTCTTCCTATTGAGTTTGATATTCCCACTGTGAGAGTTATGAAAAATGAAAGGATGGATGAAAGTGATTCAGTAAAAGAAAGGTTGGTACATCTTCATTTGCTAGAGGAAATGAGAGAAATAGCAAAGGATACAAGCCATAAGAAGAAAATGAAGCAGAAGGAATACTTTGATCAAAAGATCCGGTGGTCTCCATTTCATGTGAATGACTTGGTTCTAGTATATGATTCCAGATACAAAAAAAGAAGACAGAGAAAATTTCTTCCAAAATGGATGGGGCCCTACAAAATAGCAGCTGTGCATGAAAATGGTACGTACCGACTGGAGGAATTGGATGGCACTCCCATTACGAAATGGGTCAACCACGACAAGTTGAAGATTTTCCAAGCACCAGAATAGTCTACTCCGAGGACGGAGTAGAAGCTAGGAAGGGGGAAGATGTCGACACTAAAATTTTCCTCCATAATTTCTATTTCATTAATGTATGTATTAGGAATAGGATGTTGTTAAGTATAATTAGTAGTAGCGTCTGATAGAAGATAACGGCGCCGTCAGTATGGTGCCGCCAATAATGTGGAGTACGGTAACAGTCAAAGTACAATAGGAATGTTGTAAAAAGTAAATATTTGTCGTAAGTGGTCCGGTAATGTTAAAATGTCAAAGTTTGGGTAATTAGAGAAGTAGGGTCTACATGATTAGGAATTAGAAATATTATATTGGTAATAAGGACAAGGAGTGAGGTCATAAATATTTTGTGTATTTTATTTGTAAAAAGTCTAAAAATGTGGAACCCATGTAAAATGATAAGGTTTATCTTATCTTAAAAGATAAGCTTACATGTACAGATAAGAGTTAAGGTATGGAATATGATTCGTCAGAGTGGATTTCTTATCCTATCTTAGAGATAAGATGGATAAGCCTGGAAGTTCTATAAATAGAGAGGCCACCCCCCTCATTTAGCATAGAAGGAAGTAGTGAGAAATATTGTAGGAAGTGTGCAAAGGAAGCCATCAGTTTAAAGGTGTGTTGAAGAAGCCATTAAGAGGTGTAATTGTAAAGTTTCTCCCATAGTCTTGGTGAAAGGCAAGTGAAGTCAATAACACTTGAAGTACCTCATGGGTGAGATTGTAACAGTTTCATGTTAATATTATAATTTACTTTGATATTTCAGATTTGTCATCATTCTGTCTTATCATAGTCGATGGTATTCTTGTGTTATGTTGTTGTTTTGTTTCCAGATTACATCCACCAAACTAAAGGCTGTGCATTAGTAAATAATCATAGCATGAGGAGTTCCCGGTGAAGAATTATCATAGTGCCAGATTGGTGATGACAATACGTACCCCCTATTTCCCTACCTTCTTCTGACATCGCCACCTTAAATGGCAGCCCCATACACTAGAATTCCCTACCCCATTATACACCCAAAATTAACCTCCTCACATTATAGGAGGCATCTAATCATCAGAACCCACTAATTACCTAATTAAATTGATGATGGATAAGATGCAAACACTGGAGGCATCGGTTTATGTCTCCCGCAACACTCTCACTTATGATGAGATTTACAATGAGCCTATTCACCCATCCATTCCCATCCATTCATACCCTGTGCATTAGGAAATGCCTTAATTCAACCACTTCAATAGTAAGGAAGACCCACAACAGCATTTGCACTTGTTTAAACATGGGTGTTATTTGATTTCTCATGATGATGCCTTACTTTTGAGAACTTTTCCCATGTCCCTCACTGGACCTGCATTAGACTGGTATAGTGGGTTACCCAAACACTCCATATTTTCATTTAATCAGGTAGCCCAAGATTTCTTGGATCATTTTTCCATCAACATCACCAAGAAAGTTACCATGACTGATCTATATTCCACACATCAGTACGAGGATGAATCTATCGTAGATTTTGTCGCTCGCTGGCATAGCCTGATCAATCAACTTACCTTCTAACTACCATAAACTGAACTCATCGAGCTCTTCACACGAGCTTGCGCTAGACATATCTCCCTAACCTTACAGGTCCAAACTTTCGAAACATTCGATGAGGCATTCACTATGGCATGAAAGTTAGAAATATGGGCTATTAAAGAGAAGAAAATCCAATTACGAAATAAGAATTCGGAATTCAATTCGAATGAAACCTCTTCTTCTTCTAAACCACCAACCAATTATTTAAAGGATAAAGGTACCGCTAATGTAGTGGTAGTCAAGGCCGGCCCATCTCATCCATCCAATCAAGCCAAACCCTCATCTAATGTATCACCTGTACAGGATTTTTGATTCAGACAAGAGCATAAAAAATATACCCCAATGGGGAACCTTACTCTTCTATTTTAGAAAAGCTAATCAAAGCTGATGCCATTACCCTTCCACCCATAAAACCACATACTAGTTTTGACCCTTCTTGCCCCATGCCCATGTGGTATAAGGAACAGGATTTCTGTAACTATCACCGAGTGAAGGGTCATAGTGACGGAAACTGCATCACTTTGAAGAATATTGTCCAAGAAATGCTTGAGAAAGGTGAGTTGACTGTGGATAATCCTAATGCCACCCCTAACCAAAATCTACAAATCTTTTAAAAACCATTTCCCAATCATGACCCTTCATCCAATCAAACAGGTGATACATCCACTCATGATACCCATACTCGTGAGGTTCATGCGATCTTTAATGAGGTACCTATTGTATCTCAATTACCTCATATCCCTTCCATAGAGGAAATCCTATCCCGAAATCCTCCTTCCACATTAGAACCAACCATCACCGTTCCTTCACCAATAGAAGAACACCCTTCATCTCCTACATCACCTACAGAGGAGTCTTCTACTAACATTGAGACCATCTCACCCCTAGCTTCTCCACTTAGCGAACCTTTACCTACCGTACCTCCTCCACCCATAGAGGAGCACCCATTACCTCCTCCACCCTCCACATAGAGGAGCACTCGTTATCTCCTCCACCCATAAAAGAGCACCTATCCATTACTCTACTCATAGAGAAACTCCCATCATCCCTTCCACCTATCATAGACCCGGTAGGGATACCTTTACCTCTTGGTGAGCATTCTCCATCCACTACCTGACATCCAACAGACCTACTTTCAGCTCTCTTACCCATGGAAGCTGAAACCGCCGATTCCCCATCTCCAAGATTCATTTTACGGGAATTCCCATCAAGTCTTCACCAACTCCACCCACAAACATGTCATTCTCATGTTTGGTTGATCACTTAAAGTATGTGGATAGAGCTTTGTTATGGGGGCGCCTCTTACTCCCTGTCTCAACACAAATGCAGAAATCCCTCGATGACACCTCCATTATCTACCCAAACACATTTCCACCCATTAAACCATATGCAACCACAGCCATTGTAACCCCTTCCACGATACCCATTAGCACTCACACCACACCCTTACCCATAACCCGACCTATGCCTAAACCCAAACCCATACCCACAACATTTACCTCCACTAAACCTATTACCACTTTAGGGGTCACCTTGACCACCAGCCTTACTCATCCACCTATTAAACTAGATTTAGCTACATCCTCCAACGTTAAAACCACACCTACTCCGACACCCAAACTAAAGAAACAAACTCATCAACCTCATACCCCTACTACACCAATCACACCTGCACTTGTCCCATCTGCCTTAAGACCTCAGCTACCCAACATGGTCAAGCACCCCTTCACCCATTCATAAACTAATAACACAATCACCCATTCCTAGCTCAGTAATCTCTAACCTACCTAGTCACACAACACGACTCATACCCGCACCTGCAACCTCTTTACCACCAATACCTCCAATACCTTCAGTCGTTGCTTCACTACCTACTACACTTCAGTCATTGTCCCTCACACCCCAAGCATGACCCGCATCATCTACCTTCATAGCACCCCCGTTATCCCCATGGGTAACTCACCCTCTTCCTCCATCTGCTTTTCCTTCTAGACCTTGTATGCCCACATCACCTTTACCCAAGAAGGTGCACCCCAAAAACAAAACCCTACTACCCCACAACAAGGTAGTCAAAAAAAACCACACCCTCCTACCCATCCATCTACTATACCCCTACCCAAACGAACCTGACCGATACCTCAAACCACACCGGTGCCTAAACCTATAGCTCAACCTGTTCCTACTCTTCCAAAAATAATTCCTAGATAACCAACCACACCTACACCCAAACCCACATTTACTTCCCATTGTGATCCACTAGCAGGGTCTTATGCCAAAATTTTAACCAACCTCCTTGAGACTTCTGTTATCACATTACCGCACTCTGACCTTATGACCCCTCAAACCCAAGCCAAAGGGGTTTGATGATACCAAAAATTTTGCATACCATCATGTGTCAGGGCATGATGTGGAGAACTGTAAGGCCTTGAAAACCATCCTTATCCAATTATGTCCACCTGAAACCAACTTTGATGATGATGACCTTCTTGACAAAGACCCTACTTCACCTGCACCCATTCCCACATTACCCACTCAACAACCACAACCTCCACCCTCACAGCTCCTAGAACCACACACAAAATTTGAAATTAACATGGTTCGCATCAGAGAACTTGCCACACCACCACCCAAATGTCGCTGTGCCCAACTGACCTCATAGGGTTTTTCTCCTCCCGTAGGTTTTTTACCCTTCATGTTGTTATACCACTTACCCTACACCCTCTCCATTTGACAAATTCCCTCAAATCAACATGGTACACATCACTACACGTGCGCAGAAGGGTAAAGAAAAGGTAGCTGACCCACCAACCAATCCTATACCCAACATACCATCTGCACCCATACCTAAGATAACTATTTGTGGCCCCACATACCCCATTTCTAATGGCGTCACACATCACACCATGCTCAAACAATTACACCAATCACCCCTCAAAATGTCCTTATATGACCTCATCCAAACCTTAGAATCCCATCGTCAAGCCCTCATGGAGGTTCTTCAATCTATCAAGGTTTTACCCAATGACCCTACACCCATAGCCTCCATTATCACACCCCATCATGTAGCCTCTCTCACCAAATTACCACCTTCATTCACCTCACCTTGTTCACCAAGTGGCCTCCCTTAGCTTCTCAGAGGCAGAGATTGCACCATACCAAAATGATGACCTGGACCCAGCCCTCTTCATCTCTGTACACATTGATGACATACGGGTACACCATGTGATGATTGATGGAGGTGCTAGCATTAACATCATTTCATCCCATACATTTTCTCAAATGCGCATACTAACAATTGCATGCACAAACATCCAGTCATGTTGTGTTCATTCAACGATGCTATCACCTCCACACTAGGCACTGTCATCATCCTTGTTTGCATGGGCCCCTGCACTATTCCAGAATTGTTTTATGTTTTGGAGGGGGAATTCCAATATAACCTGTTGCTTGGTAGACCCTGGATCCATGTCATGGGTTACGTTCCTTCCATTTTGCATCATTGTGTAAAGTTTGAACACAAAGGACACAATTATACCATTCCAGTTGACCCATCACCTTTCAAAACATGCAACATGCTTTACCAACCCAACGATGTACTTATACTAGTTAAGCTGTCTACTTCCTCAACCAATACCGCTTCACCTACACCTACACCCACACCTACCAATACAGTCGTTGCTTTCACCGAACATATCTCCTCCATGCCTACCACTGCTATAACCTCCACGGCTGACCCATTAGCTTCCCAATCCATTAACACCACCTCCGCATCGACCTCTGACACATCGTCCATACCAGCTACCCACATACCAACCACTGATCCCTTGGAAGGTGTTTTTCAATGCCTCACTCTGGGGGAGTACTGCCTATATAGCGTCAACACATTCCTTACTCCACACGAGTATGGAAGCCTTCACCAACACCCTCGCTATGATCACCATATAGGAGAATGCCTCCTTTATGATCCTCCTCATCTTCATACTAGTCTCACCTATGGGGGACTTGATACTACCACCTACACACCTGAACCACCTTCACAACCCCACCCATTTTCCACTGACTTCCAATCACTTACCAATCATCATTTCACCCACACCTTCCTACACCGCTATGCATGGAAGGGTTTTGGTTTTGGCTTCTACGAGAAGGTCGCCATACTGTTATTCCATGTACCACCCGCAAACATAATGACCGTAGTGGTATCGGCTTCCCCGAACCTTCTACCAAACAGGCCGCATATTGAACTCATTGTAGACCCTAGCCCTTCTCCACCTTCATCACCACCCTCACCGACGGAGTGATGGATCCTTGAATCTATCCCTCCTAAACTTTTAATTCATAAACACCATTTCCGACAGGCATTTCCTACAACTAGCTCAAAAAAATGCCCCTTGCACTCTCAAATTCATCTATCCTAGTTGATCGCCGTCAACACACACATTAATGTGTTCATATGCCAACAGTGATAGAATAAAAATGCAACACCAGACTATATCACCATAATCACCTGGTCATTACCCTCTAGACTCTCTATCTTAAATGCACCAAGAAAGCTCAGTGCCCATGTAAACCTGAGCATGATCAATCATCATGTCTTGAAGGACACCCATCAACGACCATGGTAATCTCCCACCCTCTTAATCTGGATCAATCAAGTAGCAACAATGTACCTCCATCATCAAAACTATCAACCGCATCTCCTCAGGATGGGCAGCATATACCTCTCTGTAACTCAAGCTAGAGAAAATTGGGTAAAAAACTCACCTACTCTCTCTCTAGATACCATCATCTATACACCTCCATGACCTATATATCACTGAGTGCATCCTGGTCTCCACTAATGGTAGTCTCAATATCCTATATATGTCCTCTAGGGTGATGGTCATCTACCTCTGTCCCTAAGTGGAAGGTGTTAGTCACCGAATCCCATCTCTCGATGAGTGCGACCATCAAACTCTACTCTCTCACAACCCACCCATAATCATGTAGATCCCAATCAGGCTTTTGACATCATCAATGTGGCTCCATGGCTCCTCAAATGTCACCTATCTCATGCATACTCTAGCAATATAAGATGGCTCCCGGTCCCTCATCCGAACCATGCTCATCTCGGGCCATGTACATCCAACCAACACTATATATTATAATGCCTTCTTTCCAAATTACCCTCAGTTCCACCCATAAAAAGATCCCCTCTCTCTTAAACCACACCTTTACATATCTTACCCTACCCATTGACCATCTATTTCCACTACCTAACCCATTTTTTCCTATTTTATGGCCCTATTTTCCTTATTTTCACAAACTCCGGTTACCACATAACCATCACTGCGTAGCCTTTAAGGAGCCATTGGTCACCTGTGTCATGACCGATCCCACTTCTACATCAATCGGCCTACAGGGACTGCCACCGGTCACTATAAGCCAAACAAAAATGCTTTTTCACCCCCGACTATATTTTTTTTTCATTTTGACCAAATCAACCCAACTACCCCACCAAACCTACTTATACCCCCTCTAATTCCCTTCCTACTCCTATTGACCTACATTCCAACCTCTCCCACCCAAATTATATCCAATTTATCTCTTAATCCAAAATTCAAAACCTTCCCCCACGTTTTTATTACAACCCATATTTCAGCCTACTTAATCAATCAAATCATTGAGCAAGGGTGTAGAGCTTACCTCATCCCTCTGCCGACACCGTGGTAGTATATTTGGTCACTATACGGGTTGAACACCTAACCCCTCTCCTACTTATACCATCCTCCACTACACAACCACTCCTCAGCCACACGAATCATGCCACCTGATCTCATGCCCCCACCTCTCACTCACCCACTCTCACCTATGTGGCTTATCACCCAAGCTCTCCTCTGTCCTCTTTTTTCCTCTTTCTCCTTTTCTCTCTTCTTGTCCTTTTCTCACTTTTCAACTGCACCAATGAATTTAGACAAATGTGGGTTTTCCATTTTTTATACTCTATCCAACCCAACGACATCGGTTACCCCTTGACCGTTGTTGGTCTGATGACCTAGACTACCACCGTCGATTCCCATACACTACCATCGGTTCATACAGACCGATGTTGGTTACCCTGCATACTCATTACCCTCTCATTTACCTCATTTTCCTTTCCTTTTTCTTTTTCCCTCCCTACACCTACTTGAACCACTTTACCTTCACCTATGACCCTCCACCTTCTTTAACCTCCTCACATCTGCTATTGATGCTTTATTATTTTACCCCTACCTCCAGCCTTACCCATGCCGTGATCTCGATATTTGGACTTGGACCATCGCTAGTGACCTTTGACCTCATGTGTTCACTATACCTTGCGGCACTGTTACCTGTGTTGTTGACCTAATGACCTTACCTAGCCTATTGTCATGACCATTTATCCTAACCCTACCTTTGGTGTACCAGAACATACCTAAACGTTCCTGCACCTAACCTACATTTTGTTTCTTGACCTTATCTTATACCTTGGATACCGGATTCACTTCACCCTTGTTTGGATAAACCTATCGACCTTAGACGATGTAGAGTTTTCCTGCTCTTCAACCTGGTAGTGTGCTGCAGTTTATATGTGTGTGTGTGTTTGACTGCTGCTACCTTTGACCCTGACCCATTACCTAGATTTCCCGAGTAGACCTTTCACCCTCTTCCCCTACACCCACTTACCTTTTCCTCACATTTACCTTTTATCAAACCACTCACCGCTTCAGCCTGCTACTTCGTCAGTTCCTGGTTTGAGGGGGATCACCTTCACCCCCACATGGGCCAACCACATCTTATTTTTGTTAGCATTGCTTACCAATACAAGCTATACAACAAAAAGGGGCAAAATGTAGACACTAAAATTAGGTCACACTCCCCCTTCATCCCTTGACATATAAGCCCCCCTTTTATTACATCTACCTAGCCATGACCCCCTTCACCCTCACTAATATTAATTTAATTAAATTAACTCATTATCCTCACCATATTTATTATTTAAATATCTTATTTAAATAATATCTACACATACAGTTCACTTAGACACCTCACCAAGTCTAACTCAACCTAAGACCTATTCTTAGCAAGTTACCATAACTAACTAAGACTTACCCAAACCCTAAAAATCAATGCCTACATTCCCTCTAACCACATTCCCACATGCTCACAAGAAGCTCCCAGTCTAATTCATGGGATAACGACACAAGATCCAAGGAAATCAGGAGGATCTCCCTAAGTTTAGTAAACCTAGGAAATCCCACCTTGACCGACGTCGGTTACCCCTAACCGTCGCTGGTTAAGCCAGACCGCCATCGGTTACCCCTTTTTAACCCCAAAAAAACTTTATTCTCAAGGTTGGAAAACATTTGAAGAAAATTGATGAACAAGAATGAGATCAAAAAAGATAATGCATCTTCAAAGAGCCAATGCCAGTAGGAACTCGCATCCAAGGAAGGAGATTGAGCATCTTCTCCTGCACAACCATCCCAGCCATGATCTGATCTATCTAAGCAAAAGAGGAGTGTGCATGCATCCCATGCAAAATATTTTCTTCAGTTGGTGATCACTTGTAGCCTTCAAACCCATCATCAACACCTCCATCCTTCACACACAGAACCTTCAGGAATGAAATCCAAGTAAGTATAACATCATACTTTCCTGGTTATTTCCTTTCATCATTATTTTATCATTCATTGTTTATCTTGCTCCCTATTGACCTTCTCCAACATTTTCACCTCCATATACCCATTAAAACCTCGTAAAAACCTACTCCAGTCACCCAATACCTCGTCCTCGACCAACCAAATCCTTTGTGTAATCACAAAGGAGACCAAAAGCTTGTTCTGTGACATTCTAGATCTCACAGTAACTAGCGCCGGTTATACCTAACCACGGTCAGTCACCCCTGACCGACACCGGTCTCTGTGTTTGCCCACATAACCTTAAATAGAGACCTATCCACCTAATTTTACCTCACCCTCACTCACTGGTGACCTACCTGAGACCTTTATCAGACCTGTAGAACCCAGAACCAACCATTTGACCTGTGGATTCTATTCTAGCTTAGCCTGTTAGATTAGATCTATTTTCTTATTGTGTTTTAAGTGAGATACCTAAATCATTTTAAAATAACAATAGGATTTACCTTGTTTTTAGCATTAATTTGTTTAAAATAGTGGACTGACAGCCATCTAGGAAGTATCATACTTCCTGGATCTAGCTCACGCTAGGTAGTTCACTGCCCATATGTTTTAATTCTTTCTGGTGGTCTTGCTTTCATTACAGGTAGTTCCTCCTAGCCAAAAGGAAGCTCTCACGGTTAGCTGTGGATTCAGAAGTCATACGCATGCAACAACCCATCAACTAACATTTGAACAGGTATTCCTCCTATGCCTGTTACCCTATCTGTTTCATCAACAATTCAAAGAAACAATCTAAGAAAAAGGTGAAACACTTTCAATGCCCTAAATGGATTGTATTCTTTTGTTGACACATAAGTATAATGTAGGGGTAGTATGGGTAGGATATACGTTTGTTTGATTGAATTTTGGGTGGGAGATAATTAGACAAGACTAACAGAGGGAATTATTCCAAATTCTTTTAGGACCTTTGCAAAAAACTTGTAAGACCTGAAATAACAAGAATGGCGTGTGAAAATAGGTTACACGGTATTCCTTCAACCAGTTGATCGGATGTGCATTTAAGATGGATAGGTAAAAGATTTGCACTAAAGGCACATACAGTCTTTGACACCTGTGCAGGGAGAAATATTGAAGCAGATGTTACTCAACAGGGGTTAATCTAGAAGATTTCTATTTAATCATGACCTAATGGTACAGCCCAAAGGTTTATAGACAATCTCTAAGTCAAGGAAGGTAAAGTGAATTTAAATTTGTTTATCTCTTTATTAGCCTACTGAAAACTGCTTCTGAATGTGAGATTGAAAATGCCACTATTGGTATCACAAGAATTTGTTCTCCTTTTCAATCAAAAGCAGCATCAAATCATATGGCATGAAGCTTCAAGACAAATAGATCATGATGTATGTCGTTTTGTAGTTGGGGATGTGATCTAACTAG
The DNA here is from genome assembly GCA_019776745.2 of Taxus chinensis. Classification (NCBI taxonomy): domain Eukaryota; kingdom Viridiplantae; phylum Streptophyta; class Pinopsida; order Cupressales; family Taxaceae; genus Taxus; species Taxus chinensis. The sequence goes on from CM034157.1 coordinate 20,719,338, forward strand.
CACTCAGATTTGTGGAGAGATGGATAACACTCAAATAGGACTTGATCTTGTCCTAACTATTTTAGGTTGTGCCTTTTAACCAAGGTAAGAGGACCTATTTTGTAACCCTCAAATGGTGAAGGAGATGAATATATCCCTCAATTTGTGAAAATAGTATGAAGGGGCCTTAGGAAAATATGATCAACACTCCAAATCTGACTTTCACAAGTTGTCACTTCCAGATTATGGAGATATTTTCAATGCAAGGCAAGGGTTACTAAAGACATTTTGAAATCCTGATCTGTTCTACATACTTTAGTAGATGGATTTTGATCTTTTATGGGTATACAGGTCAAAATAGGGGTATTATGGGGTAGGATTAGTTGTTTAGAATGATTTTTTTGGGATATTGACAAGAAAAACTTGATTATGCCCTCAGATCTTTAACAGCCTCTACAAAATTTGAACAACTATTAGATAAAATGCTTCAAAATAGTTAGGATGTTCTTTCAACCAAAAGAGATACACAAATGGAGGCCCAGGTTTGCACTCTTCACACAATCTTTGAGACCTCAACACAAAATCTTGAGTTAAAGGACTCAATTAAACATCAAAAAATATGATCAAATCACGCCTAAGGTACCCCCAAAGGCTTACAAGCAATCTTTGTCAACAAATGAAGGTGAATTTTTGATTTTAAAACTACTTATTTGGAAAAATGCCAAATGAAAGACTTCTAACAAATGAAATTGTAAATTCCACTAAACTATCAATAAGGATGGGATCTGTGTGATTCCTAAAAATTTCAATGCAAGATTGCAACAAGAACAAGGAAAACTATTTACAAACATTTAAAAATGATAACAGACATCATATTGCCCAAAATAACACAGATTAATTCAAAATATTGTTAGATTCATCAGCAGGGGAGAGTTTCAAGAACAATCTCAGAGTTGTGTGATGGCTATACACTTGTAACCAACTCAACATGAATGAAGATCTAACTTTCATAAGACATTAACTAGGTTTTTTGGAGGGTTTCTCAGAAAATGAACTTCTCTCAAAATTTACTCATGATTTTCAATTTCCTGATCTTTTCTCATGTCTCAAAACATGCATTATATATCTCTCTATTACATTTGATCCTTCTTTCCCAAGAAAATAATATCCTATGGCATCTTAGTTTGTTACAAATTCACTCATGACTTGTAGAAAGGGACATCTAACAGAAAAATGTTCAAAAAGTTTCCAGGTGCCTCAAAAAAGGTGAATCATTGCAAAATTCACATCATTATCCATTTTGGAGGCACGTTTTTCATCTTCAAAGCATGCAGACCCCCTTCCTTTCATTATTTCATCCTTATCCCTCCAAAATTTGACTCTGTAACTTTTGGATCTGATATTTCACATTTTTGCTCGAGCCCGAACAAAATTTCATTTCAAAAGTACCTCAGATCTAAAAATTAAATTTTCAAATTGATTCCAATGATCCTTGAAGGAAAAAATGACATGAATTCACCAAAAATTTGATCAAAATCGATGCAAAAAACACATTTCCACACTTCCTGGAGCAAAAATGGTGGCCAAATTGAAAAATGCATAGTTACCGTTGATTTGCCTTTCTCCCTTCAATTTGAGCCCTCCACGTGTCATAATGTGATTAGAAATGGGCTTGGGATCACTTTTTGATATTTTAACATTTTTGGAAAAATGTAAAAATTTGACATTTTTCTTCGCCCCCTCCAAGCTTGACACGTGTCCCAATGTGGGCCCCATTGGAATCGTGGCTCGATTCTACACATTTCCACCTTTTTGGAAAAAAGGAAAATTTTTCACAATTTCCCCCGCCGCTCCACCCTTGAGATTTGGTGCTGACACGTGGCACAATATGATTGAATCTGGGGTCGCCGCTCAATTTTACACATTTCCACCTTTTTTGGAAAAAAGGAAAAAAATTCACAATTTTCTCCACAGACCCACACCTCAACTTCTATCCTTGACACGTGTCTCCCTATGATTGCATTGCGGAACCTCCATACTCAACTTCAAAAAATTTTCAAAAAGTTTAACTCACTTCTTCCTTTTGACACGTGTCTCCCTCTGATTCATTGTGGAGCCACACTTCAAATTACCGCTTTAAATCACCCAGAAAAGATAATATTTCCCTTTTTCCTCGCAGGCCCAAAGTTCCCTTCTGCCCCTAATCTTGCCACGTGTCCTCTCTTGAGTGGCCTGACTAGACCTGTGGCCTTTTTCATAACTTTTTCCCCCTTCACAAAAAAGAATTTTTTTTCTAAGTCCTCCTACCAGCCTTCCATCCCACTTTTGATGAAAACATGACATGTGTCCACCTCTGATTCGTTGAGGGCCTACACTCTAAAGTTGGCACATGTTCCATTATGATTCGCTATGGGCCCTAGGCATTTTCTTTGTACTTTAACTATTTTCTTCAAAAATGCCTTAAGGCAAAAAAAGACCCACTTGTCTACCTTCACTCTACTTGCAACACGTGTACCTCCTCTGGGGCCTGCGGAGTTGTGGGGGCAACTTGTAAATTTTTCCAAAACATAAAAAAATGTTAAGTTTTTCGAGTAGACCCACCGAATCTTGTCCAACCACAAACAACCATGTATGAGAAGATGTTTGAGCTAAAATTTGATGGGCTAAGGATGCCTTTATGACCGTCAAAAGATGCAAAAGTTTCCAGTGATGCCCTAGAATGCTGAAGATGAATTTGACGGGAAAATGACGTCTGTCTAACCGTAAAAAAACATAGAAAATGCCAGGGATGCCCAAAATTGTTTTTTTCTTTGTGGGTGAAGGATTTTTCGATCAAAAGACAAATGGAAAGTGATTCAAAGTAATTTACAACCATGGGGATAGATTTTCAAAGGAAAACAAGCATAAATCGATCATTTTCAAGCATCCACGATCGGGAAAAATGGAAAAATAGTAGAGGCCCGCACATTTTTGAAAAAATAGGGCACAAAATAGGGCACACATGCTGATTTCATTCAAATTGGGACAAAACAACAAGTTTATGAGCTTTTCAAGGCATTCAATCTAGAGGGAAAAGTTGCAGGCCACCAGTTTTGAGAGAAAAATGCTTTAGAGCATGCAAAATGAAGGAAAATTAGGGCAAAATCTTGCAGGCTCAAAAATGGCACCAACATCGGCTCCTGCTCGGGGATGGGCACTCCAGTGAGTGCCACAAGAACAAAAGTAGACCAAGTGCCAAAATAATCCATTGGGAAAATGGAGTCAAAAGCCAAAGCCACCAAAAACTAGAAGAAATTGACAAAAATGGCTTCCAACACCAAGGGCAAACCACAAACCGACAAAAACACCAAAAACAGAGGCAAAAGCCAAACACTATACACTATACAAGTGGTGCATACCTCAAATTTGGGGATTAATCCAAGAAATGCTTCAGATGCCTACCATTAACAGGTAGTTCAAGAAATTCCCCATCTAAGTCTTTGAGAAAAAAAAGGTATTTTCACCAATTCTGATATCAATGGAGTAAGGGCCCATCCACAATGCATCAAATTTACCATGTTTTCCCTTATCTTCATTTCTACTATCCCATAACAAAACCAGATCTCCAACATTGAAGGCCCTAGGAGTGACCTTCTTGTCAAACAACCTCTTCAACTTCTCCCTAAATCTGACATGCCTTTGGTGGGAAGCTCTTCTTTCTTCATCCAGCTCAACAATCTGATTAATCCTTGCTTCATATGGACTGACCTCTTGATCTTCAAGTTGTTGAACAAACTGAAATGAAGATAATTGCAGATGTAAGGGCAGCAGAGCTTGAGTTCCATACACCAACTCAAATGGGCTCTTACCAGTAGCTCTTTTGGTAGTAATTCTATCAGCCCAAACTACAAATTTCAGTTGTTCACCCCATTTTCTCTTGTTCAACTCCAAGGTTCTCCTAATGATCTTCAATAAGTTCTTATTGCTGGACTCAGCTTGTCCATTTCCTTGAGGGTTATAGTTTGAAGCATAAGTCAGATTGGTTCCATACTCCTTGCACATTTCCATCAAGGGTTTAGCTCTGAAGCACATGGCATTATCAGCAACAATTTTTACTGGCACACCAAATCTGCATATGATATGATTCAACAAGAAGTCCATAACAACTTGGTGTGTTGCTTTCTTGGTGGGGATTGCCTCTACCCACTTGGTGAAGTAATCTGTGGCTACAAGAATCCACTTATGTCCAGCACTAGAAGGGTCTGAAATCTCACCAATGAATTCCATTCCCCATTGTTTGAAAGGAGCTTCAATTGATACAGGCTGCAAAGGAAGGGAGCCTGAAGCTTTCATTCTTCCAGAGAAATGCTAACAATTTCACATCTTCTAACCAACAGGGTTGCATCTTTGAAAAGAGTAGGCCACCAATAACCAGCTCTCAAAATTTTGTGTGTTGTAACCCTTCCAGCAAAGTGTCCTCCACAAACTCCCCCATGGAAATCAGCAACTATTTTGGGAGCTTCATTTTCAGTTATACATTTCAAGAGGACACCTTCAGGGTTCTTCCAAGCCAACCCAAAGTCAGTGATGATGTATTTTTGAGAAGCCAGCTTGAGGGCTCTTTTCTGATTTTTATTTAAATGATCAGGGCAGCATAGGTGTCTGAGGTAAAATATTACATCCTTGTACCACTCAGAACTTGTCAACTTCTCAAGAACATCTACCCTTTCTTCCTCTACTTCATTCACTTCAATTGTCTGCAGGTTGCTCTCAGCCATGAGCTTAGCAAGACCCAAACCTCTTACCAACTTTGTGGTTTGGATGTCCATGTCATACTCCTACAGTTTGTTCACCCATCTACATCTTTTACTTGAGATCTCCATCTCTGATAAGATGTCTTTTACCATGGTGTGGGGAACATAAGCAACAACTTTTGAACTTAAGATATAAGGCCTGAAAACCTTTGTTGCTTTCACCAAGGAAAATGCTTGTTTTTCCATGATTGTGTACTTTAACTCAACAGCTTGTAAAGCCTTGCTAAAGAAGGAAATAGGCCTCTCAGCCCCATCTTCATCCTTTTGCAGCAAAACAGATGCAATGGTATTTTCAGAAGCAAAGGAGAAGATTTGGAAAGGCTTCTTGTAATTCAGAGCTGCTAAGACAGGTGCATGTTTAAGTGCTTCTTTGATTCCTTCAAAATCCTGAATAGCAGCCTCCTCCCACTTGATAACTTGGTCTTTCTTTAACATGCATGTAATAGGAAGAGTCAATTCAACAAAATTGACACAAACCTTCTAATGAAATTGATCTGCCCAAAGAAGGATTGGATGCCCTTCTTTGTTCTTGGAATTAGAACCTTGCTGATTGCTTCTACCCTCTCAGGGTCAATCATGACACTAGCCTTTGAAACAATATGACCAAGCAACTTGGCCTTTTGCACCCCAAAATGACACTTCTTTGGATTCAGAGAAATTCCATATTCTCTACATTTGATCAACATTCTTTCCAAGTGCTGCAAGTGATCTTTTTTGCTCCTTTAAAACACAGTCACATCATCCTGATAAACTGCAATGAAGTCATTTATGTAACCAGAAAAAGCAACATCCATTGCTCTTTAGAAGGTAGCTCCAGCATTCATGAGACCAAAAGGCATTCTTACATAAACATATGTTCCCCAAGGAGTGGTAAAGGTAGTTTTAAATCTTTCTGACTCCTTGACAACAACTTGATTGTAGCCAGAGAAACCATCCAAGGTGGACAACAATTCAGATCCAGTCACTAACTGCAGCATGTTTTCCATGTTTGGAAAAGGATAATTGTCCTTCAATGAAGCTCTATTCAGATTTCTGAAGTCTACACAAAGTCTGATATCTCCATTTTTCTTTCTGACTGGCACAAGGTTTGCAACCCAAGATGAATACCTTGTGGGCTGAATGATCCCTCCCTCCTTCAGTTTCTTCAATTCATCTTGCATTTTCATGGAGAGGAGTGGATTAATTGGCCCTTGATTTTGTCTGAATGGTTTGGCATTTGTTTCAAGAGGAATCTCATGCTGAAACAAGTCTTCTCTGTATGCTTTCAGCTCTGAATAAGACCAAGCAAGACAGTCCTGATATTTCTTCAATAGTTGGACATAGGACTGTTTTTCCTCTTTGTTTAGATTGCTGCCCAACCAAAATTTTCTTGGTTTATCATTAGTACCCAAGTTATGCTCTTCCACATCCCTTGAGGCAGACATGTTTCTATTGATGATGCAATCAACATTGTTAAAATTTGACTCAATTTCAACAAGACCTCTAGGAATGGTGTTAGTTTTCAATTGGATAATATCCTTTCCAAACAAAGTCTCTCTTCCTTCAGTCACACACACCATTGGTTCCCAATCAATATTCTGATCTACAAACTCACCTTGATTTTGTAAGAACCTTTGCACTTGAGCATCATCATTAAACACTTGCCAATGCTTGATGTTGTCAGGGACAACTGGCCTAGTTAACACTTCAATATTGTACTCACAATAAGGTGAAATGGTGCAATTCTCCAAATCTTAACCCAAACACTACCAACTTTTCAGCAGCAACATTGAAACTTCTGTCATGATGCACAATGTTGAAGGAATCAAACATCTCAATTAGATCCCAAACTGCATGTTTGTACTGTTTCATCCGCTGATTTTTTGTAACATACAGTTTTCTTATTTGTTTGAACAACTAGCTCTGAATCTCCTTTTGCAATGATGTCCTTGACACCATACTTCCATGTAATTCTCAGACCCAACAACAAGGCTTCATACTCAACAATGTTGTTAGTACATTCAAAATTAAGCTTGAAGGAAAAAACAAACTCTTCCAAGCTAGGAGAAATCAGAATTATACCAGCACCATTTCCAAATTTGGAGCAAGCTCCATCAAATAGCAAGGTCCAAGGAGAACCTACCTATTCAAGGCACTTTGACTGATCCATCTTGTGCTCCTTACAATCAGCAAACCCAATAAAATTATCAACATCAACATCAACAAATAATACTTCATAAGAAGCATTGTTTGGATCCTCAATTAGATGCAACATCTTCTTTTCTCCATAGAGTTTGACAAGGCTGCCCTCAATGGGAATGGTGGAAAAAGACATGTCCATTTGGACACTCCCTCCAACACTTGCAGCCCACTTTCTTGACAATAACATACCCCATTTGGCAGGGCAATCAACAATTACAACATCCAATTTTAAATTCCTCCCAGGATAAGATGCAAGTTGCACCACCAAACCCTTCACACAACCAACTACCGACACTTCTCTTGAGTCCATGGTAGTACACTTTCCATAGGATGTTGTCACTTTGATATCCAACTCATTCATGACTTCTAGAGGCATGACATTACATGATGCACCGGAATCAAACATACAATTGTGAAGTAGTCTATCCTTTATGATCAAAGTTGTAAAGAATGGATCAACATTCAATTGGGAATCAACCAAGGATGTCCCCAAGTATACCTCAGGTGTTTCTCCAAGATCCTCTATGTGCTGGTGGTGTCTCAAGGTCTGCAATGATTTGAGGAGGAGTTTCAACAACGTTTACATTTCTGCTTGGGGTACTCTTCTCCTCTTTCAATCCCAAGTACTCAAATGCTCTCTTCTTGTGCTCAGGAATCCTAAGCAACTCAATGATTGGAACACTCACTTTGATTTGGCTCAATACCTGGGCTATGTCATAGGGAACATTCTTAGGCAAGGCAGCATTGGAAGGGAGACAAACAGATTCATTAGATGGCATGGGATTCTTGGCAGCTTGGGCATGAGGAGGACTGTAATTTTTTCTTGGGACAACAGAGCTTTTGGCAGGTGTTTCTCTTCTAGGAGCTTCTTTGGGAATGCTTGTAAGCAAGGGTGTTTTAGGTTTGGCTTGAGGCCCAACTCCCTTAACAACTTTTCTCCTAGTGTTATACTCTTTCTCTTGAGCCACAACAACATTCATTAACAATTGTCTATCTTCCTCCGAAGGTATACCACCATCATACTTCTTGATCATCAAAGCTCTTAAGTATTCAAAGTCATTGTTAGGAATTTCAAAAGCTTGCACTACATCAACTTCAAGAGTATGAGGGGGGAAGAAAGACTTGTACCCGTTTGATGCAATCCCAAAAGGTTGCAGTTGTCCTTGCACTTATGACCTCAGTTGATGTTGCTCCTTCTTGTGAGCTTGAAGAACAGCCCACCATGCAAATATCATCATCAGTACCATCATCATTACCAGCTTCACCATCTTGCTGGTCCACTTCACATGGAGGATGGGGCAGAAAACACCTATCACACCAATCAATATCAGCAACTTCCTCAACAGCAACAACCCTAGCAGTTAGGGGATCAGGTAACACTCTTCCTTCATGTGCTTGAGGATGTCTATTTACAGACCCCATGGGTCCCTTTCCCTCTATCATCAGATCTCTGATCACCCCTAGGATGATTGGAAAATCTGTCATGGTTTTGTGCTTTTTGCTGACCTTGTGAAGTCTGCCCAATTCCCTTCTCAGCTCTTGCCAACTTGTAGGAAATCTCTTTGACAACCCCTGCCAAAGTTTTCACCACTTCCTCCAAGTCTACACTCTTGCTTGCTTGAGGCTTTTCAGGGTTTATCAACTTTACACCATCTCTCTTGAGAGGTTTCCCAATGGCCTTAATATTATTTTCAATCTGCAGTGCCATGGTAAAGGCCTGCCTTAAATTGGTAGGGTTCTTGTCTCTTAGGTAATAGGCTGCCTTCTTATCAAATGCATCTGCATATTTGATCAAGCATGACTGATCACATGGCCTCAAATTAACAAGGAAGCCTTCTCAAAGTTTTGTTAAACCTTGTGTTGAAGTCATGAACTGATTCATTGGGGTTCTTCTTGATATTTTCAAACTCAGACAAGAGAAACCTAGGATCAGTCTTATCACCATATTGCAATCTAAATGCATTCTACATTTCAGTCCATGAATCAATAGAATTATCAGGCAGAGCCTTGTACCAATCCCTTGCATCCTCTTCTAGTGTATGAATGAACAATTTAATATACACATCTTCATGCTCAATCTCAAATTCCTCCATCATGTTAACAAAAAGTTTGAGATGTTGATCACCAGTTATTGCATTGTTACCTTGGAACTTTGGCAACCTATTCCTCACATCTTGTGGGACAACATTTGGGTAACCATCCATTCCTCTAAAGTTTATAGGACCAAAGGTGTTAACAACAAATGGAGGTCTAGGGGGAGGTTGAGCCATATGATTTTGAGGTGGTGATCTTGGAGGAGAAACAAAATGATGAGGAGTGAGAGGTCTTTGGGGCTCAAGAATGTGGTTCACAAGATTGGTATTCTCTAGGTGCTGATTTTCTTGGAAAGTTTTACTAGAATTGAAACACACAGGTGCAGTTTGAAAAAGGAACTCACCAGGTACAGCAGAAGGACCTTCACTAGTTGAAGTAAACAAGTTTATGAGAGGATTGCTTGAATCAGAATCACTGGAAGAAGAGTGATAATCCTCTACTAAAGGCTGATCTCTCTCACCAATGGATATACCTTTGCCTGATGTCTGACCTTCAACAACCTTCCAAACTTTTCTTTCCTCTAAAACTGTCTTTCCCAATTCTTGAAATAACTTTCTACTTGGGTCCCTCCTGAAGAGAGATCTTCTTCCTTCCAGTTTTGCAGAGATTAGCAACACAAAAATAAATGACAGAAAGCTAAGACACTGGTATTTATCAAGATCAAATCAGCATGGAGTCGCCACTAAGGACTTTCACCCTAGTTGTGCAAATGCACTAAAATACTCTGTCAAATACCTATCAGCACTGAAAATCTTGCCAAACTTTATAGATCAGACCTCCCTTTTCTTGAATCTATCAACCACAAATGCAAATGAAGTGCAACTACTGCTAGAAACTGATAAAATTGCAGGCAGAACTTATATCTTCACTTAATCCTTACAAATCTGATTATAAAATGATGCTTCAACAATGTACTTGCATGCAGCATTTGTAAGAAACATTACCAGGGTTTGACATGTATCCAAATATCTCAAATATGTATGCACATGGATCAGATTGAACCAAGAATCTCCCTGGCAACGGTGCCACTAGTGTTGGTACCCAAATTTGTTCTCCTTTTTAGTCTGAGCAAGCATCAGAGATATGGCATGAAGCTTGAAGATAGATAGATCATGATGTATGTCATTTTGTAGCAGGGATGTGATCTAACTGGCACTCAGATTTGTGGAGAGATGGATAGCACTCAAATAGGACTTGATCTTGTCCTAACTGTTTTAGGTTGTGCCTTTCAACCAAGGTAAGAGGACCTATTTTGTAACCCTCAAATGGTGAAGGAGATGAAGATATCCCTCAATTTGTGCAAATAGTATGAAGGGGCCTTGGGAAAATATGATCAACACTCCAAATCTGACTTTCACAAGTTGTCACTTCCAGATTATGGAGATAATTTCAATGCAAGGCAAGGGTTACTGAAGACATTTTGAAATCCTGATCTGTTCTGCATACTTTAGCAAATGGATTTTGATCTTCTGTGGGTATACAGGTCAAAACAGGGGTAGTATGGGGTAGGATTAGTTGTTTAGAATGATTTTTGGTGGGATATTGACAAGACAAACTTGACTATGCCAGATCTTTGACAACCTCTACAACATTTGAACAACTATCAGATAAAATGCTTCAAAATAGTCAAGATGTTCTTTCAACCAGAAGAGATACACAAATGGAGGCCCAGGTTAGCACTCTTCACACAATATTTGAGACCTCAACACAAAATCTTGAGTTAAAGGACCCAATTAAACATCAAAATCTCTGATCAAATCATGCCTAAGGTACCCCCAAAGGCTTACAAGCAATCTCTGTCAACAAAATGAAGGTGAAGTGATTTTAAACTACTTATTTTCAATGCCAGATGAAATCTCTTCTGAGAAATTAAATTGCAAATGCCACTAAACTATCAATAAGGATGAGATCTGTGTGATTCCTAAAAAAAATTCAATGCAAGATTGCAACAAGAACAAGAAAAACTATTTGCAGACATTTAAAAATGATAACAAACATCATATTGCCCAAAATAACACAGATTAATTCAAAAGCTTGTTAGATTCATCAGCAGGGGGAGAGTTTCAGGAACAATCTCAGAGCTGTGTGATGGCTATACACTTGTAACCAACTCAACATGAATGAAGATCTAACACAAAAGACATTAACCAGGTTTTTTGGAGGGTTTCTCAGAAGATGAGCTTCTCTCAAAATTTTCTCATGATTTTCAATTTCCTGACCCTTTGCATGTCAAAAAACATGCATTATATATCTCTTATTACATTTGATCCTTCTTTCCCAAGAAAAGAATATCCTATGGCATCTTAGTTTGTTACAAATTCACTCATGACTTGCAGAAAGGGACATCTAACAGAAAAATGTTCAAAAAGTTGCCAGGTGCCTCAAAAAAGGTGAATCATTGCAAAATTCACATCATTATCCATTGTGGAGGCACGTTTTTCATCTTCAAAGCATGCAGACCCCCTTCCTTTCATTATTTCATCCTTATCCCTCCAAAATTTGACTCTGTAACTTTTGGATATGATATTTCACGTTTTTTACTCGAGCCCAAACAAAATTTCATTTCAAAAGTACCTCAGATCTACAAATTGAATTTTCAAATTGATTCCATTGATCCTTGAAGGCAAAAATGACATGAATTCACCAAAAATTTGATCAAAATCGATGCAAAAAATCACATTTCCACACTTCCTGGAGCAAAAATGGTGGCCAAATTGAAAAATGCACAGTTACCATTGATTTGCCTTTCTCCCTTCAATCTGAGCCCTCCACGTGTCACAATGTGATTGGAAATGGGTTTGGGATCACTTTTTGATATTTTAACATTTTTGGAAAAATGTAAAAATTTGACATTTTTCTCCACCCCTCCGAGCTTGACACGTGTCCCAATGTGGGCCCCATTGGAATCATGGATCAATTCTACACATTTCCACCTTTTTTGGAAAAAAGGAAATTTTTCACAATTTCCTCTCCACTCCACCCTCGAGATTTGGTGCTGACACGTGGCACAATATACTTGAACTCATCTGTGGGGTCGTCCTCCTTTTAAAATTTTACACATTTTGCCTTTTTTGGAAAAAGGAAATTTCACAATTTTCAAAACTTCCTCTGCAGACCCGCACCCCTCTTGCATTTCTTTTGACACATGTGTCTCCCTCTGATTCATTGCGGAGCCACGCTTCAAATTACCGCTTTAACTCACTTTTCCAGAAAGGCAATATTTCCCTTTTTCCTCTGGCGGCCCACACTCCCTTCTGCCCCTGATCCTGCCACGTGTCCTCTCTTGAGTGGCCCGATGGACCCGTGGCCTTTTTCATAACTTTTTCCCCCTTCACAAAAAAGAAATTTTTTTCTAAGTCCTCTGCCAGCCTTCCATCCCGCTTTTGATGAAAAAACATGATCCACCTCTGATTTGTGTCCTGAACCACCATGTTTCATTCTATTTCGTTGCGGGCATGCACTCTGAAGCCGCCACGTGTTCCATTCTGATTCGTTGCGGGCCCTAGGCATTTTCTTTGTACTTTAACTCTTTTTTCCAAAATGCCTTAAGGCACAAAAAGACCTGCCCATCCGCCTTCACTCTGCTTGTGACACGTGTACCTCCTCTGGGGCCTGCGGAGCTATGGGGGCAACTTGTAAATTTTTCCAAAACACAAAAAACGTTAAGTTTTTCAAGCAGACCCGCCGAATCTTGTCCAACCACAAATGGCCACGTATGAGAAGATTTTTGAGCTAAAATTTGATGGGAAAAGGACACCCGTATGACCCGTCAAAAGATGCAAAAGTTGCCAGCGATGCCCTAGAATGCTGAAGATGAATTTGACGGCAAATGACACCCGTCTGACCGTAAAAAAACACAGAAAATGCCAGGGATGCCCAAAATTGATTTTTTCTTCATGGGTGAAGGATTTTTTGATCAAAAGACAAATGGAAAGTGATTCAAAGAAATTTATGACCATGGGGATAGATTTTCAAAGGAAAACAAGCATAAATCGATCATTTTCAAGCATCCATGATCGGGAAAAATGGAAAAACAGTAGAGCCCATGGATTTTGGAAAATTAGGGCACAAAAGAGGGTACACATGCAGTTTTATTCAAATTGGGACAAAATAACAAGTTTATGAGATTTTCAAGGCATTCAATCTAGAGGGAAAATTTGCAGGCCACCAGTTTCAAGAGAAAAATGCTTTAGAGCATGTAGAATGAAGGAAAATTAGGGCAAAAGATTATAGGCTCAAAAATGGCACCAACGTTGCAAGTAGTCAAGCACCTTACAATAGGGGATAGTGCTATGGAAGTAGAGAGAATACAAGAATTGTTAGGTGAACTTGGCCTGGAGGCGCGCTTTTAGGAAGAAGAAACAAAATAGATAAAACTTGAGCATGCATGTATGGAAAAAGAAAAGGGGAGGATGGTATATGTTATTGATGGGGAAGATACAAAATTTTTGGATGTTAACCAATATGTATGGATGCAAAAAGTCATAGATAGTGCTGATGAATGGGAATGTGCCTACCATGAACCTTTAAAGACAAAAAAGGTTAACATTGGCTCAGAAGAAGAACCCAAGGAGGCAATCATTGGAGACTATTGGTCAGAGAAAGAAGTATCTAACATCATTGATCTATTACGTAAATTCTAAGATTCATTCCCACGCAGGTACCATGAGGTTAAAGGCATCCACCATTCCTTGGGGGAGATGAGGATAAAACTGAAGGAATGTGTGCATCCAATCAAGAAGAGGCCATACTAGATGAATCCCAATTTATGCATAAAGGCCAAGGAGGAGATAGAAAAAATGATAGCATCAGGTATCATTGAAGTTGTGGAAGAGTCGAAATGGATAATTCCAATGGTTATTAGTATCAAGAAGAATGGAAGGATAATGATCTATGTTGATTACAGGGACTTGAATGTAGTGTGTGTCATTGATCCTTTCCTAACCCCATTTACTGAAGAAATCTTAGAGGGATTGGTAAGACGTGAGGTCTACTCTTTCACGGATGGATTCTCGAGCTATCACCAGGTAAGGATTGCGAAAGAGAACCAAAGAAAGATGAATTTCACCACTAAGTGTGGAATTTTTTCCTATACAGTCATGCCTTTTGGGTTAAATATTACACCTGCTATGTTCTCACGCATTGTGGTGCAAGCTTTCCAGGACTTCATCCATAAATTTCTTCAACTTTACCTAGATGATTGGACAATATATGGGTTAGTGAAGGACCATTGTGATAACTTAAGGTTAATTTTTGAAAGGATTCAAAAGTTGAGGATATCCCTCAATAGTAAGAAATGTGTATTTTCTACCCCATTTGGAACATTATTGGGACACATCATATGTAGGGAGGGCTTACTAGTAGATCTCGCCAAAGTTTCAGTAATTATGGGATTGGGGGATCCTATTAGTCAAATCGTAGTGCATGGATTCCTTGGACATGTGGGCTACTACACGAAGTTCATCAAAGGATATGCCAAGATTTCCACGCCTTTAGAAGAGTTACTTAGGCACAAGAGTGCCTTCCGTTAGGGAGAGGTACAACAGAAGGCATTTGAGACTTTAAAGGATAAGCTTGTCAGTGCAACCATACTATGATTCCCCTCTTGGGACAAGCCCTTCCATGTTCATGTTGATGCCTCAGGAACTTCCAATAGAGTAGTACTTGCACAGCCTAGTGAAGGGATTATTGACCATCCTTTATGCTTTGCAAGCAAGAAGTTGACACCAACACAACATAATTATACTACAACTGAGCATGAGGCATTGTAAATGATCTACGTGCTTCACAAGTTTATAAAATATCTTTAGGCAACCCCTTTTATATTTTACACTAACCATATGGCATCTAGTCATTTTTACACCCACTAGAACAACAAGGGAATCCCATGCACACCGGACTATCACCTAGTGGGAACTGGGCACTCACCTGAGGCACGCGCAGGTGCCGAGTCTCTCTTTTATGTGAGGTAAGTGGGAAACCATCACCTAGATCATGAACTTAATGAATAATGGTGGCAATGAGGCATACATTCATCATAGGACTCATAACAGCCTCTAGACAAATGTGTTCATTCCAGTAGAGTATTTGCAAATATCAGATAACTATAGCAAAAAGGAAACTACATAAGAGCTTACATATACTTCATAACTTCCATGAATAGAAATGAAATAATATATATATGTATTGAATTAATTACATTCATACTCATTTATGTTTGTAACCTCATTACATCCATACTCATTATAGTCAATGGATCTGTTTATACTACCACATCTTGATCTAACCAAAGTCATACATCACAACAGGGATCATGTCCTTCATCCATACAAAGAAAATTTATATCCCAACCCCTTAATACATTAATCCACCGTATAGCCTCTACCTAATCCTAGCTCTGCTCTCTCTATTCTCAAACTATGTCACTCCTTTAATTATTTAATCTTTCTGTCCTCTATCATCTTCTATGGGCACTCATATATATAGGCACGGTGAATTGTCAACACCTCCTTATGCGGCCTTAGATATTTTTCCAAGTGTCCATATGGGCTCTCCATTGGAACATGTTCCTTCAGGTAGGGGCTCTTCCATATTCTTCCATGATGGTCTCCTAGGTGCACCTACTCTCCAACATGGGCTTTATATGTTCCAACATGATGGTATCCCATGTGCACCTCCATCACTAAGCATATTACTTTTGTGGTCCCCACGCAGCTAGTTTGAAACCTTATTCTCTTCACACACGTGGTTGGATTATGCTTCCATGTCCTGTATGAGATGTAAATATGGATAAGTCTCGAAACCTGAGCTCTTTCCATGCATGCGCCATGGGTTTCCTTAAACCCTTACTTAACCATTTTCATGCGTGGCTTATCTTATTAGGCCTTGCATGCCTTCTTCTTTCGCACTCATCTTTCAACCCAAGAATTTCACGCCTACGTGTCTTGGTGCACTTAGTTGACATTTCAGGGGCCCACCATCACCCCACACTACACCTATTCTCTGTTCATGGGAACACTTCTCCACTAGATAAGGGATCTCACTAGACTTACATCTTGTAAAATGAATAAGGGAATGAAAGAATTGTGGGAGAGAAAAGAATGGGGAAGGGATGGCATCAACTTAGCAAGGTAGGAAAATCCCTCTATAGGCCGGCCTCCAACTTGTTCCATGCATCGACCTTGCTCTGTGCTTTCTGAAAAAGATCATAGAATAGGGCTCTTACCTCCTCAAAGATTATTCCATTTCCTTAGGCGCCTAAAGTGTCAATAACCTTCTCTAACTCTTTTCCCATGTCTTTAAGCGCATCCATCCTCCTAGTGATCTACGGGTATAACTCCTTTAACTGGTTTTTGATTGAACCCCTTAAGGTTTCATTGGCCTCAGACTTACTTTCAACCTCGGCCAAGACTCTATCCCTTTTTGCCCTTTTTTATTTATTCTTCTCCTAGAAATCCTTTAGCTCTACTTCATGAATAGCGACCAGGGTGCTTGCTACCCTATCCCTATCTGTGTAATTATCATACGCGGCCTCAACAGATTGAGCAACAATATTAACATCTGCAAGCACCTTTCTATACTTAGCTATGAGTTCTACCACTTTCAACTTGTCCTCCTTCTCTAAGCACACTACCACATCTTATGAAGATTCTTGGGCCAATGGTTGTCTCTCCATGGTGAGGATGTGCATCAGATCTTCTAAGCACTCAAGAGTGGACCCATACCTCTACGTGGGTGGAACTAGATCTATATGCTTTAAAATAATGGAACTTTTGATAGACTCCACCTTTTTGTGTACTTCTTGCACCTTTTCCTTTTCATCCCTTAGCTCATGATTCAGCTATGCATTGATCAACTCTTATTTCTTCAAGCTCTTAGCCTTCTCAATCAGCTCCTCTTCCTTCTTTTCTAGTTTTTCCTCTAGAAATCTTATTTTTTCATTTCTCACAAAGAGCCTAGCCTCATTCTCGACTGTGACCTCATTGAGTGCATTACAGAGCTGCTCATCCAAGAGTTGCTGGGCATTTACCAAGGGATTGGCTCCCTTAGACTCTGGAACTGTCATGATTTCCCCTCTGCATACTTCAAAGTTTGGCTCGTCAATATGGGACTCAAACACCCAAGAGATCAACTTCCTTATCCTGGGGTATGTGACCTTATTGCCAAATGACTCCATGGCTAGAAGCCTTTCCATGGGTACACTACACTGGAAATGCATGTGTAACACTTTCTTCTGGTCATCAACATAGTTCATGACCTTTCCTCATTCTGCATCAAGGATCCTCCTTCCTGAGCGCGCACCTTTGGGGAAACTCACCATTAGACTGGGACCTCCTCCCATACTATCTTTATCTTTCTCAACATTTTCCTCCTTATCTTCCTCCATCACTATGTCATTGTTGCACTCTAATTCTTGCTCTACCAAGGCCTTGATTATTTTTTTCACCTCTCTTTCTACTACTTCTGCTACTTTCTCCTCCATAAATCTTATAGGTTCCTGCTCCTACACTTCCATCTCCCCACTTCTTCCCATGTCCCGGGCACCTTCCTCACCTTAACTACTCTTGCGTTGCATGAACATGAACTCTTATTTCTCTTCTCAACTCTCTTCTCCTAAATTGTACATGCTAAAGACAAGTGGCTCTCGATCTCTTTCATGCTCATCCTCCCTACTGTCATCTTCTTCACTTTCATCCTCCTTTCCACCATGTATTTCTCTAAGCTATTGGTCTCCTTCGAGTTAGCTTCCTCTTCTATTCTTTACTTTTTCCTAAGAGGTGACTCTTTGGCAGAGGATTTAGCCTTCTCTACTTCCTTTGAAAACTTCTATTTGGTGAGGGGTTGCTCTGGTGCTTCTTCTTCCAGTGTCCTCTCCTCTATTGGGGATTTCTTCCTATGCACATAGGTGCAAGGTTTAGCACTTTCTGCTTGTGTGCTTACTATCTGAGTATTTTGCACACGTGGTGCTTCTTCCTCTCATTCCCTTTTCTTAGGTGCGGGCTTCTTTCTATGCATGGGATCTTCAGGTATGGAGACATCATTCTCTAGGTATGGGCCTTTCTCAAATTTGGGCCTTATGTGGAGGTATACGTGTTTCATGGATCCTCCTGCAATGGGAAGAGTCATGGGCCTTGTCATTTGAAATTCATGCAACATGTACCTCTCCACGTACATGTGCTTGCCACCATGGTAGATCAAACCTTTGCATATCTCCCTATGGTCTTGGTTAAGATTACCAAGGTCCAACTTCAACTTCTATGATTCTTTGAGCCTGTTTACTCCTACTTGGAAGTATTGAGCTATGAAGGCGAAGGGGAGCTTGCACCATGGGCTCCATGTCTCATCTATTAGTTTGAATCTACCTAGGTAGAAATGTTGGTACACCATAAATTCATTTTCTCCCTTGGTGGTTGCTGGTAGCTACTCAGGAATCCTCCATTCTACCCCAAACACATTCCTCAGGCGTGTATACCATTTCTCCAAGAATTCCTTGTGCACGGTCATCATAGTATCATGGGCATATTTCTCAAATCTCTTCGCTGTTGAAGGGTCCTCAGTAGGGTACTCCCACACAAACTTGTCTGATGCATTACATACTCCAATATCTAAAAATATAATGGTTATTAGGACATTGCTGAAGAGGATTTTGTCACCTTCCTTCATGCAACTAACAATCTCCTCCACGATGAATGTAGACAAGTTGTAGATAGTTCCCTCTGAAATTTTCCTACAAATATGTAACCATGGCTTATTGACCAGGGTCCATCTCTCTTGGCCATTTAACTTCATCACCAAATGTGCAGCCATCTTCATCATTGGGTCCTCGATATCTGCAATATCATAGCACCTTGACCCCTTCTTGTATGCATAGGTGGTTATAGTTTCCTTGACTACCTCTTTGTCACCTAAGTCATCCTCCAAAATATCTCCTTCACATATGAGGCCTGTGAACTATGAAATAAGTTGAGGAGTAATGTGCATCTTGCACCCTGCAAAGTGGAAGTAGTCTTCATGCATGCGTGACATCAGCCATTGATATAGGCACTCAGGCTTCCCAAAGTAGGGCAACTCAAAGAGTTGTAATAACCCTACCTTCTCCATCTTGACGTTCAAATCATCGTTATAGACGGGAAAGCCCCCTGGTGTCTGTTTGTTTTTTGGATGCACTAACTCCAGCGCCATATCCTTCTTGATTGTGCTCATTGTACGATGATTGTAGTTATTTACATACATATTTCTCAGATGGGACTCCCACTTCTTCCCTAACAACACTCCATTTGGGTACTGCATTTCTACATACCATTATTTATTTGTACTTGGGTCAGTTTCTTGTTGCTTGGCCTTTCCCTTGCCCTTTCCCTTCTTGGGTGTTCTAACTAGTTTCTTAGGTGCTATTGTCTAGGTCCTCTTATCACTTCAATCACTCCTTGTTACTCCATCCTTCCACTTCTTCCAGCCTTAGATCTCAAACTTGTGAAGAAAATTTCTTAAACCCATGCCCTAGTTTTTCAAACCCTAAATGGGATACTTCCTTCACAAGATGGCACCTTCTCACAACTTCTCTTACACCCGTGAAATCCCTTCCTTTTGGGTCGCAAATCCAACTAGTTGCTTATGCTTCAACCTCTCATATTTCTCTTCACACAAATCAGCTCTGGAAGACTTAGTTTGCAAGGATGCAAAAGCACTTCTCTCTCTATTCAAAAATTGAAAATTAAAATGCCTCAACCCTTTATTTATAGCTTTTCCTACTTTGTAACATTAAATGCTACCTTACCTACCACTGTACATTAACACTTAATGTGTATTTAAAAAAAAAAACCAGACTTTCACGCTTTCACTCACATGCCTAACCTTACGTAGGCAATTTTGTATCCTTCTAGCACAAAACCAACTTTTGTGCATTCACTCATGCACCCAACCTTGTGCGTAAAATCCTCCAACCTTCTAGCGCATAGCCAAACCATTTAGACAGGAGACTCTTGTACATGCATACCCCTTGCTTAAGGCACTTCTTCTGTCATGATTCTTGCTTTCACCTACCTCATGTTGCTTATGTGCTTCTTCTTATCTTGTACATGGATCCCTAATGTAGAATTTTCCTGACACCCACCATTCTTTTTCACCTTTTCCTTTCATGTACTTTCTTCATAGGGCCATTCAACTAGGCTTTGTAATCCAATCCTTCCTGTGCTTCACACTTCAATTTCTTCCACCTTACTCCACCCCACACTAAAATGATGTGCGGTCCTCTACACATATACACCTTCACTAGAGAGTAATGAGATTACCAGCACCCAAGGCACAACACAAACCACAATGAGAAAGGCGAAACACAAGAAATAAAAATGCTCAAGAGAAAATCCTAAGATAACTGGTAATACTGCCTTATTGACAAACACCAAGAAGACTTATTTATAGTAGGGCTTCAACCTACTCCCATTGAAGTGTCCTGGCAATCTCGTCCCATCCAGTGCTTGTAACTGGCACACACCTGAATCAAGGATGTACGAGATGGTGTAAGGACCCAACCAATGCACTTTCAACTTCCCAGGATGGCGCAAAAACTTAGAATCATACAAGTAAGACCATCTGCCCAACCTCAAACTTCTTGTTCCTAATGTGGCGATCATGCCATGCTTTCTGCTTTTCTTTTTCTAGTGGTTTGGCTCCACCTGGCAAGTGATCTTCTTTCATTCTAGCTTCATCAGTTCATCAATTCTTTCTTCCAACACTTTCTCATCAGCCAGCCCTCCTGTGTGCGTGCTATACGCAGAGAAGGTAACATGAATTCAACCGGCAAGACAACTTCCACACCAAACACCAATTGAAATGGTGTGGCTTTGTTTAGCCTTTTATAAGTTTTCCTATAAGCCCATAATACAACTGATACCTTTTCATCCCAATCTTGTCTCTCAACATCATAGATATTAGTCAATGTGTGACTAAGTATTTTATAAAATTTCTCATTGATTCCATTTTTCCTGAGGGTGATAGGGAGTAGTTTTGTGATGAGCCACCATTAACTCTACTAATAGGATCCTCACAGTCTCATTCAACAAAAGTGTACCCCTATCACTGGTTAAACTCAAAGGGCATCCATACCTCGTGATAATATTTCTCCCACAAAAATCTTGCTGCTGTAGCTATTGTACAGTCTTTAGTTGGGGCTGCCTCTGCCCACCTTGTCAAATAGTCCGTGCAAGTTATGACATAGCGTGAACCAGTCCTACGTGCTGCTGGTGGATTAGGTCCTACAAAGTCTATTGCCCATTTCTCAAAAGGGTTCAGTGCTAGGGATAGGGCGCAAAGGCATCTCATCCCTCCTTCTTGGCTTGCCAATGCACTGACAATGGTCACACGCTTTACAATACTCCTTGCAATCCTGATACAGGGTCTCCCACCACAATCCTGCCATTAATATCTTACGCACGGTGGCATCACCTGCATAATGCCCACCTGCACTTCCTCCATGTGCTTCCTCTATGATGGTGAGGTGCTCATGCTCTAGTACACACCTATGCAAAACTTCATCATGCCCTAGTTTGTATAAGTCCACACTGATCAACATGTAGGGTGTGACGTGTATGGCTAGTTGATTCCTCTCAAATGTCTTCATCCCTTCTAGTGCCATACCCATCTTAAGGAACACAATAATATCCTCCAAGTTGAGGGCATGCACCATAACCTAAATAATTGTGCATCTAGCATGGTATCTTCAATGCTCTACATGTCCTCTCCTGAATCAATCCTAGATAAATGGTCAGGTCCGGAATTACTCTTTCCTGGTTTGACCACTACGGTGAACTCAAATTCTTGGAATAACAACACCCACCGTCATATGCACCCTTGTAGGATGGGCTTGTTCACCAAATATTTTAATGCCATGTGGTCAGTGTAGAAGATAAAGGGAGTTTCCAATAGATACTACCTAAACTTATGAAGCACATAGATCATAGACAATGCCTGCGCTCGGTTGTAGTATAATTTTGTTTGCTGGTGTCAACTTCCTACTTGCAAATCATAGGGGATGATCAATAATTCCTTCACCAGGCTGTGCAAGTACTACCCTAATGGCCATTCTAGAGGCATCTAAATGAACATGGAAGGGCTTATCCCGAGAAGGAAAATGTAATATAGGTGCAGTGACAAGCCTATCCTTCAATGTGTCAAACATGTTCGACTATGCCTCTCCCCAGTGAAAGGAACTTTTATGCCTGAGAAAACTCTTCTAAAGGTGTGGGCGATCTTGGCATACCCCTTGATGAACTTCTGAGTAGTATCCCATGTGTCCAAGAAATCTATACACTGCGCTTTGACTAGCTAGCTCCGCCAATCCCACAATCACTACAATTTTGGCAGGATCCACCAATAAGCCTTCTTTGCATATGATGTGCCCCAACAGGGTCCCAAATGGAGTAGAAAATATAGACTTCTTGATGTTGAGGGATATCCTCAACTGTCGACACCTTTCAAACATCAACCATAGGTTGTCACAATGGTCCTTGACTAGTCCATACACAGTCCAATCATCAAGGTACACTTGGAGAAACTTGTGGATGAAGTCCTAGAAATCCTGTACTATAATGCACGAGAACACAGCGGGCACATTCTTCAACCCAAAAGGCATGACTGTGTAGGAAAAAATTCCCCACTCGGTGGTGAAAGTTGTCTTTCTCTGGTCTTCCTTTGCAATCCTCACCTGGTGATAGCCTGAGAACCCATCCATGAAAGAGTAGACTCACGCCCTGCCACTCCTTCCAAGATCTCCTCAATAAATGGGGTTGGAAAAGGATCAATGAAACATACTACATTCAAATCCCTATAATCAACACATATCCTTATCCTCTAGTCCTTTTTGATAATAATCACCATCAGACTTATCCATTATGAATCCTCTATGGCTTCTATGATTCCTGACTCTATCATCTTATTCTATTTCCTCCTTGACCTTTATGCGTAGATTAGGATTCATTCAGTATGATCTCTTCCTAACTGGGTGTGCACCTTCCTTCAACTTAATTCTCATTTCCCCCAAGGAGTGGTGAACGCCTTTGAGCTCATGATACCCACGTGGGAATAAATCCTCAAACTCACGTAAAAGATCAATGATCTTAGAGACTTCCTTCTCTGACCAATAATCTCCAATGATAGCTTCCTTGGGTTCTACCTCCAACCCAATATTAACCTTCTTTGTCTTTAAAGGCTCATGATAGGCACACGCCATCTCATCAGCACTATCCATCACTTCACGTGAGCCTAGAGAATGGTTAACCTCCAAATTTTCCATCTCTTCACCATCTATGACATAGACCATCTTGATTTTTTCTTTCTCTACACATGCACGCTCCAACTGTACCTCATCAGACTCATCTTCACCAAATTGTCCACCCAAACATGGCTCTCCTAGCAATTCTACAAGCCTATATTCTGTCTTGGCACTATCCCCCATCGTAAGGTTCTTGACCTCCTATAATGCCTTATCAACTGATGGTTTGGTGCTTCGATACTCAAATGTTTAGACGAGATCATTTGCTAGTTCTTTCCAATTCCCTGTTTGGTGGTGTGTCTCAGAGTGGATGTACCATGCGTGTGTGTAACCCTATAGTGTAGAATATAGTTTGTGGATCCAGAGGGATGGTGGCAAGGCTTCTGTGCACCTTCTCTCCATACTCTCTCATAGGATTGGATGTGGAAAGAGGTGGGCTCACTACCATGGTAATCTTTGATGGTGGTGGGCACATTGCTTCTAGAGAACCAGATAGAGAGGGAAATTCTCACCTCATGCCACTCCAGAAGGTTATCCCGATGTGTTGCCCACCAGCGTGCAATAGTTCCTAGTAGGATGTAACTTAGCATCCCTTTGTTCCTTTTCCTCCTTCCACTGAGCTTCCATCTTCTGTAAAAATATCTTAGGGAAGGCTCCTCCTGAGTACTTAGGTAGCTCCTTTCCTCCTAGGTGCCTAGATAGTGTGCACCCTTTGTCACCTTTGTCACCGATCCTCTCAAGTGCCATCTGATTAACTCGTAGGTTCCATGTGCCCAATTATCACATGTTATACTATTGGTGTCACTCACCGACTGAGCGTCCTCAAACTAGATAACTCCAATGGTAGGATGTATTATCTCTGGATCCTAATTGAGCACACATATATCCTATCCAAGACCTCTTCTCCCAAAGGTTTAGTATAGGGTGTTGACTTCCCATCAGCCAGGGGTATGATGACATATTCCTCCTCATTTTCAAAGTTGATGTACCCCTTGTTGAACTAAAGATCTGCATTGTTCTTATAACACCATGGGCACCCAAGTAGTGCTAGGAAATGATCTACCTTAGTGAGTGCTAAAACTTCAAAGTCCTCAGTAAACTTGGATCCCTGAATGGTGATAGCCACATCCTTTAAGAAATGTATTGGCATTGCCTTTATTTTGTTTGCCATATATAACACATTCGAAGATGATTGTAATGCAGGCATTCCCATCTAATGCCAAGCATCCAAAGTGAGAACATTGACCTCCGCACCTATGTCGATGAGGATATTGCTAAGGATCCATCCATCTATGACCACATTTAACATGATCTCCTTATCCTAATCAAGGCTATGAGGGGGAAGGTTTGCATGAAAGACTTTCCTCTCTCACTCTTCTTCTGTGCATGGTACCTTCTCTCTCAACCATGCTCCTAGCAAGGGAATAATATTCTCTTGCCTTAGCATCTTACATACCTCCTTGACCTCATCCAGGTCATCTTTTGGCACCTCGACCCTCCTTATTTTCTCTTCTCTCCTAGATTACTCCTTTAGACACTAGATTTCTCCTTGTAAACTCTAAATCACGTCCATGGTATCTTGATATACCTCTTTTTGATGAGTAGGGTTTGGGTACCTTCCATGTACCACTTCTTCCCTTGAAACTAGGTTCTTCTGCCTTGGCATTTCCTTTGCACATGTGCCCTCTATTCTTATGGTTTCCAAAATAGGTTCCAAGCCTACATCATGAGCTACTTGTGGCATCCTTTAGGTTTCCGCCTTATTGATTCTTACCACTATAGTTCCCTTGTCTTTCTAGTGCTGTTAACTCATATACTCAGAAAACTCATAGCACTCCTCATACTTATGCTTCTTTCCACACCATGAGCACTACAATAAATCTAGGACACTCACACTTGTAGTGGTCTGTAGATCCACAATTAAAATAGGTTCCACGTGGGAACTCACTTCTTCCTCCATAGTTACCATGACCATGGAATCCTCTACGAAATCCTCTTCCACGTGCACCTTCATCTGCGTGCTCCTCATAACGTCGAATCATCACCTTTAGAACTACTACCAATGTTGGTCTGGTGCACCCCATGATCAATGGATTCATGGATTTGGTCAATGATTCTACAATCCTTAGTATCATGGGTTGTAGAGGTGTATATTTTATAGTAGCAGGACACATTCTTCCACATCGCGCGCTGCAATAGGGGACATCTACTTGCATCATGGTCCCCATGAAAAATATCACAATCTACTGCTACGGTGTGTACCATCCTCTGGGGGAAATTATCCTTGACATGCCCCTCTACTTCACAATTTGTACACCATAACCCACTGTGAGTCTCATGTGCTAAGTTTGTAGAAAACTTCTCCAACTACTTAGCCATAGTAGTGATTTGAGCCTCTGAAGATGGGCTAACACCAGTATCAACACTTCCAACAACCTCAGCATGCAGAGTGGCCTTCAATTCTTCATGTGGGCCTGTGAAATTTTTACGAGATAGAGCTCTTCTAAAAGGTGTTATCAACCCTCCAAAAAACCATTGAGCATTTTGTGAAGGGTGAATGTCATATGACAATTTTGACAGTAGAGTCTTAAACAACACGTCATACTCTCACACACTCTTTACCATTCCTTTTTGAATCTCCTTCAGGGTGTTGATGCTCTTTTTCTTGAACTTAAGAATGTGGAATTCTACTAGGAAGGCATTCTTTAAAGTAGTATAATCCACCACCATTTGATGAGGGTCATATTTCCTATACCAACTATGTGCATGCCCCTACAATGTCATTGTAAACTGACTTGCCTTTCGTTTTGGGCTAGTGATCCCTTTTACATGCCATATCAACTCACACTTCTGAACATGCTCTGCCGCATATTCAATACCTCTATATTCTGGCAAATGTAATGAAATATCAAAGAAAACTTAAGGGGGTTGTTGGGCTCCTTGTCCTCTTGAGCCAGAACCTTGGTTTCCTCTGGTGTTTCCCCTGACACCAGATCCACCAGGACTACCAAGTCCTATTCCTCCTAATTCACTAGATCCACCAGGTCCACTCCTGTTCCACTAGATCCTGTATTAGTATGCCAAGGGTTCCCACAGTCCCACTGAACTACATGTTGACGGTCTGTGATGATGCCCCACTACAAATAGTGTACCCTGCACCAATCCTAGACGTGAGACAAAAGGCTGGTGTGCTTGATCCTTGTCTAAAAATCCCTCTAAAAACTAGAATATGTATAGCCATAGAATTCTTGAATGAGAAATTATATCTCCTTGGTGTAGATCGGTCACTCCCACTTATACCAATTTTGCTAACAATATTCTCCCCTTGATTTGGAAAGCCAAGTGCTAGGGTTGTGTCACTAGGTGGGTTCAGATATGCACCAATAACCCTTCTCTTTTACACGATGAACTCTCATCAGAAGCCAAAAGGGTCTCTCTTACGCACTTTCCAACATGGGGTAGCACATACTGCTTAGGTTCCACGTCCTCTGCATGAACCTCAAATCCTTCTTGCAATGTCTGTATCCATATATCCATCACACATGTAACCTTGTGTTGTCTACCAATATCCCTTTCACACACTTCACTATACCTGAGTCATCTCTCCTCCCTTTCTTCTGCCACCATAAAATCTGCCATCTTGCCCCACCCTAGCTTCCTCGCCTAGCACTTGGAATGGTTTAGTCTGTCATTGGAAATACCTCTAAACCAAAGGTAACAATAAAAATCTTCATTTCCAAAGGGATAACATGTAAAAATGATCCCCTGGGCTCTCGTAGAAATTCAAACTCAGTAACTTCTAGATAAGAGTATGTAGAAATAGCATACTCTAGAGTGTAGCTAGCCAACACACCTTTCCACCAATGATCCACAACACGGGTCCACGTCAGATCTTTATCTTGTAGTCTCTGGTATTCTTCTTAAGTCCATACATGTGATCTATAATACCAAATTGATCTAGATGCATATGTTGAGAGACATTCACACAATTCTACTGGGAAGAAACAAAAAAATGCTTCATATAACTCATGGTAGGGGTTACCTTCTACCCATCTATGTGTATCAAACTTATACCTAATGCTAAATCTCCAAGAAAATTCATCCTTTATGCTCTTGAACCATGATTGAACACTTTCCAAAGTTAAATGCTCTATCATTACTCATTACATAGATCAAGATGTATGCCATTTCCCACTACAACTTTGAAAAAAGGTCCCGGAAGTGGAACCAAGATTTAGTCATTTTTACACCCACAAGAACAACAAGGGAATCCCATGCACACCAACCTATCACCCAATGAGAATTGGGTGCTCACCTAAGGCACGCGTGGGCACAGAGTCTCACTTTTATGTGAATTAAGTGGGAAACCATCACCTAGATCATGAACTTAATGAATAATGGTGAAAATGAGGCGTACATTCATCATAGGACTCAGAGAGGCCTCTAGACAAATGTGTTCATTCCAATAGAGTATTTTCAAATATTAGATAACTACAATAGAAAGGAAACTACATAAGAGCTTACATCTACTTCATAACTTCCATGAACAGAAATGAAACAATATATATATAGATTGAATCAATTACATTCATACTCATTTATGTTTGTAACCTCATTACATCCATACTCATTACAGTCAATGGATCCATTTAGACTACCACAACTTGATCTGACTGAAGTCATACATCATAGCACAGATATTTTCCTTCATCCATACAAAGAAAAACTATATCCCAGCCCCTTTATACATTAATCCACCATATAGCCTCTACCCAACCCCAAATCTTCTCTCTCTATTCTCAAACTATGTCACTCCTTTAATTATTTGATATTTTTTTCCTCCGTCATCTTCTACGAGTGCTCGTATATATAGGCATGGTGAAGTGCCAACACCTCCTTCTACGGCCTTAGATCTATTGCCAAGCATACATATGTGCTCTCCATTAGAACATGTTCCTTTAGGTATGGGATCTTCCACATTTTGCCATGATTGTATCCTAGGTATGCCTACTCTCCAGCATGGGCTCTATACGTTTTGACATGATGGTCTCCCATGTTCACCTCCATCATTAAGCATATTATTTTGTGGGCCCCATGTGGCTAGTCTGACACCTTATTCACTTCATACATGTGGTCAGGTTATGCTTCCCTATCCTACCTAAAATGCCAAATATGGCTAAGTCTAGAAACCTGGGCTCTGTTCGTGCACATGCCAAGGGTTTCCTTAAACCCTTCCTTAACCCCTATCTTACGCACCTTCTTCTTGTGCACTCAAAGTTCAACCCAATACTTGTGCACCTACACACCTTGGTGCACTTAGTTGATATTTCAGGGGCCTGACATGGCATTGAAATATTTAGTGAACAAGCCCATTCTACAAAGTAACATATGTTAGTGGGTACTATTGTTATAAGAATTCAAGTTCATAATGGATGATAAACCAAGAAAAAGTAATTCCAGACCTGATCATTTGTATAGGATCAATTCAGGGGAGGACATGTAAAGCATTGAGGATTGAATTCATTGGATAAAAAATAATTAGCTATATGATCCACGCCCTACATGTTGATTAGTGGGGATTTATACAAACAAGGATGTGATGAGATTCTGTGCCGGTGTGTGCTATAACATGAGTGCCTATCCATAATAGAAGAGGCACACAGAGGTAGTTTAAGTGGGAACTATGTAGGCAACACCACTACACGTAAGATATTGATGGATGGGTTATGGTGGGAGATCCTCTATTAAGACTATAAGGAATATTGCAAGGCGTGTGACCATTTTCAGCACATTGGAAAATAAGAATGAAGAGATGAAATGCCTTTGCACCATATTCCCAGCTCTAAGCCATTTGAAAAGTGGGTTGTAGACTTTGTAGGCCCTATTGCACCAGCCATGCGTAGGACTGGGTCACACTATATAATCACTTACAAAGATTACTTGACAAGGTGCGCAGAAGTAGCACCTAATGATTATACAACAGCTACTATAGAAAGGTTTATGTGGGAAAACATTATTACAAGGTATAGGTTCCCTTTGAGTTTGACTAGTGACAGGGTTACACATTTTTTAAATGAGACAGTAAGGATTCTGTTGGTAGAATTCATGGTGGCTCATCACAAGAATACCCCTTACCATCCACAAGAAATGGGAACCATGAAAGCATTTAACAAAATTATAAGTCATACCCTAACAAAAATTTATGACAAAGTATCAACTATTCTTTGGGCATATAGGACAACCTATAAGAGGTTAAATAAGGCCACACTGTTTTAATTAGTGTTTGGTGTGGAGGATTTCCTACTAGTTGAATTCATATTACCTTCTTTACGTATAACGTGTGTGGGAGGATTGGTCGATGAACAAGCACTGGAAGACAAAATTAATAAGTTAATGCAATTGGACAAAAGACGATCCCTTGCCAGGTGGAGCTAGAAGACTGGAAAAACAAATAAAAAGGTATGACATGATTTTCACATTAAGAACAAGAAGTTTGAAGTTGGGTAGATGGTTTTTCTTTATGATTCCAAGTTTCTGCGCCATCCTGGGAAGTTATAAGTCCATTGGTTGGGTCCCTACATCATCTCATACATCCTTGATTCAGGAATGTTCTAGCTACAAGCGTTGGATGGGATGAGATTTCCAAGACACTTCAATGGGAGTAGGATGAAGCCCTACTATAAATATGTCTTCTTGGTGTTTGTAATAAGGCAGTATTGTTTGATAGTTTAGGACTTCCTTTAATGCATTTTTTTATTTTCTTGTGTTTCCCTTTCTCGTTGATGTTTTGTGTTGTGCCTTGGGTGATGGTAACCTCATTACTTTTTTTAAGGTTGTGAATGCACAGAGGAACGTACATCATTTTAGTGTGGGTTGGAATGATGTGAAATAAATTACAAGGTTCAAAGTACCGAGAAGGATTGTGTTGGAAATCATGGATTGAATTGCCATGTGAAAGGGGTGTAAGGGTGATAGGTGTGTAAAGAAGAGATGAACAAAAAAGGTTGGTGTCAAGAAATCCTTGAAGAAACCACATATAAAAAGGAAGAGTGCATAAACAACATGAGGTAGGCAAGGGAAAAAATAGGGAGAATGACAGAAGTACTTTCAGCACTGGTAACGCGTGCATAAGAGCCTTATGTCAGATAGAATGTTTGTGTGCCAGAAGGTTGTAGAATTGTCTGTGTAAAGGTTAGGTGCATGAGTTGGGGTGCTAGAGTACATCTTAGTGGAAAAATACGTAATAGATGTTGAAGTACGGTGGTAGCTAAAGTAGCATTTAATGCTAAAAATAACGGAAATCTATAAATAGAAGGTTGGGAACTTCATTATGGACATTATGGACTAGGGTTTCCAGAGTTGATCTATGTAAAGAAATTAAGGTGTGAGTGACTAGAATTGATCTGTAAATTAGAAGGAAAGAATTTCATGGGTGTAGAGAAAAAAATTTGTGGAGAAGTGCCATCTGGTGAAAAAGGTTATTCGAGTTAGGGTTTGGTAGCTAGGGCATGTGCTAAAAAGGGTTTCTTCACAAGATTAAGGTCTGAGCTTGGAGAAGGTAGAAAATAAGAACAAGTATGATAAGTTGAAAGTGCTAAGATAACCTAAACCATGACACCTAAGAAACCAACTATATCACCTAAGAAGACAAAGGGAAAGGGAAAACAACTAGAAACCACCGTAAGCATGAATGAAGAATGGTACATAGAGATGCAATACCTGGATGGGTTTTTCCTTGGGAAATAATGACATTCCCACTTAAGAAACATGACAGTGAGTGATTACAACCATCGCACAAACATGATAGAAAAAGAATTGGTGTTGGAGTTGGTGCACCTGACAAACAAGAGGACACTAGAGGGTTTAGATTTCTATCGTGATGAGGTAAAAGTAAAATTGGAGAAGGAGGGATTGTTGCAAATCCATGAGTTGCCTTATTTTCAAAAACCTGAGTGCCTCTATCAATGGTTAATGTCGTGTGTACATGAGTACCACTTTTACTCCTTGGGGTGCAAGATGTGCATAAATCCTCAGCTGATTTCAAGATTCACAGGCCTTGTCTATGAAGGTGAAAGTATAGATGACTACCTGAGAAAAATGAAAGCCATCAAAACAACTTTCACTGCATATGATTATAAGAAGGGGTCACGATACTTTGATATCATATAAATCCAAGACCCTATCGTGAGAATGGCCACGCGATTGGTGAAAAAGCTAAATGACCAAGAAAGGTGGACATAGGTAAATAAGGCCTAGTTAAATGTGTGTAAGAAAATATCATAAGCCACTATCTACAATTTTTCTTCCTTCATCACAGATGAAATTATCAGTAGTACGTAGGAAGGTGACAAGATACTCTTTGGAAATTTCCTCTTGACAATTGTGTTTTTAAAGATCAGAGTGCCAAATGAGGAAGATAAGTTTGTTTAGGAATATCCAGAGGAAGACCCTCACCCGTGAAAATATTCACAAAGTACACTTTCAGTAGCTTGACAGATGCTCACAAGGCATGCCTAGAAAAATGATATAAGCACTTAAGGGATGTGTTTAGGGTAGAGTGGAGGATCCCAGAGTCATTTCTAGTGCTTGTTGATGGAGAATCTGAATTTGTGGTGTACCAACATTTTTGCATTAACATATTTAAACTGACAAATGAAAATATGGGCCCCTGGTGTAAGCTCCCCTTCTCCTTCAGCACTCAATATTTCCAAGCAGGGGTAAACAACTTTAAAAAGGCCAAAAGACTAAGGTTCGACCTTAGTGAGGTAGATCAAGACCACATGGAGCTGCGCATAAAGCTCGTTTACCCCAAGAAGTGCTTGTACGTGGAGAGGTATGTCTCCCATGAAGTTCAAATGAAAAAACCCCTAAGTATTCCAATAATAGGAGAGACCGTGGCAAGGGTATATTTGTGCATAAGACCAAATTTTGAGAAGGGCGCATACCTAGAATGTGATGTCTCCTTCTATGAAGACCCCATGGGAAGAAAGAAACCCATGTTAAAAAAGAAAGGAGAATAAGAGGTTTAAGGGAAGAAGGCACCAAGTGTCCAAAGTGCACCACAAGTGGGTGCCCCAGGGACAAGTGCTAGAACTAGTACTTACACGCGTAGGAAGAGGTCCCCAGTCAGAGAGGAGGCACTAGAAAAAGAAAATCCTATCACAAAGGAGAAGTCTCTAGAGGAGGAAGAAGAAAGATCCAAATCTCCTTTACTGGAATCCCTAGTTAGGAAGAAACAAAAAGTGATGGAGGAGGCTGATTCAAAAGACACAGAGAGCTTGGAGGCCTACAGAGGAGAGAGGGATGATGATGAAGAAGATGAACCTGAAGGATCCCAGGAACCACTAGTGTTTGATGTGCATGATTTAAAAGAAGATGGTGGAAAATAGGAAAATGAGTTTCTCTCCATGTGGAGGAAAGGTAGCCAGGAGGAGGAAGGTGCCCAAGATAAGGGAGGAAGAGAATAAATAAGTACAAAAAATTAAGAGAATAAATAAGTACAAAAAATTAGACTCCAGAGCAGCTAAACGAGGTGATAGAAAGAGAAGTGGTGGAAATAATTGAAGCCTTGGTAGAACAAGAGTTGGAGTGTAGCTCTAATTTAGTAATGAACAAAGATAAGGAAAAAAGTGTGGGAAAAGATCACGGTAGCATAGGAGGAGGCCCCAGTTTGATGGTATGTATTCCTAAGGGAACGTGTATAGGAGGAAGGCACATGGAGACCTAGAAACCAAGAATGGGATATATTGATGATCCAAGCAATGTGTTGCACATGTTTTTCTGAAGCACAGTACCAATAGAGCAACTCTTGGCTATGAATTCGTTTGATGAGGAAGGTACATACCCTCAAATGAGGAAAATGATTTTTTTGGAAATTGATTCCCACATCGATGAGCTGGAGTATGAGGTAAGCCAAGGGGAAATAATGAAGGTTCCTGAGTCAAAAGGAGACAACCCCTTGGTGAGCACTCGATGGCTATCAGATGAGCAAGTCTACAATGTGCTGAACAAGGTATTAGTTGAACTAGAAGCCAAGTTATTCAGGAGGAATGACAGGGTAATATTCCTAGAGGAGGCTAGAGAAGAAGGAAAAAGATCTTGAATAAAATACCAAGGACTTAAATCTGGAGGAACTAATCAGCGCGCAACTAAGGTGTGATTTGAAAGAAGAGAAGGAAAGGGTGTGCAAGGTTTGCAAGAAAGTAGAGATGATCACAGATGCCATTTTATTCAAGCACCAAAATCTAACGCCACCCACGCAGCAGTATGGATCCTCTCTAAAGTGTCTAGAGGACTTGACCCACATCCTCACAATGGAAAGGTGACCACTGGCCTTAGATTCTGCAGAGGAGGAATTGGCATGCAACGAAAAGGAGGACAAGATGAACGTTGTGGAAATTGTTACTAAGTACAAGAAAGTCCGCATAGATGTAAAGGTTGACACCCAAACCATTGAGGCCATTTATGATAATTGCACCGATATAGATAGAGTGGTGAGCATTTTGGTCACCTCCCATGAAGAGGTTGAAATACCTCCAAAAAACACATAAAAGATTTGCAAATAAAAACCAAGGTTTTAAAAATAGCTTTCTTCTCATTCTCTAATCCACACTAATCTTTTACATCATTACAATCCTCCTTTTATTTCACGTCTACACTAAAAACCCTAAAATGCCAAAAAACCCCTAAAAAGCCAAAAATTACCTACTAGAAAAACAACTTGGTTGGGCCCTAAAATTTGTGTGCCAAATATGCCTTATAAATTAAGGTTCCTATGAAATTTTGACTTATTCTAATAAGTACAACAAAAGTTATTAAAGTTCTAAGACCTAGTCAAAAGCGAAAAAAACAATCGGAGCCAATTTGAGGCCACTAGATGAAAGAATCTGGGCCCAAAAATGTGCCAAAATGGCCACAACCTTGCAACAAAAGTTGACCCCAACATAGTACTAATGTATATCTACCACCCTGTAAAATTTCAAGATGATCCAACGGTCGGATCAAAAGTTATGGTCTCCGCAAGTTATGCTCCCGCATCATTCTCCCCTGGTTGAAAAGAATTCAGCTCCTGCGAATTCAGTTGACGAAATTCATCTAATTTTTTACTGTCAATCTTCCTCAATTCCCACTCAGGAATCCAAGTATTTTCTTCTTACTGCAAACCTTCCCACTATACCAAATATCTGTTGTAGCTCCCATGTCTAGTAGTGACTGTCTTTTGGTCCAAGACACACATTACCCTTTCCTTTTTCTTCTTCGGCATCTGCTGCTCCCAGTTTATTTCTTCCTCCTCTACAACATTTTGATCATGACCTAGAAACTTATATAAGTCAGAAACATTAAAAACTGGTGAGATGGAAAAGTTTTCAGGTAGCTCCACCTTGTAGGCATTATCACTCATTTTCTTCATAATCCTACATGGCCCAATCTTCTTATACTTGAGTTTATTATATGTCCCTTTTGGAAACCTCTCCTTTCTAAGATGAACCATCACCATATCTCCTTCTTTGAATACACTTACTCTCCTACTGGCATCTGCAGCTACTTTATATTTTCATTACTCACTTTTAGCTTTTCCCTCACTTCATCCTGTAGCTGTAGAATGTGTTCTGCAAATGCTTCTGCATCATCACTAGTTTTATCTTCACTGGGTAACACAATCAGATCTAGGACCCCCTTGGGATTCCTACCATATACTATCTGGAAAGGAGACCTCCCTGTTGACCTGTTTATGGAGCTATTATATGCAAACTCAGCTTGTGGTAAAGCCAAGTCCCATTGTTTTGGATTTTCTCCAACTATGCAATGTAGGAGATTTCCCAAGCTTATGTTCACTACTTCTATTTTCCCATCAGTCTGGGGGTGATATGCACTACTAAACTGTAGTTGTGTCCCCATTTTCCTCCACAGATTCTTCCAAAAGTGACTCAAAAACTTCGTGTCCTGATCTGAAGTGATCATTCTTGGAACTCCATGCAATCTAACCACTTCTGAAAAAAACAAATCTGTAACTCTAGAAGCATCATTAGTTGTTTTACAAGAAATGAAATGTGCCATCTTAGAGAATCTATCAACCACAAAAAATATAGAATCATTCCCTCACTGTGTGTTAGGAAGTCCTAACACAAAATCCATACTCAAATCAACCCATGGCCCTGTAGGGACAGGTAATGGCATATACAACCCAGTATTCTGTGCATGGCCCTTAGCCATTTGGCACACTCTACATCTTGCTACAATCCTACTTATGTCCCTCTTTACCTTTGGCCAATAATACTTATCTACAACAAGAGCAATTGTCTTACTTATACCAAAGTGTCCAGCCAACCCCCCACTATGCAACTCTCTTATAATATTTTCTCTCATTGAACCAACAGGGATGCACAATTGTTTCCCCCTAAACAAATAACCATCCTGCATCAAATAATCAGAAGAACCACTACCTACTGTAGGATCCTTAATTTTTCTCACAACATCACCAAAATCTGGATCACCTTCATACAATTCCTTAACTACCCCAAACCCTACTACTTCATTTTCCATTGTTGTCAAAAGTGCTACACGCCGACTCAAGGCATCAGCAACTTGATTCTGCTTACCTGACTTATGCTTTAAGACAAAAGTATATTCTTGCAAAAATGAAACCCATTTTGCATGCCTACTATTTAGTTTCTTTTGTGTGTTTACATACCTCAATGCTTCATGGTCAGTGAATAGTACAAATTCCTTTGCTACCAAGTAATGTCTCCAGTGCCTTAATGCCTAAACAATAGCATAAAATTCCACATCATAAGTAGAATATTTCCTCCTAACTTCATTTATATTTTCACTAAAGAATGCTATAGGTCATCCTTCTTGACTCAGTACAGCTCCAATCCCGACATGTGAGGCAT
Source organism: Taxus chinensis (assembly GCA_019776745.2). NCBI lineage: Eukaryota > Viridiplantae > Streptophyta > Pinopsida > Cupressales > Taxaceae > Taxus > Taxus chinensis. The sequence continues at coordinate 20,755,547 of CM034157.1, forward strand.
CACAGTCAACCTCGAAGACCTTACTAAAATCTGGCAATACCAAAACAGGTGCTTCTGACACTTTCTTCTTCAAAAATTCAAAACTATCTGTTGTTACCTTAGTCCATACATACTCCCTCCCTTTTGTACACTTTGTTATGGGTGCAACAATGCTACTGAAATTCCTGATGAACTTCCTATAAAAAATTTCCAATCCATGAAAACTACGAACCTCTGTCACATTCCTTGAATAGGCCATTCCAAAATTGCCTTTACTTTCTCCTCATCCATCCTCATTCCATCCTCATCCATAAAAAATAGGATTTTAAAAATATCTTTCTTCTCATTTTGGAATCCACACTCCATCCTCTGATATCACAAACCCCCAAAAAACCAGACTCTTCTGAAGAAATCTACACTTCTTTAAATTTGCATATAGACTCTCTTTACGTAATAAGTCTAACACCAATTTCATATGTAACAAGTGTTCTTCCACTGTCTTACTGAATATCAGAATATCATCAAAATAGACAACAACAAACTTACCATTGTATTCTTAGAGTACTCTATTCATCAGCCTCATGAATGTACTGGGTGCATTAGATAGCCCAAATGGCATCACCATCCACTCGTATAACCCTTCTTTTGTTTTGAAATCCATTTTCCATTCATCCCCTTCACGGATCCGGATCTGGTAGTACCCACTCCATAGGTCAATCTTGCTAAAATATCGGGCTCCAGCTAGCACATCCATCATATCATCCAATCTTGGAATTGGGAACTGGTACTTAATTGTGATCTTATTTATGGCCCTACTATCTACACACATTCTCCAGTCTCCATCTTTTTTTGGAGTCAATAGGGCTGGGGTTGCACATGGACTCATGCTTTCCCTCACTAATCCTTTCTGTATTAGATTTGTCACTTGTCTGTTCAACTCTTCACTCTGTGTCAGACTCATCCGATAGGCTTCCTGGTTTGGAAGGGCCGATCCTGGGATCAAATCAATATGGTGTTGAATATCTCGCTTCGGAGGTAACCCATCTGGTAGCTCATCTGGTATGACATCTTTGTATTCTTTTAATACCTTTTCCATAGCAACAGGTATATTAAAGTCCTCTATTTCCACCTTCTTTGACATCAGTGCATAACACCAGCCAACTTCTTCCATTTCCATAACAAACTCTTTTGTAGCCAATAAGCCCTCACTCTTCTCTTCTTCCTTGAAGGGTAACAAGACAACCTTTACACCATCCTTCCAAAAGGTATATGTATTTTTTCCTCCATCATGTGTAACCTTCCTATCGTATTGCCAAGGCCTCCCCAGTAATATATGGCATGCATCCATTGGGATAACATCACACCATACCTCATCCTTGTAGGTATTCCCAATCAAAAAATTTATAAGGCATCTTTTGTCTATGGTTACCTCATTCCCTTTCTTGAACCATGATATATGATAGGGATATGGGTGCTTCTCACATTTCAGATTGAGTTTATCAACCATCACACTCGAAACCATATTTTCACAACTACCACCATCAATAATAATTTTACATACCTTTCCTCCAGAGGTGCATCTTGTTTGAAATATATTTGTTCACAACCATGAATCAGCACCAACAACATCCTATTCCTTCTCTTTCCTTGGGACAATCATCATCCTCCTTATCATGAGGGTTTCACCCAAGTCTGCAGCAACCTCCATTTCTTCTTCCTCTTCAGCTTCAACTAGATTTACTCATGGTTGTTCTCCTTTCCATCTATCTTGTGTAGGATAGTGCAGACACTCAAAGGCTCTGTGACCCTCTTCACCACACCTGTAACATGTATATTTCCTTTGGGGGATATTCCAGCCACGTCCTCCATTATAACCTCTTCCCCTCTGAAACCCCCTACCTCTTTGGTAGTTACCATGACTTTGACCAGAATCTTCATGCCCTTCTGCATTAGAGGATTCACCTTTTGTAGATTCAAATCTACCCCTGCCTCTCATTGGCGATGATGATGGCCCTCTTTTCACACCTCTTCTAAAATTATTCCTCTTGTTCTTTTCTTCTACCCTTAATGCGAGTTGATAAGCATCATCCAGGCTATGGATCCGGAGCATACTCAACTCATCTTGTATGGTGTAACTCAATCCATTTATATACCATGTAGCCTTTTGTTCTTCAGACTCTCCCTGTTCAACCCTGATTGACAACTTGTAAAATTCATTTGTATAATCCTCAATGTTGAGATCCTTCTGTCTTAGGTTTTGGAATCTTCGAAAGAGTTTCTGAGCATAATCTATAGGAAGAAATTTTTATTTCAACTTATTTATCATTTTATTCCAGTTTCGGATCTTTCCCTTTCCATTCCTTTGTCTTTCATTTTGTAGGTGATCCCACCAGATCAATGCATGTCTGAGCCAACTTAGTGCATGAAAACTTAACCTTCTTCTCCTCTGAAAGGGTTTTCCACTCAAAGAATTTTTCCATGCGATTCAAACAGTCAATCAACTCTTCTGGTCGTAACCCTCCACCATAATCAGGAACATTAATCTTGATGCCATCATTTTTTCCCTCTAAATCCTGGATCAATCTCTCCTCAAATGGCCTCTCATTAAATGTTTCTTCATCTCTCTCATTTTCTTCTCCATCCCCTCCTTCATTCATTAATGGAGGTACTTCTTCAGTATCACTATCTGGGTTTGCATCCCCATTTACATGTCTCCTTCTAAGGCGGGTGACTTCTCCTGTGAGCTCAACAACCTATCTTTGTAGCTCCTGCATATGCCTATTCATCTAGGCATAACCTCCCCTCCCACGTCTAGCCATGATTATATAAAATAGAGGAAAAAATTACACAAAAAATGTAATATGTTACCTTAACTATTTCTAGAAGATCAAAATCCGGCTCTGATACCAATTGATGTGAATCCAGCTGCAAGAGGTTGAAATACCTCCAAAATACACATAAAATATTTGCAAATAAAAACCAAGATTTTCAAAATATATTTCTTTTCATTCTAGAATCCAAACTGATCATTTACATCATTACAATCCTCCTTTTATTTCACGTCTACACTAAAAACCCTAAAATGCCAAAAAACCCTAAAAAGCCAAAAATTACCTACTAGAAAAACAACTCGGATGGGCCCCAAAGTTTGTGTGCCAAATATACCTTTATAAATTAATGCTCATGAATTTTTTTGACTTATTCTAACAAGTACAACAAAAGTTATTAAAGTTCTAAGACCTAGTCAAAAGTGAAAAAAACAATCGGAGCCAATTTGAGGCCACTAGATGAAAGAATCCTGGCCCGATATGTGCGTAAATGGAAACAAACTTGCAAGAAAATTTTACCCCATCATAGTACTAATATATATCTACCACCTTGTAAAATTTCAGGATGATCCAATGATCAGATTAAAAGTTATGGTCTTCGCAATTTATACTCCCGCATCATGAGAGGGGCTAAGCTTTGAAGAGGTGAGCGCCCTAGTCGGTGACATTTTTTAGCAGACACAGAGCAAGGTCGATAACTAGAATAAGCTAGAGGAATACCTAACAAAATATTTCCCTCTCCTCTTACAGAAGTTATCATAGTCCCCCCCATTCTTTCTTTCTTCCCTAAAGTTCTTCATTCCTTTCCCTAAACAATTTAAAGGTAGTCATTCTTTATTCATTAAGAAGGTGTTCCCACGGGTAGAGAATAGATGTAGTGTGGTGTGATGTTGGGCCCCTAAAATATTGGCCAAGTACAAGAAGACACATGGGCATGCAAGGCCTAGTTAAGAAAGGGTGCGCAAAGAGTAAGCGCGTAGGATAGGGTTCTATGAGGGTTTAACAGAGCAAGTGACGTGCACACAGACAAAACAAAGGTTTCAAGACTTAGCCATATTTGACACATCAGGTAGAACATGAGAAAAGCATGACCCGATTGCACATGTGAAATGGATAAGGTGTTAGCATGGGGAAAGCTTGGCCTAGGAAGGAATATACCCTGTGATGGAAGTTTCTAGAAACCCATCATTGCAAGGAGTGGAGAACTTGGACCTAAATAAGTATTCTCCCATGAAGGACTACCTTGGAAACTTGGCAATGGATCTACAACTCCCGTGAAGGCTTGATGATGAGAATAAGGGCTATAAATACAAGCACCCATAATTGGAAAAGAGAAGAGAAGCAAAAGAAGGTGAAGCCATGCAAAAATACTGTGAGAGATCCCTAATTTTGGTAGGGATCTATAGGAAAAGGATGTAACAAGGGGTTGGGATCATAAATTTTCTCTTGAGAACTAATGGGTATGAATCCAACATTGATGTATGACTTTTTTTTGCATAGAGGTGGTAGTCTGTAATGGATCCAATGAATATAATGAGGTTACCAAACTTTATTGAATATGGTTGTTAGTGATTCTGGTCCATGTTTATAGCCTACAGTTCTGATTCATGAATGTTTATGGAATATATATGTATTTCCTTTCTATTTTGGTTCCTATCTATAATATTTTAAGTACCCCTTAGTCTGAGATGACTGTATTTTTCTAGAATCTATTCTGAGTTCTATGAAAAATGTATGTCTCATTTCCACTCACTCTTTTTAAGCTCCTATCATAGATGATGTTTCCCACTTAACTCACATAAAAGAGAGACTTGGCTCCCGCGAGTGCCTCGGGTGAGAACCTAGCACCCGCTAGGTGATAGGCCAGTGTGCATGGAATTCCCTTGTTCTTTGGTGGGTGTAAAAATGACTACAACTATCCACTCCACCCCGTTGGATCATTTACAAACCATATTTGAGTCTACTCAAAAAATTAGTGAAGCTACAGAGGAATTATTGGAGGCTTACTTTGAGGTCCTATGCATCTAAGTTGATTTAGCTTGGTTTGAATATCAATACAAATTTTATTTAGAATAGTAAATCCTTGAGTCTAAATCTGAAGACCAAATTTGTTTTGAGCACTCAAATTCTGATTTTGAGAACCAATACGATAGGGAAGAAAAGGATCTAGAATACATTTCAGAATTCTTTAAAGAAGAGTACACTGAAGAAGACAATTTATATTCCTTTAAAGTAGAATACCTGGATTCCACTGAAGAAGAGAGTTCTCCTTCCTCTGAGAATTCAGATACTAATTTAGATTCCAATTTCGAACCATAGTTTTTATATATCATTTTTTTTTTATAATTTATTAGCTCTATATTTGTAATAACAAAACATTTATCAAAACATTAATTATTACCATTTATCATATATCATTTATTATTTTTTGTATCCACTTGATTTTAAAAGTGAATTGACACCCTTGTTAGGAATTCCTTTGATTTCTAGGGACTTGCCTTTTCCAGGAAATTTGTCTCATATTTTATTAATCATATATTGTTTAGTATTAGTGATCTGTAGGTATTCTCACAGGAAATAAGATTATATCTCTTTTGTGTACGAAGCGTAACAATAAAACATCATCCATCCACATCCATGGGTGTCTCTAAATTCCATCATCCTAAGGTTAGGTAAGTCTTATTTTATTTCTTATTCAATTAAGTTCAATAGGTAAGATTTATTCTCAACATATTCGCACGCCTAGTGGGACCCCCTGTCCCTCATTTTTATTGTTAATTTTATCAAGATTTAATTTATTTTTCTTTTTTTTGGTTCTCTGCACAGTAAACACAAGCTATGTAGCTTATCACCAATAATTTAACTAATTTTCAGCAATTTAGCCAATCGCCAACGATTTTGTGAATGTTTTTTCTTACTCTGCAATTTTCCTTTTAGTTATTGTTTTTTACATATTTCTATGTTTTCTGTTAGATAAAGATTTTAGGGTACTAATTCTTCTTGTCTATTGTGAAACTAAAAAAAATCTTTTATTCATCTAAAAAAAAAACTTTTCTATATCTAATTTATTTATTAGTAATTTCCATCGATTGGTGTAATTGCCAATGATTCCTTCTACTTTTGATCACTTTATAAGTTGTTTTTTCATATTTATTTTTGTTGTTTTTTTGTGTTAGAGTAGGTATTTACCTTAGCTCATGTTCACCTAGGTACTTTATTTACCTTTATTGTATTTATCCTCACCCACTTATATGTGTGGATATTTCTTTTTATTTATTTAGATATTAGGGGGATATTATCTAGTTTCAAGGTATAGTTCTTTCCTTGATCTATGGTATTGACTATATCTTTGATGTCTATTTCTTTCCTAAATATATGGTCTTGACTAGTTCTTTCCTTGATTTATGGATTGATCTATGACCTTTTCTGGTTCTTAGATTGTTATTCCTTGCCTAAATAAGCAATGCCCATTCTCATTGTATTTCATTGAGTTCCATAATAATATATGATGTTGGTGCTAATTTGTTTGCAAAGGTTTATGTAAATTTATTGTAGCGAATTGATTTCATCTTATTAATCATGGTGTTTGATTAGCATCTGAGTTCTTAGCTGAGTACGATCTAGTTATCGTTCCTTTTATTTTGTTGCTTCTACTAACCTAATTTTACAGGTTGCTATTGCTATAGATTCTTTTGCTTGCTAGATTGTTGGATTGTTTACTCAAAATTGCTAGAAATAATTTTAAAAAAAGGAATCATTTGTTACAATGAGTCCCAAAACTTTCCATTTTTTTTCTTTCAGTATCACATTATTTACCTGATTGTCTTCATCGAAAATAATATTTTGATTTGGGTTTTAAAATGAACTATTCATCCTTATTTCTTCACATAGTTTTAACTAGGAAGGTATTTAATTGCATTCACTTTATTTCCCCCCACACACAACTAAACCACTGAAAAATACTAAAAAATGAATTTAAATAATTCCTTCCTAGGTGGATACCTACTTGGATTTGATCCCCAAGAGGAGAAACCAACTTGGTGTCTTGGATGAGTATAATCACATGTCTGTTAGTATATATCATCTAAACAGCTGAAATTGTTATCTTTGCAGGACCATGAAGTGAGGGTGTAGACCCCAATACCAATCCCCTATCAGTAGCAGTATAGAGTTGGGCCTCACATACCTTTAGGTATATCGATGAATCTGTCATTAAACACACCTGAAACCAACCTTAGTTCACCATATCCTAGGACCCTTGTTAACCATTTTACACATTTCACTTTTTTGCAATTAAATCAAGAAAATCTTAAAAATCCATTTTGCGTGCTTTTGTTTACTGTTTGTAATTTACCCACTTAGTTAATTTTTATTTTGAGGTAATGATTGTGTGTGTTTGTTCACTATGGTCCAAACAAGACAACAAGTCTATAATCAAGTCTCTAAAATTGTCTCCACACCATTACCTACATATTCACAACAATAGATCCCATTATCTATTCTATCGTCTAGACCATTGCCTACACCTTTATCTACTAATTTATCTATACCATTATTTACCATGCCATTACAACAACAAAACCTATTACGCCAACCAGTTACTTCTAGTCCTCTATCTGATCCTCAATGAACCTAGTGTTAGGTTATGGAGCCTGTTTTCATGTGAGAAAGTGTTGAAGACTATACACTAAGAGTATTGTACACTTTCCACAGTTGTCTTGCCGGGGTTCATGGGCACAGCCCCCGATTTTTTTTTTTGCATTGAAATGTGCTCGATATATCAAGAAATGTGCTCTTCTCATATGGGTGGGATTTTTGACCCATAGGTTTATGGGATGGTTTTGGCCCATGGTTTTGATGCTCACAATTTTGTAAAACTACTTAAGCAGTTGTCTACTTATATGGTTTTATGCATATGGTAGTAGTATGTAACATTGTAGATGTGTTTTGAATTCAGGTGTGAATTCTGTAGATTTTGTTAAGCATAGCTCTAAACAGATCTGGGTATTGTATTGAGAGAGTGATGGCTTGTACTAAAATTTGAGCAAGTGATTCTTAGTGGATGTAGCCCAAATTGGGTAAACCACATTAATTATTGTCTCTTTGTGTTGTGTTATTTTATTCTGCACTTTTATTTGAGATGTGTAATATTTTCTGCATATTAGTTTCTACTGTTGCGATTCTGTGAGGGATTATTCCACATATTTTATCCTTATTTCCCAACAATTGGTATCAGATCCTGGTTTGGTTTGCTAAAGTTTTGAATCAAAGGGAAAGTTTTAGCTTGAGTGGGAGCTATGGAAAATGATGGAAGATCTAGGGTTGATAAATTCAACGGGCAGAATTTCAGTCTTTGGAAGATGTAGATGGAAGATTACCTTTATCAGAAGGATCTTTATATTATGTTGTTTGAGAAGGTGAACAAACCCTTGAGCATGACATATGTGGAATGGGATTTGCTGGATAGGAAGGCACTTGGGACAATCTGGTTGTGTCTTGCATCTTCGGTATTATTTAATGTTTCAAAGGAAAAGACTACAAAAGAACTGATGGATGCATTAAGGAAGTTGTATGAAAAATATTTTGCCTCTAATAAGATTTTTAATGAAAAATTTATTTAATATGAAGATGTCTGAGAATGGTTAAGTATCATATCATTTAAATGATTTTAATACGGTTGTAAATATGCTAGCGTTGGTTACAATAGAATTTTATGAAGAATTTAGGGCTTTATTAGTTCTGTGCTCTTTACCTGAGAGTTAGAATAGCCTGGTAATGGCGGTAAGCAACTCGGTTCCAGCTAACTCAAAGTTGAAGTTTGAGGATGTTGTAGGGGTGATTATAAGTAGAGAAATGTGAAGAAAAATCTCCAGTGAATCTTATACTTCAGGGAATGCTTTGACAATGGAAACTAGAGGGAGACAGAAGAATAGAGGAAGCTGTGGAAAATCAAAGGATCGAGGAAAGGTCAAAATCCAAAAGCAAGATAGTATGTTGGCATTGTGGAAAGTCTAGGCATGCAAAGAAGGACTGTTGGGAGCTTCAGGACAAGAAGAAACAACAGGAAGAAAACAAGGAGGCAAATGTGGAAATGGGTAATGTATGTCAGGATGCTTTGATTCTTTCTTTGCACAATATTACTGAATCTTGGGTTTTAGATTTAGGGGCTTCTTTCCATGCTACCCCACATAGGAATTATTTTGTTGATTATGTTCAAGGAGATTTTGGGCATGTTTTTCTTGGTGATGATGAGCCTTACAACATAGTTGTAAAAGGTTCCATTCAGGTTAAGATGCAGAATGAAAATACTTGGCTATTGAAGGATGTCAGACATGTGCCTACATTAAGACAAAATTTGATATCACCAGGGTAAGTTGGGAAGTGATGGTTGTACTGTGATATTTACAGAATACTCTTGGAAGGTTACCAAGGGTGCTCTTATGGTGGCAAGGGGTAAGAATGTTGGAAACTTGTATTTAACCACTTATAGCACTAATGTTTGTAATCTTGTGGCTTCAGAAGTAGATACAACATTGTGGCACTATAGGCTCGGTCATATGAGCCATAAGGGCATGGAGATCATAAAGAAGGATTTTCCTGGATATACATAAATAGGTTTGGAGTTTTGTGAGGACTACATATATGGGAAATAGAAGCGAGTAAGGTTTCTCAAGGTTGGACCTACAAAGAAAGAGAGTAAGTTAGAGCTGGTGCACTCTGATGTGTGGGGGTTGGCTCAGGTATCATCTCTTGGGGTTCAAGTTATTATGTTACTTTTATTGATGATGCAACAAGGAAAGTTTGGGTTTATTGTATTAGAAACAAATATGATGTATTTGACACTTTTGTTAAATGGAAAGCCTTGGTAGAGAATGAAACAGGTCTTAAGCTAAAATGTCTCGAGGTCGGATAATGGAGGGGAGTATTGTAGCAATGAATTTGATGATTACTATTCTAAGAATTGAATCTATAGGAAAAATATGGTTCCAGGAACTCCACATCAGAATGGGCTATTAGAAAGTATGAACAAAACAATAATGGAATGTGCTAGGAGCATGAGATTACATGCATGACTACCTCTTTCTATTTGGGTAGAAGTGGTGAGCACAGCTGTGTACTTGATAAATAGAGGACCCTCAAGTGCCTTGGATGGAGGCATACCTGAGGAGGCTTGATATGGTAAGAAATTTGATTATTCATTTCTTAGAGTCTTTAGATGTGAGGTTTTTATTCATATAGATAAGGATGATAGGACCAAGCTAGAGGATAAATCAGAAAAATTTACTTTCATTGGTTATGGTGGCGATGACTTTGGATATAAATGTTGGAGTATTAAGGATAAGAAAATCATTCAATCTAGGGATGTGGTATTTAATGAGAAATTCATGTATCAATAGAAATTGTATGAAAACTTGGAAGAATCCAAGAAATTATAAGCAACAGTAGAGGATCTTCCAGATGGAAAAGTGACACATGAATCAGTTCAAGAAACTCCTTAATAGTAACCCCAAACTCCTATATTGAGGATATCTTCTAGGGTAAGAAGAGAACCTGAATGTTTTTCTCCTTCTCTTTATTATTGATTACTCATTAATAGTAGAGAGCCAGAGAGCTTTGATGAATTAATGCAGGTAGGTGTCAAGAAGAAGTGGGAGAAAGACATGGATGAGGAGTATCAGGTTCTCATGGAGAACCACACATGGGATTTGGTGAAGCTACCCCAAGGTAAAAGATCAATACATAAAAAGTGGGTGTTTAGAGTCAAAGAGGAATAAGGAGGCAAGAATATATACAAGGCCCGGTTGGTGGTTAAGGGGTTTGCACAAAAAAGGTATATATTTGGATGAGATTTGTTCTCCTATAGTAAAAATGAATTCTATTAGAACTATTCTTGGAATAGTTGTAAAAGAAGACTTGCACTTAGAGCAGCTTGATGTAAAAACTACATTTCTCCATGGTGATTTGGAGGAGGAACTATATATGTAACAACCAGAGGGATATGAGGTCAAAGGTAAAAAGGAGATGGTGTGCAAACTAAAGAAGATATTGTATGGATTGAAACAAACTCCATGTCAATGGTATAAGAAATTTGATAGCTTCATGATGGAGAAAGGTTATAGTAATTCTGACCATTGCATGTATACAAAGAAATTTTAGTATGGAAGTTATGTTATCTTATGTCTGTATGTGGATGACATGTTGGTTGTAGGGAAAAACATGCAGGAAATAAAAGTACTCAAGAAGCAGCTAAGTGAATCCTTTGCTATGAAGGATTTGGGAGCAGCCAAACAAATCCTTGGTATGAGGATATCTCGGGATAGGAAGGAATGGAAGATGACTTTATCTCAAGAAGAGTACATTAATAAGGTCTTGGAGATGTTTAATATGCAGAATGCTAAACTGGTTGGGACTCCTTTGGCAGGCCATTTCAAGCTATCAAAGGAGAAGTGTCCCAAGACAGAGTAGGAGAGAAACCATATGTCCAAGGTACCTTACTCATCAATGGTTGGAAATTTGATGTATGCTATAGTGTGCACTAGGCCTGATATTTCCCATGCAATGGGATTGGTGAGTAGATTTATGAGTGATCTAGGTAGAGATCAGTGGCAAGAAATAAAGTGGATCCTTCGGTATTTTAGAGTGGCCATGGGGATATTTTTGTGCTACAGTGGATCAGACACTACTTTGTGTGGTTATGTAGATTCAGATATGGTTGGAGATGTAGACAGCAGGAGGAGCACGAAAGGTTATGTTTACACTATAGGTGGGACAACTGTGAGCTGGATTTCATGACTATAGAAGCTAGTGGATTTGTCAACCACAGAGGCTGAGTATGTTGCTTCCACAGAGGAAAGAAAAGAAATGATTTGGTTAGAACAATTTCTTGAGGATTTTGGGTATAAGTAGGAGGAAGGAAAGTTGCATAGTGATAGTCAGAGTGCTATACACCTAGCTAAGAACTCTACTTTCCATTCTAGGACGAAGCATATACAATTAAGGTACCATTTCATCAAGACCACTTTCGAGGAAGATAATTTGAAGCTGGAGAAGATTCATACTAGTCAGAATCTTACAAACATGATGACCAAGGTGGTCAAAAAGGGAAAAAATGAAGTTGTGTTCAGCTTTGGTTGGCCTTTATGGAAACTAGTGAAGGGTTGAGAAGCTTGCTCAGAGGAAAAATTGTCTCCAAGTGGGAAATTTTTAAGTTGTGGAGCCTATTTTCATGTGAGAAGTCTTGAAGACTATACACTAAGATTACTATAAACTTTCCACAATTATATCACTAGGGTTTGGGGGCACAGCCCCTAAAAAAAATTGGCCTTAAAACATGCCCAATATATTGGGAAACATGCTCTTCTCATATGGGTAGGATTTTTGACCCATAGGTTTATCGGACAGTTTTTGCCCATGCTTTTGATACCCATGGTTTTGTAAAACTACTTAAGCAGTTGTCTACTTATATGGTTTTATGCATATGGCAGTAGTAGGTAACATTGCAAATGTGTTTTGAATTTGGGTGTGAATTCTGTAGATTTTGTTGACCATAGCTCTAAATAGATCTGGGTATTATATCGAGAGAGTGGCGACTTGTAATAAAATCTAAGCAAGTGATTCTTGGTGGACAGCCCAAATTGGTTGAACCACGTTAAATATTGTCTCTTTGTGTTCAATTATTTTATTCTGCACTTTTATTTGAGATGTGTAATATTTTTTGTATATTAGTTTCTATTGTTGCAATTCTATGAGGGATTATTCCACATATTTTATCCCTTATTTCCTAACACCTAGAATGAAATAGAGGATGAATATAAAGAATAAATGAGACAATGTCTATTAATTTTTTCACATCATATTGATAGTCAAATTTTCCATACATATGAATAAGAAGAAAATGAACAACCGTACTCCCTTAGATCGCAATCAGAATCTTCTGAACCCTATTTATTTGAAAGAGTAGACCCTATTTTCAAATAAATGTTAGATTCAAACCTCATTACTATCAACTCTTATCTAGCAGCTAGGGGTGTTCAACTCCATCCATTTGGGCTTGAATCATCCTTGAACATTCCTGATCCTTTATCTAGTTCTTCACATCTTATTGACTCAAACCAAAAATTTGAACCTGAACCATCTTCAAATATTCCTGATCCTTTATCTATTTCTTCATGTCATATTGATTTTAATCCACAATCTATACCTAAACCATCACCTCCATACGATCCTTTATCTAGTATTGCAAATCTTATTGATTTAAATCAGGAACTTGTTGTTCAAAAAATATACTCATATCCATTTCTAAGTCAACCTGAAATGTCATAATAAGTTTTGTCTCACATTCCTATTATTAGTCTTCATATGGTTTCCTCTCAAGACACAACCTCCCGACAACATACATCATCACCTAATCCTTCTATTGGTTCAAAACCTCCACAAAACAATACTAGTTCCTCATTATCTACTCCTCCAGCATCTTCAGTTACCCAGGCACCTCCAATAAGTTATGTTTCTACTTATAATGTTGTATCTCAACCAGTTAGCAACATTCAAAATATCACTATGTCCATTCCAACATTTATTATTTTAAGTAATACTAGTGTTATCGCCACCACTCACCCTGTTTCACATTACATACCACAACCATCGCAACCATTAATATCCATACCAAAATCTTCTCTAGCTCAAATCATTCCAAAACAAACACCATCTTCTACTGCCTCTGCTATACCATTTCAATAACCACCTTCTTATTCACAATCATTTACTACTACATCTATCCCACACCCTTGCCAATATATACAACCTTTTACATCTCAACAATACATTCCTCAACAAAACAGTCCACAAAAAAACATCCCACAACAAAATATACCCCAAAAATGTATTCCTTCTTAATAGTACATTCCATAATAGACTATTCATGTTGAGTTGTGGAGCTCAATTACTTCATTTTAGCATGCAATTGGAACTTGCTTGAAAACATAGTAACTAGCATCAGTTAAGGGAAAATCAGCATCGGTCAGGGAAGACTGACATCATTCATGGGAAAGTAGGAACTAGTGATGCTTAGGCATAATAAACGTCAGTTACCTGTGAGATGAATTTTTAATTAACTCTCAGGAATTATATCTATTTTTAGAATTAAAATAGATTTATTGATAGTAATTACATGGCTAATTTCCCTAAGTCTATAAACAACTATATAAGCACAAAATATAGGGTTTAAAAGTAATGATAAAAAAGAATTAAAAAGAACTTGAAAAAGGTTGGTGAGAGAGAATTCTTAGTGGTAGAGAAAAATCTTGAAGGAAGAAAGTACTGAACATCTGAGAGGTGTGGAAGATTGTAAATCTTCATTGTATATCTTGTCAAAGATTTGGATAGTATATTGGCTTGTTTCTTGGTGGACGTATCCCACACTGGATGAACCACGTTAAATCTGGTGTTGATTTATGTCTCTTGTTTTCTATATTTCTTCTGGTAGAATATCCACTTTTATTTGCATGTATGCTTAGATGTGATATATTGTTTGTACAACCGGTGTGCTAACCCCAAAAATTCCTTCTCAATACTACATTCCATAGAAAAATATCCCACAACATAGTATTCCTTCTCAACAATATACTCCTTAGAAAAAATTCCTCAGCATAACATTCAACTTCAAAAAAACATTCCACTCACTTATAATGTCCCACAATAAAATATACCATAGCAAAATGTTCCTTATGAACAAAATGTTCCTCAACAGAAGATCCTTATCAACAAAACATCCCTTAGCAATACTAGATGTACTCACAACCTAGCCATTTTTCATTTCAACCTACGTCATCCTCACAAAAACTAGCACAAATTGTCCCCCTTGAAGTTCTCATGAATCATATATCCAGTCTAGAAGCTACTGTTGTATATATCTTCCCCCCGGGTAGATATAGACAAGCAGGAGAATGGAGAAATCAAAGAAGCTCAAATGCCTGACATGACCAAGGGGCACAGAAATGGTGCATAACAAGGAATGTTGACACGGAAAAAGTTACGCCCTTGGCGCAGGTAAAGTGGCGCACGTAAACATGTGTCGACACAAACATATTTGCGCCTTTGGCGCACAGAAAAGAGTGTTGAAAGGCAAATGAATGAGCCCTTTGGCGCACAAAAAGGGTTGTCGACACAAACATATGCGCCTTGTGCACACCTGTGGCGCATGAAAAGGATTGTCAACATGCATGAAAAGGATGCTCCACATGCATATGGATGCGGTGCACCTTCAGGAGGCGCAACATTCTGAGCGCTGACAGGAAGCAGACCCTGACCCAGATATTCAGATGGCCATAACTTTTGACTGGGAGCTCCGATTCACACAAGGTTGGACTTTTCGGAAAGCCTACGGCGTCCTCTACCTAACTACGACTGGATATCTTTAATTGGGTGGGAACAAGTTCTTAAAAATGCAAAATACAGTTTGCCACTTTTGGGGTTTGATATGGTCCTCACCTACCACCATAATGAGATGAATTAAATACAACCTGAGGTGGTTGGGGTAGATTTGGACTTTCTCTCTCTTCTCTCTCTCATTCTTCCTATAAATTGTAAGGAGGGGCTTCTTTCTAAAGGTTGGACATTCTTGTTTTGCCCCTCCCTTCTTCTCTTTGGCAGGTGAATCTGTGGAGTTTCAAACCTCCCATTTAAAACTGTAATGCGGCTTTGCCTCTTGGCATTTTGCAGTGTGTTGTATCAATCTTTGGAGAAAATTAATGCATGTCTGTGGATGATTATCAACCCTCTCAGTGTTTATTTGCATTTCTTGATCTTTCACTGTAAATCTGGTTATCTGTGCATGATCTTGCATTACATTTTTATGGTCTGTGTTTATTGGCAAGACAGGTGTTCTTCATTCCTCGGTGCATCACCTCTTAGTTTAGGTTTATTTTTATGCATTTTCTTACCCCTGTCTCCTTGGAAAATTAGATTAGGTTTTGAGTAGACCCTCTGCATTTTTACGTGTGCATCTGAACAGAGGAATAGGAACCGGCCTTCATCCGGAGAGCTTTTCTGATTTCGCAAGGTCCCACACTTGGGAAAAGCTCCATGTTATGCAATCACACTGAGAATCTGCAACCCATCGAGTTACAGAGTCCCAGGGGTGCTGTGATTTCGACATCAACAGTTTTGGCACGCCCGGTGGGACCAAGAGGTCATTCCACGGGATTTGAAGGAACTTTCAAGAAATTCGGACTTAAAAAATTGCAGGTTTTACAATTTCATATTTTTCACCTTCCAGGCTGAACTTTGAAATCGATTTTCAAGGACTTAACTTGCTCGAAACAAGTCAAAATTTCACCAGTTGATAGATCGGGGGGTAATCTTCAAAAGGGTATTCTTAGATTTTTGAGATTTTGACTTTCAAAATTTCATGGTTTTTTGATTTTCGGATTTCAGGTTTTCGGAAGTCTGGCATTTTTGGGTTTTCAGGACTGTCATTCCAGAATCAAGTTCCAAACTCTAAAATATCAAAAATACAGGTCTTTCAATTTTCCATTTTTAAATATTGTCAGGTTTGGTGTGTAACTTGGCAGGATCTAGCCTTTTGAGGCTCACTTTCTAACACATCTGGCGACTCCGAAGGGGTAGAATTCAGCGGTGTAGCAGCAAAAGTTGCCCAGGCATATGAGAAGAATTCGAACCAGGTCTAATACTCGAGAAGAGGGGCTATTTGTCCAATTGCAACTATCACCAGGAGGAGGAAGGAGAGGAAGAAGACCACAAAGATCACCATCTCCACCTAACAGGACTTTGTCTACACCTCCACCTGGTAGGCCTTTTCTCGCATCAACCAGGGTTCTTAGGCCAATCATAATGGCACATCTACCACCGAATCCCTTTGTCAATTTCACGGGCAGTAGTCCACTTGCCCTAAATGCTCAGAATCAAATTCCAGTTGCAGCGCTAAAGAATATCCCCTACTTCACAGGTGAAAATCATACTACTCCTATTGATCACATCCAGGATATTGCTAATGTATGTGCGATCCATGAAATAAATGAAATGGATGTTGCAGTCAAGTTGTTGGCTTCATCTTTCAAAGGCAAGGCCTTACAATGGTTTAGGAGCCTTACAGCAGGGTCTATTACGAATTGGAACCAACTTTGTTCTGCTCTTTGCAGCCAATTCGGGGAGAGGGCGGACAATTTATCTTTATTGGAACAGCTGACAACAATCAAAAGGGCTCCTAACGAACAAATGGCAGATTTCAACTTCAGATTCCAACGGACATGGGACAGGATCCCAATAGCTGTTAGACCAACTGCCGAAGGAGCATTCCTTTATTTCTTAAAGGCTATAAATTCAGACATAGCCATGATGATCCAATCAATGGGAGGGACAACGCTGCCAGGGTCCTATGACACAGCGATCAGAGCAGAGAACTGTTTGATCCAAGCTGGAAAGCTTGCACCAAGGCCACCAATGCCTCTCTATCCAGACATGGGAAATCCTACAACCAGTCAAGCACCAGAGTTGAATCCCATTCCAACTCCTAGAAATCAAAGCAATAATGAGGCGTCGACTTCTTCAAATACTTCAAAGGAATTGCAGGAGGTTATGAAACAGCTGCAGAACCTTGGAAATGAGCTTGTGACTATCAAAAGACAGCAAGCTCAAAGTGCTAGACCGTATCAGCCTCAAGCACAGTACCAAGCTAGGCCCCCATACCAACAAAATAGACCACCACCTCAGGCTGCAAACAAAAAAACCAAGAACCAAGGACAACCTCAAGCTGCCAGGCCATTTCGACCGTATGATCCAAATGCAACGACATCCTCAAGAGCCTTGGTTCCAACACAAAATAACATGGCACAGGAGTACGACTGGTGTTACCCTTGCAATCTACCTCACAATCAGTCAGCATGTTTCAATGGTGCACTGAATCAGGCCTTGATGGTGCAAACCATTGGTGTGCCTCAAGAACCAAGCCAAGAAGGGAATCAACAGCAAGAAACACAACAAGAAGGACCTCCAACAGAAACCACATTGGCAAATTGGCAAACGGAAGACTTCTGTGGAGTTAACCAACAGCCTTTTCAAGGCGTGGCTGCCAACACACGGTCAAAGAAGAGAAGCATAGGAGAGGGACAACCATGTAATCCAGTTGTTTCTCAACCCACTCTTACACAACAAGGGGTCAGTAGACCAAACGCAGCTCCAAATGTGCAAAATCAAGCCTAAGGTACCTGTTGTAGCAACACATGCACCTGTTCAAGCTCCAGAAAAGGTTGCACCAAGTAAGGGACAGCAAAAGGACAATTCATCCCCCTTCAACATCATCGATCAAATGAAGAAGACACATGTGAACATTTCCATGTGGGAATCACTGGCGATCCCAGGGCAACGAGATTTATTGCAAGCTGCAATGGCTAATTGGTCTGCCACAAATGTATCAAACCAAGGACATGAGAAAGTTCTCACTAATGCAGTGCAACATGATGGGGGCCAGACAAGGAAAAATTTGAAGCCTCCACCATTCTATGTTTCATTGATTGTTGGAAACCACTTGGTACACAACTGCATGATAGATTCAGGAGCAAGTAGTTCAGTGATGCCAAAGCAAATAGCGGATCAACTGGGTCTGAAGTATGAGCCAGTGCTGAAAGGAGTAGTGCAACTAGATGGAACGGCAGTGGGAACAGTTGGGGTCATCAAGGGGTTAAGCCTAACACTACATTCATGTCCTAATGTTACAGTCTTGCAAGATGTGTCTGTAATTGACCTCCCGCCACTCTTTGCGTTGTGTCTATCAAGGGACTTCACTGCAAAGATCGGTGGATATTTATCTGCAGATTGGTCACACATGATCTTTAGGACAAGGTATGGAGCTAAAGCAACAATCAGATCAGAATCAATTGCCAATTTTCATATTGAGCCTCATGTACGAGGTCCTATCAATGCAAATTGCTCAGCTTTTGATCAGGAGGAGTGTTCAAGTGATCTAGAAGCAGGTACTAAGGTCGAGGGAATTCCTGATTTGACTTTAGATGAATGGGCAAACAAAAGTCATGAATTTGACCCATACAAGGAAATTGAAGAATCTGAATTGGGCATGTATTGTATACACGAAGAAAATTCACCCATTCCTGACATCATTCAGCCTGAACAAAAGGATGAAAACAAAGTTTGGAAATTATTCTTCGATGGTTCGAGAAGCAGGCAAGGTGCTGGAGGTGGTGCAATGTTGATTTCACCACAAGACATCAAATATTATTCAGCTTTTCGTTTCCAGTTTTCCTGTTCAAACAACACGGCTGAATATGAGGCATTGATTCATGGACTTCATTGGGCCAGGAAAAAGGGCATAAAGAACTTGCAGGTGTTTGGAGATAGCGAGCTAATCGTCAACCAAGTTAGGGGACAACATGCTACAAAGAACAACCTACTGAAGAGCTACAAGAACAGGGTGTGGGACCTCATTGAGGATTTCTAAGCTTTCAACATTGTGTCCATACCCAGGAAGAAAAATGAAGTCGCAGATAGGCTCGCAGCAGTTGGAGCAACGTTTGATGTGGTTGATAGCATCAAAAGAGAGAAAACACAGCCACATATCCATGTGATTGTGAGGCCAGTAGTTCCAGATAATAGCACAAGCTGGCAGGTGTTTGAGAACGATCAACAGATCGTCAATTTCTTGCAAGAAGAGGCTGAATTCTCAGCTAGGAATCAGGACAGACTAGAGCAGCAGTATGGGGATCAAGTAGTGCAGCTGCGGACAAACAAGCTTCCTAAGGGTTTAGTAACATTGGAGTCTATCTTCAACCCTAACGACCAGTTCCGTAAGGAAAAGGCTAACATACAGGTCAAGAGAGAAGATTCAGAGCCAAGTCTGGTTGGGGAAGGCAAAACACTTCAAATTGGTAAAGTGGCCACTGAGCAGGAGAAATCAGATTTCATACAACTTTGCCAAGAATTTCCAGATGTCTTCGCTTGGAGCTATGAAGACTTAAGAGGATTCAATCCGAAGTTGGCACAACATACCATAGAATTGGATCCAGATGCTAAGCCCATCAGGCAGAAGCAGAGACCAGTCAACCCTCACATTGAGCCTCTAATGAAGAAAGAGCTAAACAAGCTAATAGAGGCAAGCATTATATTCCCGATCAAGCACTCAAGCTGGGTTGCAAACTTGGTTCCGGTCAGGAAGAAGAGCGGAGAAATCAGGTTGTGTGTGGACTTCCGAGACCTCAACAGGGCATCTCTCAAAGACCATTACCCACTTCCTTCAATGGAACAAATATTGCAAGTAGTATCCGGTTCAGAGAGATTCTCTCTCCTAGATGGCTACTCAGGGTATAATCAGGTAACGGTGAAAGAGGATGACCATTTCAAGATGGCTTTCACCACCAAATGGGGCACCTATTCCTACAAGAAGATGCCATTTGGGCTATCAAATGCTGGAGCCACTTTCCAAAGGGCAATGGATATGGCATTCAAGGGGTTGATCAATAAAATAGTTCTGATATATCTTGACGACATCACTGTATTCTCAAAAAATGCAGCGGATCACCTCTGTCATTTGAGGCAAGTATTTCAGAAATGTAGAAGATTTGGGGTATCATTGAATCCCAAAAAATGCATATTCTTGGCTCACGAGGGAAAACTTCTAGGCCATATTGTTTCAAAGGAGGGGTTGACGATTGACCTAGAAAGAGTTGAAGCAATTCAAGCATTGCCATTGCCAAGTCACAAGAAGGCTCTTCAAAGCTTCTTGGGAAGGATCAATTTTGTCCGCAGGTTTGTTCCAAACTTTGCAGCTCTTCGTAAAGCCAATAACACTGATGTTAAAGAAGAGCATGGCATTTAAGTGGACATCTGAAGGCAAGGCAAGTTTTGAGGCAATAAAAGAGGCTATATCTCAAGCTCCAACTCTCATCAATCCAGACTTCTCTAAGGACTTCATGCTATATGCCTTTGGTGGTAGAGACACAATTTTTGTAATCCTAGTACAACAAAACAAAGAAGGATTAGAACAACCAGTTGCTTTCTTTAGTCAAGGCTTGGAGGAATACGAAACTAGGTACTCTTTCATTGAAAAGCATGTCCTTGCAGTAATCAGAAGCTTAAAGAAATTCAAGCACCTAGTCTCAAACAACAAGATCCAATTATTAGTCTCTCATGCGGGAGTCAAGGACTTCCTTCTAAACAAGGATCTGAATGAGAAACGTGCAGGATGGATAACTCGTGTCATGGAATATGACATCGAGATCAAGGTCACCAAACTAGTACGTGGGAAGGGACTATGTGAGCAGCTAGCCTTGAGTCAACAAGTTGAAGCTGGTGATGAAAAAGAGACTACCTTGGTACTACAGGATGGTCAAGAACAAGAAAATGATGATGTGCCTACTCCTTGTTGGACTCAGAATATGATACACTTCCTACAGACAGGCCTATGCCCTCCAGAAATGAGCAAAGCAAAGAGGAGATACTTCAGATTACAAGCCATTCCATATGTGCTTGTTGATGGTGTTTTGTTTAAGAAAGACATCAATGGAGTTCTATTGAGGTGCATTGGGACAAGTCAAATTGAGAGGGTGTTACGAGATTTTCACGATGGAGATTCTGGAGGACATTTTGCCCCACGAGTAACAGCTCTCAAGATAATGAAGGCAGGGTATTATTGGCCGACAGTCTTCAGTGACTGCTATACATGGATAAGAAAGTGCAAGAAATGTGCACTCTTCACAGGCAAAGAAAGACTAGCAGCACTTCCATTGCACCCAATTTTGGTTGACCAACCATTTATGCAATGGGGATTGGACTTCGTCGGGGTCATCAATCCAAACTCAAGCCAAGGCCACAAGTGGATTCTCACGGCAACAGACTATTTCACCAAGTGGACCGAAGCAGTAGCGCTCAAGGAAGCAAATGAGTCTAACATACTAGACTTTTATGAAGGAATAGTGACCAGGTTTGGTGTGCCGGCCACTATCATATCAGACAATGCATTGGCATTCATAGGTTCCAAGATTACAGAATGGGCTGTCAAGAATGGAATCTACTTGAGCACCTCTTCAAATTATTACCCACAGGGTAATGGACAGGCAGAGTCCACGAACAAAAATTTGCTAAGAATCATCAAGAGGACTCTGGATGAAAATCAAAGAACATGGCATACCAAGCTAAAATCAGCGTTATGGGCTGACAGAATAACACCAAAGAGGTCTACAGGTAATTCTCCCTACAAGCTGGTCTATGGAAAGAGGCAGTATTGCCTATATCATTAGAACTGCCTGCATTGGAGTTCATGAAGCAGTTGGAGTTGGCTGAGTTCGAACCAATGGAGGCTAGCTATGCATAGTTGATGGAATTGGAAGAAATTAGAGAACATGCAGTTCAAACGATTGAGAAAGATCAGGCCTTAGTAAAAAGATGGTTTGATAAGAAAGCAAGAGCAAGGACCTTCCAGGAAGGGGACCTAGTTCTGAAATGGGATGCAGATCGGGCAAAACCAGGAAGGCATTCCAAGTTTGATGCCATTTGGAGTGGCCCCTACATGGTCACGGGGTGTAAGAGTAGCAATGCCTTCCAATTGTCTACATTGGATGGAGAAGAACTCCCGATTCCGGTTAACGGAATCTATCTTAAACATTGCTACTGAAAAGAAAAAATTTTACCCTTGTAAATATTAGCCTAGATTTCAATTCCTCTAAGTGCGTATGCACATTGTCTTGTTGTAGTTAGGTTTCAGTTTCCCTAAGTGCTTTGGCACAGGTTTTGTTGCTCTCAGGTTGTTTCTACAGTTCAGAGTGCTGTCAGAGAAGGAGTTGCGGTATCAGGCTCGGGATCAGATATCAAGTTGGTTTCAGGTTATTGCTTATGACTCCATGCCCAATGGATTGCTAAAAGGCCACTGATCTTCTACCTAGCAGGCAGGTGATCCCGTTGAGTCGCCAAATTGTTGTATATATCTTCCCCCCCGGGTAGATATAGACAAGCAGGAAATGGAGAAATCAAAGAAGCTCAAACCTGAAATGACCAAGGCATAGAGTATGTCACAAAACCTGCACACAAAGTGGTTTTGGGTTTCGGGAGAAGATGTGCACACAGAAAGAAATGGATGTCGACAATGAAGCATGAAAATCAAAAGTCGACATGAAATGTCGACACAAATGCGACCCTTGGCGCAGAGATGTCAACATCCGAAAATCTGAAAGGACGACTAGGAAAATCAGGTGCGCCCTTGGCGCAGGTAAAGTGGCGCACGTAAACATGTGTCGACAAAAAATTTGCGCCTTTGGCGCACACAGAAAAGAGTGTTGACATGAAATGAATGCAATTTCTTTGGCGCACAAAAAATCTTTGTCGACACAAACATATTTGCACCTTTGGCGCATGAAAAGGATGTCGAACATGCATCCAAATGCGCCTATGCACCTTCAGGAGGCGCAACATTCTGAGCGCTGACAGGAAGCAGACCCTGACCCAGATATTCAGATGGCCATAACTTTTGACTGGGAGCTCCGATTCACACAAGGTTGGACTTTTCGGAAAGCCTACGGGTCCTCTACCTAACTACGACTGGATATCTTTAATTGGGTGAGAAAAAGTTCTTAAAAATGCAAAATACAGTTTGCCACTTTTGGGGTTTGATATGGTTCTCACCTACCACCATAATGAGATGAATTAAATACAACCTGGAGGTGGTTGGGGTAGATTTGGACTTTCTCTCTCTTCTCTCTCTCATTCTTCCTATAAATTGTAAGGAGGGGCTTCTTTCTAAAGGTTGGACATTCTTGTTTTGCCCCTCCCTTCTTCTCTTTGGCAGGTGAATTTGTGGAGTTAAAACCTCCCATTTGAAACGGTAATGCAACTTTGCCTCTTGGCATTTTGCAGTGTGTTGTATCAATCTTTGGAGCAAATTAATGCATGTCTGTAGATGATTCTCAACCCTCTCATGTGTTTATTTGCATCTTCTTGATCTTTCACTGAAAATTTGGTTATCTGTGCATGATCTTGCATTGCATTTTTATGGTCTGTGTTTATTGGCAAGACAGGTGTTCTTCATTCCTCGGTGCATCACCTTTGTTATTTTAGGTTTTTTTTTATGCATTTTCTTACCCTGTCTCCTTGGCAAGTTAGATTAGGTTTTGAGTAGACCCTCTGCATTTTTTACGTGTGCATCTGAACAGAGGAATAGGAACCGGCCTTCATCCGGAGAGCTTTTCCGATTTCGCAAGGTCCCACACTTGGGAAAAGCTCCATGTTATGCAATCGCACTGAGAGTCTCAACCCATCGAGTTGCAGAGTCCCAGGGGTGCTGTGATTCGACATCAACAGTTTTGGCACGCCCGGTGGGACCAAGAGGTCATTCCATAAGATTTGAAGGAATTTTCATGAAATTCGGACTTAAAAAATTGCAGGTTTTACAATTTCAGATTTTTTTACCTTCTAGGCTGAACTCCAAAATCGATTTTCAAGGACTTAACTTACTCAAAACAAGTCAAAATTTCACCAGTTGATAGATTGGGGGATAATCTTCAAAAGGGTATTCTTAGATTTTTGAGATTTTGACTTTCAAAATTTCATGGTTTTTTAGTATTTCAGGATTTCAGGTTTTCGAGAAGTCATGGCATTTTTTTGGGTTTTCAAGGACACTGTCATTCCAGGTTTTATAAGTTGCATTCATGAAGTTCCTGTACCTTTTGGGGAACTGCTAGCAAGACCTAAAAATCAATTGAAGAACTGTATCTTCCGGGTCCTTCAAATTTTAAATTATTTTTAAATATTGTCAGGTTTGGTGTGTAACTTGGCAAAATCTAGCCTTTTGAGGCTTGTTCTCTAACACATCTGGCGACTCCGAAGGGATAGAATTCAGTGGTGTAGCAGCACAAGTTGCCCAGGCACATGAGAAGAATTCGAACCAGGTCTAATACTCGAGAAGAGGGGCTATTTGTCCACTTGCAACTATCACCAGGTAGAGGAAGGAGAGGAAGAAGACCACAAAGATCACCATCTCCACCTAACAGGACTTTGTCTACACCTCCACCTGGTAGGCCTTTTCTCGCATCAACCAGGGTTCTTAGGCCAATCATAATGGCACATCTACCACCGAATCCCTTTGTCAATTTCACGGGCAGTAGTCCACTTGCCCTAAATGCTCAGAATCAAATTCCAGTTGCAGCGCTAAAAAATATCCCCTATTTCACAGGAGAAAATCATACTACTCCTATTGATCACATCCAGGATATTGCTAATGTATGTGCAATCCACGAAATAAATGAAATGGATGTTGCAGTCAAGTTGTTGGCTTCATCTTTCAAAGGTAAGGCCTTACAATGGTTTAGGAGCCTACAGCAGGGTCTATTACGAATTGGAACCAACTTTGTTCAGCTCTTTGCAACCAATTCGGGGAGAGGGCAGACAATTTATCTTTATTGGAACAACTGACAACAATCAAAAGGGCTCCTAACGAACAAATGGCAGATTTCAACTTCAGATTCCAACGGACATGGGACAGGATTCCAATAGCTGTTAGACCAACTGCCGAAGGAGCATTCCTTTATTTCTTAAAGGCTATAAATTCAGACATAGCCATGATGATCCAATCAATGGGAGGAACAACGCTGTCAGGGGCCTATGACACAGCTATCAGAGTAGAGAACTGTTTGATCCAAGCTGGTAAGCTTGCACCAAGGCCACCAATGCCTCTCTATCCAGATATGGGAAATCCTACAACCAGTCAAGCACCAGAGTTGAATCCCATTCCAACTCCTAGAAATCAAAGCAATAATGAGGCATCGACTTCTTCAAATACTTCAAAGGAATTGCAGGAGGTTATGAAACAGCTACAGAACCTTGGAAATGAGCTGGTGACTATCAAAAGACAGCAAGCTCAAAGTGCTAGACCGTATCAGCCTCAAGCACAGTACCAGGCTAGGCCCCCATACCAACAAAATAGACCACCAGCTCAGGCTGCAAATCAAAACCAAAACCAAGGACAACCTCAAGCTGCCAGGCCATTTCGACCGTATGATCCAAATGCAACGACATCCTCAAGAGCCTTGGTCCCAACACAAAATAACATGGCACAGGAGTACGACTGGTGTTACCCTTGCAATCTACCTCACAATCAGTCAACATGTTTCAATGGTGCACTAAATCAGGCCTTGATGGTGCAAACCATTGGTGTGCCTCAAGAACCAAGCCAAGAAGGGAATCAACAGCAAGAAACGCAACAAGAAGGACCTCCAACGGAAACCACATTGGCCAATTGGCAAACAGAAGACTTCTGTGGAATTAACCAACAGCCTTTTCAAGGCGTGGCTGCCAACACACGGTCAAAGAAGAGAAGCATAGAAGAGGGACAACCATCTAATCCAGTTGTTTCTCAACCCACTCTTACACAACAAGGGGTCAGTAGACCAAACATAGCTCCAAATGTGCAAAATCAGCCTAAGGTACCTGTTGTAGCAACACATGCACCTGTTCAAGCTCTAGAAAAGGTTGCACCAAGTAAGGGACAACAAAAGGACAATTCATCCCCTTTCAACATCATCGATCAAATGAAGAAGACACATGTGAACATTTCCATGTGGGAATCACTGGCGATCCCAGGGCAACGAGATTTATTGCAAGCTGCAATGGCTAATTGGTCTGCCTCAAATGTATCAAACTGAGAACATGAGAAAGTTCTCACTAATGCAGTGCAACATGATGGGGGCCAGACAAGAAAAAATTTGAAGCCTCCACCATTCTATGTTTCATTGATTGTTGGAAACCACTTGGTACACAACTGCATGATAGATTCAGGGGCAAGTAGTTCAGTGATGCCGAAGCAAATAGTGGATCAACTGGGTTTGAAGTATGAGCCAGTGCTGAAAGGAGTAGTATAGCTAGATGGAATAGCAGTAGGAACAGTTGGGGTCATCAAAGGGTTAAGCCTAACACTACATTCCTGTCCTAATGTTACAGTTCTACAAGATGTGTCTGTGATTGACCTTCCGCCACTCTTTGCGTTGTGTCTATCAAGAGACTTCACTGCAAAAATCGGTGGATATTTATCTGCAGATTGGTCACACATGATTTTTAGGACAAGGTATGGAGCCAAAGCAACAATCAGGTCAGAACCAATTGCCAATTTCCATATTGAGCCTCATGTACCAAGTCCTATCAATGCAAATTGCTCAGCTTTTGATCAGGAGGAGTGTTCAAGTGATCTAGAAACAGGTACTAAGGTCGAGGGAATTCCTGATTTGACTTTGGATGAATGGGCAAACAAGAGTCATGAATTTGACCCATACAAGGAAATTGAAGAATCTGAATTGGGTGTGTATTGTATACACGAAGAAAATTCACCCATTCCCGACATCATTCAGCCTGAACAAAAGGATGAAAACAAAGTTTGGAAATTATTTTTCGATGGTTCGAGAAGCAGACAAGGTGCTGGAGGTGGTGCAATGTTGATTTCACCACAAGACATCAAATATTTTTCAGCTTTTCGTTTCCAGTTTTCCTGTTCAAACAACACAGCTGAATACGAGGCATTGATTCATGGACTTCATTGGGCCAGGAAAAAGGGCATAAAGAACTTGCAGGTTTGGAGATAGCGAGCTAATCGTCAACCAAGTCAGGGGACAACATGCTAAAAAGAACGACCTACTGAAGAGCTACAAGAATAGGGTATGGGACCTCATTGAGGATTTCAAAGCTTTCAACATTGTG
Source organism: Taxus chinensis (assembly GCA_019776745.2). Lineage (NCBI taxonomy): Eukaryota > Viridiplantae > Streptophyta > Pinopsida > Cupressales > Taxaceae > Taxus > Taxus chinensis. The sequence continues at coordinate 20,783,056 of CM034157.1, forward strand.
TCCATACCCAAGAAGAAAAATGAAGCCGCGGATAGGCTCGCAGCAGTTGGAGCAACGTTTGATGTGGTTGACAACATCAGAAGGGAAAAAACACAGCCACATATCCATGTGATTGTGAGGCCAGCAGTTCCAGATAATAACACAAGCTGGCAGGTGTTTGAGAACGATCAATAGATCGTTAATTTCTTACAAGAAGAGGCTGAATTCTCAGCTAGGAATCAGGACAGACTAGAGCAGCAGTATGGGGATCAAGTAGTGCAGCTGCGGACAAACAAGCTTCCTAAGGGTTTAGTAACATTGGAGTCTATCTTCAACCCTAACGACCAGTTTCGTAAGGAAAAGGCTAACATACAGGTCAAGAGAGAAGATTCAGAGCCAATTCTGGTTGGGGAAGGCAAAACACTTCAAATTGGTAAAGTGGCCACTGAAGCAGGAGAAATCAGATTTCATACAACTTTGCCAAGAATTTCCAGATGTCTTCGCTTGGAGCTATGAAGACTTGAGAGGATTCAATTGAAGTTGGCACAACATACCATATAATTGGATCCAGATACTAAGCCCATCAGGCAGAAACAGAGACCAGTCAACCCTCACATTGAGCCTCTAATGAAGAAAGATCTAAACAAGCTAATACAGGCAAGCATTATATTCCCGATCAAGCACTCAAGGTGGGTTGCAAACTTGGTTCCGGTCAGGAAGAAGAGTGGAGAAATCAGGTTGTGTGTGGACTTTCGAGACCTCAACAGGGCATCTCTCAAAGACCATTACCCACTTCCTTCAATGGAACAAATATTGCAAGTAGTATCCGGTTCAGAGAGATTCTCTCTCCTAGATGGCTACTCAGGGTATAATCAGGTAATGGTGAAAGAAGATGACCAGTTCAAGACGGCTTTCACCACCAAATGGGGCACCTATGCCTACAAGAAGATGCCATTTGGGCTATCAAATGCTGGAGCCACTTTCCAAAGGGCAATGGATATGGCATTCAAGGGGTTGATCAATAAAATAGTTCTGATATATCTTGACGACATCACTGTATTCTCAAAAAATGCAGCGGATCACCTCTTTCATTTGAGGCAGGTATTTCAGAGGTGTAGAAGATTTGGGGTATCATTGAATCCCAAAAAATGCATATTCTTGGCTCACGAGGGAAAACTTCTAGGCCATATTGTTTCAAAGGAGGGGTTGACGATTGACCCAGAAAGAGTTGAAGCAATTCGAGCATTGCCATTGCCAAGTCACAAGAAGGCTCTTCAAAGCTTCTTGGGAAGGATCAATTTTGTCCGCAGGTTTGTTCCAAACTTTGCAGCTCTCGTAAAGCCAATAACACTGATGTTAAAGAAGAGCATGGCATTTAAGTGGACATCTGAAGGCAAGGCAAGTTTTGAGGCAATAAAAGAGGCTATATCTCAAGCTCCAACTCTCGTCAATCCAGACTTCTCCAAGGACTTCATGCTATATGCCTTTGGTGGTGGAGACACAATTTCTGCAATCCTGGTACAACAAAACAAAGAGGGATTAGAACAACCAGTTGCTTTCTTCAGTCAAGGCTTGGAGGAATACGAAACTAGGTACTCTTTCATTGAAAAGCATGTCCTTGCAGTGATCAGGAGCTTAAAGAAATTCAAGCACCTAGTCTCAAACAACAAGATCCAATTATTGGTCTCTCATGCGGGAGTCAAGGACTTCCTTCTCAACAAGGATCTAAATGAGAAACGTGTAGGATGGATCACTCGTGTCATGGAATATGACATCGAGATCAAGGTCACCAAACTAGTACGTGGAAAGGGACTATGTGAACAGCTAGCTTTGAGTCAGAAAGTTGAAGCTGGTGATGAAAAAGAGACTGTCTTGGTACTACAGGATGGTCAAGAACAAGAAAATGATGATGTGCCTACTCCTTGTTGGACTCAGAATATGATACACTTCCTACAGACAGGCCTATGCCCTCCAGAAATGAGCAAAGCAAAGAGGAGATACTTCAGATTACAAGCCATTCCATATGTGCTTGTTGATGGTGTTTTGTTTAAGAAAGACATCAATGGAGTTCTATTGAGGTGCATTGGGACAGGTCAAATTGAGAGGGTGTTACGAGATTTTCACGATGGAGATTCTGGAGGACATTTTGCCCCATGAGTAACAGCTCTCAAGATAATGAAGGCAGGGTATTATTGGCCGACAGTCTTCAGTGACTGCTATACATGGATAAGAAAGTGCAAGAAATGTGCACTCTTCACAGGCAAAGAAAGACTAGCAGCGCTTCCATTGCACCCAATTTTGGTTGACCAACCATTTATGCAATGGGGATTGGACTTCGTCGGGGTCATCAATCCAAACTCAAGCCAAGGCCACAAGTGGATTCTCACGGCAACAGACTATTTCACCAAGTGGACCGAAGCAGTAGCGCTCAAAGAAGCAAATGAGTCTAACATACTAGACTTTTATGAAGGAATAGTGACTAGGTTTGGTGTGCCGCCACTATCATATCAGACAATGCATTGGCATTTATAGGTTCCAAGATTACAGAATGGGCTGTCAAGAATGGAATCTATTTGAGCACCTCTTCAAATTATTACCCGCAGGGTAATGGACAGGCAGAGTCCACAAACAAAAATTTGCTAAGAATCATCAAGAGGACTCTGGATGAAAATCAAAGAACATGGCATACCAAGCTAAAATCAGCATTATGGGCTAATAGAATAACACCAAAGAGGTCTACAGGTAATTCTCCCTACAAGTTGGTCTATGGGAAAGAGGCAGTATTGCCTATATCATTAGAACTGCCTGCATTGGAGTTCATGAAGCAGTTGGAGTTGGCTGAGTTTGAACCAATGGAGGCTAGGTATGCAGAGTTGATGGAATTGGAAGAAATTAGAGAACATGCAGTTCAAACAATTGAGAAAGATCAGGCCTTAGTAAAAAGATGGTTTGATAAGAAAGCAAGAGCAAGGACCTTCCAGGAAGGGGACCTGGTTCTGAAATGGGATGCAGATCGGGCAAAACCAGGAAGGCATTCCAAGTTTGATGCCATTTGGAGTGGCCCCTACATGGTCACGGGATGTAAGAGTAGTAATGCCTTCCAATTTTCTACATTGGATGGAGAAGAACTCCCGATTCTGGTTAACGGAATCTACCTTAAACATTGCTACTGAAAAGAGAAAATTTTACCCTTGTAAATATTAGCTTAGATTTCAATTCCTCTAAGTGCGTATGCACATTGTCTTGTTGTAGTTAGGTTTCAGTTTCCCTAAGTGCTTTGGCACAGGTTTTGTTGCTCTCAGGTTGTTTCTACAGTTCAAAGTGCTCTCGGAGAAGGAGTTGCAGTATTAGGCTCGGGATCAGATATTAGGTTGGTTTCAGTTATTGCTTATGATTCCATGCCCAATGGATTTCTAAAAGGCCACTGATCTTCTACCTAGCAGGCAGGTGATCCCGTTGAGTCACCAAATTATTGTATATATCTTTCCCCCTGGTAGATATATAGCAGAAGAACAACCAAAGGAGCTCAATGGAGAAATCAAAAAGACATCAAATGCGCCAAGGCGCATGTAAAGGCACACAGAAATGGCGATGTCGACATAAAAAAGATATGCCAAGGCGTAGGTAAAGGGTGCACGAAAATGATGTCAAATGAAAAATTGCGGTTTGGGCACACGAAGGGAATGTGACATGAAAACATGCACAAAGGGCGCAAAAATGGATGTCGACCCGAAAAATGCTTGCAGGTAAAGGGCGCACGCAAATGGATGTCGACATGAAAACACTATCCGCCAAGGCGCAGGTAAATGCACGAACTTGGATGTCGACATGAAACAAGTGCGCCAAAAGCATGGGGTGAAAACATGTCGACATCCAAAATGCACATGCGCCAAGGCGCACAAAGGGCAAAGGAAATGGATGTCGACAAAACATATGTGGCCTTTGGGCAAAACACAAGCATGTCAAACACATGTCGATGGATGCGCCAAAGGCGCACCTTCAGGAGGTGCAACATTCTGAGCGCTGACAGGAAGCAGACCCTGACGCAGATATTCAGATGGCCATAACTTTTGACTGGGAGCTCGGATTCACACAAGGTTGGACTTTTCGGAAAGCCTACGGCGTCCTCTACCTAACTACGACTGGATATCTTTAATTGGGTGAGAACAAATTCTTAAAAATGTAAAATACAGTTCGCCACTTTTGGGGTTTGCTAGGGTTCTCACCTACCACCATAATGAGATGAATTAAATGCAACCTAGAGGTGGTTGGGGTAGATTTGGAATTTCTCTCTCTTCTCTCTCTCATTCTTCCTATAAATTGTAAGGAGGGGCTTCTTTCTAAAGGTTGGACATTCTTGTTTTGCCCCTCCCTTCTTCTCTTTGGCAGGTGAATTTGTGGAGTTCAAACCTCCCATTCTAAAACTGTAATGCAACTTTGCCTCTTGGCATTTTGTAGTGTATTGTATCAATCTTTGGAGAAATATAATGCATGTCTGTGGATGATTCTCAACCCTCTCTGTGTTTATTTGCATCTTCTTGATCTTTCACTGCAAATTTGGTTATCTGTGCATGATCTTGCATTGCATTTTTATGGTCTGTGTTTATTGGCAAGACATGTGTTCTTCATTCCTCGGTGCATCACCTTTGTTAGTTTAGGTTTATTTTTTATGCATTTTCTTACCCTGTCTCCTTGGCAAGTTAGATTAGGTTTTGAGTAAACCCTCTGCAAATTTTTACGTGTGCATCTGAACAGAGGAATAGGAACCAACCTTCATCTGGAGAGCTTTCTCGATTTCGCAAGGTCCCACACTTGGGAAAAGCTCCATGTTGTGCAATCACACTGGATGCTTAGAATGATCAACCCATAGAAATATGATCAGACATCCAGGGGGTGTTACTGATTTGACAACAACAGTTATCAATACATGGTTTTCTGTACGATAATATTTTCTTTAATTTAATGGGTATCAGTTTTGACATATATTTTTATTTAATGAGAACATGTGAAATATTTTTTTATCTTTTTTTATACATGGGTTTCATTATGACTTGAAAATGTTTATGTATAACTATATCTACATGAGCTCATCCTCTAAGATATAATCCTTAGAATTTTCCCATGACCCTTTCCTTGTTTCATCATAAATTATTTCATGATGGCTGGAAATTATTGATCAATACTATATTATCATAGTTATAAAGCTTACACAACAATAAATTTAATACATGCTTTTAAGACAACAAAAAATTATTAGTACACTAGTGTTTGATGCTTTATGTTATTGTAAAAATGTTTGAGGATTAATTTATTGTGGATTTTGTAAAATTATATGTTAAATAAATATAATCAATAAATCCTTTTCATTTATACATAGGTATAAATTGCCCATAAAACATTTTTCTCATAGTCAAGCACCAGAAGGTAGAACTTCTTCAACATTGGAAGAGATTCCCAAATGGGATTCTAGACCTTTGATTTCCGCCAACCAATTTTACCATGTTATTTGATAAATGGGAAATGTGAGCTCTAGAAGATGGTCAACTTAAACTCCATCCTAAGAAACCATTAACTAGGTTCCCATCTAAGTCATCCTTGTAAAGTCTTAAAAAATCCAAATCCATCTGAAAAACTAAAATTTATAGTAGTTAAATCTTCTCCCAAGGAAAATCCCACTACTAAATTCTCATCTCACAATGTTAGTTACACACCAATAGTTTATCACTTATAGTGGTCTTTGATAAGTTATCTATGTAAATATGATAACTCTCCCACCCAATACAACCATTCGATACGTTTGTATCTAAGCCCTCTTGGTATCAAGATAATGACTATTGTAAATATCATAGGGTCAAAGGACATGACATTGAAAGGTGTCATATGTTAGATGATACAATGTTCTTCAAGACTTGATTTTGAATAAAGGTGAAATTCACTTGGATAATCCAAATGCACCCCCAAATCAAAACCTTGACATATTCAAACAACCCTTTCCAAATCATTTCCCCCATCCATTGATCAACCACAAAATAAATGTTTTCATTCTCACCACACCATTAAAACCATTACTAAAACATTACCCATTCCTGAACCAACATCACATGAACCAACACATTTTTTATAAACTAACATCCACACCTATTGAACCAACATCACTATCTACTAATCCACACTACTGAACCAATCCACATCCACAGAACCAACAATAATACCCACTGAACCTAAACCTATATCTACTGAATCCCCAAGTGTAAAAAATACTACTAGAAATATTCTCCCATCGTTGTCACATGTCACTATTAAATCTACCTCCACATCTATACCACAGTTTACAAGCATAACTATAATACCTCTTGAAACATTTATGACACAAACACCTCCACGTAATGCAACTACGAATCGTATTCATTCCTAATCTACAAAATCAATTATCTCTACATCAACCAATCCCAAAACTAAAAAATCCACAACTCATTTGGATCTCATCAATCACATCATTCAAACCCCTCTTTCCTTCATCAAAAATTTGTCTCTGCATCCATACCCAACTCATCCAAAACCATAAAAGTACCTTACAAACAAGGTATTGTCCAAGTTTTCAAAATTCCTTCTTATATTTTCCCTAAATCATATCAATTTTGTGGTCCTCGGCCTCTTTCTCCCACCTCCTCCTAGAAGGGTCATTTCAACTCCTAGTAATCATCATGTCATTCACATCCAATGTTCTACTTATCAATCTTAACCCACTAGGTCCTTGTCCCCCATTTACTATATTATCTAGGACTCATCAACAAAAATAAGGACTCAACAACCTGCGATCAATGTATTATTGCCACTAGAAGATAAGATATCTAAAAATTCATTACCATCTGCATCATCACGTAAGGAGTGTTATGCAACCATTCTATATGACCTCCTCCAAAAATCACTCATAACATTACCACCACCAAAACCATTTGATCCACGAGGATGGAAACCTGCTTGGTATGACTTCAACATCTCGTGTGATTATCATAGAACACGAGGTCATTCCATAGAGAATTGTAAATCCTTCCACCTGATTGCACAGAAGCTGGGAAATCCACTTCCCTTCCTTCTAAATCACATGCAACATCAACATCAACATCATCATTGTCTTTTTCTAAATCCAAGGAACCCATGTCTAAAACTCCTTCCCATCAGGTCGATGCCATACATATCACTACTCATTCATAAAATTACGACACAGACTCATCTGAGCCTAAGAAAGGTAAAAATTTTGTAGCCATACCTCCACCTCTAGAAACATATCCTCCATTAGATAAACCCAAAGTTTCCATCTCTGTAGCTCTAAAAACATCTGATCAAACAATGTCACCTAGAACTAAGGTTTCCATCCTCATCGCACCACCTTCACCATCCACCATGATGTAAAAAGGTTTGTCATTAAACAATTACACCAAGCTCCTATTAAAATGTCATTATAAAAACTGATACAAACATCACCTCTTCATAAACAAGCCATGATTGAAGCCCTCTAATCAATAATAGTACCTTTAGATGATCCTTCATCCTTTACAAACTTTGTAGGATCCCTCAAAGCATCTGCCACCATATCATTCAAACCATCTGAAATACCTTCTCTTAAACCAGAAGATCATGACTTACCACTTTTCATCACTACCCAAATTAATGACATCCATATCAAAAGGGTCATGATTGATAGTGGTTCCACTATTAACATTATATCCTCCCTTGTTTTTGATCAACTTAAACTACCCAACATTGTCATCACTCAAACTCTAGTCTTACTACGATCCTTCAATGACACTATCACACCCACATTAGATACTTTCATTCTACCACTTAAATTCGGTGTTAAAACCTTACCATAACTCTTCTACATCAGAGAAGGAGATTTCTAATATAATATGTTATTAGGATGCCCATAGATACACACAATATGTTGTTCTGTCAACTCTCCATAATTTCCTTAAATATGAACATGAAGGTCAGACATTCACCATTCCTACAGATCCAAATCCTTTCACTGATTGTTACATGATGTATCGTTTGAATGATGTACTTGTTCCCAAGTCCACATTTGAATCATCTAATGAAGCATCTACTAGCACATCCATCCCTTCCTCTAAACTACCAGATGATTCCTCCCTTAATGATGTTGTACAACACCTTACATTGGGGGAATACCATCTCCTCATGCTTAATCACATTCCTTCACCAAAGACTTAGGGTCACCCTGATAAACAACCCACATATGACCCTAATGTAGGAGATGTTATCTCTTACGGTCCTGCTTATCTCAAAAAAAATATTGTCTATGGGGGACTTGACCATCCTTCATCTCATACTATTGATCAACACCATGCCATGCCTTTCACATTAGACTTTAAATCTTTAGATAATCCAAATGTTGCTCGTATGTATCTTCACCATTGTGTGTGGAGAGGTTTTGGCCTTGGCCATTATGAACAGGGAATACATGATTTGGTTATCCAATGTTCCCTTAAAACTTATGAAAAATATGGTTTAGGCTATAAGAAACCTGACTCTGAAACATCTAAGGCCACTACATCCAAACCCACTACATCCATGCTCATTACTGAATTAGAACCATCGTCACCCACATCCCCTGAAGATCCTATGGACATAGATGATGTTGTATCCATCCCACCTAATTTTTTGAAGTCAATACCATATCCTTAGGACCTCTCACTTATCAATCCAATGATGTCATTAAACAACTTCCTCTTATTTGGCTAGAAATGGTTGAAGAAGATTCACCATAGATATCCTTCAATGTCATGATGACCAGGACATTCTTTCCCACATGGGAGTTGAGGATCACTTCTTCCAAAAATACCTACCATCTGATACACCATATCTTCTTAATGAATCCACCATTGACGTAAAATTAGGAACCCCTCAGGATCCTCGCATAGTTAAGGTCGATCAATCATTAAATCTATAGGAGTTAGATGACTTCACATCATTTTTAGCAAAATATTATCAAGTTGTCACCTGGTCATATAGTGATATGCCTGGAAATTGATCCTAACATTGTCATACATAATATTTTCACATATCCAAATGCTAAGCTTGTTAAACAAAAATTCAACAAAATGCATCCACACATATCTCTCCTTGTTAAAGAAGAATTACAACATCTTTTATCCACTAATTTCATTATAGCCATTGATTATCCTCAACGGGTCTCTAACGGTATCCCTGTAACCAAAGCCTTAGGAAAGTTACGTATCTACACAGACTTCAGGGATCTCAATCTTGCATGTCCTAAGGATGATTTCCCTCTTCCAAACATAGATCAGCTCATTGACCTAACAATTGGCCATGAAATGCTCTCCCTTATGGATGGTTTTTCTGGTTATAATCAAATTCTTATCACCACCGATGATCAACATAAAACCTCTTTCATTACTCCTTGGGGAACCTTCTACTACCGTGTCATGCCATTTGGTCTTAAAAATGTAGGAGCTACTTATCAACGTGCCATGACTTACATTTTTCATGACCTCATTCACAAAATAGTCGAAGATTATGTTGATGACCTTTTAGGAAAATCTAAACAATGCAAAGATCATCTTAACATTCTTGAATCCATCTTTACTCATCTCATTCAATATTTTCTTCATCTCAATCCCACAAAATGTGTTTTTGTGTTCCTCACTAGAAATTTTTTAGGATTCATCATATCTATCCGAGGTATTGAAGTTGACCAACAAAGGTTAAGGCCATCATTGAAATGCCTCCACCATCTAATCTTACACAATTGTGTAGTCTTTAGGGTAAATTACAGTCCATCTGATGTTTTATATCACAAATTTTCTGATCATTGTCAACCATTTCATCATCTTCTCGTAAAGATGTTGATTTTCACTAGGATTCTGATTGTCAAAAATCCTTTAATGAAATTAAACAATATCTTCTATCACCACCTATGCTTACTCCACCTCATGAAGGATATCCATTTTATTTATACATATCTACTTCAGAACATGCTCTTGGAGCCATGCTCACTCACTGTGATAATCAGGGTTGTGAACATGTTGTATATTATATCAGCCACACACTCCATGAATATGAAACCCATTACACTGAAGTTGAAAAGCTATGTTGTGCTTTATACTTCACCACTTCCAAGTTATGTCATTATCTTCTTAATCACAAAACGTATGTTGTCACTAGCTTCAATCCACTCAAAACCTATACACTCAAAACCATATCATAGTGATCGTATCACCGATGGCTTATGCTTATGACTGAATTTGACCTTGAGTTCATATCACAAAAATATATTAAGGGACAGGCCATTATAGACCAGCTCGTTGATGCTCCCTTCCCCGACAATCAACTTCCTCATGAATACTTTCCAGATGAATCCATCAGTAATGTCGACGAATATGAATTCATCCCTGTCAAAATGACTCTCTTCTTTGATGGTTCTAAATGCCAGCAAGGGGGAGGAGCTGGTGTTGTTATCATACCTCCTTGGGGCATTCCTATTCCATTATCATTCAAACTTAACTTTGAATGCACTAATAATATGGCATAATATGAAGCTTTAATCATGGGCCTTATGACCTCTATTCTCCTAGGTGTTCACATCTTAGACATCTATGGAGATTCACAACTTGTTATCAGTCAAGTCAAAGGAGAATATCAGTGTAAAAATGAAATTTTACAAAAATATAAAGCCAACGTTGACTTTCTCCTCAGTGCTTTTGATCATTACACCATCCAAACCATCCCATGATCCTCTAAAAATTTATAGATACAATGGCCTCTTTAGGAGCCCTCATCCCATTAGAAATTGAAGAATTAAAAGACAACACTAAAGTATCTATTTCATTCAATGATTGGATCATCCCCTCACATCAAAATGAGCTCCCTCCTATTAATATCATTGATGATAATCCAACTGACTTTATGGTATACTCAGATATATGATTATCTTTCTGAATCAAAAATTTTGTCTGACTTATCATGTAACGCTAAATGATCATTTCTTCAATGCGCCACTCACTTTTTCATTATTGGTGGTATCCTTTACAAACGTAGTTTTGATGGTATCCTATTAAGGTGCCTTAAATCACATGAGTCAACCAAAGAAATTGAAGAAGTCCATGATGGAGTTTGTGGAGGACATTTCAGTGGAAATTCCATCACCAAATGTGTCATACGGTTAGGGTACTACTGGCCTACTATCACCAAATATTGTTGTGAATATGTCAAGAAATGTGTTAAATGTCAACTTCATTCAGATCTCATCCATGTCCCTAGTCAGGCATTACAACCTGCTCAGGACTTATGGCCTTTCTCTCAGTGGGGGTTAGACCTTATTGGTGCTATTAATCCTAAATCATCTCAACAACATCAGACTATTATCACAACTACCAAATATTTTACTAAATGGGTTGAAGTTATCCCTTTAACATCCACTAAATCAGGACCTATTATCAATTTCATATATCAATACATTATATGTCGTTTTGGCATTCCATATAAACTTATTGCAGATAATGGAAAATCCTTTAAAAATAAAGAAGTTAAAAAGCTCTGTGATACCTTCAACATTAAACTCATCTTTTCTTCACCATATTATCCCCAAGAAAATGGACAGGTTGAAGCCTCAAATAAAACACTTAATAAAATCCTTATGAAAATAGTAAATGATGCAGGAAGGAATTGGCATCTCCAAATCCCATTTTCCCTCTGGGCCTATCAAACTAGCATTCGTACACCTATAGGAGTTACACCCTATTCACTTGTTTATGGCTCCGAAGCTGTCTTAGCACTTAAATTTCAAATCCCATCACTTCATGTATCAATTAAGGACTTCATCCCTGATGAAGAATATCGACAAGACCATCTAGCACAACTTGAACTGTTAGATGAAAAATGTCTAATGGCCCTTGAACATCATCAGGTTTATCAAGAATGCATTAAATGAGCATAAAAAACATATCAAAGAACATGAATTTAAAATTGGTGATCTTGTGCTTAAATAAAATCAAAATGTCACTCAATTAGAATGGAGTAAACATGGAAAGTTTTCCCCTAATTGGATTGGTCCATATGTCATCACTCACAAGTATGGGTCAGGAGCATATCATCTTGCTTCTCTTGATGGTGAACCTAAAAAGGAACCTTTGAATGCCTTGCACTTGTGGCCTTTCTACTGTTAAATGATTGATCATCATGACAATAGTTACATATAATATTTTATCACTTCGTCAACCATCCATCTTATCATAGTAATGATTTGAATACATGTGGTTATCTGTCACTATCCCAAATATACCTCAAAGATGAGCACCATGCTCTGTTCATCACATATTTCACTTTGGAAAGTTCCTCCTTTGCAGGAACCCCTTTAATCATTACATCACCTACCTTGTAAAATAATACATGACATGGGGCACAAATGTGTAGATCATATACACATCTTCTCCCCTCCTTGAAATGGTCTATTAGGGATTTTCCCTCAGCCTAAAAAAATATATGTATGAAAATCATTTGGATGCATTTCTCAAAAATAAAAAATACAATAGACTGATCCTTGAAGGAAAACTATTCAAAATATAAAATTATCAAATAAAAAAAATTGATCCCTTGAAGGTACAGACTACCCATAAAAATAGACTGATCCCTCAAAGGATGAGCTATTTGTAAAAGTCAAAATTGTAGACCATACCCTGAAGGATGACTACCCATGTAAAAGGCTTCCCACATTGATCAACCTTCAAAACAAATACATCAATATCAAAAAGCATCCAAGAAAACTTCCCGCATTGATCAACTTTCCCCTCATAGAAAACTTCCCGCATTGATCAGTTTGCTTTAAAATAAAAAATGTAAAAGCTGGGGCATTTCTCTATGAACCTCATGGAAAAGGAGAACCTTTTTCCTATCTCAACCTACACATGTTCAAACCCCTTTCATGATCCTAGGAAGGTACATTTATTTTATCCTACATTTTACTAAGTTTTGTGTAACTACCCACTGATGATCTCATTCAACATTCATTAAGGCTACAAATGCAAGTGTGTTCAAGATTTCAAAACCCATCATGTATGTATCAAATCCATCATGGGGCAATCATATCATTTTACTTAGTCATATTTTGATACAGTTCATTTCAAATCACATTTTAAAGTCATTTGATTAATTAAACAATTAAATCAAAATATTCACCACATATCACAACTAATGCATCCATCAAAATCCATCTAACACTAATACATTCAAATTAAAAACATACATTAAACATATATTAACACATGAAATTCAAACAACATAAGTCATAAACCTCATCATCATCATCATATATAAATCAAGTCCATATACATCATGATCATCATCAACATACATCATATCAATGTAATAAAAAAATGGGCTTCTATGAGCCAAACACCAAAACATATCACATCAATGTCATACAAAAATGGGCTTCTATGAGTCGTATATCAAATACATCAAAAATACCAGCATCTAGTAAAATGATTACCTCCAAGGAACCCTCTAGGAGGGGTAGTACTTCCCTCTCCTCCCTAATCACCTACACCACCAATGCTCCCAACCTCTCAACATATCCTCTCCTCCCTCTCTATCACCTCCTCACTCTAGTCTCTGAGGTGGGTGACCCACACTCACTGCACTAGTACTAGGGCTTGCCACCTTAGTGGCCAAATGATCAGCATACAATACTACATCTGGAAAATCATGAGTCACCATATCAATGTAGTACTATAACTCAACCCGTAATGACTGATAATGTGCTATAGAGACCATCCTAGGTACCGCAGTGCTCTCCTTGATCCACTAGCCTATGCCTCAATTCCCACTAGCCTTTCTGCTAGCATGTTCTCTCTCTACTATTGGCAACTGTCCATCACTGCCAACTCCCAAACTAAAATAGAACCTTGGTAATCCCTAAGGCCTTCCTCAGGCCATCTCTCTACTCATGATATCTATCCTCTATCTATAATGGCCTGAGCTAGTTGTACTCTAAGTCCATCTTTCTCAGTAATCACACTATCCACTCAAGCTCAACAATCAATGTATCCCAAAATCCTATGAGGTCATCTCTCTCTCCTAACCACATCTCTCTCCCCTCTACTATGGCCTTCTCGGTCGCTCATCACCACTGCAATAGTTGTAACCTAAATCATCATCACCCTCCTCCTCATTGTCATCCTCAGCAACCCTCCACTACCTCATGTGTTGTGCTCCTCCCTCTACCTTGAGCATGTACCATCTATATTGCTCTCTGTACTACTCAGAGTCCTGTCAAAAACCCCTCAATGCTCAGTCCACCATGTTGTATACTCAGGATTGACCCCTCACATCATCAATAGGCATAATATCACCCTCATCATTAGAACCCATAGCCCCCATCTGATCAACAATAATCTCAGGATCCTCACCAACTTGCCCCTCAAAGTCTCAGTATCTCCATCCTCCGTCTATACTATATAGGACTCCTTAGGACACTCCATTGTACCAATCCAAATTGTCTCCTAATATGATCAAAATAAAAGTAACTCATGCTCACCTAGTCGAGAGCTTGAAGCCACATAGCCTACTGCAAACCTATCAACTCATGAGGAAACTAGGCCAAACAGGAAAATCTAATAAATTCTCCATACTACATCCCCACCTATAATCCAGATAAAAATATTGATAGTAATGTCCTCCTCCTCTTAACCCATGACCCTTGTATCTTCTCCATCTCATAAAACCAGGATTCCCATCACCAATCCCCCATGGTGACCCCAATAGTTGAGCAACCAAAATATGCTCGATGGCCCGAACCTGTAATAAAAACCCAATATTAATACCATACCACTTGTGGGCCTTCCAGGCCCACAACTCTCTAAATTATGTGCAAGTAGGGTAGGACCCCACTCAAAAAATTATATGATGCTCCATCATCTTGTTGTTTCCATAACCTCGATCATCATTAATGGGAAACGACCACCTCCAAAATCTGGAAAGAACATAACAAATGATGGCCATCATCATCATGGTCATCCTAGTACAACCCTCAATATCTTCCAGTTGATCATATAACCTCCACTCAAATGCCCATCTAGACACATATCTCATTTTGCTTCATCACATATAACAATCTCATCGCATAAATCTGGTCTATTACCTCTCCACATCATAATAATTAAAAATTCCCTCTCCATGAATAATCATCTTTATTGATGTGATAACATCATCCAAAATTAATCAATTTCCCCTTAGCTCTACAATGAAAAGTACATTGGAATGATTCCATAACTTAGTAAGGCCAATTACCCTTACACCTCTAATTACATTAACTGGATCACCTCATTAAATACTGTTATCAAAATTTCACCCCCCTGGGTAAATTTCGATAACATGCATCAGATTCTCAGGTCCCAGGAAAATTGATTGATTCAGGGCCAAAATTCATGTTTTGCAGGGTCCCTTCATATTTTTCTAACTCCCCTGGCCGAAAAAAAAAAAGGAACAAGCTCTGAGAAAGTGCGGAGAAGGTTGCAGAAAGCAAGTAGTTCGGGCCAGGAAAAAATGTGAAAATCGGCTAAGTCCCAGTCCAGCACAAGTTGGGACAAATGGGATAAAAGTACGCAAACCGCCGAACCGGCCATCAAAATGATCCAGGCGGCCCACTAAGCATTTGGGACAAGTGGGACATAAAGTATGCGGCGGGTGCGAAATGCCGGTTTGACCGAGAGAAAAAATCGACTAACTGCTGAGAGGGGCAGTTCGGGACAATGGGACAAATGGACGCGAAATGCCCGAACCGGCCGAATCAGCGAAATCAACACAAGGAGTCCCAAAAGCAATTGGGACGCGCGGGA
This sequence comes from Taxus chinensis, assembly GCA_019776745.2. Taxonomy (NCBI): domain Eukaryota; kingdom Viridiplantae; phylum Streptophyta; class Pinopsida; order Cupressales; family Taxaceae; genus Taxus; species Taxus chinensis. The sequence goes on from CM034157.1 coordinate 20,798,910, forward strand.
CAAAAGGGACCCGAACCGGCCGAACCGGCCGAAAAGGGTCAAGTCAGTCCGAAGCAAAGTGGGACATTTGGGCCAAAAATACCCGAACCGGCCGGTTCGGCCGAAATGAGCACAAAGGGCCCAAAATCAAATGGGACATCTAGGACGAAAATGGAAGCGAAGTTTCGCGGAAGGAGCCGAACTAACATGTCCGAAAGACCAATCAGATCACTGCCACGTGTCCTCAAGGAGCCAAAAAAAGGTCAAAAGGTCAAAGGGGCGAGTTATCGAGCGCTGAATTTGGCCAAACCAATGAAATGGCGCCACGTGTCCAAGTTTAAGGGGCCCACAAGTCAAATTTCAAAAGGAAAGCCCACCGAAAGCTCGGAGGAGAGAGAATTGCTCATCCAATCAGCAGCGTGCCACGTGTCATCCAAGTGGCGAAGCGCGGGAAAATATTTTAAAATTCGTTTTGATCTGTTCTGTGCCCTAAATCTTCAGATCGCCATATCTTTTGATCCAGAGCTCAGATTTCCACGTTCCTTATATCAACGGAAAGCTGTTGAGATGCTCTACATGATTCTGGGATCAATCTAGAGTTTTGGTGCAGTCTGAAGAGAGAAAATTGAGAAACGGCTCTGACGCGTGGTAATGGCCAGAAGTGACGTTTCAACAACCAGTTTTAATGCTACATGGGTCGCATTCTTCTTTGCACGGCCAGAAGTGACATTTCTACCATTAATGCAAATGGGTCGCATTCTTCCAAATCAGCTCACCTGACAGGGTATGGGTTGGTAAGATCCCTCCATGCCGATTTAATGCATCTGCAGTCAATGAGGAATGGGCTTGCACGTTTTCCCATGTTTTCTCTCCCCTGGGCTTGACCCATGCAATGTAAAAGCCAGATTTGGCTCATTTTAAAAAGTGAGTTGTTCATTCTTTCTGCTCGGCCCTCCCTTCTTTTCTTCTCTAGGGTTGAAAATGGAGTTCGAACCTCCTCCCTTTCTCTGTAATGGCATTTTTCCTTTTACTAATGGAATGATGTTCTGTGCAAACTTCTGGAGCAACAAAACGTGTTTTGTGATGCATCTGTCCATCCTCTCTCGTTTTTGCTTGTCTTCTTCTTGCCTCTCTTCATTGCAGGTATTTGTGCATGTTTGAATGTTCATTGCAGGTCTGGAGCTGTGTTCATGGAGTTTTGGGACATTTTCTATGTGAAATCTATCCTTGGGCCTGTGATGCATCTGTCCATCCTTCCCATTGCTCACCTCTCTTTGTCCCATGGCAGTTTTGATAGATGTTCAACATTCTCCTTCTCTGGTGTATCACCGTTTTAGTGTAGGCTTTTGCTGTTTTTCCCTTCTCTCTCTCTCTCTGTCTCCTTGGCATGGTTAGATTAGGATTAGATTAGCTTTCCTGCACTGGAATAGCTTGTGGCAGGTAGTTTAGGAAGCAGGAACCAGCCTTCTCTGGAGATTCATCTCTCGGTTTTACAAGTCCCACGCTTGGAGAGAGGTTTCCATGTTGTGCAATCACACTGGATGCCTAAGTGATCAACCTAGAAGCCTGATCAACATCCAGGGGTGCTGTGATTTTGCATCAACAGTACCTAAATCAATCATAGATCATCAACAAAGCATCTACCAGTACAAAAATATGATAAACAAGGATACTTGATAACTCATCTTGGTGAATTATCAATACGTATTGAACATGGTTGGAGTATATCTCATCATGCGTTAACATCAACATATCACCTAAAATATACCAAAGATCTAGAAAAATCAACCTATGTATGATGCCTAATATGAGAAATATCATCTCTTATGTCTTTGAATTAAGTAGAACTAGGCAAAATTTTTTAGAGGATTAACTGACCTTCATCACAAAATATAATCAATACAACATGTCATTTTTCATCAATATTTCCAATCTTTATATAATCTAGATCTGAAATAGCTAAAAACACCATCATTAAGCTATGAAAGGTTTTGGTTTTGGGCAGTTATGAACAATGCTAAAATAATGATTAATCATCCATGGATTCTCTTAAACCACATTGAATTACATGATATCAAAGGCTAGAACTACTACTTATTTTCATAAACACATCCATAGCATCACCAAATTAAAAAACCATAGGATCTACAAAAATGATCCCATGGACACTAATGAATCATCTTCATTCCAAACTTTTTTATTCAACCATTATTGGGCTTCCATTGAATTGCTCAATGGGCCATGTGTCAAAAATTATTGGGACCTTCATCTTTGACCCTAAAAATGTTTTTACAAGTCATTCTCCTCTACCTATTAATATCCTTCAATGGCGACAATGTGGTGAAGATATCCTCTAAGCATGTGGCTATCAATGGATAGCCATAAAATTTACCTTAAAATAAATACCATCTGATGATTTAACCCTAATCATTCGGTGATTTTTCACCAATGATGTTAACTTAGGAACCAACAATTCACCCTATTTTGAGTGAATATTAGGTCAGACAATCACTAAATCTGTAATAATTAAATTATTTCACCAAATTCCTTTCAAAGGACCTAGTCCTTTACATTAAATTAGAAGTGAATGTCAAGTATAAGATGCAAAAATCATCTATGACATAGTAAGCACATCACTTGCAATCCCAATGTTAAGACCTTTGTGAAACATAAAACCTATGTGAATTAATATCCATTAAGTCCCCTCTCTTTATTCCTTCCAGGTAGCACAGTTTTATAATCCCTTGTTTGGGGAAAATTTATGAAACACATTGACTAAAAACAATCTAGGGTTTCTAACTTATACTCAAATTGTACCAAATCCTCCATTCAAGTCATTTGCATTTGTACGTATTTTCTAGATCTCAATATTTCCATCCCTAAAAATTATTTTCCCCTTAGACATCGATCAATCTTACAATTTAATGGTTGGATCATGAATTAAAATGAGAATCCCTTATGGACGGATTTTCTCTATTCTTAATTTTAAATCAAACCCCATCACCACTAACGATACACAATGTCCTAATTATTTCAAACCCCTTAGGGAACCTTTTACTGCATCATTCATTAGGACATGTACAAAGGAGCCACTGATTAATGTAAGCCATGACATACATCTTCATCATCTTATACAAAAAACCATATTAGGACTATATAATCTTATATTTCCATAAAACATTTCGCAAATATCACCTAATTTCCAAATCCTCAATAAACTTCTAAATTATTTAATATCATGCATCTTATCATTACACCCTAACTCCAAAGTTTGTTTTCACCAAAAAACTTCATAAAAATTCAGAATCATCCATTAGGCATTTAGAATTCAACAAAAATTAAATCCAACTTACAATTTGCCTCCTAACATATTACCTGATCAAACAATTTAAAACAAGCCAAAATCATCTGAAAATTTTAGTCAATCTAATGTTTCTTATCTCAATTATTTGACTCTTTTTAGGATCATCGGTTTCTCACATTTTTACAAAGATTTTCTATTTCAGTTCATCATCTTAATTCAGCATCAATGTGGTATATCATCTAACTCAAATATTATCTCTTCATCAAGCCTGTTTTTAGGAGCCACCTTGAGGGGCAAGCTTTGCATCCTTACAATTTTCTATAGAATCTTCTTAGGAGCCATCACATTTCAACCAAGGATGTGAACTAGATATATTTTATAAGTTTCTACACTCCATGAATCAAGAAACCCTTTATGTAAAGCTAATGTTTATTGTGCTCTATAATAATACCTTTTACAAAACTATAATCTCAATCAACCACAAACCTTCATTTCACCAAGTTGTTCAACCCATATAAACCAGTATCACAGTGATTACTAGAACTTTGTCACTATGTTGCACCGAGTTTGAATTGAATATCATTTCACAAAAAAATTAAAGGGAAAGGATCATCGTCTCTTGTTGCTGAACATTTTATCAACCAATGAATTTATTAATGAGCAAATAGGTGGCCTAATGAATCTATCAATAATGTCAATGAAAATGACTTCTTCCTATCAAAATGACCCTCTTCTTTGATGAATATGTCCAAATTCTACTAGAGGGATTGAGTTGGTCATTTCATCATACCACCTAATGGAATTGTTTGAATCATCATTAAGAATTTAACTTCAATGGTGAATACTGATAACATGGCAGAATACGAAGCTTTAATTTTGAATCTTAAGGTCTGACTATTCTACTAGGTTTTCAAATCTTTATAAATGAATTACGGAGACTCATAACTCGTCATTAATAAACCTTAGGCCAAACTTGAGATTATGTGATAATTTAAAAATTAAATCTAAGTACAAAAATTATAAAGCCAATGAGATTTTCATTTTAGAGCCTTTGATCATTACAGAAATAGTTCCACAATCTTCCAACAGATTTACAGATACCATGGATTCCTAAGAGGAGCACTCATTCCCTTATCAACTAAAGAATCAACCAGAGTTCCCAACTATCTGTAGTCATTCAAATATTAGATACAACCCCTCACATAAAGATACAAATGGTGTTTTGACACTATTGTACACTCATCCAACTGATCATGGCATTATCAAATATTCAACTATATATTTGAATCTGAAATTCCCTCTTATTTATCAGGGAATGTTAAATTATCATTCCTTCAAGATGTCACTTTTATTTCATCCATTCTTTATCTTATATAAATGTGGTTTTGATGGCCTCCTATTAATATGTCCTTAAGATCTCACGAATCTATCAAAGCAATCCAAGAAATCAGCATGATGATATTTTTGGTGGACATTTCAATGTTAAAGTCATCGCTAAATGTGAAATTTTACGATGATCGGTTAAATTATCTTATTATCAATAGAAGGATTGTTATGACATACATTAAGGTGACTTAAAATGTCAACAACATTATGATATCATCAGTTGTATCCGTGATACAAGATTTACAATCTTCTCATGATCTATGGCCTTTCTCATAATGTGGGTTAGACAAACATTATTTCATTAATGATATCTAAATCATCCTAACAACATCAATCAATCATCATAACCCATTGAATACTTTACAAAATGGGTATGAGTCCATCCCGTTAATTTCAAATTAAGTAAATAAAATTGTCGATTTCATTTATCAATACTTCATATTCCACTTTGGTGTCCCTATAAACTTGTTATAGATAATGGAAAATCTTTCAATTGAAAAAATGATGTTAAGAAACTCTGTGACACCTTCAACATCAAAATATATTTGATCGCCATATTATGAAAAGAGTTTGTGAGAATCGAATCAGAAATGAGGCACCATGAAGTAGTTGCACTCCAACGGAAATCGTGAAAGCTCCAGTGATAGCAAGGAAAAAAATTGATCAATAATGGAAGAACTTGCTTAACAGAAACAAAGGTTTCATAGAGGAAAGACAGTGGAGTGTCTTGGCATGCTCATAAATGAATAGAAAAGGGGTACATATAGGGTGCTGAGTAACCCTAGTGCATGACACATATGAAACCCTAAACCTAACCCATGTGAGATGACCCTCCAACATGAGAGGAGGACACATAGGATAACTCACACTAACACCCCCCCCTTCATCGAAGCTGGGGTAGCGGCTATGATGAGTCAGACAGAAGAGGAAGACACTCCTAAACAACTAAGAAAGATGTGTCAATGGGGCCCAGAAACTAAAGGCCTGATAAGGTGCCCATATACAAACACAATCTTCCTAGAAGAAGAAGAAGAAAAGAAGGACTACATAGCCCTAAGAAGATGGGCAGCTGCAGAAGACCTCACCCCAAGAAGAGACCGTAAGTGAAGAAACTTCATCTCAGTGAAAGGCTTGGTGAATAATCTATAATCTGATCAGCTGTCTAAATGTACTGAATGTCGATGATACCATCATGAATAAGCTCCCGTATGAAGTGCATATGGATCTCAATGTGCTTCGTCTACTGATGCTGAACTGGATTTCTATAAATAGAGATAGTGCTTGTGTTATCACAGTAGATAATGGTAGGCCACCGAAAGTGGATGCCAAACTCTGTCAGAATACCCTGTAGCCAAATAGCTTCTGTGGCAGCGTTAACTGCTCCTCTGTATTCTACCTCTGTAGATGATATCACAATTGCATTCTGCTTCTTGCTAGACCAACTAATAGGACCCGAACCAAGAGAGAAACTGTAGCCAGAAGTAGATTTTTGATGATCTAAGTCACCGGCCCAATCAGAATCTGTGAACCCAATCAAGTCAATATCAACCCCTCCATGATAGTGAATGCCATCAACATAAGTGCCACGAACATAATGAAGGATCCATTTAGCTACTTTCAATGTAGCTCATGTGGCTCCTGCATGAATCTGGACATGATCCCAACAACATATGATAAATCTAGTCGAGTGTGAGTCAAGTAAATCAAGCTCCCAACTAACTGTCGGATAAAGAGTACCATCAACCAAGGGAGTAGAGCAATCTGAAACCAACTTAACCCTGGAAAGAAAAGGAGTAGGAGAAGACTTGCAATTAGACATCTGAAACTGAGCTAGAAAATCAAGAGCATACTTAGGTTGTGAAATCAAGATTTCTGAGTCAGATTGTGAAATCTGGATCCCAAGGAAGTAATGAAGCAAACCTAAGTCAGTCATGGAAAACTTGTTGGCTAAGGTGATCTTCACAGAATCAATAATAGAGGAAGAGCTTCCTGTGATCAACAAGTCATCAACATATAGAACAAGAATGAGTATGGAGTCATCTTGCCATAGAATATAAACATTTGGATCAGAGTGACACCTAGTAAACCCTGATGTAAGTAAAAGGAGTCCATCTTGGCATACCAAGCCCGAGGGGCTTGTTTAAGGCCATAAAGAGACTTCTTTAACTTACAAATGAGGGAGGAATCTTGGACATAACCCAGAGGTTGTTCCATATAGATCTCTTCCTCTAGGTCACCATGAAGGAAGGCACTCTTAACGTCCATTTGATGGACTTTCCATCTGTTTGTTGCGGCAATGGCTAGGGTCAGTCGAATAGAAGTCATCTTTGCAACTGGAGAAAAGGTTTTAGTATAATCAACCCCACCTATCTGGGAGAAACCCTTAGCTACTAATCACGCTTTAAACTTTTTGACGTCTCCATCTACTCCATACTTTGTTCGGAACACCCACTTACACCGAACGATTTTTCTTCCTTTCGGAAGAGTGGTGAGATCCCAAGTATCGTTCTTCATGAGAGAGGAATACTCCTCATCCATGGCAGAATCCCACTCAGGAATACCAGAAGCCTCCCGAAAAGACTGTGGATCAGAAGCAGAGGTGAAGAAAGAGTGGGGTCCAATGAAATCTGAGCGAGTACGTCTCATATCTGAAGTATCTCCAACTAAATCTCCAGCACTTTGCAAATTTTTCCTAGCCCAAAGGGGACCAGGAGGATCAGGCTCAAATTCAGAGGATTCTTCACTTGAGTGAGAAGGGACATAGTCCTCATCATCACTACTGTCAGAATCAGAAGACTCAAAGGTCTGATGGTCAGGAGGATCAGGAAGAGGAGCACGCTCAACAGTATCATCATCTGATGAGTCAGAATCTGAATCAGTGAGCTGAAGAACCTCTATAGGTGGAGAAGTAGAAGTCGAAGAAGACTCATCAAACTTAACACTTCTCTCAATATATAGCTCATGAGAAGTAGGATTCATCAATCAATATCCCTTCACGCCATCAGGATACCCTACAAAGATACAAGGTTTGGATTGTGGTTCCAAGGCCTTATGTTTCTTCTTGGGAATCTGAGCCATAGCCTTGGATCCGAAGACTCGAAAGTGCTCAACATCAGGCTTGCATCCAAACCAGGCTTCAAAGGGTGTCATCCCTCTTACTACCTTGTGTGGAACATGGTTCTGAATGTAATTTGCACAATTCACTGCTTCGGCCCAATACTGCGGAGGAAGAGACTTCGAGTGAATCATACAAGTGGCCATCTCCTTAAGAGTATGGTTCTTTCTTTCTACGACTCCATTCTGTGAAGGGCTATAAGCAACTGTATGCTGCAAAGAGATCCCTTCAGAAGTACAAAAATCCATGAACCTATTGTTTACATATTCACCTCCATTGTCAGTTTGAAGAACCTTGATAGACCGTTCCGCCTGTTTCTCAGCAAGAGCCTTAAAGTCCTGAAAATGTTCAAAGACTTCAGACTTAAGCTTAAGAAAATATACCCAAGTATATATGAATAGTCATCAATGAAGGTTAGCACACAAAGAGCTCTAGTAAATGCTGTGAACAAGATCCAAGGGACGAGTGGCTCTCCAGGATTTTCCTTTGTCAAAGTTCTTTTCAGGATGCTTTCCAAGGGTACAACCCTCACAAAGACCCTTAGAAAACTTGACGCGAGGTAACCCATTGACCATTTCATTTTGGCTCAATTGTTCAAGGTAGTGATAATTTAGATGTCCAAAATGCTCATGCCATAGCTTACTAACCTCATTTGCATGAGTGAGCAAGGTAGTGGGTGTAGAATCAGAAGTAAAGTGGGAGAAGGTGTACAACCATGAATGGTGATCTACCTTTCCCTCAGCCACTGTAGTGTCATTGTTAAGCTCACGAATAATCACTGAGTTAGGACCAAATTCCACTCGCATTCCTTCACCAAGGTGAGTAATTTGGTAAACTGATAGGAGATTGGTAGAGAGATCAGGAACACTCAACACTTGGTTAAATGTTCCCCCATCCATCTCTACCGATCCACTACCAGAAACTGACACTGTCGTGTCATTACCCATCGTGATTTGGGACATTCCACAAGGTTCGATGTTGGAAAACTCAACATGTGAAGAACCCATGTGGTGCGAGGCACCAGAATCTATAATCCATGTCGATGAAGGAGCAACTTTGGCTACAAGGGCCTTTCCTTTCTTCTTATCATTTTTAGCACCTTTTGCAGTAGAAGACTCGGCCTTCAGAGCACTTTGTTTTATGGATTCAGGAACACTTATTTTATTTTTCTCAAGTAAATGAGATAAGTGATCAATCTGTTTCTTAAAACAGTGTTGCTCGTCATGACCAGTCTTCTTGCAATAGGAACACAAATACTTTCTTTTCTATGCCTTAGGCTCAGAAGTCGAAGTGTTTGTGTCATTTTTAGGTTTGATCTTGGTTTCTTTCTTAGGTTGATCCTTAGTTTCTTTCTTCTTTTCAGTCTTCTTTCCCTTTGCTAGTACTTACTCCAAGGGCATGTGACTTGGACTTGAGAGACCCCATTTGAATGAGTTTGTCCTGTTCTCGAATGAGTTGGGATGAAAAAATAGTCAAAGGAGGGCATATTCCAAGTATCACCTAAGGCAACTTTTATAGCGTAGAAAGTTGACACAAAGACATAATATTCGGTACGTAGCTTAGAGAGAATCGACAAGATCAGTTGAGAATCTTTTTTTTCTACTTGACATCCTTTTAACAATAATCTAATGTGGACAAATTTCGAGAAGAAGGCTTGTAGGTTTTCAAAGTCACTAGGATTTAACCCTAGTAGTTCATTTTCCAACTCATGCGCTCTCATGTCATCTAGTTGTCCAAACATCACATCCAGCGTTTTCCACGTAGATGTAGGTGTTTCAGACGCCTCAATGTGGAAGAGCAAGTCAGGAGAAACAGACATGCAAAGAAGACCTAAAGCTTCATCACTACGGTTTAACCACTTAGATTTTTTAGGTTCGTCATCTGGTTCAGTCTCAGTTCCCATGGTGATGTGGAATAACCCTTTACCCCTTAGTTTCATTATTATTTTTGATCTCCATTCGAAAAATTTGAACGGTGTAAGCAAAGGAATTGAAAGTGCATCCATAGTGAGAGAGAGAGAGAGAAAGAAATGCAGAAAAGAAACACAACCACCCAGGACAATAACAACCCCCCTGCTTTCGGCACTTTATAGTTTAGTGTGTTGATTACAATTGGGTCCGTGCGTGCGGTTTGAAACACTTGGTAACTCATCTTGCAATTAGCGTAATAACGTGCAAGAGAGGAGACCACAACAGTGTTTCGTGGAGCGCAACAAAAAAGGAACACTGTAAACAAGCACAAGAAAAAAAATAGAAAGGAGGTGAAAGCCAACCCTGGTGGTGAGAAAAAACATCTCACGTCACATGAAAGAATCCCTTTGTCGTAAGACTGTGGCGGATGCGCTCACAAGTCCACAAAAAAAGGAATAGAACAAAGCTCAAAAGAATGAGCTGAAGTCTTAAGCAATACAAAGACACCCCCCCAGAATGCGGAACTTTATAAAATTAGTGTTTACAAACTAATGATCCCATCATCTAGAGTGTGAAAAAACATGCAACTTTGACTAAAGAAGTGCTCAAAACCGAGCAACGAGTCAAAAGTTATAGCAAAAACCAATTCCCGCAATTGATGAGAAAAAGCCAATAAGCCTGCAAACGGATTAAAAAAGTGCCCTAAATGCATGCAAAGGGTGTCGTATGTATGCTCATTGGAAATGACATGGAATTTGAGATAGGGTTTGTTTGTATTGTGAGGGGGGGATTAGCCACCTGCCAATCTCGGACCTCACCCTTCGTCTTCGGCACTCGACGGAAGGTTTGTTTAAATACAAAAGCCAATAGACCAAATTATAATGCCAAGGAAATATAGTTTAAATAATGTGAAATTAAATAAAAATTAGATTTAATTTAATTTAAAACTAATTAGATCTAATAAAAAAGATTTTTAATGAAGATTTTTAAAAAGATTTTTTAAATTTTTCTAATTAAGATAAAAATTTCTAAATTGATTTTAGAAACTTGACATATATTAAAAAACAAGGATTAGAAATGTTTTTAAAAACTTACCTAAAAAAGTTTGATTTGTTTTACCAAAAAAAACTTAGCATGTAAAGAAAACACGGCTCGTTTTTAAAAAAAAAACAGAGGATTTTGAAAAAAGTGTTTAGGTAAAAACTTAGAAAAATGAAACTTACCAAAACGTGGGAAAAACCTGACTTGTAAAACAGCCAAGAAAAGCAAAGGTTAAGTTTACACAGTCAGCATTTTTATTGCAACACCAAAAACTTTGACAAGAAACACAGCCAGGTAAATGACCACAGCCAATGAAAACAGATGTTGGCACACGCCAAGGGTAGCAAAAATAGTTAAAAGATGCAGGTTTGTTAGCCATTTTTTTGTTGGAGAATAGTGCGTGGTCAAGGAGAGTGTACAGGCTGTTTTACTTACCATGAAACAACATGTTGAAATAGTTTAAAAATGTTTGAGCAGGTAAAAAAATAGGTAGAGCAACGAAAATGAAAACAGTAAAAAATGCCTGTGGAATCCAAAAAAATCCGCCTGGCAAGCCGTATGATTTTTACAACCCTTGAAGCCAAAAAATGTGGCAGATGGATTAAAAAATGCCTGAATGACAATGAAAAAGTGCAGGCCGCATTTAAAAAGTCCAAAAATGGTCAGAAAAACTTGGTTGATGAGCAACCACTACTGAAGAACTCAAAGATCCTGAAACCAAGAAAACATGCTTAGAACAGAAAAAAATAGACACGTTTTAAACCCCACGACTGAAAAAATCCTGCAAAAACCAGATAAAAACGCCTTAAAAAAATTTCACTTCCATTTTAATAAATGAAAGGAATCTCTATTTTGGATTTTGATACATCCAACCCTGAGTAGTTTAAAAAACCTGATTTCTCAAGGTATTTTGAAAAAACCTGCACAATGAAAAAAAAACACAAAAAAACTTTCTGAGAAAGCTTGTTAGAGATATTAGCAAGATAATTTCCAGAAAATAGTGATCAAAGACTTGCATGCAGAGTAAAATAATGAAACCAAGTAAGAGTAATAGCAACAAAAAATAAATCGAGTGCACGTTTACCCGATCTCAGCTCTGATACCATGAAAAGAGTTTGCGAGAATCGAATCAGAAACGAGGCACCATGAAGTAGTTGCACTCCAACGGAATCGTGAAAGCTCTAGTGATAGCAAGGAAAAAATTGATCAGTAATGGAAGAACTTGCTCAACAGAAACAAAGCTTGCATAGAGGAAAGACAACGGAGTGTCTTGGCATGCTCATAAATGAATAGAAAAGGGGTACATATAGGGTGCTGAGTAACCCTAGTGCATGACACATATGAAACCCTAAACCTAACCCATGTGAGATGACCCTCCAACATGAGAGGAGGACACATAGGATAACTCACACTAACAATAATATTTGATGGTCATGTCTGGAAGAATTTTTTCACCCCTCATTGAATGGGATTGTTAGCAATTATTATTCAATGTTGGGAAAATGTATGTACAGAGATGATGGTCTGACTTCTGGCTATAGGAGGAGGATGTAGAAGGAATAGGTGGCTCTAGCTTCTAATCACCCATGAGTTGAGGTCAGAGGAAATTAACAAAGGAGAGTTCATAGGATTTGAGGTGGACCCAGGTTTGTGGACAATAGGGATAGAAATTTAGGATTGAGAATCACTTCACTTTCAGAGTATAGTGGGATTAGAGGATGTAGCTGAACCATGTTAAGCACATCGTGATGAGGAGGGTCACATGGGACACAAAAGGGAATCATTATGATCTTGGAGAGCAAGGCATTTTCAGTTTATCCTACTACATGTTGACAAGGGACAAAGATAGTTGGTATAAGAAGTTTGACCCTAAGAAAGACTATGCTGTAGACTTCAACATTGGCTGTAAGCTTTTCTTGACCTGAGTTTTATATAATGGAGTTTGAACAGAAGAGTATCAAGTACACCAAAAGAGATTAAGCAGGCACTTTTAACTGAAATGTAAGGGAATTTGATGCTCCATAAGATTTAAAATCACTTTGTTATCTAATGTTTCATTATGATATTCATACAATCCAACATCACAATAATATTGGGGGTTTTCTTCACACCTATTTAGGATTGGGTTGTCTGATAAGAAGATTGATCAGACCCACAGGGGTGAAGCACTTGGAGGTATTGATTGATTGATTAAAGGATAGATGTGAATGTATAGAAAGGAGGTTAGCCCATTTCTTAGAGGCACATGAGGATTACATTCTATGGATGAAGCAGCTAGGAATATGAGAAATTATTAGGCCAATTCACCACTCATGACGATGCACATTAAGAACATCATTGTACAATTGTGAGTGTCAAAGGAAACACCAGGGAAGTATTCCCTATAAATGACCATTCATATTGTTAGATCTTTTGAGATGCCCTTGTCACCTCCAGATCATTGATGTAAAAAAAGTATTGTTCCATTCCCATTGATGCACACGATAAAAATAGATGGCCAAAATGGGTCTTCTTTGTAAGATTCCAAGAAAGTCCACAATCACAATACAAGAATACCTTGTCACATTATTTCAAATCCACATGATGTTATTGAAAGTTTGTATGATCATACTGAGCAATGATAAATCTAAATAAAAGCGAGAGATTATTTGATCACACTCAAGGAGCGCTTGATCGGAAGGGTGCTTTGATTAAGGTTAGAGGTCGATGGATACCGTGGTTTGGATTCAGGGGTAATATGGCAATAGGGTGGACAGGATGAATCTCATGGGGAGATAGAAATGTTTTGTACATGTGGATCAACTGACCACTATAGGCTTTGAATTTTCCTCATAATTTAATTGTTCTCATGGTGTGGGAAGAAACATAAGTTTAAGGAATTGGATCCAGGCTATATGAGCATCATGAGTAATAAATATGATTACATTTACAAGGCATGGGATGATTAGAATTATAATATCCATGAAGATTGTGGATGCCAAAGTTGCCCCCTGAACGTTGAGTTGTACCTATATTGGTCACTACCAGTGCTGAAGTAAAGCATGCACAAGAATGGATGATTTGGCAGAAGCCAACATTAGGTTAAGGAGGAAATTATATACCAAAATATCCAAATTCCTACCATTGGAAGGAATTTTATCAAGATGACTATGGAGGTTCATCAGAGAATCTACAGGTGAAATTCAATGCCTTAAAAGGAAAATGTGAAAGAATGGAAAAAATAAGCATTGTTGACGCTTCCGAACAGAAGGATGTTGATGATTTGAAAGAGGTATGTAAGATCCTGCGTACACTAGAATATTATTTCATTGCTAGGGAATGGTTACATTAAATGGTACCACATGTTTTACTGTGGAGTATTGAGCATGGAGGACAGATCTTCATGCTAATTTATTCCCCCTTATAGCTCTTGAATATGACAAGGAAATCACACTGAATGTTGTCATTGATGGGTGATAGTAAGAAATATATTGATTAACATAGGTACAAATGTGAATGTTCTTACCTTGGATGCATGGAATCAGATGGGTATACCACCATTACAACCATCTTCAAATGTGTTATTACATGGAAAATCGGACTAGGCTTATCCTATTGGGGTATTAAAGGATGCATCTATTATGCCAAAAAATACAAGGGGCCAAGTTCACTGGGGACTTTGAGGTATTGGATCTTGCTGAAGTAGAAAAATTTCCAGATGCTAATTGGGCACCCTTGGTGCTATGCAAATAATGTTATCTACTACTTCAATAAAGGGTATATAAGTTTTGAGAATAATTAAGGAGAGTAGTATTATACCCTTTGATGAAAAATTGCACCTCATATGTAGAACCTTTGAGTGAAGAGGATCCTAAACATGATTTATGCATGCAATTTGAGATCAGGTAAATACTTGAATTCCACGATAAGGATGGGAATTCAATTCAATGATAAGATGCATAGTCTATTAGTGATACTACTAGTGTTTCTTGTGATAACTGGTGCATAAACATATGAGATGGTCAGGTGAAAGTAAGAAGTGTTTTTCATAGGATGATCAGGCCACGCATGGTTAGGCACATGGGTAAAAATTCAAGTACCTAAGTTATACTGGTGAAGGAGATCCTTATTATATTCTTGTGTGCCATGGAGGATTAGTGGAAGAATCAAGGGGATAGAATAAATATGTTAGTAGTATACCTTACGCGGGACAGAATCACGTGTGCTAGTGGTAACACATAGAGATAATATTTTAGAATGACAAGAAGTGAGAATTTACTTTGAAGGTAATAGGTTTCTCAGGAGTAATGTACCTACTCACATATGTGAATATTCATGGTAATCAACATAACTTCAGTACCATGTTCAGCAATTGTGAGAGACTTTGCAAGGCCATAGTAGGGTAGGAGGCCTTATTGCCACCTTTACTCTTGGGTACATAAGTTCTATTCCACACTTGCAGAGGTTATGTGCACTTGGTATGTTCATGTAAAATAAAACAAGGGGAGACTACAAATTGGCAAGACTTGATACATGTATGATTCAGAACTTTTGACTACTTTTCTACTAAACCTCCAATGAATGAAGAATTACATATTATGAAGTACTTGACTATGAAGGGGAGTGTAAAGGCTGAAGAAATCATTGTTAGGAATTTTTGTGAGGTGATGGAAAAAGGAGATGATAGTTTTGAGGAAGTAGAGATAGATGAGCTGAAAAATTGGTTGCGCTTGCCTTGGAAGAAATGAGAAATATAAAGCTAGTGTACTTAATTAATGATGATGAAGTAGAAAATTTGGATGTTGATCACATAGATAAGGTACATGATGAGGTCTACAGATAGTGTTAAGATGAGAAGGCACGTGCTGTATCATGAACCTATGAAAACAAAGAAGTGAACATTGGAATGGATGCAAACCTAAGGAGGCCATCATTGGTGATTATTGTCTGAATAAGAGGTGGCAAAGATCATTGAGTTGTTACATGCAACTTTCCAGGATTTATTTCCAAGGGGATACCATGAGTTAAAATGTGTCATCACTTCTTTAGGTGAGATGAAGATAAAGTTGAAAGAATTTTCACGCTCGGTTAGGAAGAGGCCTTATAGGATGAATCCTAATACACGTGAGTCAAGGTAAATGAAGAAATTGATAAAATGTTGAAATCTGGAATCATTGAGCCTATTGAAGAATCATAGTGGGTTAGCCCCCATAAAGAAATAAGTCAGATTAGGATCAGTGTGGATTACAAATATTTTGAATGTTGCATGCAATAATCCTTTTCCCACACCTTTTACAGAGGATAACATTAGAAGTATTTGCGGGGTACAAAATTTACTCTTTACAGATGGATTCTTAGGATATCAGCAGGTCAGACATTAAACATGAAGATCAAGAAAAGACAACTTTCACCACTGAATGGGGAAGCTTTGCATATACATATTTATTCCATTTGGATTGAAAACATGCATGTTGTATATTTCGCATTAGTTGTTACAAACATTCTAGGATTTTATTCACAAATTTTTACAAGTTTACTTGGATGATTATCATAGTCTATGGGCTTGTTAAGGATCATTGACAAAGCTGAGGCTTAATGTTTGAGAGGTGCAGACAGTTAATCATGTCTCTCAACATTAAAAAGTGCATATTTGCTACACCATTTGGAATGTTTTTTGGGTACATATCATTTACAAGGAAGGTTTATTGGTAGATCCAACTAAGGTTGTAGTTATTTGGGCTTAGAGGAGCCTACAAATCAGAGTGAGGTGCATGGATTTTTTGGGAATACTAGTTTATAGGAAGTTTATCAAGGGATATGCCAATATTTTCATGCCTTTAGAGGAGTTCCTTGAAGCTAAAGGAAATTTCTATTAGGGCTGATGCGCAACAGTGCATGCATTTGAGACATTGAAGGATAGACTTACTATTGCACCTATTCTGTATTTTCCTCAGGGGAGCCAAACCTTTTCATGTACATGTGGATGCCTCTGGCATGGCGATTGGTGCAGTGTGTTAGCAATCCTGGGGAAGGTACTATGGATCATCCTATTTTTTTTGAAAGTATAAAGTTGACACCTGTTAAGAATAGAATTATACAACTAAATAGTGTGAAGCATTTTCACATGATTTATGTGATGCACAAAGTTTAGAAAATACTTATTGGTAGAAACCCTTTTATATTCTATACAGATCACATGGAACTTGAAATACTTGGTCAATAAGCTTGCATTTGCAAGAGCACATTTTTCGGTGGATTCTCTTATTCCAAGAATTTTATTTAACACCTTGTTGTCAAACCAAGTAAGAGTAAATTAGGGCATGATCACTTATTGAGAATTAATTCTCAAGTGAGGATGCACAAAGAGGATTGAAGATAAATATCCTAATGCATAACTTTTTAGGTTGAACCACATGCTCCTCGTAGATTTGGAGAATATAGTTGTATTCTTACGCATACTGGATTAACACCTGAAGGAATGAAATCACATTAGGAGAAAAAGAAGCTTGTTATGCGTGTGACACCTTATGT
This sequence comes from Taxus chinensis, assembly GCA_019776745.2. Lineage (NCBI taxonomy): Eukaryota > Viridiplantae > Streptophyta > Pinopsida > Cupressales > Taxaceae > Taxus > Taxus chinensis. The sequence goes on from CM034157.1 coordinate 20,816,155, forward strand.
TGATTCAATTGGTGGACATTCCTACAAGATGGCCAAGATGATGAGGTATTGTGTAGGTGTTTACTTAGAACATGAGCATGAAAATATTATGGAGGAAGCTCGTCATGGGATTAGCAGGAGGAAATTATAAAGGTGATGTGACTACATCGGAGTTTCGCTCGGAATGTTTCGGCTTCTAGGAATAGAGTTGCTTCTATCCTTTCATTCCTTTTAGAAACAGATAGGGTTAGGGCTAGGAGGAATACCTGTTAAATGTCGAGATGGTGTGCGCGTACCGTGGAGAAAGATCAGGTTGACTGCGAAGAACTCCTTTTTGTCTTGGAAGGACTACCTGCAAATAAGAACACAAGACCACAAGATTTGATTAAACAATAAATGAGGAAACTGCCTTGGGCCCAGGAAATATAAAACTTCCTTTCGAAGGTGGTCAGTTTCCCTGCTAATATGAATTAACACAAATGACTGCAAAATATCAATTAGATTACTTGGTTGAAACGGGTAGGAGAAGGCTGGTTTCTGGTTATAGTCAGGGTAACCGATACCGGTTTCTGGTAACCGACGTCGGTTGGGCCTAGGACCTTCTTGGTAGCTATGGTGTTTGTAAGGCTGGTTTATGGATGATATTAGGAAATGAGATGATGAGAGGTAAAAGAATGACAGTTAGATGCAATGGCACGTTGGGTAGTGGATTCAGAAACGGATTTAGGAGGACTGTGATTCAAAGAGCATAAGAAATGTTATAACAGAGGACATGCAAGATGTGACTTACTGGTTTTGACAAAGATGCAAGTTGATCTCCTTTGCTGCAAACGCTTCTGGTTTCTTCACTCGTCTCTGCTCGGTCAAGTGAAGATCTGGACTCTGTTTTTCACTCCCAATGATCTCTGTTGATTCAAAAATCATTCGACCGTTGATTTTGGTTCGGGGAGCCCATTTACAGGGAGCCGATGGCGGTTACGTAACCGACGGCGGTCGAGTAGGAACCGGCATCGGTAAGGAAAAAGTAGGCTATTTTTAGTAAAATAGCCCACCTTCCCTGCTTTTCTCCCGAGAGATCAGTTGCGGGCTTGGTCAAGTGGCTAGAAGGTCGGTTTTGGGTGCGAGTAAGGAGGCATTAGTTATGGATGTGAGTCTAGACCAAGTCATAGGTCTTAATTAGGTTAGTTTAGGGTTAGGGCTAGGTCATGATGAGGTGGCAAAATGAGGTGGCAGGTAAGGTGATGTGGATTTATCAATTACAAGGTAATTAATAAATAATTGTGTAAGGTTTAGGTGATGAGGTTAAGTTGCGAGATGAGATGCGGGTCACAAGGGGTCGTAAGACACAAATTTGGTGTCTACATTAGCCCCTTATTGTCGTGTAGCTTGTTTTGTAAAGCTGCACGGACAATAATATGAAGTGGTTTCCCCTGTTAAGGGTATAGGTAATCCCCCTCAAATCTATCACAGATTGAGTGAACGGGAAATCAGGGATAGGGTTGATAAAGGGTAAATGGGGTAGAGGGGATGGTAAGATGGTGGGGTAGGTCCAAGGAAGCAGACGCATGGTAAAATGCAATAGTACGACTAGGGTACATGATTTGACGAGCAAACCAGCAGTGCATAGGCAAAGGTCGATAGTTTATCCAAACAAGGGTGATATAATCCTGGTATCCAAGGCATAGGAAGTAGCTCCAGGGTATATAACAGGTAAGGTACAGGAACGTTTAGGCATGTCCGGCAGTACCAAATGGTTGGTTTGGTTGAGATAAACGTCACGGTCTAGGTCTGAGCAAAGTTGGTCGACAGATCAAGTCAAGGACCCTAATCATGCTAAAACACGAACAGGTGAGCTCGATTGAACAAAAAACTACAGGATGGGTGGATAAAAGTGGATGGTTTTGATTTTGGGTAAGGTATTGGAGTGATACGGCCGTGGGTCGGGCCGAGTTGTTGGGTTGCAGCCTTGGGTCGGGCCAAATGGGTAGGGCGAGGCCTTGGGGCGGGCGGGCCTTTGGTTAGGGCGAGGCCTTGGGTCGGGCCGGGTAGGCCTTGGGTCGGGCCGGGTAGGGCGAGGCCTTGGGTCGGGCCGGTAGGTTAGGGCGAGGCCTTGGGTCGGGCCGGGTTAGGGTAGGGCGAGGCCTTGGGTCGGGCCGGTTTGTTAGGGCGAGGCCTTGGGTGGGCTGGTAGGGTAGGGCGAGGCCTTGGGTCGGGCCGGAGTCGGGCCGGTAGGGTGAGGCCTTGGGTCGGGCCGGTAGGGTAGGGCGAGGCCTTGGGTCGGGCCGGTAGGGTAGGGCGAGGCCTTGGGTCGGGCCGGTTTGTTAGGGCGAGGCCTTGGGTCGGGCCGGTTTGTAGGGCGAGGCCTTGGGTTGGGTAGGGCGAGGCCTTGGGTCGGGCCAGTTTGTAAACAAATGGTGTTCAGCAAAGGTGGATATAGGCGATATGTGGTTAAAAAGGGGCAAATGGTAAATAAGGGCAAAAAAAATTGGGGGAAAGTTGGAAGAAAAAACCGATGTCGATTCTACGTGACCGATATCGGTTAAGGGACCGATACCGGTTCATTAGGGCAACATGAAACCGATATCGGTTAAGGGCGAAAAACCTATAAAAAGAAAAATACGGCTTGTCATTGTCACTTTGTTATTTTGAAAACCAAATTGACTTGTCTGACGTGGAGAGTTGAGATTGGAGGTTTATTGATTGAGGTGGAGCTATTTTGCTGGAGGAGTGAGTTGTTTGCGGGCCCGAGTGAGGAGGAGGCAGCAGTTGATTGGCCGGGGACCCAGCAGAGTAGAATTGGAGCCATGGCACAGGCAGGAGGAGCAGGAGGGGCTGGACCAGCTGGACCACCACCACCCATCCCACCACGACGACGTGTCGTCGTACGGGTAGGTTCGGAACTCTTTATTTTGTGCATTTGAATGGTATTAAGCGAGATTGGGGGTTTGGGTAGGAATTTACATGTTTTAGGAAATAATGAATAAATTGACGTAATTTGAAAAACGAAGAGGATAGATGGGTAAAATAGGGCAAGTCGGCTGGGTGGGTAGGTTTTTATGGTGTTTGGGTGGGTAGATAAGTATAAAAATGCAAAAATATGGGCGGGGGGCCGCGCGGGGGTTCGGCTCCCGGCAATTACAGCGACCGATGTCGGTTGCTAAGCGACCGGCATCGGTCGCAAATTGTGTGGACAGGGTGTGTTGGGCTGGACCGGCGTCGGTCGTATGTCGGCCGGCGTCGGTTTGGGTTTGTATGGGTATGGGTTTTGGGGGTTGGGTTTTGGGTTTTGGGTGAGTGTGGGTGTGGGTTGGGTTTTGGGTGAGTGTGGGTTTGTTGGGTTGTGTTTTTTTGGGTTGGGTGGGTTTGGGTGTTGGGTGTGTGGGTGGGGTTTTGTTTTGGGTTGGGTTGGGGTTTGGGGTGGGGTGTTTGGGTAGATTTTGGGTTGGGTTGGGTTTGTTTTGTTTTTGGGTGGGTTTGGATTTGGGGTTGGGTTTGGGTTTGTTTTGTTTTGGGGTTGGGTGGGTTTGGATTTGGGTAGATTTTGGGCTTTGGGTCGGGTAGGGGTTTGGGTGGGGTGGGTTTGGTTTTTAGGTGGGAGTTTGGGTGGGTTTTGTTTTGGGGGGGGTGAGTTTGGTTTTGTAGGTGGGGTGGGTTTGGGTTTTGGGTGGGGGGTGGTAGAGAGTCGGGGTGTGGTCGGGGGGATAAAAGGGGGTTTAGAGGATAAAGTAGATGTTGTGATAAAAAGTAGGTCTAAGGATGTGGGTTGGTTTTGCAGGCACGTCAGCAGTTGACGATGCGGGATAGGATGCCCCCGCTGTTGGTGCGGATGAGACCACATGTGTCCGCAGCTCACTGGGTGATCATGCGCGAGGTGGGACTCGGTGGAGTCCAGAGGTACAGAGCGATAGAGAGAGATCACAGCCTGATGGTCGCCCTCATCGAGAGATGGGATCCGGCGACCAATGTGTTCCATCTCCCGACTGGGGAGATGACTATCACGTTGGAGGATGTGTATCGCATCCTTCGACTACCTATCGAGGGAGAGGCAGTCTTCCAGGTAGATTCAGAGACTGCCATGGACAGCATATTACAGGTTTTTGGAGATGCAGCTGCGCTACTTACCTATCACAGCGCGAGCATTGGGTATGGTGACATGTACCGTGCGCATCGACACGAGACACGGCTGGCTGTGCTGATGATGATTGGGATCACCTGCTTCGCCCTCCCGGACTCAGAGGGAGGCCGCTTTCCACGGGCGTTGATGGGGGTGTTGCTTGAGATGATTGAGGAGCATACTTGCTATGCGTGGGCACCAGTGTATCTGGTGCAGCTATACAGAGAGCTCTGGGGTTATCGCCGGATGAGGCGATTCGGTATCTGTTCGACATTTTTGCTCATTGTTGGGCATATGAGCACATCATATGCATCAGGCCAGTAGGGTTACCCCAGCAGCCAGGGCCACAGGTTATATACAGATATGGCTTTCAGAGGTGGTTGGGAGTCGTGGGGCAGCCACGAGCAGTGCTTGCGGGGAGAGACGTTGCCTACTACAGGCATTTATTAGAGGGCCTGACAGCGGTAGATATTGTATGGAGACCTTACAGAGGTCATCACCCGCACAGAGGAGGCCGAGTACAGTTACGCTGGATCCAGTACACTTTCTGGATAGCAGGACGGAGGCCGGGAGAGTACGAGAGGATACCCCTAGAGAGGGTACGCAGGCAGATGGGGCTGCGACAGGACGAGCCACCTCCCTTCCCTCAGTACAGGAGGGATGATGTAGAGGCCCCACTACCTGCACCACAGCCCTTGGATCCAGATTGGGTTGCAGAGAGGCCAGCAGATGATGGCGTAGATGATGCTGGGTGCACGGGAGCATACAGGGTTTGGTGGGCTGGTCAGAGAGCGGCGAGGGTAGCACAGCCCGCACAGCCAGACTTGGCAGCGGTGACGGCAGAGAGAGATCAGCTCAGGGGCCAGGTGCAGTTATTACAGGGGCAGCTTGCTGCTGCGCAGGCACAGATAGGGGTCTTACAGGGGCAGCTAGCCCAGGCTCAGGCACAGGCACAGGCAGCACCACCACCAGCAGCACAGCCACAGGTGCAGGTACAGGTACAGGTACAGCAGTACCAGCCAGGTAGCAGGCACAGCCACAGGCACCACCAGCACAGGCACAGGGGGTACTGGTAGTAGGAGTCCGGGGACCAGCCCCAGTACCGACGGTGGCACGGGATAGATACATGGAGGCGAGAGCGGAGGCCCGGTACTATCAGGATGTTCTTGATAGTACCGGAGCTGAGTATCAGCCATATGCGGCACACCGAGCGGAGACCTCGCATAGTCAGAGATCGCAGGGAGGTGCAGCCACAGCCGGCGTGTCTGTTACAGGCAGGAGGCGAGAGGCGCCGTAGGGACTAGCAGGGAGAGGTGCTGAGGGTGGTGGGGAGAGTTGAGGGATCCCCACATAGTTTTTGTATAGGGACATGGGCACCGGTCTGCGAACCGGTTGTGTTGATAGAGGCCTGCGTGCCGTCATTTATTCATGTATGGATTCATTTATTCATTATATACCGGCCTGCGAGTCGAGTACGGGTTGTATATTTGATACCGGCCTGCGAGCCGAGTATATTTTTGATATGAGGGACCGGCCTGCGAGCCGAGTCGAGATTTTGGATAGTTATTGCGGCCTGCGTGCCGGCTTAGTTGTATGATGAGATCACAGAGGCCCCGATGCAGGGCACATTGTATATTTGAAAATTTGTATATATATATAGAGATGATGTTTTGATCCACATGCAGTGTTCAAAAATGTGTTTAAGTATTTTGTCGATGGTTTGTGATATAGAATGTAGGATGAGTTTAGTTGACATGTTGATATATGGATGATGTTGATGTTTTTGTTTTTGCACGTATATATGGATGACATGTTATATGATGAAATGTTGCATGTTTTGGGCTGGTTTTGTGACATTGTTATATATGTATCTGATGAGTTGGATCCAAATGATGAGTTTTTGGTTTTGTGTAGATGTGACTTAGTTGATGGTTTGTTTGTTTTTGTAAAATAGATGATGTTATGGACATTGTAATGATATGTGTGGTGGATGGAGAAATATGGATAATGGTGTTGTTATGCAGGAAAAAGGGCGGGCGCGACAAAAAATTAGGTAGAAAATGAAGAAAAAGAACCATGTTGTAAAAAGATAGGTCTATAACCGATATCGGTTAGCGAACCGATGTCGGTAGCTGCTAGACCGATATCGGTCACATGACCGATACCGGTTATTTAGTTATGAGCTTTTCTAAAAATAGAAAAGCTAGGGTGGCAACTTAAGTTCTTATTTTTAGAGCCATGCAAGAGTTAAATACGCGAACGCGACGCTTTTTGACGACTGAGACAGGTATTTGCATGAGAGATTTGAGTGATTAGGAGAAAAGAGACAGGGAAAGTGAATGTGATCTGAGATTCAGAAGACAGAAAGGTGAATTTGAAAAAGGTGGTGATCATGGCAGAACGAGGAGAAACATCCAGCAGGCAGGGACAAGAGGGAAGACAAGGGCCACCTCAAGCTGCTGCAACCCAAGAGGTAAACGTTTTGTTTGTGATTTGACTACTGCATGTTTTGTGAATAAGATGGGGGAGAGTAAGTGGGTAGATATGAGAAAGAAAAGATGATAACAAGGGTTATAAATGGGGTGAGTGTTACGTGGTAGGTAATCAAGGGTTTCAGGTATGTCTGTGTATACAGAGAGGAATAAACGAGCAATTTATTGTCGTAGGTGGTTGTTTAGGCAGGCGGTATGAAGGTAACAGTGACCGATATCGGTTAGGGATAACCGGTATCGGTTACCCAACCGGTACCGGTTAGCTGTAAACGATACCGGTTGCTGTAGGAATTTCCAGAATTTGAGAAAAAACCCGGGGGGATTGGAGGAATTGAATGGTTTTTTGTTATTTGGATGTATGCAGGCAGAGGCAGGGTTGAGGATGAATGATAGTGTACCAGCGCTGTTGTCACGAATCCGAGCGGATGTAACGCCAGCTGAATGGACATTGATAAATCGTTTGGGGTTAAGTGGAATCCGCTATTATTCACGAATCGCACGTAACCATGCTATGTTACAGGCGTTGATTGAGAGATGGAATCCTGAGACAAATACCTTCTATCTGCCAACAGGGGAAATGACAGTAACATTGGAAGATGTGTTCCGTATTTTGAGACTCCCAATTACAGGAAAACCAGTATATCAGGCATTACCTAGCGCGGCACGGGGAGCGATAACAGCAGTATTTGGTCCATACGCACGAGATTTAACACAGCGAGGTTTGTCATTTACGTATGGGATAATGTATGCAGCACATCCTGAGGAGACAAGGTTAGCAGTAATATTAATGATAGCGGTAGGGTATTATGCATTACCGAGGGCAGAAGGGGGAAGATTTCCAAAGGCATTGATGTGTGTTATTTGGGAGATGATAGAAAGGAACGTGACGTTTGCATGGGCACCTGCATATTTGGCGGAGCTATACAGGGGTTTATGGGCTTGTAGGCGAAATCACAGAACGACACTGGATTGTTCATACTTATTACACTGTTGGGCCTATGAGCACATTGTTTGTGTGCGACCAATAGGCCGACCCATCCAGTCAGGAGAGACCGGAGTACAGAGGTTGGGATTCAGACGATGGGTCCAGACAGAACAAGAGGCAAGATCCCAGGCTGTGACGGGTGACATTGAGTATTATAGGCAGGTATGGGAGAGGGTGACGATTGCGGATATCTGTTGGCGGCCTTACGGGAACTATATGGTAACAGAGAATATAGCTGAGGAGTTGAGGGGTGTAGAGCGATTGAGGTGGATCGCAGGGCACAGGCCAGGTGAGTATGAGAGGATTCCTCTAGATCGCGTGCGGCGACAATTTGGATTTGTGCAGGATATACCCCAGGCTTATAGACCCTATATGAGGATCGATGCAGAGGCAGTATTCTCACCTCCCCAGCCAACACCTCCAGAAGGGCCTGAAGAGGTAGCAGCCGATCGCAGGGTAATGGATGCAGGAACGACAGAGGCCTATAGATTATGGTGGGTAGCAGAACTGCGAGGTGTACGTGATCGTCCTGACATAGCGGTGATTACAGCAGAGAGGGATCGTCTGCAGCGTTTGGTTCAGCAGCTCCAAACGCAGGTGAATGAGACAAGAGGATTGTTAGTGGTTGCGGAGTCACGGGCGGAGAGACTAGAGGCTGGAGTCCTCCATGCGAGAGGGCGTATTCATATGTTACAGGAGAGATTGGCAGATCAGTGGGCGGTACCAATAGCCGTGGTACCATTGAGGACAGAGAGGCCTGGCGAGAGGGGTCGACGATCACGATCATCACCTAGTTCGGGATGAGGCGTGAGGGTCTAAATAAATGTTAGCAAGGTATAAGAATAAATAAGAGTACCGACCTGCGTGTCGATGATAGAGAAGATGTATTTGTTTAACATCTAAATAAAACGAGATATGTATGTTGATTTGAGTTATAATAATAAGAATGTTTTCGTTTTGACTTTCGGTGTTTTGAAAAAGGATAAAGAGGAATGTGATTAAATAGAAATACACAAAAATATTTATATTTACCACACATGATAGGTTATGGTAGGGGATGGTCGAGCTAACCTTGGGAGACCCCATGTCTCCGAAGTGCTGCCTACATAGCCCTTTGCACAAAGCAAGGAGGGGCCTCAGACCGATGTAGTTCTCCCTTAGGATCAGGGAGAGGCGAATTCAGGCAATTTGGTACGGTTTAGGCAATTGGTTGATTGGTAAGAATATTGATATTAATATTGGTAAGGTAAGGTTGTTGGTGTCGGAAATGAATTGGTGATGTTGTAAAAGGTATAAGGGAAGCGAAAGTTAGCCTACCCAAGTGGTAGGGAACCATGTCCTGATTAAGATCAACACACAATCCTAGATGCGAGGCAAAGCGGAAAGAGTGCTCCGTAGGTGAAAAGAGCTAAACAAACCACCAAACGTAGAACGAGCTTGAAGCCCTAGGTACCGTGCATAGACGAGAAGTCCATAGGTGAAAAGAGTTGTATGATCACAATATATCGGGTGTACGTTACGTCCCTTGAGTTGAAACAAATGGTGAGGTGAGGTGGATGATATAGCTGAGGTACAGAGAATTTATTACAAAGTGAGTGTTCTGACGAAAGAGAACCTACCCTAAATAGACAAGTCCATGACCCAAAAAGTTCTTTTTGAATGAGGCTTTTATTTTACTGAATATAGACTGATCGATGCGGGAAGTCTACAAGGGATATTGATTGTGCTATTCTTGAGGTCTTCACGAAGCTGATCAATGCGAGAAGCTTCTGATAAAGGCTGACTGTGTATAGCTGTCCTTCGAGGGAGCAGTCTATTTATAGTAGCAGATATGATTTTAGTGCATAGCTGTCCTTCGGGGGAGCAGTCTATATAGAATAGCAGCAATAATTTGGCATATAGCTGTCCTTCGAGGGAACAGTCTATATATAATTTAGATAGCTAGATGTTCTTTTGGCGTGAAGCATCTAGTTTGGTAGGAAGTTTGACTCAAGAAAATCCCATAAGAATACGGCTTATTTTAATACTTTGAAGTCATGGACTAGACTAAAAAGGGGAAGGCATCGTTTAGGTGAGGTGAGAATCAAACTATGTGAGCTTGATTTTTATTATGAGGTGTAGGAAACGAAGTGCATGTGGTGGTATGTGAGCTCAAGGGACGAGCGGCAGGTAGATAAGAAGTGATATAACACTAAATTCAACAGTAGAATGGTCGAAGATGCAAGGCATTAAGGGGTTCAGGCTCAGGCTTACCATTAAGCGAAGCTAAACGATAAGTGCCTGATCCATAGGTGTGAGTGATTATGTAAGGCCCAATCCAATTGGGAGCAAATTTTCCACGTTTGCTCTTTTCTAGTTTGGTGACATGTTGATTCTCTTTGAGGACAAGATCACCAACCTTAAAGGTACGCTCATGAAGTCGCTTATCATAAGCACGTTTGATGCGTTTTTGATAGATTTGAAGGTGATCAAGAGCTGTAAGACGACGTTCGTCAAGGAGCTCCAATTGGGCTAACCGCTCTTGGCGGAAATCATCGTTGGTGAGAATATCCTGAAGAGATATTCTAAGGGAGGGTATTTGTATTTCGAGAGGCAAAACAGCCTCGGTACCATATACCAAAGAAAAAGGTGTGGCATTAGTAGAGGTACGAATGCTAGTACGATAAGCCCAAAGGGCAAAGGGAATGTGATCGTGCCAATTTCTTCCGGATTCATTGACAACTTTCATGAGGATTTTGGTTAGGGTTTTATTAGAAGATTCAGCCTGACCATTGGCCTGTGGATAGTAAGGCGATGAGAAACTAAGTTTGATACCAAAGTTGTCACAAAGGTCTTGTAACAACTTGTTTTTAAAAGATTTACCATTATCTGTTATTAGGCGATGAGGAATACCAAAACGACAGATAATGTGATGGTTAATGAATTCGACAATTTTTTCTTTTTTAGTTGAAATGAGTGGAATAGCCTCCACCCATTTTGTGTAATATTCGGTTGCTGTGATAATCCATCGGTGACGTTGTGAAGAGGACGGGTGAATCTCACCAATAAGGTCTAAACCCCATTGTGAGAAGGGCCAAAGATCTCGAGCGACCTGGAGCGGGTGGCTAGGAGTATGTTGAAGGTTGGCATGTTGTTGACACATAACACAACGCTTAACATATTCGTAGCAGTCGTTATTGAGAGTAGGCCAATAATAACCAAGGCGAAGGATTCGTTTGGCCACGGCAAGGCCACTAAAATGTCCACCACAAATACCGTCATGGACTTGTTGGATGGTATGGGTGATCTCCGCACCGGTGAGACATCGAAGGAGGATGCCATCAAAGCCACGTTTATAAAGGAGTCCCCCCATAACTACATAACGAGAAACGCGTTTAAGAAAAGCACGTTTACCAGTACTAGTAAGGTCAGAAGGGAGAACAGAGGTTGTAAGGTAGTCATGGAATTGGTGATACCAAGTATCCTGCGAGTTAGCAGACACAGTATTTATCGTACAAACAACCGGGGCTGAATAAGATGGGGCAAAGAGTTGTTGGACCAAGACAAAAATGTCAGAGTCAGTTGATGAGGCTGGAATTTGCGAGGCTAAGCAAGCCATAGTATCCGCAAATTTGTTAGTAGAGCGTGGAATGGTTTGGATAGAATAGTGAGTAAATAAGGCTAGAAGCGAATCCACGTAGTGTTTGTATTTTTGAAGTTCCTCATTTTTGCATTGGTAGATGCCCATAACTTGATTGACTACCAATTGAGAGTCGCCAAAAATATTGATAGATTTGATACCTAAGTGCAGCGCAACCTGGAGACCCAGAACAAGGGCCTCGTATTCCGCTGTATTATTAGTGCAAGGGAAATCGAGTCGGAATGAAAGAGGCATAGGCTCGGCGTCAAGAGGAACGAGAACAACGCCAGCTCCTCCACCGCGTTGGCATTTGGATCCATCGAAGAAGAGAGTCATTGGATACGACTCCTCCTTGAGTGAAAGAGTGGCGATGAGTTCGTCGGGGAATGTAAAATTGGTAAATTGTTCTCCAGGTAAAGGGGCTTCCGCAAGTTGGTCTGCGATGGTTTGTCCTTTGATTGATTTCTGGTGGACGAACTCAAGGTCGAGGTCGGCGAGGAGCATGAGCCATCGGGCGATGCGTTGGTTTAGATGAGGTTTGGCATACATGTAATGGATGGGGTCCGTGTTGGTGATGACGAAAGTTTTGTGATTCAGAAGGTAGTGTCGGAGTTTGGTAGCCACGAATGATAGGGCTAGGCACAACTTTTCTACATGTGTATACCTAGTCTCATAATCCACCAAAGTACGACTTATATAATAAACGGCTTGTTCTCGATTCTCAGAGTCACGATGTGCAAGCATGGCCCCTACAGCGTGGTCAGTGGCGGAAAGGTAAAGGTAGAAAGGGCGGTCGTCTTGAGGTGGGATAAGCACGGGTGGCTGCAAGAGATAAGTTTTGAGAGCTTCAAAGGCTTGGTGGCACTCTTCACTCCATTGAAAATCAATGTCCTTCTTAAGGAGGTGATGGAAAGGTTGACATCGATCCGAGAGTTGGGAGATGAAACGTCGGATAGATTGGAGCTTACCTTGTAAACTACGCAATTGTTTGAGATTGGTAGGTGGGGGCATTTCTATGATAGCTTTGACTTTAGATGGATCGACCTCAATGCCACGCAAAGAGACGATAAAACCAAGAAGCTTTCCCGAAAGGACACCAAAGACACATTTCTTTGGTTGAAGACGGACAGAATATTGTAACAGGCGATCAAAAATAATGGTTAAAACATCGAGATGTTCACTGCGATGTTTAGACTTGCCAAGAAGATCGTCGACGTAATCTTCAAGGATAGTGTGCATAATGTCATGAAAAATGTAGGTCATAGCCCGTTGATAGGTCGCACCAGCATTCTTAAGGCCAAATGGCATTACACGGTAACAGAAGGTTCCCCAAGGAGTTATGAAGGCAGTTTTGTGTTGATCGGCAGGGGCAACCAAAATTTGGTTGTATCCTGAAAAGCCATCCATGAGAGAAAGCATTTCATGACCTGCAGTGAGATCAACAAGTTGATCAATACTAGGTAGGGGGAAGTCATCCTTAGGGCAAGCGAGGTTAAGATCCCAGAAATCCGTGCATATCCGAAGTCCCCCCGTCGCTTTAGTGACAGGTACGATGTTAGAAATCCATTGAGGATAGTCAATAGGCAAGATGAAGGAAACATAAAGAAGTCGTTGAAGTTATTCTTTGACCAAGAGGGCAATGCGTGGATGCATTTTTCTCAATTTTTGTTTAATTGGCTTGGAATCGGGTTTCAGTGTAATGTTATGGACAGCAATGTCAGGATCAATTCCTGGCATGTCAGCGTAGGACCAAGCGAAAGCTTGGTTGCGAGCACGGAGGAAAGTAGTAAAGGTGACTTGTTCTGATGCGTTAAGGGATTGTCCGATCTTCACAATGTGAGGATCCTCCTCCGTGTGGATGTTGATTTCTATTGTAGATTCGTTCAGCATGGTTTGGGTTTCAGATGGTAAGGCTCGTTGAATATAAGAATCATCCGCGCCAAGGTAAGTGAGGATGGAGTCGTCATCCTGACACTCAACAACATTAATCAAAGGTGAATCCTCTTCGATCATGTCTGGATACAGAAGGGGAAGAGAAGATGGGTCCTCATTATCGCGTTGATAAGTGAGAGGACCTATGAAGATAGCATTTATGAAAAAAAAAAGTTAGGAGGGATAGATTCAGGGTCTATAGATTCTGTGGGTGATGATGGCAAAGTGGGTGATGATGGTTTGGTAGGGGTGACGTCGTCTTCTTCCAGAATACAGCTGACACGAGGTGTCTCCTGTGTAGGTGTTTCAGGAAAACCGAGACCACTGCGATCATTGTGTTTGCGTGTGGTGATGGGGATGAGCATATGTCGGCCTTGTTCATAAAGACCAAAACCAAAGCCTTTCCAAGCACAGCGAGTCAAGAAGGTGAGGGCAAAGCGACGATTGGTAAGGTATTGAAAATCAGACTGGAAAGGAACCACACCAAGAGGAGGCTCAGGGGCAATGGAAGATGCGTCGACACCCCCATACGTTAGGTTAGTGCGGCAGTGAGGTGGTCCGTAGGAGATTACTTCCCCCACACGACGGTCATAGTTAGGATGGGCATGTACCTGTCCGTACTCCTGTGGGGTATGGAAAGAACTAACGTTATATAGGCGATACTCCCCCAGCGTAAGGCGCTGAAAAACATCTACTAAGGGGTCTGCGGTTGGGATGTTAGCTGCGGGAAGGGAAGTGGTTTTTGCGACGGTGGTTTCATCAGTTGAAGGCGTAGGTGCGATTGAGGTACATGGTTGAGGCATAGTTGAAGAAGATGGTTGGGTTGAATGAACGGGTGTCTTGATTGGTACCAGCACATCATTTGGGCGGTATAACATATTGCAGGTTTTAAAGGGGGGAGGATCAGCTTTTACGGTGTAGGACTTCCCCTCGTACTCAAATTTTATGCATCTATGTAAGGTTGAGGGAACGCATCCCATGGCCCGGATCCAAGGACGACCCAGCAATATATTATATTGGAACTCTCCCTCAAGGACATAGAAGAGTTCGGGTAAAGTACGTGGTCCTACCCGAATGTTGAGGATCACGGTGCCTAAGGTAGAGGTAATAGCGTCATTGAATGACCGCAACATGATGGGGTTGGCACACATGTAGCTAGAAGGGATATTCATTTGTTGAAAAGCTTTTGAAGAGATGATGTTTAGGCTAGCACCCCCGTCAATCATAACACGACGTACACGAATGTCCCGGACGTAAGCTGAGATGAACAGGGCAGGGTCAGGATCTTCTGTACCAAAATCGACAATTTCATCTTCAGAGAAACTGACTGCAGCAGCTTGTGGTACAGAGACAGAAGTGGTTGGGGCGGTGGGTTGTTTGGTGAGAGAGGCAACGTGATTGGGTGTTAGAATGGAGGCAACAGGCAGGGTTTCATTAGGTAAGACCTCGATCCCTTGAAGAATTTCAACGAGAGCTTGTCGATGAGATTCAGAAGTCTGAATGAGATCATATAGTGTCATTTTGACGGGTGATTGGTGAAGCTGTTTGATCATGGCTCGATGGGCAACTCCATTAGAGACGGGGTAAGCGGGTCCACGAATAACCACTTTGGGTGGTGGTGCAATCGGGATGCTAGACGGAGAAAGAGAGGACGCAGGTGTGCTTTCTTTCGCTTTCTCGTTGTTTTTCTGCGCTCGAGTAGCAACACTAATCATATTAATCTCGTAAACCTGAGATGAGGAAGATGGTTGGGATAAATTATGGTCTTCAAGAGGTGGGGTTGTAATAATGATAGATCGTGGTGAGGCGGGGATAGATGGTATAGGAGAGGGAATTGAAGCTAAAGGTCTCTCCCTTCGTAAGTTGTCTTTCTTAACCTTTCTATCTGGGAGAGGTGACTGACGAAGGATGGTTTTTAAAGCTTTGCATCCCTCCACATCATGTCCTGGTGTGCGGTGATAAGCGCAGATTTTAGACTCATCGTAACCTACAGGCCGAGGTTTAGACGGGTCATAAGGTCTAAGTGGGGGTAGGGAAATGGTCGCATTCTCTACCAACATGGCAAGGATTTTAGCGTAAGATCCTTTGAGTGGGTCAAAATCGGAGGAGGATGAGGGTATTGGTTGTGTGGGTTTTGGTAATGTTTGGGCGTGGCTGGTTCGTATGGGTGGTGGTTTAGCCAAGGGGTGTTGACACGTGGTTTTCACTAAACGTGGTTTCTTTGGCGCAGGAGCTACGTTCGGCTGGTTAGATGATGAGGCTACAGATGACATGGTAGCGGGAAACAACCACGGAGAAAGGGGAGTGACAGAAAATAAATCCTTTGATGATGGAGTTTGTTTAGGGTTGATGGGTGGACAGGATACGTGGGGTGATAATGTTGATATACCCTTTGATCCCTGTATGGGTGCAGAAGGCGTAGATCATTTTGAAGAAAACGCAGGAGGTATGATATATTGGTGCAAGGTGGAAGGATGAGGTCCCAATATGGAAGGTAGGTATGACGATGATGGTTTTGATTGTGATAGAGGCACGGGTTGAGTGTGTCTCCTAGGTGGCGGGGCGGCTTTATTCTTGGACAAATCTAGTCGCTTAGGCGGGTGTGTTAGACTGGGTATGGGTAAGGTCCCAAGCGTAGGGGAAGATTTGGCTAAGTTAATAGAAGTGGACGAGGCATTTGGTAGAGGTGAGGGGGGTGAAGGTGAGAACATGGGCATTTTAAGCTTCTGTAAACACTTCGGGTATATGGTGGAGGTCTAAGGATCGGTCATTTGCATTTGAGTAGAATATGGGGTACTCAAATGTTCCCATAGGATTTGTCTATCCTCTGGAGAATGACAATCTTCAGCTTTGAATTGTAAATTTGGTACGGAAGAAAGGTGGGTTGTGATTCCAATCCACTGTGGGTGTGATACAGTGAGTAGATGAGGCACTGTATCAATAGATGTTAAGAGGTCAACCGGTCGTTGAAAAGATTTAGGCGATGAAGAACTAATAGGTAAGAGGGCGTGTTCGAGAGGATCCGTCATGGTTAAAGAATTTGGTGATGTCGGTGCAAGAGATTTCTCGTCTAAGGATGTCAAAAGGAGTGGCGTACCTTCCTCTTGTGCAACAAGAGTGGTAGAAGGGGAAGTCTGGGAAATAGATAGATTAGATAACATCCGTTCGCAGTCTTGTAGGGATGTGGTATAAGCAGACTCATCGATGGGAAGAGGAGTCTGGGCAGTTAACTCCCTTATGGGTAAAGGAATGATTTCGCTTTGGTTCGATGGTGGTAAAGGAGGTTCGGGCTCCTGTGTTAGTGAAGAGGCTTGATTCAAAATTTTCTCGATAGAGGCTTTGGGCTGGGTATCAAAGACTGCATGGATCTCATGAACACTCTCCTCGGCTAAGATATCCTGGTTTGTGTTACTGTTGGGAGAGTGATTCGGGAATGGTTTGTTGAAGATTTTCAAATTTCGGTTGGCAGGGGCATTAGGATTATCGAGGGTTATATCCCCTGCGTCAACCATTTCCTGCACTATGTTTTTCAACATCTTGCAGTTCTCATGACTGTGTCCCTTCACGCGGTGGAAGTTACAGAAGTCATTTTCTTTGTACCAGGAAGGTATGGCGCGAGTGGAATCAAACCCAGAATGAGGTTTAACAGGAGGTAATGTAATGGCTCCTGCTTTGAGCAATTTTTCCAATATCACACCATATGTTTCTCCCAAGGGAGTGTAGTTGATGGGCTCGGCTTTGTACTTATAGGTGGTTTTTGGTGGGGTATTAGACGGTGTTTGAGATTTAACCATCACCGCGTGGACAGCTCCTTTTGATTTAGAAGAAGTGGACGCGTGAGGAGTGGTGGTATTTGGTTTATTGGTAGAATCAGGAGTTCGGAAATTGGGGTTTTTGTTGCGCAACCGCAATTTCTCTTCTTCTAAGGCTCGAATTTCTAGTTTCCGAGCCATGGTAAAGGCCTCATCAAATGTGCGGAAAGTTTGAATTTGAAGAGTAGGAGAAATGTGCTTAGCACATGCCCGTGTGAAAAGTTCGATAAGTTCAGCCTGAGGCAAGGCATATGTAAGTTGGTTGATAAGGCCACGCCATCGTCCAACGAAATCTGCGATAGATTCGTCTTCGAATTGTCGGATGGCATAAAGGTCGGTGATGGATACTTTCTTAGCAATGTTAATGGAGAAGTGATCCAAGAAAGATTGGGCTAGTTGGTTAAAAGAGAAGATTGAGTGCTGGGTTAAAGCACTGTACCACTCCAAGGCGGGTCCTGATAAGGACATGGGAAATGTGCGGAGTAGCAAGGCATCATCATGGGCAATCAAATAACAAGCATGTCTAAATGATCGCAAGTGCTGTTGAGGATCCTCTTTACTATTAAAACGAGTAAATTTCGGTAGTTCCCATTGAGGAGGATATGAGTGAAGGGGAACAGAAGGGTGAATGGGCTCCCGACAAACTTGCTCGTATGTCAAGGCGCTACGACTTCCCGACACAGAAGCCTCCAGATTTTGCATTTTGTCCATCATTTGTTTGATGAAATCTGTGGTTGGATGAGATGATGGTGCGGTTGTGGCAAACGGAGGCAAATTGGGCCAAGGGCCTCCACTGGACAATGGTGGGGTTAAGTGTTGATAAGGTATGGAGGATGAATATGTTGAGGCGACAGAATAGGGATGTCCCATATAAGGTGTTGAGGTTACTGGATACGTGTATGGGAATGAAAAGGTAGGCGGAGCTTGAGAAGGAAAGCTCGTGTGGATAGGTGGCAGAGAGCAAGTCATGAATGGAGTAGTCTGCAAGAGAGATGAGGTAGGGGCAGTCGGTGGTAATGATATGTGGGGTCCAAGATTAGCCAAAGAAAAGCCAATCTGAGTCGTATGAACCTCTGAAGCTGTCGGATTGGGAGATGGGGCTAAAGGTGCCGGAAGCAAGGCGGTGTTATCAGGCGGAGTGGGGGCTAAATGAGCAGCTATACTAATAGGCATGCCAACAAAGAGCTGACCATCAGGCGTACGGTCAGGGGCATGAGACAAATAGTATTGTACAGCGCTAGGATTAGCATCCAGAAATTTGGCAAAGTCCTTGTCTCCTACAGGAATTTGGGGGATCTCACTGGTGTCTGTAGGATTCCCCACAGAATGTGAAGGGGGTGATTCAGGTAAAGAAACAGAGCAAGCATGTGAAACCATGGCGGCGGCTTGCTTTCGAGTGATAACAACCATGGACAGGTGTTCACAGTAGGGTTTCAATCTATCCGGAACAGAAACAGCCTTAGAATGGTGAAATTGGCAGGTTGCTGGTTTGTCAGGGGTTGTAGAAGACAGTAACCGATATCGGTCTAGTATCCGATGTCGGTTATACTATAGCCGACGTCGGTCAGGTAACCGATGTCGGTGTAAGAAGTCTGGGTTAACAAGATATAAAAGGCTGCTAATTTGATTTTTAACAACGTTTAGTATATTTGTCAAATTATTGATCACAGAAGACAAAATATGACAAAGAAAACAGAACTGAAAACAAGCAAGATGCACACTCAAATCCAGAGACTAACCCTAGGGTTAATTTTAATTATTGTGGGCTTATGCCTTTAGACGTAGAATGCTGTCAGAATCCTAAACAACAAGACCTAGGGGAAATGTCAAGTTTGTTTTGGCTTATAAGGTTACCTCAATCGGGCGGAGGAATACCGCGGAAAAAAAGGGGGGATGTTTGAGCTGTTGTGTTAATTGTGAAGTGATTCGGTATGTGTTGTGCAGTGAATGTAAGATTAATTTCCTGTCAATACCGTGGATATCACCCCCACGTGTACGACCTGTTACTTAATCTACGTTCACTAGAATTGAAAAACAACAAGCAGGAATGCAATGCACGTGTTTTAAACCCAAATCGAAAATGATATTCGATGAAGCAAAAGAGATGACTTTCACTAATGCAAGATGCAAAAACAAAGCAAGTTCTTTTACCAAAATAATACAAAACCTTATGAATATCTTTAGAAGAAGAAAACAGCAGGTATGCTCCCTATATGAAAGCAAGTAAGAAAGAAAGAAACCCAAAATGGGTCCCACCGGGCGTGCCAAAATGTTTCGGAACTTCTAGGAATAGAGTTGTTTCTATCCTTTCATTCCTTTTAGAAACAGATAAGGTTAGGGGCTAGGAGGAATACCTGTTAGAATGTCGAGATGGTGTGCGCGTACCGTAGAGAAAGATCAGGCTGACTGCGAAGAACTCCTTTTTGTCTTGGAAGGACTACCTGCAAATAAGAACACAAGACCACAAGATTTGATTAGACAATAAATGAGGAAACTGCCTTGGGCCCAGGAAATATAAAACTTCCTTTCGAAGGTGGTCAGTTTCCCTGCTAATATGAATTAACACAAAAGACTGTAAAATATCAATTAAGTTGCTTCGTTGAACTGGGTAGGGGAAAGGCTGGTTTTCTGGTTTTGATCAGAGGAACCGATGCCGGTTACTGATAACCGACGTCGGTTGGGCCTACCGATACCGGTGGGTTCTAGGATCTGTAGGTTAGTTGCTTTGTGGGGTAGTTGTGTTGTTTGTAAGGCTGTATATAGGTGGTATTAGGAAAAATGAGTGATGAGAGGTAAAAGAATGATAGTTAGATGTAATGGCACGTTGGGTAGTGGATTCAGAAACGGATTTAGGAGGACTGTGATTCAAAGAGCATAAGAAATGTTATAACAGAGGACATGCAAGATGTGACTTACTGGTTTTGACAAAGATGCAAGTTGATCTCCTTTGCTGCAAACGCTTCTGGTTTCTTCACTCGTCTCTGCTCGGTCAAGTGAAGATCTGGACTCTGTTTTTCACTCCCAATGATCTCTGTTGATTCAAAAATCATTCGACCCTGACCCAAAAATGAAATTTGATCCTTTGTTTTTGGTTTGGGGAGCCCATTTACAGGGAACCGATGGCGGTTACGTAACCGACGGCGGTCGAGTAGGAACCGGCATCGGTAAGGAAAAAGTAGGCTATTTTTAGTAAAATAGCCCACCTTCCCTGCTTTTCTCCCGAGAGATCAGTTGCGGGCTTGGTCAAGTGGCTAGAAGGTCGGTTTTGGGTGCGAGTAAGGAGGCATTAGTTATGGATGTGAGTCTAGACCAAGTCATAGGTCTTAATTAGGTTAGTTTAGGGTTAGGGCTAGGTCATGATGAGGTGGCAAAATGAGGTGGCAGGTAAGGTGATGTGGATTTATCAATTACAAGGTAATTAATAAATAATTGTGTAAGGTTTAGGTGATGAGGTTAAGTTGCGAGATGAGATGCGGGTCACAAGGGGTCGTAAGACACAAATTTGGAGGAAGAAGGCATGGTGTGATAAGCATATTAAGAATAAGGAGTTTGAAGTTGAACAAATGGTTCATATTTATGAATCCAAGTTTGTGATTCACCCTGGGAAATTGAAATTGCATTGGTTAGGACCATACGTAGTGACATATATACTTGATTCAGACACTTGTCAATTATAGGCACTAGATGGCACTCATTTTCCTGATTACTTCAACAGGAGTAGGTTGAAACCCTACTATAAATAAGTCTTCTTGGTGTTTGTAATAAGGCAGTGTTGTCACTTAGATTAGATTTCCCTTTAATGTATTTTGTTAAAGGTGTTTCTTTCATTTTTGTTATGCTTTGTCAATTTATTTTTGTTGTAATAAGCGTGCTTGCATGCCAGAAGATGATTACTATCTATTGAATTCATGTGCAGATGGCCACGCATACTCTTAGTGTGGGGTGGATTGAAAAGATTAAGTTATTGGTGTTATGTTATAGATTGGCGGATGAAGTGAAAATATTACAGGTGATTAGGATTGAAGGTATTTTAAAATAATTTTTCTCATATTGAAGACCACGCGTAGATGGATGAATGCATAGGGTAACATGAGGTAGGTAGTAGCATGTGAGAGTACTTGGTATTAGGCATAGTGGTTGAGGTACTTCAGCACATGAAAGTGTGTGTAAGGAGGTTTGTGGCTGAGAAGTAGTGGGTGTGCTAGAAGGTTATGACTGGGGTCTAGAAGAACACGACGCGACACACTGAATAGCAACATAGGGGAATTAATGCCACATATGGTGTTAGCTGAGGAAAAATTAATGCAAAAAAATAGATGAATTTTGAAATCCAAAGATCTAAAGGGAGAGTATGCAAATTTATTTCTTACCTTGCATCTTTGTGTTTTCGAGATGAGAAATATGAAGTGCAACGAATGATTAATTGAAAAAAAAAACCATGTGAATTCAAGACAAGACTTTGAAAGTGATCTGCGTGGAAGGGTGTTTGAGCTTATTGGGTGTCTGAGGAAGCAAGGTTCACATGGTTAAGGTTTCAGAGAGAAATATTTGTAGCTAGGACAAGAGGTGTTTGAAGTAGCAATGGAGATCAGGGAGTGCGAGGGTAAGGTAGTGAAAAGTTACAGTTTTTAAAGCACATCATTTGAACGATGGCACCAAGGAGATCTATGGTGAAGGATCCTGTAGCATAAGAGGAACCACAAGAATGGTTCGTAGAGATGCAATACCCGAAGGAAGTTATTAAAGGTAGGTCATGGACATCATAGATGGAAAAATGCAAGATCAGTGATTTAAATCATCGAACTAAGAAAACCTTTAAGGATATAAAGGAAAAGACCATTTTAAAGACAAGTAAGAGGACTGCAGATGCACATAGGGTATTGGATAATTCAATATATAAACTACTGGAGATCATTGGAGTAATGAAATTGTATGATATTTCATTATTTGTAAGCCATATTGATTGTACTAGTGTCACATTTCATGTGTATGTGAGGATTTCTTTTTGGACCAAAAAGTGAACATGAAAACCCGAAATCCACGTACCACAATTGTGGTTTTTAAACCGTAATCTCAAACTATTTTCTATAGGTTCAAGAACTTGTGAACCTAAAACTTTGATTTCAATTTATAAACCGCGTTATAAACTATGTCCTCTGAGATAAAAATAATAGACCCGCGACCCCTCATTTTCCCCCATTTTCCCCTGCGAACCGCGATTTCTCCTCCACTGTTGGCACTCATGCTTTGAATACCCCCTGTAAATTGCTCTTCAGACTTCTGGATCATGAAATTTTCAACGATGCCACCAAGATGAAGAGGTAAGCCCTCGATTTTGATCAAATTTCTTGCATTTTAGGTTTTTTTTGTGATTTTCATGGGTTTTTCAATTTTTTGTTTATGTATACAATTTCTTTGTTTTGTCAGTTGTTCGACAAGCTTGTAATCCTATAAACCATCCAAATATTCCTCAAAACCCTCCAAACATACCTCAAAACCCTCCTCCAAATGTAGATCCACCTCACTGTGGCTCCTTCTTTCCCCACGAACCAACAGGAACACATTCTGATATTGTTGGAAGAATCTGAAAAATAAAATTTCCATTGAGAACCTTATTCAGAAAATAAGACAAAATCATGCCACAAATCTATCCCACATGACTTTAGCCAACACATTGCAAACATTGATTGGCGAAGTCGACTCCGCAACCAACCAAATAGACATATGGAATACCTTTAGAGCTGATTGTAGGTGGTGGTATGTAGATAAATTATCCCATGTGGCCGTAAAAGACAAAAAAATTGCAAAAGACCGCATTTGTGCATTATTTACTGACCCAAGAACCAATCCCCCCCCCCCCCCCCCCCCCCCGCGACTACTTGCAAATGGTTCCCAATCCATTGGTGCCACGATGACCGAATCAAGAACAATTTTTGGGACCGATGGTGGATGGTTTTTGATTATCCACCATGCAACAATAATGAGGTTCCTCTCTATTTTTTGAAGAAATTATATTGCGATTTCATGCTTAATGAGGTCCCAAATTATTTTGAATTTTTTATGTTTTATGGGTGAGGAGGTGGCTCTGCACAGAGTAGACCTAGTGCACGTGTTGGTCAACCAAGGATCCCCCATGCCCCAAAACCCCCACTGCCTTCAGTTATCCCTCCTACAGTGAAGGAGGTTGTGGAGATTGACACACTACATGCATTAAGGGAGCTCATTGACACTTTGACCCAACATAGTGACCAGATTGCATCTGGTGATGTTGGTGGAGGAACCAGTTCTAGCGCACCACACCACTGTGGATCATGTGGTGCCGTATGCACTGCGGGCGAGACATCATTTGTTGGATCACATGATTTATTTTCTCTAGATGAGATGATGGCGAATGTTTTTGGAACTGGTGCAAATGATCTTGGTCTTTCATAGGTAAATGTCAAATAAATATATATATATATATACAATAGTTTATTTCATTTGAGATTTTAATATATATGTATTTGATTACGTCATGTACATA
The DNA here is from genome assembly GCA_019776745.2 of Taxus chinensis. NCBI lineage: Eukaryota > Viridiplantae > Streptophyta > Pinopsida > Cupressales > Taxaceae > Taxus > Taxus chinensis. Next base: position 20,839,611 of record CM034157.1, read on the forward strand.
CATGTAAAAACTAATATTTTTTTATTTTAAACAACAAGAGTGGTGAAGGACACATATGGCGTTGACATGCTAGCTACTGCAGTTGGGCGTGTTACAGACGTAAGTTTCAAGTTACTTACATTTCAAATTTCATTTGATTGCACTTTTATTATTAAATACACATTTTTAATGTTCGTGTATAATGTTTCATGTGTACATGTACATATTAATATGTTTGTCTTTTATACGCAGGAGCCTGGTAGGTCATCATCTGCTCTGGGCACTGAGGCTACTGGCATGCCTCACGTGACTTTTATGCAGGTTAGTTTCTCTTTACACTTTGTTTCTAATTATGGAATTCTCTAGTAGTTTGCAATCCCATAACTCTAGCCAATACAATTTGATCATAACATTAAGCTCTTATGATGCAAGGGTTAAGTTTAACACTCTCCTAGATATACAAAACTCTCCTTTTATCATGATCATGGACACTTACCTCTATGCTAGACATGTTTCTAGAGCACTCCATCTCTAATGCTTTCTCCATCATCCCTTGCCTCTGAGGATCTCTTTTAGCTTCTTAGGATGTATGCATAACTGACCTTGCCAACATTGTTAGTTCTATGCATTCTTTATTAACCCTCTTCTCTCTAAACAACAAAGAGATGACAATATGGGATAAGTTACCTACACTTCTAAATATATCATGGGTCCCTTGGTTCATGTTTATCACCAATACTCCCTATGCAATTCTATACACCCAATCTCATATTATATATTGTTATTCATCAAGTTTCTCTATATTTTCATTCTCATGTACACAATGGATATAGCTTGGTGACCTGCCTAGAACCAAGTTCTACATACTGGAAATACATTCCACATATTTAATGAATTACTTCTTGAATATCTCTAATAACCCTTTTTGTGACTTAATATTGTCCTGTACAGTCAGATTTCATTCAATTGATGGCATTTTCTTTATTCCTACACCCCTAAGATCATTCAAACATCTCATTCATACCTGATATCACCTTCATACCTAGTCTAAGATCATGATTTATCAAATTATAGTGAGAAGCCTAACTTTTGCCTTCATTTTTGTACACTGTACTTTTACCAGGTTGCTTGAAATAATTGTTATCTAGATAACTTTCACTACACTATATCAATCACCACGAAATCTTGGGGTCTTCTAATTCATGCACAAAAATAGAGATAATTTGAAAATTTCTAGCAAGATTCACCTGTACAATCAAAAGTTACACAAATCCCTAGATAGAGCCCAAGAGCCTACAATTTGCTCTAAAAACCAAATTATGCAATTTCAAGACACATAAAAATTATGACTATGATCTACATCACCTGTAGGACCTTTCCATATTAATAGTCAAGAGAGATTATGCAAATAAATAGGACTAATTATCCTTCTCTACTTTATCATAAGGTGTTTAGACTATTGGTTCGGTCATGTACACTTGCAATCTTACATAACTCTCTGTTTTAGGCCTTATTGCTACTAGTCCTCTTCTCATGCTAATACTCATTGCTAGATAGTTTTCAATTAATATTGATCTACATGTTTTTTGTATAGCTTATGACTACCAGAGAGACTCCTCCCTATATGCAGACTGTGGAGGTTGTTGTAGATGTTGCCATAGCATCTACAGATCCACTAACTCAGGTACAATTTTTCAAATTTGTTAAATTTTGGAGGAATTTTTTCTTATTACTTATCTACAATATCAAATTTTGTACATGAAATATTTAATTTGAACTATTTATTTGTATGTATCCTACCCCTCGTGAGTCTACCGTTGACCCTGCAACGCGTCGACAAAAAATTGATAGGGATCATGAGATTGCGGTAAGATTTCACATGCATTATAAATTCTAAGTTTCTAAATTTTGAATGTATTTTAAAAATTTGGGTGTTAAAAACTTGATGTTTATGAATGTGCAAGCTAGGTTGCAGGCCTGTTTAGAGATGCCTAGGACCACATGGATGAAATCTATAGTGACATCTCCCTCCACTACATTCATAGGTCATGGACATGCTTCTTCAAGCAAGGTGAAGAGAGAGAATATGTTCATGATTAGATTCATAGGACCCATGTATAGATATATATGTCATCTAGTCCTAGTTCATGATTCTTCATAGTCCATGTATATAGCCTTATGCGACTGCATGTGGTCCTATATGTATGACACACTTAGTTTGATACATTATGAACTTATATTTTCAGAGACACGTGGCACACTTAGTTTGATACATTATATCCATGTTGGTTTTCATAACGATATTACTTCTATGTTTGATTTGATTTCATTACACATGATATACTTCTATGTATGTTTTCATAACCATATTAGTTCTATGTTTGATTTGATTTGATGGCCTCGATTATGTGACCATTATCCATATGATATATATGATATATGATGTTATGTTATTGTTATGATATATGATATATGATGTTATGTTATATAATGGTTTTGAAGGTTCTTGGGTGCAAGATCATTTTTTTCAAGAGATTCAAGTGTGGACTTATATCAATTTTCTTATTTTAAGCATGTGGTTAACACACTCCAAAGTGGGAAAAATGTACACAATTAAAAATGGTCTTGAGGGATTTATTACAAGTCATTTTATATGTTTTTAGTGTACTTACAATTTATTTGTTAAGTATTAGGCCAAATTAAGTGTTATTGATGTGTGTAACAATAAGGTCCTAATTTGAATTCACTTGTTTAAAAAAATACAGAAACATTGTAGTTTAGTTGGCACAAGATATGAAAAAAATATTCTTAACACTCTATTGTGTATTTACATGCTTTAAAAAGAGATCAAACAATCATTAGAGTATTTACATGGTAATGTGTTTACCTTGTTGCAATCTCATTGATGTGAGCCGAGTAGTGAGAATTCATGCCCTGGGACATCGTGGGAGAAAACTGTCACCGCCAACACATCTGATTGGGGGGTATATGCCTTTGGGTGCTATGGAGGGCTCTAGGGAGGCCTAGTTTGGAGTCAGACCACCCAATTCGGAGCCAAGAACCCCTTCCCTATTAATCCCAATTCACGTTTTCAGTAGAAACTTATGACGATCACAACTTGGTGCTCGGTCATCCAAACCAAGAACCATCTGAGCCAAAACTTGAGTGAAGGAGGCCTCTAGTCACACCCAATAATTCAGGGTCATGGCATTCCTTGAGCCTTCATGGCATAATTGTTTACAAACTACCTTTTCTAGGCAGTCCTAGGAAATGAACAGAGTTGAGTAGTGAGAATTCATGCCTTATGATGTTGTGGCACCAAACCGTGCCAACATGTCCAGACCAGGTAAAACACTAAGGGATACATCATTTTGGTGTGGGATAATGTCGTTGCTTTCGGGCTACTTCGTTTGAGCATAGTCCCTTAAGAGCCCTGAGACCAAAAAAATTCAACTCGATGGGTGATTACTCAGTCTCCATGGCACCTAGAGACATCTCGTTGGATCCTACACCTTGGTGTAGGGACCCTATACAATGTCGTTCTTCATTTTTTTCCATCTCCAATCGGTGCTCTCGCTGCCCTATTGTTTGCAAACGTGCGAAATAGTGCAGTTTGAGCCAGTGTAAGCTGTCAAACGCTATATTTTACAAAAGAGCATGGGTCATGGCACCAAAAACTATGCTAAAACATCAAGGTAAACACTAGAGGAGGCACGGGTGCAGGACAATGTCGTTTCTTCAAGGATACTTCGTTTGGGCGTAGTCCCTTAAGAGCCCTGAGACCAAAAAACCATTCAACATCGACGGGTGATTACTCGGTCTCCATGGCACCTAGGGATGCCTTACTAGATCCTAAACCTTGACGTAGTGACCCTCTAGAATATCCTATCTTAGTTTTTTCTGTCTCCAATCGGTGCTCTCACTGCCCTATTATTTGTAAATGCACGAAATAGTGCAATTTGAGCCAATGTAAGGCTGTCAAACACTATAATTTACAAATGGTGGGTTGTGGCACTAAATATACCACACCAACATGTGTGGGTGGATAAGTAAACACTAGAGGAGGCATATTTTTATCACGGGACAATGTCATTGCTTTTGGGCTACTTCGTTTGGGTGTAGTCCCTTAAGATCCCTAAGACCAAAAAACCTTTCAACTTTGACGGGTGATTACTCAGTCTTTGTGGCACCTAGAGGTGTCTCGTTAGATCCTACACCTTGGCATAGGGACCCTCTATAATATCTTGTCAGGTTTTTTCATCTCCAATTGGTGCTCTCACTGCCCTATTGTTTGCAAACACTCGAAATAGTGTAGTTTGAGCTAGTGTAAGGTTGTCAAACAATATTTTGCCTGGGTCATGGCACCAAAATTGAATATCCACAGCATAGGTATGGCCATAAACTTGGGGAAGCATTGTTTTAGGTTACCTCCTTCAAGAACCCCCTTAAACTGTTGTTAGTTGTAAAACAATGAAAGCTTCTCTTAGCTTCGAGAATATAAAATTCTCTACTAACAAGTTCCAACCACGTGAAGGTGGAATATTTTCTGGCACCACTAACCTGCATAAAAGTGTTAGTCAAAGAAATTTAAGTTGAATCAAAACCATACTAAATATATACAAAATACACAAATTTAATAAAATATATGAACTTAAATCTAGAACTGAAAAATTTAAACAATTCAAAGAAATTATATATACCAGAAAAGCATGTAAATTCATTCCAATGTTCACCATCAGGATGTGAAAGTGGAAGCTTTTCTAGCACCACTAACCTGCATAAAAGTGTTAGTCAAAGAAATTTAAGTTGAATCAAAACCATATACTAGATATATACAAAATACACAAATTTAATAAAATATATGAACTTGAATGATCTAGTTGACAAATTTAAACACTTCAAAGAAATTATATATACCAGATGAACATGTCTAAATTCATTCCAATGAACCATCAGGTCATGAAGGTGGAAGCTTTTCTGGTACCACTAACCTGCATAAAAGTGTTAAAGTCAAAGAAATTTAAGTTAAATCAAAACCATACTAGATATATACAAAATACACAAATTTAATAAAATATATGAACTTGAAGATCTAGTTGACAAATTTAAACACTTCAAAGAAATTATATATACCAGACGTGAGCATGTAAATTCATTCCAATGAACCATCAAGATCAGATCTACTCTGAATAGCGGACATGATTGCTTCATGATCTGACTCTCGAACCTTCCAAAGAATCTTGTTATTAGGCCTTCCTCGATATCTATACAGCTGAATATTTGTCGCTAGAACTAGATGCGAATATAAGAGTATTTTCTTGTGTGTCTCAAAGTCTTCAAACACCCAAACAGAGGAATTTTTTAATGGATACTGTCGAAGCCAAGTTCCAGTAACTACCACTGACCCTGTAGGGTACTCAATATCTTCACCATCTATAACAGGAGAAGTCAACTTCTTTCTTTCCTCAATGCAATGACATAAGAAATAGTTTATTCCTTCTTCATTGTCTTTTGTTGCAATAACTGCAAACACATGTCCTATAAAATAAAAAAAGGTTTCAACTCAAATTTAAATTACATATTAATTTCAATGGACATAAATCAATACAAAAATTATAAATAACCATTTACCTTGTGCACCAAAATCGAAATTTCATCAAAGTCCTTGGATGTTGCAACTTCATCTGGAGAAACAAGTCATAATGCCTGTGGAGGTTGATAACTAGGAAGCGGAGTTAGAGGCCTACAAATCCATCCATCCACCCATTCTTGTGAATCACACTCAACAATGAAAAATTTGATACAAGATGCACAAAAACATGCCAATCTTTCTTGTCCATGTGGCCCATGAAGTAGAATCTGAGCTACAAAATGAGTGCATATCACTGGACATTGTGAATGTCATACAATCCTCATAGTTAGAAATTTTTTGTTCCTCTATCAACAAAAAATATTTATGAACAGTGTAATTTTCTTGGGAACATCGGGCCATGTTTTCAATACACCATTCCACTATGCTCTTTACATATTTCAATTTAGCACCATATTTGTATTTCAAATCTTCTCTTGCAAGATCTCTTTTCACACATGCCCCTACACCGTCATGCTCTCCTTTTCCATGTCCAGCCTCAGTGAAACTCCAAATATGTTGCACACCCATCTTAATGTGCATCCTACTCATCCAATAAAATATTTATGCATTCTTAAACTGAGACGTGAAATTATCTGACCATATATAATGTTGATTGAAGCAGATGTCCCTATCAGACAAGTTTCCATAAAATAACTGGAAACACCCTTGCAAAAATTTAGTAGAATGAGTATGATCATCACTGATATAAAAGTGGTACTCTCTTAAAAAAATTATCATTCTCTGTACTATCAGGAGAATGTATAAATGTTATATGCACAAAAATGACAACTTGTACTGAGTTGTAATATTGCGATTGAACCTCCATTTGTGGTTGCAATGTGTAATTCTCTGCAAAATTGACCACTGAAACAATAGTACCAATAGGAAATGTGTCCTTACATATCTTGAACTGTTCATCCAACCATCAAGCTCTATGTGTATGCCTAACATACTCATAAACAATTTCATCCTTAAATTTTCTCATAAATTGAAAAATAGGCATATGTTCTATAACTAGCTCACACCGTTTAGACTCCTTTTCCATCTTTCAACTAGTATGGTACTGATTTATGTTTATCAAAAGAAAATAAATTATGTCCTATTGCACCTCCAATTTTCTCATGGATACCAATTTCCAGTTTAGGTAATCCGCCTCACGTACCACAACTTCCATCTAAACAATCCCGACTATATAAAAAATTGTCCAACTTCTCTTTCAAAAAATATCATAGGAATTAAATCCCTGGAAGATATTGGTGGAACTTGAACACCACATTCTGATAACATAGTTTTAGAATGAAAATCAGAACGAATACGTAAAAAATTAGCATAATGCATCGCAAATTCAACATGTTGCCTACAACAACAAGTGGTGCGAGCGTGGTTGATTTTCACATAGAATGGTTTCAACATTTCAAAAAAATGTTGACTAATTTTAATTTCTAGATGCTCCTATTCAAACTTATGAAAAAATTGAGTTTGAGTCATATCTAAGAAATGCTTTGGATGTGGTTCGCGATTAGTAGAACCAACTCTCTGTTTTACAACATCTCTTGTATTAGGTGAAAATCTAGTGTTATCATGCCAAAAATTGAATAACAAATTCTCTTATAGCATCAGATATATCTTTGTCCTTATGCAGTGCTCTAGCAGAAAATACCCAAAAATCAGTGTTATTGAGTGATTGAAGGATATTACGTCTTTCAATTGCTTTCATTAGATTTTTTTTAATTAACTTTCAACATTTGAGTTTTTTGCATCATCAAACATTTTTTTTGTTGATTCACTTACAACACTAGTAGTCAGTACACGACGCACAATATTACTATCCCTTGTGTGTCTCTTGACACCAACAGTGTGATATGCATCATGATAGTTTTCAACAATTGTAGAGGTTTGACCACGTATATTAGATGTTGTCAATCCTAAGGTGTTTAATGTAGGTCTCATTTTATTCAATTTCATCAAACTAACCAACAACTGACATCTTTGGGAATCATTTAAAATTTCAAAATGATTATCCCAAATTTTAGTGGATTTTCTTCTGATTTTCCATTCAGAAAGTTTGTCAGACATTGGTTTCAAAATGTTCTCATCAATTTCAATAAAATAATTAGGTCTCTTACGTAAAATCCTAGGAGGTGTTTTTGTCAAATTTTGCTTGTCTACAGTTTCAACCTGAATTTCCTGATTCACATTTTCATTGTCTCCTTCAATTTCAACATCTGCTACATCACGAGTATTTAATTCTTCTTCAACATTGACAGTAAAAACATCTTCATCACGAGTATTTATTTCATCTTCAACATTAATAGTAGAAACATTACCTGGTTCCTCATTGTTTACAATAGTAGGGGTTGAAGATGAACATCTTATTGATTCACGAAGATTCCGCATTCGCTCAATAGTTTGAAATTTTTTTGCCTCTAATTCGTTTGGTATTTTTTTACTTATTGACTTCCTTTTTTTGACTTCATTTCTTGTCTCCCATGATGTTTTACTTCTGGTGATAAGAAAAATGTGCAGAAAGTGACAGAATTTCATAGTAATTCATACAGTAAGGCCAAATAGTAAAAATCACATGGTAATTTGAATGTTGGGATGCATGTAAATATTATTTAATAACTGTGATCGTGCTTTATAAACCACTGTCGTGGTTTATGAAGCATGATCGCAGTTCTAATATCAAATACCATGATCGCATTTTATAAATTGCAATCGTGGTTCTATCTGTATCATCAAATCTGACCCTCAAGGCTTGAGAAATCTTTGGTTTTCCCCAACCAGAGCTATGGGAGGTCATTATGGCGTGTAAAAGATCAAAAACTTCAAATTTTCTCTTCTGTGGACTTGAACCATGCTGAAAAATTGAAAAAATATCACAAAAATGGTACCATCGCATAGGGGAGACTATTAGCTTCATAGAAATATTGATTTTAAAGTGAATAGAATAAGATAAATATCATTTTATAATTTTTTACTAAAAGTAGGTCTTTAAGACATTTTTTCCCCTGAATGTTTATGTCTACGTTTAAGACTACAACTTTTGTTTCACTTATCAAAATGTGATAAAGCCTATAATATCCCAAGCATGGTGAAATTCTATACACATGTTAAAAAAAATTATTTGATTTCAATATTTTTTGATATAGTTATGGCGGGAAAATGGAAAGTGCTCTGTTTTCTAAATTTTTCATACCACTTTCATGGAAAAAAAAACATAAAAATAAAATATTGCTCAAAAAAATATAAAATAAAATCCATCCCAAGATAAACAATGCCATCTACCTTTTCGCCAAAGGTAAAAAAATAACAATTTTTGGTCATCCAAATGTGGGCAAACGGACTACAATCTTATAGGTTTTAAAAAAAAAAAACCAAGTCATATGAATTTTGAGTGTTTAATATAGCTAAACTTGTCCTGTTTTTTTAAAAAATTAGTAGTTTAAACTAGATTCTGGATGCTACGATTCATATTTATATAAATTTTTCTAATTTTGAGTGTATGTATTGCTAATAATCCCTACAAGTTGATATTATGTTGTTTTTGCAATATGACATCCACTTATGACCACTTTTTTGTCCACCAACTTCCTGCACTTACCTGCTCAATAAGGGTAGCAAATCATGATTGTCACCATGATTTTAGAAACCAATAATCTTATACTTCCAAGCTCTCTTAGAGAGGCGGAAGGAGGTGCAAAGCAACCTGTTGGTTTCACATAGCCCATTGTAGCATGATAAAAATCTGAATTAATTATAACATTATGGGTACATCATCAAAAATAAGAATTGCATTTTTTCAGACAAATGTTGAGAAGATTCCATTGGGGCACCATCTTACTTTGATTAGGACATCATGCCCGATGGGACAAAAGATCAAATGTGGATAAAATTAAAGAAGACAAGTCACAGAGAAGTATATAACATGAAGTTCACAATGGCAGGCCATGAATCACTTGCTAATATTTACATTAAAATTCCAAGAGAATTCTTTTTAGAATACATGCACATATGCATTTTGAGATACACATCTATAGAACCTCATGAATTAGAACATACATAGAGTTTGCGACATATCAACACTTCTGCTTGATACTTACCCTATCATGAAGATAGTCCAAGAAGATCCACATGGTGTAAGGCCTTTTGAAATTTTACTGCCTGTTACTTTAAGTATTTAGTGAGTTGGCTACATAACTCTTGAAAGTTATAATTCTATTCCCATATGAGAAGGAGACACGGATAAGCACAGGTTTTTCAAGGCAAAAAGACGTATGAACCTACCCCTGAACCCTAAGGAGGCATATGTAGATAATGGAGTTAGATAATATTGTACATATCTTCCAAGGTCACACTGTAGGGAAAATTGAGCTCCACAACATGTATGTGTACCTTGATGATGGTTTTATAAGGACAGGAAACATTATCACAGTGAATAATTGACAGTAATTAGGTCCTCCTAAAGGATCAAATTAACTATTTGGGAATTAACTTTATACCAATATTGAAGAAACACCACGAAGGACAAAAAAGGGCATAGAAATTTTATGAGTGAGAAGAAGAAGAACATAATACAATCATTTGAGCATGCAAAGGGTTAAAATTCATATTTTTTATGCAATTGATACAAATGTTTTTTAATTTACTTCTCATTGATGAGGACATGTACCATCTTGTGTAACGTTTTTCATTAAGAAGGTTGAAGAAGAAAGGAAGGAAGTCAAGTGGTTCTTGTGAAAGAGATTGATTAAGAATTCATCTACTTTGCACAATGATTTTGCATGCCTATACATGGAGGATCGAACTTATATGAATGATTGATATCATGCGGCAAGAAAGACATTGTTTGATTTAGAGTCCTATATGTGTAAGTATACATGATATGTGAAGAATATATTTATAAGACAAAACAAAGAAGGAATATAGTGATGAATAGCTGATTAGTGGACCAGAGGATGGAATTGGAGAAGACATGGTAAGGAAGTGTGCTGAACACAGGAAATATCATGTGAAATTTAAATGGGTAAGAGAATAGGAAATGGTGTAGAAAATTTTAGGCTTTGATGTACATAATTACAACCCATATTAAATATTATTTAAAACTAGTGTTGCTAGATCCAAATCTACTTTTGAAAACTATATAGGGATGGGAGTTGATGGATCCAAAGATGGTGAAAACTATTTTTCAATAAAATAAATGTCATAGAGTATGCAGAATCAATGTATGATAGATATTTGATTTTTATAAAGTATCATCAGTGTGCCTTAGAGAAGAATGAGAAGGCTGGATAGAACATTTGAACAATATAATGACACATCATGTACTCAGTTCTCTGATGTTAAAGTGGCCAATTCTTTGACCTCTAGATATTATAGAGTTTCTCTCCACTAAATTGACTAGGAAGATACTAGTGCAGACATTGTATGGAGGATAAGAAAGATAAATAGGAAGAAGTTCAATTATTTGACAGAGGAATTCAGAAGAGGTTATTCTGATGCCAGGTTTTGGATAGGCTCAGAAAAGATTCCCCAACTCTTAAGAATTTTGTACAAGGAACTACAATTAAAAGGTATCTAATAAATTCCTATATATTTATTACATTACTTGCGTATGTTAGTTCATAAATAGTTATGTTGGAAAGATACAATGTATGCACAAAGTTAGGAGAAACTAGCTAAATGAAATAAAATGATGTTACAACACAGATAGGAAATGGTGAGAAAAAGAATGTATTTAACTTATATCTTGCTAGTGTACTTGAAATGACTGTCATACTTCACACTTTGCCAAGACAATTATTGAAATTGGAAAACTGTGGTTTCCTCATATTGAGGACCCAAATGAAAGATCATCGTTAAAATAAGGACATTGATTGAAGAGAATGAGGTCTTTATTAATGAATTTTGACTCATTTGGGACATGAAGATGTTTATATTACTAGTGAAGAAGTAACGATGCATTTGACAAATTTTCCTCATAAGGAAAAAATAAAAATGATAGGATCTTTAGATAGCACGAAGTATTGTGCCATCATGTCCTCTTCTTGATGGTGTGTTATCAAGGTTCATCTTGACATAGTAATAACATGAGGACATGAATTTATCGATGGATGTTGTGTTTGGCGACATCCCTGCTAGCGCCAAGAAGGGACTGAGTGACTGGAGCGAGTTGGAGGAGAAAATTAATAATGAGTACCCTAATATGATTGAAATGGCTTTAAATTATGTCAACTGATTTGTAAATGGGATTCTTGAAATAAACGCTTTCATTTTTCCATAAAATTTATTAGGTTATTTGTTTCTTGCCATAATTATGAGTACCCATTTTCAATCTAGTAATTGAAAATAGTTGGGGCAATGTTGCTAGAAAAAATGAAGCCTTATAAGTAAATTTAAGTTATGATATTGGTGCTAATGTGTAAATAGGTGTGCATAGGCAGGAAAATATTGAAAGAGTTTTCTACCCAAATATTTGAAGGATTTACAAGTCATATACAAAATCATTTTGAATGGATTGCTAAATATAATATGATTATTAAAGCTAAGAACAAGTGGATAAAATATAACTTGTAACTATATAAGGCTATTTTTGGGAACCAATAAGGAAGATCAAGATTTCATGTAGATTCAAGCTAATAATAGGATTTGATCTAGAGTTCCATTATAGAAAATCTATTATTAGGTGAAGCTTACATTTTAGTCAAATCTTTGGAACCATGGTGAGCATGAGCTATTTTTATTATGCAGCCTATTTGTAGCACTATATGCATGGGTATGTTCCATTATAGGAAATATTCATATGGCTCCATCATGTCTTGTGTGTGTGTTTGGGTGGGTGTGTGTCCCTCTGTGTGTGTGGGTGTGTGTGTGTGTGTGTGTGTGTGTGTGTGTGTGTGTGTGTGTTTATTTGCACATTTTATGGGGTGACTGGATTATAACAAAGTTATGCTACAGATATGTTTGCGTGCATGAATTTGTGATGATATTTATGATGTGTTCAACTTATGTGTTTTGTGATGAATTGATATGATGGATCGCTGTCATTGGATACTGATTGTTGATATTTCTATTTATGGTTATTATATGGTAAATCTGATCTTGATCCTTGTTTGATTATACACTATGGTCATGAACTGATTCTTGTTATGTTTTACCTTAATTACTTGTTATGGATATGGAATATATGAATGATCATGCTAACATCTTGAAAAATATGGTATAAAAAGAGGGACTTGGTACCTTTACGCACTTCGGGTGAGCATTCAGATCCATCTGGATGAAGTGTCAACACACTTAGGGTTTTGAGTGGGAAAATAAGACTACAATTCCTCCTTCTACGTTAGTCTCAAATTTAATTTCACGGGATCATATATTATTTAATTGGATTATTATTTTCATTCTTTGGGGTATTTCCCATTATTCTTTCATTCATGATCCTTCATTCATTGAAATATTTTTATATTTCCCAAGGACGGAAAATATACCTAGTGTGGGGTAGTGTTGTGTTGAAGAATTAAGTATCGTATGTGCACGAAGATAGAGAAGTGCACAGAAATTGAACATACAAGTATAAAGAAAGGATTCACGAAGTATTTACATGTAGAAATAGGAAAATACATGACACATCTCGACATTATAGGTGAAAATACATTGCAAATGAGAGATGACTTGATCACCAAACAAGACAGAAATAGGAAAGTGTGGATAAGCATTAGGTGACAATAGGACAAGTGCATTCAAGTATAATTATAGACAATACTAGCATGGATAGAGTAAAGCTATTTATAGTGTATGGGATGGAAATAGAGCTTCTAGAAGAAAGAAGAGTACCTTTGGAGAACCATAGGTTTAAATATGAGTATGGATAAGTGTGAGTCTTAAATCATGCATTATTTGTATAGAAATAGTCTATTTTTTGAATTAAGCATGATCAAGCGGTGATGGAAAAATTCCCACCCTATAAATACATGTAGTGTCCATGTAATTTGTGATTACAATCAGCTACATCTAAATGTCAAGTGTCTGAAAAATGTCTGAGTAGGTCATGTAATGAGTCCTATAAATTCTTGAGCAGTCATGAAGTGTCTAGTATTGTATGGACGATCATGTTACTATTGCATATCTATATAAGTGTTCATTTTCTATGATTTATGAATGATAAAACAACTCTTTCTTAATGTTATGTTTATTTGTCTTTGCACATGATTTCCTTATATGATTATGTATCTCCATATGGAATGCATATTTATGGTGATAATTGTGTATATAGTAACAACATCTTAACAATTGACATTAGAAGGGACCTTGAAGAGCTATGTGCACTTCAGGTGATAACTTAGGCTTCTACATGAGTGAAGTTCTAGCACGCCTGAGTACATTGCATTGATCCTAGACTACAGCATGCAAGTAACCACCTATAACCATAAAACAAACCAAAAAAAACTTAATCAATAAAAATAAAAATCCAAAAGAATCCAACAACCTAACAAACCCTCCCACAAACTTATAACAACCTAAAAACCATTTGAGAACCAAAAGTTATCTATATTATGTCTTTCACATATCTTGTCATATTTCTCTACAAACAAACAATCATGTTTGATCCATCATTTCTTGTTCTTGGGATTGGCCTTTTGCAAGCAAATTTCCATATTATTATCTAACATCTCTCTTCTCAAGTTATCTATTTGTGTGTAGGTTTTCTCATTCTCTGAAAGAGGAGTCTCTTGTGCCCATTTGGATGCATACATTTTGACATTGTCGAAACATGTATTGCTAAACCTTGTTATTTTATGATTTTTAGTGGTGTTTTTCACTTAATACGATCGAATTCTAAAGTCTACTAAAATAGTGAGAATAAATAAATTAGCATGTGTAAAAAAAATTATATTTAACAACCCATATTATATTTATTAGTGATAAATATAATGCGAGTATAATATTGTTATGTAAATGATGCATTATCACACACAACTCATCATATTCAAGGTAGTTAAGTATAATGAATTTAAGAATAATCATAATGTATTATCTTACTGATATGTATTTGTTGTACGTGAGTTTAACTCACCATTAGAATATATATATATATATATATATATATATATATATATATAACCACTCAATATGATTTCCATTCCTATATCGTTTTTGGTATGTGGAAGAATATCATCTTTATTATATACCCATCGATATGTGAAATATACGTTAAAACATGTGAGAATATAATAGTATGCAATACCTAGGTAGTGAATGAAAAGGATTTGATTTATCAATGAAACCTAATTAAAAATAAAACCATGTACATGGGTATAACTTCCCTATATACTTGGTATTCCTTAATTTAAATATTTAAGTGTAGTTATAGTCACTATTTGGTAATAAAGGGAATGGAGAAACGAAATTTTTTCCTTATTTTTCCCAGTGATTTATAGGGATGATGCCGATGATAAATGTGGTAGATCTTGTAAAATAAAATATCGTAATATTCATATTGCACATACAATAATTCTCAGATGTTTCATACGAGACATTATTATTGATATAAGTAGCGATATACGTAAAACATAAGCTCCTACATAATATAAGTCAATCCTCATCTTTAATTCCCATATATATATATATGGTTTAATTTTTAATTAGGTTTCATATGGTTTAATTTTTAATTAGCTTTCATATATATATATATATATATATATATATATATATATATATATATATATATATATATATATATATATATATATATATGGAAATTAAAGATGAGGATTGACTTATATTATGTAGGAGCTCATAGTTTACGTATATCGCTACTTATATCAATAATAATGTCTCGTATGAAACATCTCAGAATTATTGTGTGTGCAATATGAATATTATGATATTTTATTTTACAAGATCTACCACATTTATCATTGGCATCATCCCTATAAAACACTGGGAAAAATAAGGAAAAAATTCCGTTTCTCCATTCCCTTTATTACCAAATAGTGACTATAACTACACTTAAATATTTAAATTAAGGAATACCAAGTATATAGGTAATTTATTACCACATGTACGATGGTTTTATCTTGATAAGTGGGTGTCATTAATAGATTGAATCATTTTCATGTCACTATATACGTACATGCATACTAATTCTACTCTCACGTGTCTTTTTATGTATCTTTCACGGTAGTCGA
Organism: Taxus chinensis; assembly: GCA_019776745.2. Taxonomy (NCBI): domain Eukaryota; kingdom Viridiplantae; phylum Streptophyta; class Pinopsida; order Cupressales; family Taxaceae; genus Taxus; species Taxus chinensis. The sequence continues at coordinate 20,855,409 of CM034157.1, forward strand.
CAAATATATAGATAATGATGAGCTTCTTCCACATACCAAAGGTGATATAGGAATGCACAAGCATATCTGAGAGGTTTGATATATTGATTATAGTGGTATATATAAAAATTAATCTTTTAGAGTGATAAAGAAACCATATCCATCTCCACTTCATAAAAAAAATGCATTCAACACATTCAATTATTAATACAAAACTAGAATCAGAAAATTCACATGGCTAGTCTGGATTAGTCTACGAAAATTTGAGGAACACTCTCATCTTTAATGATTTTTGGTTTGAAATTTAATATGGAAAATACAACGTGAAACCAATAACAAAGGTAGAATACAAAACAATAGGAAGGAAAATAATTTTTAAGCATAGACATTGATAAAAACCATCAGTGGATGGTCATAATTTTTCCATCACATACAAGGTGTTGATTACTTCACCTTGATAAGAATTTCAACGAAATAAAGGACTTGTATATTATTCTCATTTAGAATTGTATTTCATACAACTGTATTTGAAATTGTGTGTCAATGTGTGTGATGTAAAAAAGTGTGTGTGTGATAATGTCAATACTGTGTGTGTGTGTGTGTGTGTGTCATAATGTGTGTGATGTCCTGTAGTGTGCGCGTGTGGTATATACATTGAAGACATTTATAAAATACCCCTTTTAACATATTTAACCTATTTAGAGTATTTACAAATAAGCAATCATCCAAACACTCTCACTTTTGACAAAAATATATGAAACCTCGAGAGAAAGTCCTGTTCTATGCTTATTCCCCCAATAAGGGATCCTCATATTCCAATAAGGCTTCCACTTCCAATGATTGATCCAAGGGAGAAGGGAAAAAAGGGATGAGGAAAAAATAGAAAGAACAATGAGTGAAAAAATGATTAAAAAAAAAATTGTATTACAAATGTTGTGGAAGAGTATTAAGAAATTAGGCTCATGAATACAAGAATTCATGGGAGAAAACTGAATCCTATAAAAAAAACGAAAAGAATAAAATGACGAAAACAAGAATACCAAATAACTAGACTCGGCCCAATTCACAACATAATATGTTCATTCCAACTCAAATGAAGAAAAAAATGTCTTAGAGAGTATGACATGGTTTGGTGCTTAGGTACTAGATACTAGTGACAATCAACATATGAATTTTTGAAATGTATTCTTTGTGGAGATCCATCAGGAAAGTTGTGTTCTTATATACTTGGCAGATAGATCAAGTATGGAACCAAATGGAAAGGATAAAATTAAAATAAAGTGTCTAAGGATTCCATATTTGATTATTAAAAATGTCATAAAACTTCCTTAGTTAAAATGAAACTTATAGTCCTTTGTGCTCATTCCTCAACAAGAGCACTCCATTTTCTGGATAGTGGGGAATTCAGTATCAAAAGGACCAATGACAACATATTTATATCGACTGAATTTGAGGGAAGAAATTTAATAAAACATCGGGGTGAACCATTAGTATCAACGAATTTCTCTCGTATTATTAGAAAAATAAGGTTTGTAAGTATGTTATTGCATGAAGCATTTGGGAATATAACCTATGAAAAATTCCCACATATTACAAAATAAGGGGGTTCCAAGTTTTACTGCCCTGCTTAAATAATAAAAAAACCGTGAATCTTATATTTTGGGTAAACATGTTGGAGGACCTTTTCCCAAGTAATAGTTTAAAGCCGATAGAAAATTGTATTTGGTTCACTCGTACTTGTTATATATTTCAATTATCTTTTTTGGTGGTCACAAGTATTTTATGTTTTTCATCAACTACTATATAATATTGAATGATATATTTTATCAAACAAAATTAGAGACATTAAAATTATTTCAAAATTTTCAACCAATAGTGGAAAATGAAGCTCAATATTGTATTGGGTCTCTTAGGATTAAAAATGATAGTGAATTCACTTTGATATAATTTCAATCCCATCTTCATCAAAATAGGATTAAAAACTATCTCATACACCATCTCATAGTTCCTCACACTCCTTAACAAAATTGGATTAGTTGAGAGGATGAAAAAAACATGATGAATATGGTATATGCAATGCTATATTTAAAAGTTGTGTATCTAAAATTTTGGGCTGAAGTTTCTCAAAAAATAGTTTACATATACAATAGATCACCATCAACATCTCTTCAATTGAAGACTCCATATGAAATGTGGTGTGGTAATCTTCCTTTATACAACATATTCAATTTTTTGGATTCACTTTCTACCAACTGATTCCTAAGGAGAAACAAAATAATTTAGTCCATATGAGTTGCAAATGCATCCTCTTAGGATACTTTGAATCAGCCAAGGAATTTAGGTTTTACGATGATAAAAATGAAGTTTCTTGTTACAAAAGATGTTTTATTTCATGAAACTACAAAGGAAAAAGATAGAATTGATTGACAATTGAGTTGAATTGAAAAATATGAAAACTTTTATGTTTTTAAGGAGAGCAATTTGGATATTAAAAACAATGTGGGGACATGTAGTAGGGAATCATCTTATTTTGTCTTTTCTCTTATAATAGAGAATGAAACTCCTCATAAACGATAAAATCAAACTTCATTATAAAATTAGGAAGGGCCGCAATAATAAAGGCCATAAAGTGAAGGATATTTATATCAAAAAAAAGTGAGGCACCATAGTTACATAATAATATTCCTTAATGGGAAACATAGAAATTGAGAGATGTATGTCTAATGAGATTAGGAGAAATGAAACTCAAAATGCACATGCAATCGCATAACAATCCAAAAAAATCCTAGGATAAATTCAAGATAATATTGAAAATACTACCTTGAATAAATCTCCGGAAGAAGAACTAAATGTCGTGTTTTATTTAGAACCAACCTCATTTAAACAAGCTAAAAAATTAGTCTTGCAAAAATAAATGAAATATGAGTATGATGCATTGGTGAAAAATGAGACTTGGAAAATTATTGATCATCTAATTGTTTTAAACCATTTGGTTGCAACTGGATCTTCTCTAACAAAGGTAAGGATGACAACTAAATTGATAAACATAAAGTAAGGCTTTTCAGAAATGGATATGTCTCGAAGGAAGATATATGATATAATGAAACCCTTGCACCTACTACTAAATGGACTACCATTCAAACTCTGTTGGCTTAAGTAGAATACATAATGTATTTCTAGATGGTGGTATAAAAAAAATAGTGTATATAACCCAGTTAGAAGAGAATCATAGTAGATGACCAACAATATAAGCTATCTAAATGAGAAAAATAATTGTATAGATTGAAATAATCCTAAAGAGCATGGTATGAAAAGATCACCAAGAACCTTACTGAATATGAACTTCAAGTGTTTTGAGTTTTAAGATGCATCTCGTTTTTTTTTTTTTTAAATGTATTGTTGGTAGTGCATGTGGATGATTTTATCATTAGAGGAAATAATGAGAAATACACTACAAATATACAAATAGAGTTGATGAATGGTTTCGAAATGAAATATTTGAATCATCTTCATTACTATTTGGGTGCTTGGGTGTTGAAATAATTCAAAAATCAAATTATATGTTCATCACTCAACAAAAATACATTGGTAAAATGTTGAGTGAGTTTGGAATGATAGATTGTAGGACTCTTACTATACCCATGAAACCAAATCTAAAATTGACATCAAAAGATGCCATAGATTTGGCTGATCTTGTTAAATACAAACAAATCGTTGGAAGTATGATCTATGTGAGTGCAACTAGACTAAATATTTCCTTTGATGTTGGTGTGCTTCCTTTATTCATGAAACATTCTAAAAAAGTCACGAGATAACACCAAAAAGAGTTCTTCAATGTCTAAAAGGAACACATAATTTTGGGATCAAATACTCCAAGGGGGAAGATATCAAATTGTTGGATATTTAGATGATAATAATGTTGGCAATTTTGAAAATAGGAAATCCACTTGAGTATTCTGATCAATTTGGGAACACTATTGATTAGTTGGAAATCAAAAAAGTACTCAGTGCTTGCAATTTCTATAGTGGAAGCAAAATACATGGCAACTTTAGAGGCAACCAGAGACATTTTATGGAATTGAAGTATTCTTTCATATTTTTAAGAATAATGGGTTTCATCAACACAACTCATGGTTGAGAATACATGTGTAATTCACATGCTAAAAAATCAAGTCTATTACAACTGAACCAAGCATATCAACATAAAATTCCACTTGATTTGACATTATGTGAAAGATGACAATGTAAAATTGCTATATTTCCCTATTACAGAGAAACAAACAATCATATTGAGGAAAGAGCTTAGAAGAGAACAAAATTGAAAAGCTTAGTGGCTTGTTTGGTCTCACAACAAATGTACTCTACTGCTTCTTTCTTTTCCTGCAAATATGAAACTTTAGAAATTCATTAAAAAAATCACAAGAAGCTCCAATTTTTTAAATATTTTATATAAATTCATAAATTTAAGAGAAATTTTCAATAAAAATAGTGTCTAGCCTCAAAAAAATGTTTTTTTTTTAATCAAAATGGAAAATGTGAGAAAAAGGCTTATATTTAATGTTTTTACCTAAATGAAAAACACTCGGAGGGCATTTTTGGAGACTCGGAATGTGGGTTGGCACAAAAACTATTCTTGAGAATTGGAAAATAGGGTAAAAATTTAGATCTTATTAAAAATACGAAATCCACAATCTAAACTAGGAAATCAAAGCTCTGTACTATATAAAAAATGGTTAAACCCACCAAAATATAGATTACTTATGACTCACATCAAGTTGAAACATTGTGAATAGAGGAAATGATAATATATATCACAAAGATGCATCATACAGTACATCCACTAATATACAAAGAGATAAGGGTCTATTAATGTTGGTTGCAGTGTGGCATTAACTACACACCTATCCTATTTTAAGCCTAAAGATATGCACAAGTCATTTTTGAAAATATAGTTGAGCTAACTTAAATTATATATATAATAATGCACCAATAATATTGTCATTGGGATCATCCTATTAACTATGAAAAAGTCCCCATTCGATTTCACAAATTATTTGTCGAGAAGGCACGTGAAGTTAACAATGAAGTTGTACCATTATAAATAGATTCTATTGTGCCTTCAACTGAATGTTCCAAGATAAAATAAGCATTGTGGGAATGAGGAGGAAGGTGGACTAGAAACAGGTCCAAGTTCTTATAGCATTTCTATTTCTTTTAGAATGTTATAATAATTTAAATGAGCAAGAAATATTGTATGTTAATGAACTGAAATATATTTCGAAACAACAGATTTGAGGGAAAACGTGTTTGGGTCAGACTAACATTCCAGTGTCATTGATGGATAATACTGAAGATTTATTGAAAATTATTTTTTTATATTATGTAAAGAAAGAAAACTTGCTGATCCAATCTCAGTAAGTGATGTACACCAGAGTTCAAGACAAGTAATTGCAGATTCAGATGTACACCAGAGTTCTCAATCAAATGATTTGTCCGAATATCATGTACATGATTTCAGTGATGGAATGAATAAAGATATTGGTATAATGGAACAAGGAAAAGAGGTGGCTCACGTCATAGTGAATCATTTATCCCACAAATTAGATTCTAAGATCTTGTAAAGACATAATATATTGTTATGTGGTTGACTACATATATTATATGTTATATAGATATAAACATCTCTGTTTTTAATAGTAGATTATAACACATTGGGTAATCATATAATAGGAGAATTTATTTCAAAAAAAAACCCTCATCGTTTATTACATGTTATTTGGAAAATAAAGATGTTTTACAATAGTAAAAGAGCCATAAAATCTGATAAAGAGATTTCTTCTTTTAATATAATTATAAGAGCTATTTAAAAAAAAATCCTCTCTAACACAACAGCTTTGCTTTCTACCAAAAGTTTACTTGCTATGTGTGGTGTTCATCTTCTTTAAATTTGTCTTCCTGTCTGTCTTCAACAGTTCATTTTTGCTGTAGGAGACAACGATGGAAGTTAATTCCATTCAATATTTTCAAACCTGTGAAACCACTCCATACTTTTTCTAAGTTATTTGACATCAATGCCCATTTCATTAAATCCCTGGCAGAGATGTCCTTTTCCTTTGCAAAGGAAAATCAATATATGATTACAGCATTATAACGTGTAAAGCGAATGCATTAAAGTCTCCAAGGTCGACCACAGAAACACTTTTGATGTATAGAAGAGCATCAATTTATTTGACAAGTGGCATTCATAAGTTTTTAGATCAGGAATTTTTTACACAATTTTCCAGAAACCTCATTGACAGTGAAAGCTTTCAATCTGTATTGCATTATGCTGCTGTTAGAAAGGCTAAGCTTACACTGCTTGTCAGCAGCCAATTATGTGGCTGTCAAGTTACAGTGTAGAATGTGGTCACCTGCATAATTTGTCTGTCAACTGCAAGACATAAGATATGATATTAATAATGAATTTGGAATTACAGAGAGGAGGACCAATCCAACCCAATCTCATAAAATTATAGTAAATATGAATGTTCAGTGATTTTAATTTTTTCATACTAACAATCTCTTTTTACGTGGACAAAGTTTAAAAAGTTAGGGAACAAATAATCAAAGTGTAAAGGTAATACGAAATCTGTAGGAATGCATGTGAGGAAATGTTAAAACCGTGGAAAAATTGGATATTTTAAGAAGTAATTTAGACACAAAAGGTAGAAAAATTAAGGTATTTGATAATGCCCCTTCGACAAAATTGAACAATTGTAGTGAAGAATCAATATAGTTGGTATCTTCGAGTATATAATCATCTCATGATGAGTGGTTTATAGACTTGAGCGACTCATTTCATATGAATCCCCCATAAAGAGTGATTTTGTGAATATAAACATATTTTAAGACAAGAATGGATTAACGAGGATGGACAATGCATTTGGTGCAAGTTAAAGTTGAATTCCATAAATTCAACAATGAGCTGCAATTATATATTTATGACAATGAGAAATAACTATTCCGATCATCTCCAAGATAGTTATTCAGTTGACTTTTAGATATATCTTAAGATTCTACAACAGAAAAATTCATATTCTTAGGATTAATAATATATTACGTATAATAATATTACACCCCCCTTAATTAGTAGGGATTATAGTGAGACTAAACATGATTATGACCTTTTCAAATTTCTGACTTCCAAGTATCTTTGTTAGGATAGCTGCTAGCTTTTGCAATTTGATGTGAATCCAGCTGCAAGAGGTTGAAATACCTCCAAAAACACACATAAACAGCTTTGCAAATAAAACCAGGAGTTTCAAAATAGCTTACTTCTCATTCTGGAATTCACACTGATCTATTACATCATTACAATTCTCCATTTATTTCAAGACTACTCTAAAACCCTAAAATGCCAAAAAACCCTAAAATGCAAAACAATTTGGATTGACCCAAAAATTTGGTGCCAAATATGCATTCATGAATTAGGGCTCACACAAAATTTGGACTTATTCTGACAAGCACAACAAAAGTTATTAAAGTTCTAAGACCTAGTCAAAAGCGGAAAAAACATTCGGAGCCAATTTTAGGGCACTAGATGACGGAATCTGAGCCCAAAAACGTGCCAAAATGAGTACAACCTTGTAAGCAAAATTGACCCCAGCATAGTACTAATGTATATCTACCACCCTGTAAAATTTCAGGACGATCCAACGATCGGATCAAAAGTTATGGCCTCTGCAAGTTATGCTCCCACATCACAATTGAACAATGTAGTAATTTGATATTGTCTTAATTTACATAATTTTGAATCAAATGATATTTCATGTTTATATGATTTGTTTGGTCATGAAATATTGTATTATTGGCCATTTGGCATTTGGTGTTTATATGACTTGTTTGGTCATGAAATACTGTATTATTGGCCATTTGGTTATGTCTACTACTATGTATTATGTTTTCGCTGACAAAATCATATACACTGACTTCAATTTTGAATCCTAAAAGAGGATTGATGTTCCTAATTTCTCTAGGATAACTATTGTTGATTTCCCATCATTAAAATCACATATGGATGTTTTTATTCTTAATATCCAATAAGCTTGAAATCTTCTCCACTTGATTATTTCAGCCCAAAAGAAAGTGTTCCCTTTAGATATACAAGAATTCTTTGTTTCTACCCAAAGAATTCCCTTAGGTCATTGCATGAATCTAGAAACAACACCAATTGTAAAATAAATTTCTAGTCTATTTGTGCTGACATATATAGGATTTTCGAATGAGCCATCTGTATTTAACTGCATCTACAAGCTCTAAAATATCATTTAATGTTAGCTACAATTTTTTTTTACATAGGCATGTTGAGTGGTTTATAGTCTGTCATTCCAAATCTGATCATAATTTCATCACCATATTTCTATTGTGTGATGAAGTTGTAATTTTATTTTTGAATCTATTCAATATCCAAAAAGTATTGCAAGTATCTCAAATCTGTGATTTCAAATCATGTCATCGATTATGCTTAAATTTTTTTAGTAAATCTTTTATTTTTTTACTGTGAAGAATAGATCATCCACATATACACCCATAAATACAATTGTTTTCTCAAATATTTTGACAAATAGAGTTGCATTTTCAAACTCAAAAAGCTAAAAGTTTGATGTGCTTAGTGATCTTTTCATACTATGATCTAGGACTTTGTTTCAACCCATACAATGATTTCTCCAACTTCCACACTTTGTGCACTTAGTTGTCTATTGTAAAACCTTATGGTTGAGTCATGTACACTATTTATTTGATATTATCATTTATAAATATTTTTGACATACATTTGATGAACTTTTCATCCTTTTTGTGCTACAAAAAATTATAATGATTGAATAATATTCCATTTCACTATTGCTGCAATGGTATCATTATAGTTTATCCCTTTATTGGAGGTTTCTATGCTTCATTTATCCTAGAATTACTGTGTTAAGAGAAAACCATTCTTATGCATGTCAATCAAGTTTACGTTTGAAATTCTCACCCAAAGTGTAGTATGAGAGTTGCCAAAAACTTAATTTTGTAGAGTGGCACATAATACATGATCGGTCGGGTGATTTAACTAAAAAGACTCACAACCGTAATAGAGAAAAAAACTAAAAGTGTCATTATCAAAACACAATTCTACATCAAAACCCTCTATATCATTATATCTTTATAGAAATGAATTTTTATTATTATTTTTACATAACACTATATGTCATCCATTTACACTAGTTCACCAACAACCAACATGATTGCATCACACAATTCACATACAATCCTTTCTTCCTTCCTTTGACTCTTTATTTCTCAATTATTCTTTCATGTCTCTTCTTCTCGAGGAGTCTTTTCCTAGTCTCACGGTATCCCCTTTTGTCTACCTTAAATTTTTCTCCTTCACCTCTAGTTATCGGTTTTACATGTGTCAGAATATTACCTTTAAATTCTTTTGGATCCCAAATTTTCTTTCCTGGTTTTTAGACACCAAAAATTCTATTAATGCTTCAATGTTTTCACAATGGTAGAAAATTGAATATCATATAGAGAATATTCCTTCCTCTCCTCATTCATCTTCTTGCTCTAATGATATTGGTCTTCCTTCCTAACTCAATACCACACCAAGACCCACATGTGAAGCATCATACTCCGCCAAATATCTTAGTAAAATATGATAATATTAAAGCATGGGCCTCTATCACCTTTTTCTTAATAAATTGCAAATGTTTTTGTTGTTTCAATTTTCCAAGCAATTCATCCCCTTGTGCCACCTATTATTCGTGCCACAATGCTAATGAAAATATAAATGAATGTTTTTTTAAAATTTTGTTAAAACATGGAAATTGTTTATCTCTAGCGTATTTTATCAGGGAGTGGAACACTCAAAAAATTCCTTAATACTTTCTTCATCTATTCTCACACCATCTTCTGAAATGAAAAATCCTAGAAAATCCCAATCTTTTCCACAATAACTTGCAGTTCTTCAAATTTTCATAGAGAAATTTCTTTATCAATAATTCTAGTACCATTCTCAAAATTTATAAGTTCTCTTCTTTACACATACTAAATATCAAAATACATTACTAAAAAAAACTTATAAGCAATTTCATGTTTAACATTTGGTCCTCAATCAAATCCAAGTAGGTGAAAATTTCTTGTTGTATTTTCAGAAGGAGAGGATCAACTGTCTAAATAGGAAGTTCAAACCTTTGTGATGTGGCCCATGAACCATCATCAAATAAGTGGGAGAAAATGGATTTCAGCACAAGTTTCCATCCTATTTTGAGTTACATCCATTGTTTAGTGTAGAATTTATCTACTCATGTTTTTTACCACTCTTGGAAACATTAGATATAGGAGAGAATTTGCAGAGTACAGAGCATAAAATTTATAATGCACAACATTATTGACAATTTGTGAGATTGTTATTATACTAGTCAAATAAATGTGTCAATATATCCCTCTTTAACATGTGGTGAAGGCATGACAGTTGGCACACAAGGGAAGTGGTTCACCAAGAACTAGATTTAGTAAATATTTCCACATTTGATTTAAAATAAAGAAGTTACGAGGCCCATTTCTTCTCAAGGATGGATGAGTGGTCCATATGTTTATTCAAAGAATATTTCTTTAAAAACTAGCAAATGTCTACTTTTTATTTTTTGATATATTTTCATATTTTACATTTTTGGGCCTTTTTGAGAATAATTGAGATCGAAAAATTCCAATCAATACATGAATTGCACATGTCAAAGAAATTATATTGAGGAATTAAAAATATTTTTCTTGACAACCTTTTCAACGCATGTTTGAGTTTTGGGTTTTAATGAAAACTCTAGGAGGTATGACCCTAACAAGTGAACCTACTGCAATAAAAACATAATTTATCAAAATCAAGTTATTTTTCCACTTATTTTTGTTCATTTCTACTTCTAAGGTGCATACATGTCATCCTTATATAATGCATTTTTTTGTTTCTTTCAGAACTCTTCATTTACTATGTTTAGAAACTTTTGACCTTATGCATTGCAAAGCTATAAAATATTTTCCTCAAGGTGTGAAGAAGGTATAGTTTGAGGCATGCACAGTTCCTATAGAGATTTCACTCTTGTATATGCTCTCAAATTTCAATAAGACACTATTAGTTTTGAAATTCATGTTCTTTTGATTTCAATTTAGTATATCTATAATACATTAATCCCCGTGATTAATGCGTTCTCCACCAAATTGCATATTTAATTTGGATAATCTCCTATCAGCATAACATGCATGTACCTATAGTAAATAAAAATAACTATTGGAAGGTGAATTAAATATGAAAGTCTAAGCAATAATATATTAAAATATAAACAAATATATATCTTCACTAACACATATTGTTCCAATTTTCTGATCTAATTTTATTATTTTACCTCTTTTGAATCTTATTCAACATTTCAACCAAATACACATTAAATTTCTATTATTGAGAGTTTTTCCATCGATTTATAGGGTCACCCCAAATCTTTTTATAGGCGCTAAACCTTCACCTAATTAACACTTGAATGTATAAAAAAGCTAGCATTTCCAACTTCATAGAATTTATAAACCAATCTTGCACCAATAAATCTTGCATTCACCACAACATTAACCAATAGTGTGAAATGTGGTTAATGTGGTTATAATGTTTTAGATCCTGAATAAAAGTTATGTGCAAGGATCTCAAATTCCACTTATACACAAAAGTTATGTGAATATATTCAAATAATAATAATAATAGCAAACCAATAAACATGTTGTGTGTAACCCCATTTGTATTATCTATATATCACATGGGATTAACAAAGTCACATCCCGCAAGTTCATTATGTTTTTCGCAAGGACAACCTATAATATATTAAGTGGTTTATGAATGAATGGGGAAACATTTTGTCATGTAGCTGAGTTTACAGCTATACATACATATGTATACCCTGAAAATGATATATGTACTTATACGTAGTTGTAAGCCCAACCATGTAACAAATTTTGTCGCCAAGCATTCATGGGATACTTGACAATTATAACTTATTCTTGTTATGGTATGTTATATGAGATTAGTTTACTTTGTTGTGTGTAATGATTTTGTAACATCGGTGTGTTATTTGGTTGTTGTACCTGTTTATGAGATTTGCTTATCTTATTTATGGTTTTCTAATGAAAGTAAATTTGTACTTAGATGCAATAGAGTTATTCATCACAAATAAATGATTATGATGATTTAAAGGTACTATCCTTCTTTTTTTACCACGATGGGACTCATAGACCGTAAAGCATAATGATGGTCTTCAACAGGGGACATGTAAAGTCAGTGATCGTCAAGGTAAAAGTAAAGGTTGACTTAACGATCTTTTATCAACAAGGTAAAATGCAATGCTTATATAACAAGGTAAACTAATAGTAGTTCTAGTAATCTTAGATTATTTACTTGACTTCTTTAATAAGCTTGACCATATCACATATAATGTTCTATTTGGTAATTGAATGATTGATCACAATATGCATTGAATCAAAACATGTTAGTTTTCATATTGTATTGGACCGATCGTAACTCTAAGTTAAGTAATTATTGATCATGTTGTTATTATTGTTCTTAGACCTTAAAATAAAAATAAAAGGAATATAATTGTTGATTTCTAGAGAACATGGTATTTGAAATCTGATTATTTATGTTTATAAGATCAAACTCCATTAGCTTGGGATAATAACATGATTAAGTAGTGGAAGGTAATTATTAGGCTTATTATTAATGGATGGTATTAGGGTCTCTGCCCATATACCAATGAATTCCTTTTATTTTGGTAAACAATATGGTCTTTGACCATATTTGAGGCTTTTTAATCATTTGATTAAGAATTTGGTCTTTGACCAAAATCGAATTACATTGACTATTTGATTATTTAATTTGGTCGATCAACCATGCAAAGGGCTAAGGTTTAATTATTGTTTTTCATTATCTTGAACATCGTAAACTCCACTAACCTGATTTTGTGGAAAGAAGTTTATGGAGGTGGTAAGTAATTTGGCCACTACGTGAAACTTGGGTACATTTCTAGGTCCATAAAAACATACATGCATTTATATGATTCCTAAGGGAGAAAACTAATAATTGACAATTGTCTTTAGCATCTTTGTTTTGTTTCTTTTAGTCTTTATGTTCTTTTACACCTTACAACCCAGTCAGAGCTTTAAGTGCTTATCTTTTATGGCTTCAAACACCATTTCCCAGACAAAATGCTAGCACTCAGGCTCCCTATTCCTTATGGGAGCCCCTGATCCTTCTCTACCTTACTCACTTCTGTTGGGTCTCTTTTATCTTTTAGACATATTATTTTATTATGGTTTGGCTTTCCAGTTTTCAATTATGAAATTCAACCAAGGGAATCATATAATTAAAAATCTATATGACCAAAATAAAGGATCAAGCTCCAAACATCTATTATCATCACCTTAGGTTACATCCAAAGGAGTCTAAGAGCATCAAAGGCATCCATGTAACACTCATACAAGGGACAAGGGATTATATTTTTTGCATACACGTATAGGAGGGGAAGTTCATTTTTTCATCCACACATCTATTTACATTGGTACATATAGTTATCGCCCACTATCACGTGCACTCGCATAAGGGCTTCCTAGGGCACGATTCTATCACACACACATAAGAACTAAATGGATTTTGAGATGTACTGCAATGATCGGTCATAAGTTCACTCAGTCGGGTGACCATCGGGGTCAGTTTGACTCCCAATATTGCATCTTTTTCATTTTTTGATTTTATTTGGTTTGAGGGTTTTGTAGGTCATCTTATATTGATAGGTTATAGGTGAATTATGTGATCATAGTGCGACACACAAGAAACCAACAATGACTATCAGTGACCACCTTATGACACCAAAAGAAATAGATTCCAATCCCATGTGCAGTCATAGGTTCCTAGCAGAGGTCTATAGCACTCCCTAGTCCAGACGCACTACTCCAGGAATATCTGATAGCTCCATAATTTATTGAGCACAATTGCGATAGTTTGCTTTTCCTATTTATTAGTTTCTCCAGTCTACACAGCCCTGATATGAGGCGTAAATTAGCTAAGTCCTTCTCTCTCTCTCTTGTACTTAGGGCTTCATATTTATACAACTTATTCCTTGTGTCAAATATTCACTTTATTGTTTATTTATCATACCTGACTCTGTAATTAGGGTTTTATAAAATTCTATTTTTGGTAAATCAATTGCAAACAATTCACTTTTCCATCACATCTCAGGACTTCTATCACTCTTATACCAATTTTTTTGGTATACAAATTCACACACAAAACATTCAAAAAATGGTTCTCTATTATTCAGTGTAATATTAAATCAATACACAGGATATTATATATCCATAACCATATTTAAACTACTTCCTACAAAAAAGAAAGAAATACTAACAAATAACATATGTGTATATAAATTATTTGTTATAACATTATATATAGCTAAAATTTTTACTAATTACTAATAATGAATGATATTTACAATGCGGTAAATATATTAACAATATAAATAATAGTGTAAATGTGAGTACTATAATATAATATCTGTAACATATAAAATAAGAGATATCGATGGTGTACAAGATAAGTGTTAGTCATATTAGTCTAAAAGGAAGCAAGTACATAATGTACATAATTGAGCGTAAATGAGAAATTCCAAAGGGACTATAATAGAGCAATAACACATACAAAATATGGAGTCATTTCTCCCCAAGATAAGAATGTAAGGAAACATGAATGCTCATATAAGCATTTATTAATATGTGTGTCCTACATCTAGTAAATATACCTAGTGAATGCATGTTTGTAAATAAATAAATCATGTTATCTAACAAAACAAAGTGGAAAATAACATGTGTAATGTAAATTACCACCAATGCAAGTAAGATGTGCATGTCCTGATATTGTATTTTTTACAAATATTTGAATGTTTTGGTATTATCATAATGCATAGTTATGTGAAAAATGGGTGGGTAGAAAGAAAGGTATCTAATGAGAACCTCCTACGGTTGTGGGGAATTTGTCAAAGGAGGTGGAGTTTTGGGCCTTAATTGTTCCAAAAAATGTGACTCAAGTGTGTATGCCATAGAAACCTTGGGAGGAGACCAAGGTGTATTAGATCCATAAGAAGCCATGTATGATTTAGATGATTTTTCAATAAGAGTATGAGGGGAAAACCATATAGAGATAAAATTTTGAACATGTATGAATTAAAAACTAGTGTATTAATGGAAGGATTATGTGGATATCCAAAATACACAAGAGACTCAATGCAATGAGGGTAGCTTATATCAACCTTAGAAATAGGGAGATACATAAGGCCATCAACAGGTATAAGAGATGATATAGAAGCATTAGGACCAATTAAAAAAACTAATATGTGCACAAAGTAGCACGTGTAAGATTATCATGAGTGACACCATGCATAAAATTTAGGAACCACATAACATAGAGAAGTTAATCGATTGTAATGGAAGTAAGCTTAGAATAGACCATGGAAGCCTTTTATCAAGTAGTAGATAGATACTCAAGTATGTGTCAAGTAGTATGTGTGAAATCCATAATAGGTGTAACATTATAGAGGGGAATATGGGTTTCCCCCAAAGATGTAATAATTATAGAGTGAACATCAGAAGAGATAACCATAGGAGAATAGATAATTACTAGTGGAGTGCATGAAGATAAAGTAGTATGAGTCATTGAAGATGATGTGCTCAATCACAAAATTTGAAAGGAGTGGGATCAAATTTGATGGTGAAAATAATACCTTGGTAAGAAAATTTGAGACAATTATGAAGAGTAGAAGGTATCACATACATAACATGAATCAAGGGACGTCCTAAATGAAAATTATAAATGAGAGCATTGGGCATAACATGACACAGGGAAGGGAGGGCGTGAGATCCTAAATTTATGTGTAATGTGATTTGGAAAAGGGGCTGGTGTGGTACATTTTCAAAGTGATTAATACTAAGAGGAGAAGAGGATTAATCATCAATAGGAATTCCCAAATTATGTAAAAAGGAAACATTTCAAATGTTGAGGCTAGAACCATGATTAATGAGAACACATTTGATCAAATTATTATGGATAATGACCTACACATAAAGCGAGAGACCATTATCAATGATTTTTTTAGGAGGAAATACATTGAGGTGAAAGATATGGACTCATCTTTGAAGGAGAAAGATTTGGGAACCATATCCATGACATATTTAGGATATGTGTCAGGATGAAGGTGGAGAAAAACAAGGTTGGTGAATATATCTTGGAAAACAAGATAACACTTGACATATTAATCAAGAGTGATAGACAAAGTAAGAGAAAAATCCATGAAGATGAGAAAATGGAATCTCAAACTGATGAGAATGAACATATGTTGAGAAACCCTAAATCAACTAGGGTTTAGAAATCAACAAGCCTATATTTATACAACTAGGATTTTATACAACTAATGATCATGGAGAATAATATGATTACCCAGGAGATGGGGAGATATAATCAAACATTAAATCCGATTGTGGGATGACAGATGCAGAGTAAAGACTCATGGTGGGGGCATGATGCATGGGTTTTCCCCTGTGATAATGGGATGATTAACTAGTATGCCGAGAGAAGGGTTGTGCATGAGATTCTGATCTAGAAGGCTATAATGAGGGTCTTTAGGATTTTGAGTGATGTTTTGTTTACGGGGTCTCATACGTCTTGGTTTTGACATGATAAGAGGATATCCAAAAGTAGGTATGCTTCTTAGATGAAATGATAGATGGAAAGGTGGAGGACCGTGAAAATGATAGGTCTCATCATAATAAGAACTTATAAAGACCTAAAATACACCCGACTTATTAGGTAATTTCAAAACTTTAGATGAACTGGGTGTATTTTTCATGGTTGAATATACCGAAGAGGGAGAAGTTTGGACGGTGTGGTCTAAGTGCTAGAAAATTTAAGATTATTTGTTTTTGTAGTTTGAGAATGAATACAAGCCCTGGTCGAGTCAAGAAGAGGTGGTTTTGCTATGAATGTTTCAAGTGGTATCATGGTTATGTTTACAAACTTAGGTGGAAGTGCTGGTGGAGTTGTGCCGAAGGGTAGGAGTATGGGTTCAGTAATAGTATTTGGAAAATATGTGGTAATGTTCTTAGTAGCAAGCAGTGGTTTGGATATTTCAAGCTTGTTGGATTCTGACGTGGATTCTATGGGTGTCAACTTGGTAGGTGTTAAAGACACATGAAGGATTTGGACAATGATTTCATTGAGGGGAAAACTCTGTAGTCATGGTTTTAGGTTCATAGGGTAGTGATGCCAATTCTTCAGGTTTTATTTCGCTAAGTGATAAGGCAGAGAAAGAGACTGGCTCAATTTTAGTTACTATATTAATGGTGTGAATTCTGTTCATTTTTGTTTTCTTGGAAGAAGAAGGTTGATTTGGAAAAGGATGTTTAAATATGTCTAGAATTTGATTAGGAGGTGTGTTTGGATTGTCTAAGTGAAGGCTACCTTTTTCAATCAAGTCTTGAAGCACATTGTGAAATGTGTGACACCTTTCAATGTCATGACCATTGACCCTATGTTATTTGGAAGAATTTATATCTCGATACCAAATGGGTTTGAAAAATGATATATCGATGGGTCGAATGGGTGGAAGTGATATCACGTTAGAAGCAAGCAATTTATCAAAAACTATGCCATAAGATTTTGCTATGGGTGTATAGTTACGTTGTCGATAGATGCCTTTAGTGGTAGGATTTTCTTTAGGAGAATATTTGACTGTGACTGCGTTAGCAGATGATTTAGAATTATCTAAGTTGGGTACTGATTTGGATGGGAATTATACTTTTGGATTCTTAGGATAAAGCTTTACCCATCCATATTCAAGGGCTCACAAATCTAATTTATGGGCCATGGTAAAGTCCCCATCAAAAGTTTGGAACGTTTTAATTTGTAAAGTGGATAAGATATGTTTGGCACAAGCACAATAAAAGATATCATTTATCTCTGGCTGTGGTAGGGTCAAGAATAGTTGATTGGTAGTATCTCTCCAATGGGAGACAAAATCAACAATGGATTCATCTTCAAATTGTCTAATGGCATACATATCATTGATGGTAATTTTATGGGATATGTTTATGGAGAAGTAGTCTAAGAATAGTTGTCCAAGTTGTGTAAAAGAAAATAGTGAGTGTTGTGGAATGTTGTTATACCATTCTAAGGCAGGGATGGCAAGGGACATGGGAAAGGTCTTCAACATGAGGTCCTAAAGATCTATTAGATTATTGGTGCTCAATTTGATCTCACTCTGTTTATACTTGAAATTATTCAGTTCATGGACTCTGTTGTCTTTTCTATCTCCCTGTGTTGATGCGTGAAAGATCTGTCCTTCATTTGGTTTCCATGATCAGTCCTTTCCTTTGGTCAAGGATCACATTACGTCCAAAACTTTTTTTCCCTTCCTCTATCCATGTGGAAGAATTTTTAACTTGGGCATAAAATCAGGTTTTTTCCCTTCCTTCCATTTTTCCACAGTCACGTTTTGTTTTCCCTATCAATCTTTGTCCCAATACCTGTGGAAAAGTGGTCCTTTCTGATTGGATGCGGCTCGGTGGATCAAATTTGGGCCTTATATCATTTCCAAATTCTCTGTCCTTAAAGAAGATTCATTTCTGAGGCAAATGGTGATTTTCTTGCATTTTACGGTTTGACGAGGTGTGTTTTCCCCATCAAATTTATATCTCAGCATCTGTGGAAACGTGGCCCTTTTCTGATTAGATCCATGGCTCGGTGGGGAACTTTGAAACTATAAGGCCCACTTCAACTCAAATCTTGTCCACATGGAGGGTTGGCACTCATCTAAAAATTCACCTTTTGGTTTGGAGTTGCACTAGGGAGACACATGGAGGTTTCTGCTACCATTACCCAGACTTAGACATTTTTTTTCATGCGATCTAGGTACAGCTTGGTCGATACCATGGACACATGGAGGGCCAACACTCATTTGAGGATCTGCCTCTAGGGTCCTACCTTAGCAGTTGCGCTAAGGAGACACTGTGGTGAGCCTACGCACTTGTTTCAGGGTCTCCGCTTTTGGGACCATTTAAAATTTGCGCCAGGGAGACATCGTGGATCCTTGATTCTGGCCAGCTCCTCATTTATACTTAAAATTTTCAAGAAAATTTCTAAAGGCCTGGGACACGTGGAGGGACCGCGACTGTTTTGGGAACTACCCCTGAATTTTATTTTTGACAAGAGCTGCGCCAGGGGACACGTGGAGGCTTCCGCTCACTCTTCCCTTGCTTGGACTTTTCAACGGCTAAGGAAAATTATCTCGGACCCTATACACATGGAAGTGCCTTCCACTGTCCTTGGAAACTTTTTCAACAATTCTTCCTGACTAAGACTCATGGTGAGCCTACGCTTGTTTGGGGGTCTTTGAACTTGATGGCGAACCATCTCAAAATTTCTGCCATTTTTAGGAGACATTATGGATGGAACTTCCACTATTTTTCCATTTTATACTGAAGACTTTTCAAAGGACAAAAGGATTTAGATTTTTCTTGGGCCCAGGGCATTATGGAAGGTTGATATTTAAAATTAGCTTGTTTGGAAACTTGTCCTTTGTGACTTCTCCTTTGGGGAAGAGTTGCAGACTAAGGAAACACGTGGATGGAACTCTAATCTAAAGTTGAGAAGGGGTCGAATCAATGGTTACTTGTGCATTGCATCTGATTTTTCCAGAACCTGATTTAGGGATTTCTCCAAAGACAGGATCAGAAGATTGTGAATACGCACTATTTTTCTTGCATTGGCATCCTATTCATTAGTCTACAGGTATGAGAAATCCTTGATCAGTTCATGATTTTTTGTAACTTACGAAACTTTGCCATTGCAAATTTGATTTAAACGTCACTTTTGTGAAGACAAATTGGTAACAAGAAAAGGTCCTCAAATATTCTTATTTTAGGGGGGAAATTTGGGATGAGTGAGCAAGCAAAATGTATAAATGCAATGAGAATGCTCTTGCAAAAGGATGGGGATTAATTTTTAAGAGAAAATTTGAGAGAGCCCATCTTCCTAAGAGACCAATACGAGAAACCTGTTAGTTTCCTGTATTTTAGATTTCAATCACGTCAAATTGGTCGTGAATGTAAAGACATTGAACAATCTCTGAGACTGTTCATGAAGAAACTTTCCCCTGCTGATGAATCTAATCAATTTTGAGTTATTCTGTGTCAATCATTAGAGAAAATTTGTGTCTTCTTTATTTCAGAATGTCTGCAAGTAGTTTTTTCTTATTTCTATTTCAATCTTGTGTTAAAGTCCCTCTGAATCACATAGGATCTCATCCCTATGAGATTTTAGTGGCATTTACAATTCCATTACGAGAAGAGCCTTCATCTTGTAATGAGATAAACAATTTAAAATCACTTTATTGTCATTTGTTTGATAGATATTTTCTCTAAGCCTTTGAGTGTATCTTAGGCATGAGGAACCAAGGGTCTCTTAAAGTTTAATTGAGTCTTTAGCTCAAGCATTCATGTTAAATTCTTAGAGATTGTGTGAAACTGTGAAAATATGGGCCTCCATTGATGCACACCTTTTGCTTGAAGTAATATTTTAGCTATTCTGAAGCTTTATGTCATTTAGTCTTCCAAATGTTGTGAAAACTCCAAGATTATTTGAGCTTTGAGATTTATTTGTGTGGAAACAACACCAGAATGGTGTCGTTATTGGGGACATGAAGTTGTATGAAAAGTTTGAACACAATCAACAACGCATATAGACCCTAGTAAATGCTTCTTACAAATTTTAAAGTTTAAATACATTGTTGAAATGTCATCCTATGTCCATATTTGTAAGAATCAATGAAAGTTACAAGTTTTGTGTGTAATATTTCTAGTTTCTATGATTTTTTGCACTAGGTTTACATCATCAATGTTAAATATGGGTAAAGGAAGGTCAGATCTGTGAAGCTTTGCATGAATTTAGTGTTGAAAGACATTTTACAAATCAATTTTAGTGCATTTACACAACTAAGGTGAAAATCCTTAGTGGCAACTCCATATTAAATGAATTCTCCATCTGGAGAGGGTCCTTATTTTGTATTTGTAAAATTTACATCTCATTATGTCCTTGTGTTCTCTAAAGCTAATAGGATCTTCCAAGAAACAAAGTTTTTAGAGAACATTCATTCTAAGAATTGCATTCTTGTTCCCCATAGACCCCACACTCCTCATCATTCTGTTTCTCCTGTAAAATCACCTCCCCAAAACAATATGTGCCCAACCCCCACCTAGACCTCCATTTGTTGTGAACACTTTTGGTCCTATAGATTTCAGAGGTATGGCTGGATATCCAAATGCTATGCCCCAAGATGTTAGAAACAAATTGCCTAAATTTCAAGGAAATAATGCTATTACTGGTGATCAACACTTAAAGCTTTTTGTCAATATGATGGAAGACTTTGATATTGAATTTGAGGATGTGTACATAAATTTGTTTATTCATACTCTAGAGGAGTATTCATGGGACTGGTATATATCTTTTCCCGATAACTCCATTAATTCATGGACAAAAATGAAGAATGCTTTTAGATTGCAGTATGGAGATAAAATAGACCCTTGGTTTCTTTTATCAGAATTTGAAAATATAATGAAGAATCCTAATGATCATATTCATGAATTTAATACAAGGTTTAATAAGACCTTGAATATGCTACCTATGATCCTGAGGCCAAGTGATGTTTCTTTTTTAATAAAATACCTTTATGCTTTTGATAAGAAGGTTTCCTATTATTTGAGGGATAAGAACCCAATGACATTGAGGCAGGCCTTCACCATGGCTTTTCAGATTGAAAATAATATCAAGGTAATTGGTAAACCTCCTAAGAGAGAAGGCATCAAGCTGATCAATATAGAGAAGCCTCATTCAAGTAAAGTTGTGGATCTGGAGGAGGTTGTAATAACTTTGGCCAGAAATGTTAAGGAAATATCCTACAAATTGGCCAAAGAAGAGAAGGGGATTGGATAAGGTTCCCAAAGTCAGCATAAAGCATAGGGTAAATAAATATTTTCCAATCATCCTAGAGGTGATCATAGATTAGATGACAAGGGTAAACGACCTATGGGATCAGCAAATAGATGACCCCAACCCAAGGAAAACAAATTGGTGCCTGATCCTTTGAATACTAGAGTTGTTGCTATTTAAGAAGCCAATGAAAATGAGTGGTGTGACAAATATTTCTTGCCACATGCCCCATGTGAATGGATTTCAAAAAGTTAAAGAATCTGATGAAGCTGATGATAACACTAGTGATGATGCATGCATGATGGAATGCTCTACAAGCTCATGGGTACAAGGAGCAACTTTGACTGAAGCTAATCAAGTGCAAGAATTGTTGCAAGTTTTCTTGGATTGCATTCACCAGGTATTACATCTTCTTCCTCCATCTCATTATTTTGAAATAGATATGTACAAGCTTTTGAACTTCTTAATCCTTATTTTGAGGAGCTCCGTAATGATTAAGACTTTATGATGGAGGAATTCCAGTGTCTAGAAGAGGACGTAGCAATTGTTAATGAACGTTGTTGTTTCCAAAGAAAAGGAGTATGACACAAGAAGTAAAGTTCTTCAAAGGGGTAGGACCTCAAGCCAAACCAAAAACCCTAGTTCTCGCCAATATCTCAAAAGAAAATCCAAAGAAAGATGCATCTGGAAAAGGCCTTGTTGGAGATCTCAAATCATAGAATTGGTGTCCCTGACCCATGCAAAGATTGTGAAAAATCAGTTTGTGCCATTGATGAGTTTGTCAATACTTCCTCCAAATGATTGCTTGCCCAAATACATTCCTTATGACAATTACCCAAGTCTTGAGTTAGATCAAGATTTCTATTCCAATTGTTGAGCTTCTTAGGATTCCTGTAAGCACAAGAAAAGGGCCTTTGAGTATTTGGGATTGAAAGAAGAAATATTACCCAAGGCAGAAATGTAAACAATGTTGAGACTCCTCCTACCATTTCAGAGTTGAAAAAACCCCAAGTGCTAGAAGAACTAAGGTGAACCACCTGAAGTATATTTGGGAACATCCTTGGTTGAGTCCTAACTGAATGTAGATCCATTTTTCACTAATCTGATTATTAGGGACATGTTGTTACACAACTATATGTTTGATTTTGGAGCATCATGCAATGTTATGCCTCTTGAGGTCATGAATGAATTAGATATCAAAGTGACAGTAACTTATGGGAAGTGCACTGCAATGGATTCTAGAGAGGTGTCCGTGGTTGGATGTGTTAAGGGTATGATACTGTAACTTGTAGCTTACCCAGGAAAGAACTTAAAACTAGATGTTGTTATTATTGATTGCCCTACAAAATGGGGAATGTTGTTATCAAGAAAATGGGTTGCTAGTGTGGGTGGTAGTGTGCAGAATGATATGTATTTTTCCACTATACTTATTGAGGGAAGCCTTGTAAATTTGTATGGTGAAAAGAAGATGCTACATCCCATTGAGGATCCCAATAATGCTTCCTATGAAGTGTTATACACTGACACCGATGTAGATAACTTTGTTGGGTTTTATAATGGTAAAGATCACAAAATTGATCAATGCAAGTCTCTGAATCAAGTAGGCTCTCCTTAGACTTTGTTGTTTGATGTAGCTTGCTCTAAATTTAGAAATGGTGTTTGGTATTGTTCTGATATCTCCATCTCATGAAGAGTTTATTTTTCTCTTTTAAAATCAAATTTGAGTGCACTAACAATATTGCTGAATATGAAGCACTGTTATTGGGTTTAAGAATTGCTTGGAAATATGGTATTAGAGACATCATTGTTAAAGGAGATTCAGAGCTAATTTTCAAGCAAGTTAGAAAACTGCATGTAACAAAAAAATTAGAGAATGAAGAAGCATAAGCATGTAGTCTAGCTTTTCATTGAGATATTTCACTCCTTTAACATAATACATCAGTATAGGAAGTACAATACTCTAGTAGATAAATTGGCTATATTGGGGTCCAGATTTGAAAATTATACTTGTATCCCCCTATTGTGAGTATAATATTGAGGTATTAACTAGGCCATCTATTCCTGACAATGTTAAACACTGGCAAGTGTTTGAAGATGATGCCCAGGTGCAAAGGTTTTTGTAGAACCAAGGAGAATTTTCTGATCAACGTATATATTGGGAGCCAATGGTTTGTGCTGGTTGATGGAAAGGAGACTTTATTTGGCAAAGACATCATTCAGTTGAAGACTAATACTATTCCCAGAGGTTTGGTAGCACTTGAATCAAACTTTGATAATGTTGATTGCATTGTCAATAGACACATGTCATCCTTGAAGGGATGTTGAAGAGCATGACCTGGGCACAAGGGATAAACCACGTAAGATTTGGTTAGGTAAGCAATATGAGCAAGGAAAAAAAGCAGTCGTATGTCCAATTATTGAATAAATACCATGACTTCTTAGCATGGTCTTATTATGAACTGAAAGCATATAGAAAATATCTTTTCGAGCACGAAATTCCCTTAGAAGCTTTTGCTAAGCCATTTAGGCAAAAATAGAGGCTGATCAATCCACTCTTTTTTCTGAAGATGCAAGAATAATTAAAAAAAATTGAGGGATGGAGGAATCATATAACCCACAAGGTACTCATCATGTGTTGTAAACTTAGTACCTATCAGAAAGAAGAATGGATATATAAGGCTATGTGTGGACTTTAAAAACTTGAATAGAGCATCAATGAAGGATAACTACCCTCTACCAAAAATGGACATTATGTTACAATTGGTTACTGGTTCAGAATTTTTATCCACCTTGGATGATTTTTCTAGATATAACCAGGTAGTTGTGAAGGAATCAGAACAAATCAAGACTGCCTTTACCACTCCTTGGGGAACATATGTATATATCAGAATGCCTTTTAGTCTAATGAATGTTGGAGCCACTTTCCAAAGATCAATGGATGTATATTTCTTTGGCTATATTAATGATTTCATTACGTATATCAATATAATGTGACTATTTTCTCTAGAAAAAGGAGTGACCACCTACAACACTTAGAAAAAATGTTGTTAAGATGCAGGGAGTATGGTATTTCACTAAATCCCAAGAAGTGCCATTTTGGAGTTTAGAAGGAAAAGCTGCTTGGACACATTGTGTCAAAGGAAGGGGTCATGATTGATCCTGAGAGTGTAGAAGCTATCAGTAAAGTCCCTATTCCAATAACTAAGAAGGGAATTCAATCCTTTTTGGGGAATATTAATTTTATTAGGAGATTTATCTCCAACTTTGTTGAACTAACTATCCCAATCACTAGCATGTTGAAGAAGGACCAAAGTATCAAATGGGAAGAAAAAGTTATTCAGTATTTTGTTAGGATCAAAGAAGCATTAAAAAATTCCCCTATTTTAGCAGCTCTAGATTATAAGAAGGATTTCCAATTTTTTTCTTTTACTTAAGAAAGTTCTATTGCATCTGTGTTGTTGCAGAAGAATGATGCAGGAACTGAAAGACCAATTGCCTTTTTCAGTAAGGAATTACAAGGAGCTGAGCTAAATTATACTATCATGGAGAAGCATGCATTTTATTTGGTAAAGGAAACAAAGGTCTTCAGGAAATATATTTTGAGTTCCAAAGTCATTGCTTATGTGCCCCACACCATGGTGAAATATATCCTATTAGAAATGGAGGTTTCAAGAAAAAGATGTCGTTGGGTAAACAAATCATAAGAGTATGATATGGATATCCAAAGAAAAAAATTGGTCAGAGGTTTGGGCCTGGAAAAAATAATGGCAGAGAGCAATTTGCAAACAATTGAGGTAAATGAAGTTAAAGAAGAAAGGCTGAATGTCCTTGAAAATTTGATAAATTCTTAATGGTACAAGGACATCATTTTTTATCTCAAATATCTAAAATGCCCTGAAAATTTGAGTAAGAATCATAAAAGAGCACTTAATTTAGC
The DNA here is from genome assembly GCA_019776745.2 of Taxus chinensis. NCBI lineage: Eukaryota > Viridiplantae > Streptophyta > Pinopsida > Cupressales > Taxaceae > Taxus > Taxus chinensis. The sequence goes on from CM034157.1 coordinate 20,881,406, forward strand.
TTCCCAAAAATATGTCACTACTAATTTTGGGTTAGCTTGAAAGAATCCTGAGGGAGTTCTCTTAAGATGCATTACTGAAGATGAAGCCCCTAAAATAATTATTGATATCCATGGAGGAGTTTTTAAGGGGAATTTTGTTGGAAGAGTCACAACTCATAAAATATTAAGAGCTGGTTATTGGTGGCCAACTCTTATCAAAGATATAACTTTGTTGGTAAGAAAATGTGAAATTTGCCAACGCTTTTCTAAAAGACTGAAAGCTTTAGGCTCCCTTCCTTTGCAGGTTGCATCTGTTGAAGACCCATTTAGGCAATGGGGAATGGATTTCATTGGGGAGTTTTTTTATCGTTAAAGTGTAGGCCATAAGTAGATACACAGATTACTTCACCAAGTGGGTGGAGGAAATCCCCACCAAGAAGGAAAATCACAAAATTTTCATGGATTTTGTCCTGAATTATATCATTTACAGATTTGGGGTACCTGCAAAAATAGTTACTGATAATGTCATGAGCTTTCAAGATAAACCTTTGGTGGCTATGTATTATGAATATGGAATCAATTTGACATATGCTTCTAATTATAATCCCCAAGGAAATGGTCAAGCAGAGTCCAATGATAAATTTTTTTTGAAGATAATCAGAAGAACTTTGGAGTTGAATAAAAGGAAGTGGGGTGAGCAGTTGAAGTTTGCTATTTGGGCTGATCAAATCACTATTAAACGAGCTACCATTTGATTTGGTGTATGGAACTCAAGCCTTATTGCCCCTGCATATGCAATTATCTTCATTTCAATTTCTTCAACAATTGGAAGATCAAGAGGTTAGTCCCTATGATGCTCACATCAATCAGATTTTTGAGTTAGATGAAGAAAGAAGGGTGTCCCATTAGAGGAATGTAAAATTTAGAGAGAAATTGAAGAAGTTGTTTGATAAGAAGGTGACTCCAAGAGATTTCAGTTTGGGAGATCTTGTGCTATTATGGGATAGCAGGCACAAGGATAAGGGAAAACATGGAAAGTTTGATGCATTGTGGATGAGCCCTTATTCAATTGACACTTGAATTGGTGAACATGCCTTCTTCTTAAAAGACTTAGATGGGGCATTTCTTGAGTTTCCTATTAATGGCAGGCATTTGAAACATTTCCTTGATTGATTTCTCATAATCAAGGTATACACCATTATACAATGTATAGTCTTTTAGATTCTTTCTGCTTTCATGTTTTTCTGTTTTGTTTCATCTTGGTCCTTGGTGGCCATTTTGTTGGTTTCTCAATTTGTCCTTAGGGGAGTTGTTTATTATTGTTCTACTTTGCAAGCTTGTTCTTTAACTCCGTTTCCCAATTGTTTATTTTTGGAACTTGGTCTGTTATTTATTCTTCTGGCACTCATAGGGAGTGCCCATCCCTGAGTCAAACCTGATGTTGGTGTTCAATTTGATCTCACCCCATTTTTCCTTGAAATTCTTCATTTTTCAAACTCTATCGTCTTTTATATCTCCCTGTGTTGATGCATGAAAGATCTATCCTTCATTTGGTTGCCATGATCAGTCCTTTCCTTTGTTCGAGGATCACATTAAGTTTGGAATTTTTTTTCCGTTCCTCTGTCCTTGTGAAAGAATTTGTAACTTGCGCATAATTTCAAGTTTTTTCCCTTCCTTACATTTTCCACAGTCACATTTTGTTTTTCCTGTCAATTTTTGTCCCAATATCTATGGAAATGTGGTCCTTTCTAATTGGATGTGTCTTGGTGGATCACATTTGGGCCTTATATCATTTCTAAATTCTCTATCCTTAAAGAAATATTCATTTCCAAGTGTAAATGGTGATTTACCTACATTTTATGGTTTTACGAATGTGTTTTCCCCGTCAATTTATATCTCAACATCTGTGGAAACATGGCCCTTTTTTATTGGATGTGGCTCAGCAGAGCACTTTAAATTCTAAGGCCCACTTTAACTCAAAGCTTGTCCATGTGGAGGGTTGGCGCTCATCTGAAAAGTCACCTCTTGGTTTGACCTTTGGAGTTGTGCCAGGGAGACACGTGGAGGTTTTCGCTGCCATTTCCCAAACTTAGACATTTTTTCGTACAACCAATGTAGCTTGGTCAGACCATGGACATATGGAGGGCTGATTCTCATTTGAGGATCCACCTTAGGGTCTTACCTCAGCAGTTGCACCAAGGAGACACGTGGTGAGATTGCGCTTGTTCAGGGTCTCCGCTTTTGGGCACCATTTCAAATTTACATAGGGGAGACATGTGGAGGCTTTCATTAGATCCTCTCTTTACTTAAATTTTTCAAGAAACTTTCTAAGGCATGGGACACGTGGAGGGACTGCACATGTTTGGGGACCCGCCCCTAAATTTTATTTTTGAAGGAGCGCCATGGGGACATGTGGAAGCTTCTACTCACTCTTCCCTTGCTGGGACTTTTCAACAGCCAAGGAAATCCATCTCAGACCATAGACACATGACACCTTCAACTGGTCCTTAAACATTTTCAATAAATCTGCTGGACTGAGACAAGTGGTGAGCCCACACTTGTTTGGGGTCTCTGATTTTGGGCACCATATAAAAAGTGTGCCAGTGAGACATGTGGAGGCTTCTGTTGGCTCGTTTTTTATTGAGAATTTTCAAAGGCCAAAAGGTAGGTTTCTTGGGCCCAAGGCATGTGGAAGGGTAGCACTTGTTTGGAAACTTTCCCCTGTACTTCTCCTTTGAAGTTGCGCTAAGGAAACATGTGGACGACTCTAATCTAAAGTTGATTAGGGGAAAAATTGATGGTTGTTGTGCATTGCTTCTAATTTTTTTGCCTTTTTTGTTCCAAGACTCCAAAAGGTGCGAATACAAATTGTTTTTCTTGCAAATCAGACTCACAACATAGGTATGTAGAATAATCCGTGCACAGAAACTCATTTTTCAGAGGCATGAATGTAAGCATCCTTGTGGGGGCATTCATTTCTCAAGGTGCTATCTCGATGGTGAAAAGGATTGCCTATCAGATCCAGCCATACAGAGCCACCAGAAAATGATTAAAACGATGATTGTTTACATGACAAAATAAGAATGATTAGAAGTAGTATCAAAACATTGTGGCATGAAATCCCATTCATTAGTCGAGGGTCTGAGAAATAGGATCAACTCATGATTTGTCCACCTGGTATCTGCGGGTGTAAATTTGTTAAACGACACATTTCGAGACAACTTGGTAAGAAGCAAAGGTTCCTCGAATATTCTTATTTTGGGGGGGGGGGGGAGATTTGGGATGAGTGAGTGAGTGAAATGTATAAATGCAATGAGAATACTCTTGCAAAGGATTGGGGGTAAATTTTTATGAGAAACTCTGAGAAACCCCATCTTCCTGAGAGACCATCAGAGAAACTTGTTAATTTTCTGCATTTTAGATTTCAATCATGTCAAGTTGGTTACAAATGTACAACCATTGACAAGCTCTGAGACTGTTAAAATAAACTTTCCCCTGCTGATGAATCTAATCAACTTGAAATTAATATATGTCAATCTTGGGAAAATTTGTGTTTGATTTATTTTAGAATGTCTGCAAGTAGTTTTTCATGTCCATATATGATCTCATCCCTGTGATAATTTAGTGGCATTTGCAATTTCATTATGAGAAGAGCCTTCATCTTATAATGAGATAAACAATTTAAAATCACTTTACTATCATTTGTTGATAAAGATTTTATGTAATTCTTTGAGTGTATCTTAGGCATGAGGAACCAGGGCTAACTTAACGTTTAATTGAGTCTTTAGCTCAAGCCTTCATGTTAAATTCTTGGATATTGTGTGAAACCGTGCAAAACTGGGCCTCCATTGATGCACACCTTCTGGTTGAAGGAATATTTTAGCTATTCTGAAGCATTCTATCATTTAGTTTTCCAAATGTTGTGAAGGTTCTCAAAGATCTGGCATAATCAATTTTTGTAATGCCCGCTAAAAACAACCACTCGAGACCAAAGAACAACCTATGTTTAGTTAGAAAAATTATGGAATAATTGTTTTTTTGTTTAGAGTGTCTATAACCAAGCTACAATACAACAATTGTCACATCCAAGAGTCATGGTCAAATATATTTAACAGTTAAATTTTTCTCATTACTACAAATATTATTTTGACAAGGTCTAAACATAGGGTTAGAACAATAATTTAAAATTAAAAGGGTAATTTCTCACTAACCCACTCTCTAACTAACTTAAAATATTCAACCTAATTTTTCTCAATTTTATCACACTTAAAAACTTCTAGAAACATTCTTATTGGATAGGAAATTTATTCCCCTTTCCAGTGATATAAATAAGTCCTCCTAACTCCCTATATTTCTCGAGTTATGGGCCGACGGGCCTTGGGAGGAAAATTTTCCCAAAAGCGGGCTTGCAGGCCCGGGGAAGAAATTTTTCTCGAAAGATTTCAGGCTGATGGGCCTAGGGGAGAAAACATAGCACTTCCCCCCTTTGAGAAAAAAATTCCAATGACGCCCGCATGCCCGCGAGTCCATGATGGGACCTCATGCCTGAAGAAGGAAAGTTTGCTCGAGTTCGCTAAGGGACACGTGTCAAAATTTTAACTGGGGCGTGAAGGAGGGTCACTGCAGACCAAGAGGAATTTTTAAATTTTATCTTAACAGTGAAAAAAGTATCAAGTTTACCCACTCCTCTTCCGACGCTTAGAGATGCCATGTGTCGGCCAACCATTGGCTGCGGTGTAGTGGGGCGGTGGAGAACTTAGGAAAATTTTGACTTTTGAAGCAGAAGACTTAAGGGTTAAAAGCACTCTGCTCTTCTGCCAATGCCTACGGAAGCCACGTCACATTCGCTCATTAGCTGTAGGGTGGAGGGCCGATGGGGAGAATTAGGAAATTTTGGTAATTTTTTAAAAAAAATTAAGTTTTAAGAACGCGGGCCCACATGCCCACAAAATTGCTTTTCCAAGACAAAGGATAGGGATGTGGGGTCATGGAGAAACATAGAAACATTTCCCAAAATTTTTAAAAGGTTAAGTTAAGGGTTGCAGCAGGGCTGTGGGGAAAATTTTCAAAATTTTCCTTTTTTGAATTTGGATTATTTTTGACAAAAAAAAAGCTTGTTTTGGGCTAGCAGAGCGGCGGGAAACTTCATGACTTTTACGTTTTTAAGGAAAAAAGCACAAAAGGAATATTTTCACCCGCGGGTCTACCAGGGAATATTTTAATAATAAAAAATTGACAGTTAGAATATTTTTGAAGCCAAATGAAGTAAAAACTTTAGAAGGCCATAACTTTTGATTGGGAACTCAGTTTTTGGCAAACAAGGACTTTCTGGAAAGCTCACAACATCCTCTTTTCACATAAAACTTAATAATGTAATTTGGAAAAATATTTAAGGGTAAATTTTTAGAAAACGTTTTTCTGTCACTTAAAAGTGAATTGGTCATTTTAACTTATGAATTTTGTTCAAATTTGTCATTCTTTCTCCTTCAACATGTCAAACAAACATAGAGATCTGAATATGGAAGAATGTGAGGAAGAAAACAAAGGTAAATTTGTTTGATTGATTTGCATTTCAAAAATTGCCAATGTTTACACAGCAAAATACCTGAAATTTTTCCTTTACTCGATTGAAGGGTTCTTTAAAAATTTCTTGAGTGTTTTAGTTTAGTTTGGGAATCATTTTGATATCTTTAAGTCCAATTGAATATTTCATTTATCTCCTATATATTTGCCAGGTTGTTTTGGACATTTCATAAGAAGTAATTTGTAAAGTATACAGTGAAGTAAAAAAATGAAGTTTGTACATTTCAAGAATAGAGATTAAACTATCTCTTTTTCCATGTAATACAAACATTGAATTTATTCCATGTTAGTTTTAAATAGTTTTCTTTCCTTCAAAAAAATATTAGAGACAATATTGCAACTTCTATTTTTTTAAAACTAAACATTTCAAATGAGATAGAGTAGTGCAATATTTATTCATGCGTGCTTCCTTTTCACTTTTACAAAAAAAGATTTCCTACTATATATCAAACAAATATTTCCAATGGAAATAATATCATATGAACAAGAAAAAACACTTCTATTAATTCAAAGGAATCTCTTAAAACTTCTTCCTCATTTATTTTCAAAATACAACATACCAAATGCATATCTTTCTTTTCTGTTCACAGAAATGAATACAAGATATATTCTTCCATAATCAATTACAACTTTCAAAGCTAAAATAGAGTAGTCTTTCCAACACAATAATATACAAGATCATCCACTTCAATGTGGGAAAGGTTACAAAAGAAGTTTCACAAGGGATTGTCAGAACTCTCTCTTCTTCCTCAACTACAATATACAGAATACAATTTCTTCCACATTAATTCAAAATCAAAAAACAGAATATATCTCTTTCACATTTCAAATTGCAACTTTCATAGCCAATACAAAATATCTTTCCATCACAAATAATGTACAAGGTCATCCACTTCAAAGTGGGAAAGTGATACAATAAGAATAATCTTAACAAGGACTGTTAAACTTCTCTTTTTCCTCTACTCTAGAACAACAACATGAATATCCTCCATTTTCTTTATTTCAATTTGATCACAATAGAACAAGGGGAAAGGAAATGCTCTCCAACCAACCAAGACATCCAATGACAAGGGGAAGCCACCCTCTTCATTGGCTCTTGATCCCCAACCAAAATGCAATAGAAGATGTGTTTCAACTCATGGAAACAATAGGCTTCCACAAACACACAAGAAAATTTCACATTTAAAACACATTTCAAAGCAAAACTATAGTTTACAACCATAGACTAAAGACAACTAACAACATTCAGGCTTCATCATACAAGCCAAAGGAGCAAGAAACTAGGGGGGATGTTGTTTATGCCCCCCTAAGGGGAAATGAATATCACAACCTAAGAGAAAACAACCAAAATATGTATCATTTCAAATCCCTGACATGTCCTTATGCCTCCCCCAAGTACCCCTTATTCCTCACATTTCCTTATGCCTCCCCAACCTCTTATGGCAGCCCATAACGAGTAAATAAATGCAAGCTATTTTTTTGTAAGGTGGAACCCAAATACAATCTCCCTCAACACTTATACCTCCCAAAAACACTTATTCCACCCCGAAACTACCCCATAGTCTTCTCCCACACCATCCCTAGACAGTTTACCCAACCAACCAACAATAAAACAACACATTCAAACATTCAACCATTCCTAAGTGCATAAGAAAAGATAAGAGATCATTTCAAGAGCCAATCTCTTACCTCTCCATAATGGAGTTTGTTCCAAGTTTCAAATAATAATCTATCCAATGCAAAACAACCCAAGATCAACAAAACACAAGCATGTAAAAATTCTGCAAACTTTCTCCAACTTACAAGAACTCTAACACCAAAATAAGTCACCGAAATTTGAAGCAATGCAAGTTGAAGTAACCCCAAAACAAGCTAAGGAGTTCAAATTTATAGAAGAGGGAAAATAAGAGGAAGAGGTGGATCCATGTAGGATTCCACTACACACATCCTCAAATCAAACACCAAGTCAACTACATTCTCCAATGCAAAATAAATAAGTAGATGGAAAAATGACATTTTTACTTACACACTCAAATCAAGCCCACACCCCATAAGGAATGAAATTGATAGCATGTAAGAAAGTGCAATTAAGACATTAAACTTGAATTACAAAAATTCTTAAATAAATCTATATTTAAAATATTTAACCATAGGTAAGATTGGTACGCAAATTTAAGAGGTATGGGACAAGTTTAACTTGTCCCACAAGCCTCCAAAATCATCCTCCAAGGACAAATTCGAATTTCAAAAGGAAGATGGAGTGTTCCACACTCAAATTTACTTACAAAACTCTTACACTTGTCTTACACATCACTTACAACACTTAATCCAAGAGCCATCAACTCTAATAAATTACTTTCTTATGACCCATTTTAATTAATTGATTCTTAATAATATGATTACTCACATTATTTACACCCAATTTAAATAATAGAAAAGGGGTAAACACATTACTTAGAAAACACATACAAACATCAATAAAAAGGAACTAAATAAATAAATACACATAACCCTTGGTCACAGTTAAATGTGATCCCCCCATGGGAATCTCTAACAACAATCAAACACACATACACACGAACAATACAATTTTCCATGATGACCTTTTTTAATTCATCTAGAATTCTAATATGGTTGGTCTCACATACCCCAATGTTTGTTGTGATATTTTAACCTGCAAAACACAATACCTCCTTCGGCCTTATGGCCACATCAGAACATCCAAAATACATATAAATATAATTCCAAAATCATCTATATATATGAATCACAACAACATCAAGGCAACCAACAATATCATTTACAATTTTATCAATAACTATACAATCATCAAATTAATTCCATTTTCTAGGTCTAATCAATATATCCAAATATGACATGTCTGAAAACCATCCATAAATATAACCATGTTAGACAATATATCATCCTCAATATATAAAATGTCTATAGTAATCATCATGCATCATATATGAATCAGAGTCAAAAATAATCCATAATATGACATCTAACACCATACTAACTAAAAACTATAATAATGTCCATAATATAGTCAGCAATATCATTATCAATATCAAAAATGTTGAAGGGAAGTGGGCACTACATCCCCCTTTCCTTAGACTTGACTTCCTCCTAGAAGTCACTTGAAAGAGAGATGGGAACAAATGCAACAGAAAAAGGATCACTCTCATTATGGGATTTCTTGGTGCAAACAAGTGTGGGTTCACAGAACCCAAGTTTGGTCCAATGCAAAACTAGTAAGAAGAAGGGAGATTTTAAGGGATGAGTTCTAAACTTTCTACAGGCAAGGCTACAAACATTTAAATCTAGAGATTAACTTTATGATTTCAACAAAGATACAACACATAATAATATAACATGAAGAGTTTAAAAGAGTCTTAAGAGTAATCACCAAGTAGAGGAATAATAAGGATAATTCTATGAGTTTGAGAAATAACACATAGTTTCCCAAAGAATACAACATACTACAGTAACAAAAATTAAGGTTTCCACTAAGGTTAAATTATGCTTTCATAGTTCATTGTTTAGACAAGGATAGTAGAATCAACCATAGCAAAAAATTTGTACGAGAGACATGTTTACTCAAGGTCCCACAATTTGAATTCACACAAGATGAGGTTAATCAACAAGGAAGGACACCTAATTGAGCAAAACATTTACAATCAAGGAAACTATTTATGGAGAGAACTTATATAAGTCGAGAGGGTACAGTCAAATTTTAATGGTAATACTAAGAAAATTCATGACCACAAGGCTTCATATAGTTTGATTTTTACACTTTTGTTTTAAGAATCGAACACACCACACCAACCAAATATAGAGACGTCAACCATTTAGCAAAATAAAAATATATATATATCTCCCCTAGCAACTAACATATCAATATAAGAAGTACTATTCACAATAACACAGTGGGATTCATTTATCTTATTTCCTACTCAAGCTCGGAATAACCAAAAAGAGAGTACATGCATAAATCGTAACACAAGGAGCACTCAAGGTAGCTAGGGAGAAGAAAAAGTAACAAGGGAGGTCCAACTATGGTCCAAAGGTGCATTGTATAAAAAGTGAGAAAAAACTTACGAAAATAACTTATACTTTCCTTTCCTAAGGGCACAGGGGAAAACATAAACAAGGTGCCATAAATAATTTGATGAGAGAAGAGGACTTCCAAAAATCGTTTCATATCCTTAATATATGTTGCCTTAAAATTATGATCTTCTTATGTCACCAAGGACTAACTTAGCACACATGAAGGATTCTTTTCTTAAAACAATAGATAGAACCCAATTCAAAAGGTCATAACTCACACTCAAGTAGCTATGAGGTAATAAAGGTACATCAACCCAACTCTTGCAAGGTAAAAGAACATACACCTAAGAACAAGGGAGTATTTCACAATTAGAATGCATCATTATTAGTAAGGTGTATCAAAATTCTGGGTAGGCAGTAAAAATATATGTTCAACCATACATTTCACTCAAAAGAAAAATCTTACTTATTTTATAACTCAACTAATTAAGTTAAAATTTGTAGTTTCATTTTCTAAGCACATTCCTTTACGAGTTTTCTTAATTAAACTTCCTGCTATTATGACATCACAAGTTTGTGTTATAAGGACCACTAAGGGGGCATGATATCTCACCATTCTGTAAAGGCAGAAAAGAGAAAACGTATTTATTTTACTCCTAGGGGAGGTAGATGGACAAAGTTTTCCCTTTTTCTTTTCTTCTACATGGTTTTTTTTCATTTTATTATTCTACCAAGGTTAAAGCAAGGACCACTTTCTCTTTCTATGTTCCAGTTTATTTGTTAAGCTTCAAGGCCAAATCTCCTCAATTATAGTTTTATGATGTTTGGGTGAATCATCTTATCACTTTGTTTTTTTTTAAATGAGAAGGAAGATTAAAACATATCACATTATTACTTTTATGGAAAACAACATATCACATTTTTAATTCTACAGGAATAAGAGGCATTCAACATAGAAAACACATTATTAATTTTGTAAGGACTAGGAAACAAATAACCAACATGGATCACAAAAATATTTCGGGATTTTTCCACTAATTACAAGTATCTTAAAACGATCCTAGTGGGTTTGTATAAGTTCTCAAAAGAAGTTACAAGGAAGGCCCATTAAGGAAGCATAATTACTTTTATGAACCTACTAAGGTTTAACAATTTTTGTTGTTTTGGCTAAACATTTTACTCACATGATAAGACAAGGAAAGTTTTCAAATCTACACCCATATTACCACAGGATACCACCAACCAAGAAATCAAAATGACAAGGAAATATTTTAACTATAAGAACACCACATACTCAATAGAAAGCATCAAATGTAAGCGGCCAATCAGCTATCTAATCAACATGGATTTACGACCAAGAGTTACAGTTTGAAAAGAAGAATCACATTATAAAATACCACTGAGATTAAATCATCAACATCTAATTACAATAACATCCCTAGTGGCATGGTCCAAAAGACTCAAAGCATCCATAAGTGTCTCCACATAATTCAAAATTAATAGGTCATAGAGTGTTATTCATAGTAACTTAAAAAGTTAAGGAGAGGGTATACTTATTTATAGGTCAAGAGGGAAACAAACACACTTAATTTACACACAATACTCGAATGGAATTAATTATAACTATAATTACCAAAATGCATACAACCCTCAAGTCACTACTTTATATAATGAAATAAGGAAATCATGATAAAACTTAGCATACCATCGAAGAAAACCCACTACAAGGCAAACTTTTCTACTAACATCCACAACCAGCCAAAAGTAATCCGGTCCTAACATAATTCATCAACCCACAATTAAACACCTCTACTCCAACAAGGTTAAAGATCTTACAAGATTGTAAGTGAATCACCACCACTACTAACATAATTCAAACTAGAACTCACAACACAATGAACTCTCTATCTAGAAAATTCAAGCAATGAAAATGTGACTCTAAGATCCTATACACACTCAAGCTTTCGTGCATCCAAAATCAAAGCATAACTTTAAGAACCTAAGAAGACATTCAAGAAACCCAGGGTGTACCCCCATACAACGAAATTTCTGAATGTAAATAGCATAGAACTAGCTCAACATCATGCAAGAAGGAATCCACGTAACATTTAACTAAGCATCTAAAAACATAATGAGCTCCAAGCGACCAATCAAAATAAAATCCAAGAAATGTCGACAATCAAGGAAAGTGGCTAAGTAGTTGTATTGCAAAGTCTAAAAATTCTTGCAAAAATATAAATAACTAAAAGAGCCTCAGAGCTTCTCAATCCAATCATAAAATAAGATGTTGGTCCTTGATAAAGTAACACAAGTTCACGAACATATAAAAAATACAGAAGTCCACATCACAGTCACTTCATAGCTCCTTGTGGCCGCCAATAGGGGTACTATGCCTCAAGATCCACTCTAATGAAAATCATGCAAAGTTGGATCAAAGGTGACACCAAGACCTAACATCCTAATTAATCTTATGGGGATTGAGTCACCAAAGTGAACCAAAACTAAGTTGTCTAACCACTGAAGGAAAGAGGGAAGATTTAGATGATTAAAAAACTTCTAGTTAACTCTTCCTGACCCCAAAACACAACCACTATTGTCCAACCAAAAGAATCATACCATACAATTGATCATTACAACAACTCCAATAAGGAAGGGTCCTAAAAGGGCTTAATGCATCATACAATCAAATCAAGATTTAGGACATGCAAAACAACACATTTTCAAAGGAGAACCAAGTTTCCATTACACTAGAAGTTCACAAAAATCAATTTAATTTGTCATTCTTAGTTACCCAGGTTTTGACAAAATGCCACTGAGTGAGTACAACAATTCAAACTTATTATTTTATTATTATTTTAATTCTGGAAGTTCAAATGAACAAAGTAATGTAATATTTCTTCATAGTTATTACCTTTTCAATTTTGAAACAAGGTTGTTTTCTAGATTTATAAGTGTGTAAGGTTTATATTTCATGTCTCAATTTTTCTAGTGTGCCCAAGGGTCCAAGGTTTGAACCCACGATTTTGACACCAAATGGAATGCCCTCTAAAAAACAACCACTCGAGACCAAAGAACAACCTAGGTTTAGTTAGAAAAATTATGGAATTTTTTTTGTTTAGAATGTCTACAACCAGACTACAATACAACAGTTGTCCCAACCAGGATTTACGGTCAAATATATTGAACAACTTAAGTTTTCTCATTACAACAAATATTAAATTCACAATGTCTAAACATAGGGTTAGAACAATCATTTAAAATTAAAAGGGCAATTTCTCACTAACCCACTCTCTAATTGACTTAAAATGTTCAACTTGATTTTTCTCAATTTTCTCACACTTAAATTTTTTTTGGAAACATTTCCATTGGATATGAAATTTCTTCCCATTTCCAGTGATATAAAGAAGTCCTCCTAACTCCCTATATTTCTTGAGTTATGGTCTGGTGGGCCTTGGGAGGAAACTTTTCCCAAAGGTGGGCCTGTGGGCCTGGGGAGGGAATTTTGCCGATTTCGGGTAGGTGGGTCTATGGGAGAAAAAAAGCACTTCTCCCCTTTGGGAAAAAAGTGCCAATGACGCCCGCGTCGCCACGAGTCCATGGCGGGACCTCCCACTCGAAGAAGGAAAGTTTTCCTAAGTCTGCTAAGGGACACTTGTCCAAAGTGTAACCAGGGTGGGAAGGCGCATCACTGGAGACCAAGAGGAATTTTTAACTTCTATCTTAATAGGGAAAAAAGGGTCAAGTTTACCCGCATCTTTGCTAATGCTCAGAGACACCAAGTGTTGGCCAAACATTGTGTGCGGTGTGGTGGATAACTTAGGAAAAATTTAACTTTTGAAGCAGAAGACTTAAGGGTTAAAAACACTCTGCTCTTTTGCCGATGACTAAGGAAGCCACGCGGCAGTCCCTCATTAGCTGTAGGGTGGCAGGCCAATGGGGAGAATTAGGAAATTTTCCCAAATTTCAAAAAAAAGTTAAATTTTAAGAATGTGGGCCTGCGCGCCCACAAAATTTCTTTTCCAAGATGAAGGGTGGGGATGAGGGGCCATGGAGAAACATAGAAACATTTCCCAAAAGTTTTAGAAGGTAAAGTTAAGGGTTGCGGGCCCGTGAGGAAATTTTCCCAAATTTTCCTACTTCGAACTTAGATTATTTTTGACAAAAAAGAGGTGGTTTTGGGAAAGTGAAGCGGTGGGAAACTTCATGACTTTTGGGTTTTTAAGTCAAAAAGCATAAAAGGAATATTTTCGACCGCGGGACCGCCAAGGAATATTTTAATAATTAAAATTTGACAGTTAGAATATTTTTGAAGCCAAATGAAGTAAAAACTTCAAAAGGCCATAACGTTTGATTGGGAACTCAATTTTTGGAAAATGAGGACTTTCTGGAAAGCTTACGACATCCTCTTTCAAAAGAAACCTTAAGAATTTAAATTGGATAAAATTTTAAGGGTCAATTTTGAGAAAACATTTTGCTGTCACTAAAAGTGAATTGGTCATTTTAACTTATGAATTTTGTTCAAATTTGTCATTCTTTCTCATTCAACATGTCAAACAGACATGAAGATATGCATTTGGAAGAATGTGAGGTAGAAAATAAAGGTCAATTTGTTTGATTGATTTACATTTCAAAAATTACCAATGTTTACACAACAAAATACCTGAAATTTCACCTTTACTCGATTGAAGGGTTCTTTAAAAATTTCTTGAGTGTTTTAGTTTAGTTTGGGGATCATTTTGATCTCATTAAGTCTAATTGAATATTTTATTTGTATCTTATAGATTTGCAGGGTTGTTTTGGAAATTTGATAAAAATGAATTTGCAAAGTATACAATGAGGTAAAAAATGAAGTTTGTACATTTCAAGAACATAGATTAAACTATCTCTTTTGGCATGCAATAAAAACATTGAATTTATTTCATGCTAGTTTTAAATAGTTTTCTTTCCTTCAAAAAAATAATAGAGACAAGAATGCAACTTCTATTTTTTCAAAACTAAACATTTCAAATGAGACAGAGCAGTGTAATATTTATTCATAAGTGCTTCGTTTTCACTTTTACAAAAAAAGATTTCCTACTATATATTAAACATAGATTTCCAATGGAAATAATATCATATGAACAAGACAAAACACTTCTATTAATTCAAAGGAATCTCTTAAAACTTCTTTCCCATTTATTTTCAAAATACAACATACCAAATGCATATCTTTCTTTTCTGTTCACATAAATGAATACAATATATATTCTTCCATAATCAATTACAACTTTCATAGCTAAAATAGAGTAGTCTTTCCAACAGAATAATATACAATATCATCCACTTCAATGTGGGAAAGGTTACAAAAGAATTTTTACAAGGGACTATCAGAATTCTATCTTCTTCCTCAAATACAATATACAGAATACAATTTCTTTCACATTAATTCAAAAATAGAAAACAGAGTATATCTCTTTCATATTTCAAATTGCAAATTTCATAGCCAATACAAAACATATTTCCATCATAAATAATGTACAAGGTAATCCAATTCAAAGTGGAAAAGGGTTACAATAAGAATAATCTCAACAAGGATTTTCAAACTTGTCTTTTTCCTCTGCTCTAGAACAACAACATGAATATCCTACATTTTCTTTATTTCAATTTGATCAAAATAGAACTGGGGGAAAGGCAACACTCTCCACCCATCTAAGACATCCAATGGCAAGGGAAGCCACCCTCTTCATTGGCCCCCGAGCCCCAACCAAAATGCAATAGAAGATGTGTTTCAACTCATTGAAACAACATGCTTCCACAAACACACATGCAAATTTCACATTTAAAACACATTCCAAAGCAAAGTTGTAGTTTACAACCACTGAATAAAGACAACTAACAATAGTTAGGCTTCATCATGCAAGAAAAAGAAGTAAGAAACTATGGGGGATGTTTTTTATGCCTCCCAAAAGGGAATGGGTACCACAACTTAAGAACAAACCGCCATAATATATATCATTTAAAATCCTTGACATGCCCTTATGCCTCCCCCAAGTACCCCTTATTCCTCATATTCCTTATGCCTTCCCAACCTCTTATGGCACCCCATAATGATTAAATAAATGAAATTTATTTCTTTGTAAGGTGGAACCCAAATACAAACTCCCTCCACATTTATACCTCCCAAAAACACTTATGTCTCCCCCAAAATACCCCATAGTATTGTCCTACACCATCCCTAGGTAGTCTACCCAACCAACCAATAATAAAACAACACATTTAAACATTCAACCATTCCTAATTGCATAAAATAAAAGGAACGATAACTAGATCATGCCAAGCCAAGAACACAGATGCTAATCAAACATCACGATCAATAAGATGAAAGCAATTCACCAAAATAACTTTACACAAACCTTTGCAAACAAATGAGCAGTAATATCATATATTATTATGGAACTCAATGAAATACAATGAGAATGGGCCTTGATTATATAGGAAAGTAATAACAATATAAGAACCCATCAAGGTCGTAGATCAAGCCATAAATCATGGAAATAACTAGTCATCAAAGAACTAGTCAAGTCCATAGATTTCTGAGAGAACTAGACATCAAGGATCTAGTCCATACTATAGATCAAGGAAAGAACTAGTCCATACTATAGATCAAGGAAAGAACTATACCTACCAACTAGATAATATCTCCTAATATCTAAATAAATAAAAATAAATATCCACACATATAAGTGGGTGAGGATAAATACAATAAAGGTAAATAATGTACCTAGGTGAACATGAGCTAAGGTAAATACTTACTCTATAATAAAAAAAATATAAGAGATCATTTCAAGAGCCAAGATTTTACCTCTCCATAATGGAGTTTGTTCCAAGTTTCAAACAACAAGCTCTCCAATGTAAAACAACCCAAGATCAACAAAACAAAAGCATGTAAAAGTCTACAAACTTTCTCCAACTTGCAAGAGCTCCAACACCAAAAGAAGTCACCGAAATTTGAAGTGATAAAAGAGAAGCAACCCCAAAACAAGCTAAGGAGTTTGAATTTATAGAAGAGGGAAGAGAAGAGGATGAGGTGGATCCATGTAGGATGCCACTTCACACATCCTCAACTCTAACACCAAGTCAAATTCATTCTCCAATGCACAATAAATAAGTAGGTGGAAAAATGAAAATTTTACTTACACATTCAAATTGAGCCCACACCCCACAAGGACTGAAATTGAAAGCATGTAAGAAAGTGCAATTAAGACATTCAACTTCACTTACAAAAATGCATAAAGAAATCTATATTTAAACTCTCCAAACATAGGTAAGGTTGGTATGTAAATTTAAGAGGTATGGGACAAGTATAACTTGTCCCACACGCCTCCAAAATCAGCCTCCAAGGAAAAATTTGAATTTCAAAAGGAAGATGGAGTGTTACACAATAAAATTTACTTACACAAGTCTTACACATGTCTTACACATCACTTACAACACTTAATCCAAGAGCTATCAACTCTAATAAATGCAATCTTATGACCTATTTTAATTAACTGATTCAATAATATGATTACTCACAATATTTACACCCAATTTAATTAGATAGAAAAGGGGAGCACATTACTTAGAAATCACATACCAACTTAAACAAAGGAGCCACATAAAATAAATACACATAACCCCTTGGTCACATTTAAAAGGTTATCCCCCATGGGAATCCCTAACAAATACACACAAACAATACAAGTTGCCATGGTGACCTTGTTGAATTCATCTATAATTCTAATGTTGTTTGTCTCCAATACCCCAATGTTTGTTGTGATATTTTAACCTGCAAAACACAATACCTCCTTCAGACTCATGGCCACATCAGAACATCCAAAATACATATAAATATAATTCCAAAATCATCTATATATGTGAATCACAACAACATCAAGGCAACCAACAATATCATTTACAATTTTATCAATAATTATACAATCATCAAATTAATTCCATTTTCTAGGTCTACTCAATACATCCTAATATCACATGTCTGAACAACATCCATAAATATAACCATGTCAGACAGTACATCAGCCTCAATATATAAAATGTCTCTAGTAATCATCATGCATCATATATGAATCAGAGTCAACAATAATCCATAATCTGACATCCAACACCATACTAAATCAAAACTATAATAATTTCCATAATATAGTAAGCAGTATCATGATAAATATCAAAAGTGTCGAAGGGAAGTGGGCACTACATCCCCCTCCCCTTAGACTCGAATTTCTTTTGGAAGTTACTGTAAAGAGAGATAGGAACAAATGCAATAGAAAAAGGATCACTCTCATTATGGGATTTATTGCTTCAAACAAGTGTGGGTTCACAGAACCCAAGTTTGGTCCAATTTAATTCAACAAGAAAATGGGAGATTGTAATGGATGATTTCTAAAGTTTCTGTATGCAAGGCTACAAACATTTAAATTTAGAGATTAACTTTATTATTTTAACAAAGATACAACACATAACAATATAACATGAAGAGTTTAAAAGAGTCTTAAGAGTAACCACCAAGTAGAGGAATAATAAGAATAATTCCATGAGTTTGAGAAAGACGACATATTTTCCCAAAGAATACAACATACTACAATAACAAAAATTAAGGTTTCCACTAAGGCTAAATTATGATTTCATAGTTCATTGTTTAAACAAGGCTAGTAGAATCATCCATGGTCAAAATTTTGTATGAGAGACATGTTTACTCAAGGTCCCACAATTTGAGGTCACATAAGATGAGGTTAATCAACAAGGAAGGACACATAAATCAGAAAAAACATTTACATTCGAGGAAACTATTTACGGAAATAACTTACATAAGTTGAGAGGGTACAATCAAATTTTAATAGTAATACTGCGAAAATTCATGACCACAAGGTTTCCTATAGTCTGATTTTTACACTTTTGTTTTAAGAATCGAACACACCACACCAACCAAATCTAGAGATGTCAACCATTTAGCATAAGAAAAATATATATATCTCCCCTAGCAACTAACATATCAATATAGGAAGTACCATTCACAATAACATGGTGGGATTCATTTATCTTATTTCCTAATCAAGATTAGAATAACCATAAAGAGAGCACATGCATAAATCGTAATACAAGGAGCACTCAAGGTAGCTAGGGATAAGAACAAGTAACAAGGGAGGTCCAACTATGGTCCAAAGGTGCATTGTACTTAGAAAGTGAGTAACAAATTACAAAAATAACTTGTACTTTCCTTTCCTAATAGCATAGGGGAAAACATCAACAAGGTGCCATAAACAATTTGATGAGAGAAAAGGACTTCCCAAAATTGATTCATATCCTTAACATATGTTGACTTAAAATTACAATTTTCTTATGTCACCAAGGACAAACTCAGCACACATGGAGGATTCTTTTCTTAAAAAAATAGATAAAACCCAATTCAAAAGGTCATAACTCACACTACACTAACTGTGAGGCAATAAAGGTACATCAACCCAACTCTTGCAAGGTAAAAGCACATACACCTAAGAACAAGGGAGTATTTCACAATTAGAATGCATCATTATTAGTAAGGTGTATCATAATTCTGGGTAGGCAATAAAAATATAGGTTCAACTATACATTTCACTCAAAAGAAAAATCTTACTTACTTTACAACTCAACTAATTAAGTCAAAATTTGTATTTTTGTTTTCTAAGCACATTCCTTTATGTGTTTTCTTAATTAAACTTCCTCCTATTATGACATGACAAGTTTGTGTTATAAGGACCACTAAGGGGGCATGATATATTGCCATTCTGTAAAGGAAGAAAAGAGAAACAATATTTATTTTACTCCTAGGGGAGGTAGATGGACAAAGTTTTCCCTTTCTGTTCTTCTACATGGCTTTTTTTTTCATCTCTTAATCTACCAAGGTTAAAGCAAGGACCACTTTCTCTTTTTATGTTCTATTTATTTGTTAAGCTTCAAGGCCAAATATCCTCAATTATAGTTTTATGATGTTTGGGTGAGTCATCTTATCACTTAATTTTTTTTTTAAATAGAAGGAAGATTAAAACATATCACATTATTACTTTTATGGAAAACAACATATCACATTTTTAATTCTAAAGGAATAAGAGGCATTCAACATATCAAACACATTATTAATTTTGTAAGGACTAGGAAACAAACAACCAACATGGATCACAAAAGTATTTCAGTATTTTTCCACTAATTACAAGTATCTTAAAACATTCCTAGTGGGTTTGTACAAGTTCTCAAAAGAAGTTACAAGGAAGGCCCATTAAGGAAGCATAATTGCTTTTATGAATGTACTAAGGTTTAACAATTTTTGTTGTTTTGGCTAAATAGTTTACTCACATGATAAGACAAGGAAAGTTTTCAAATCTACACCCATATTACCACAAGATACCACCAACCAAGTAATCAAAATGACAAAGAAATATTTAACTATAAGAACACCATATACTCAATAAAAAGCATCAAATGTAAGCATCCAATCACCTATCTATTCAATATGGCTTTACGACCAAGAGTTACAGTTTGGCAAGAAGAATCACATTATAAAATACCATTGAGAATAAATAATCAAGGTCTAATTACACTAACATCACCAATGGCATGGTCTAAAAGACTCAAAGCATCAATAAGTGTCTCCACGTAATTCAAACTTAATAGGTCATATATTGTTATTCATAGTAACTTAAAAGTTTAAGGAGAAGGTAGAATTATTTATAGGTCAAAAGGGAAACAAACACACTTTACTTACACTAAATACTCGAATGGAATTAATTCTAACCATAATTACCAAGATGCATACAACCCTCAAGTCACTACTTTATATAATGAAATAAGGAAATCCCAATAAAACGAGCATGCCATGGAAGAAAAGCCACTACAAGACAAAAAAATTTCCACTAACATCCAAAGCCGGCCAAAAGCAATCCAATCCTAACATAATTCATCAACCCACAATTAAACACCTCTACTCCAACGAGGTTCAAGATCTTACCAGATTCTAAGAGAATCACCACCACTACTAATAGAATTCCAACTAGAACGCACAACACAATGAAATCTCTATCTAGCAAGGTCAAGCAATGAAAAATTCACTCTAATATCCTAGACACACTAAAGGTTCCATGCATCCAAAACCAAATATGAAGTTTAAGCACCTAAGAAGACAATCAAGACACCCAGGGTGTACCCAGATACGACGAATTGTCTGAATGCAAATAGCATAGAACCAGCTCAACATCATGCAAGAAGGAATCCATGTAATGTTTAGCTAAGCATCCAATAACATAATGAGCTCCAAGCCACCAATCAAAATAAAATCCAAGAAATGTCGATAATCAAGGAAAGTGGCTAAGTAGCTGTATTGCAAAGTCTGAAAATTCTCACAAAAAATATAAATAACTAAAACAGCCTCAGAGCTTCTCAATCCAATCATAAAATAAGATTTTGATCCTTGATAAAGTAACACAAGTTCATGAACATATAAAAAAATATAGAAGTCCACATCACAGTCACTTTGTAGCCCCTCATGGCCACCAATAGGGGTACTATGCCTCAAGATCCACTCTAATGAAAATCATGAAAAGTTGGATCAAAGGTGACACCAAGACCTAACATCCTACTTACCTTATGGGGATTGAGTCACCAAAGAAATCTAAAATTAACTTGTCTAACCACTCATGGAAAGAGGGGAGATTTAGATGATTAAACAACTTCTAGTTAACTCTTCTCGACACTAGAAAACAACCACTATTGTCCAACCACAAGAATCACACCATACAATTTATCATTCGAATAACTCCAATAAGGAAGGGTCTCAAAATGGTTTAACACATCATACTATCAAATCAAGATTTAGGACTTGTAAAACAACACATTTTCAAAGGAGATCCAAGTTTCCACTACACTAGAAGTTCACAAAAATAAATTTAATTTGTCATTCTTAGTTACTTGGGTTTTAAAAAAATGCCACTGAGTGAGTACAAAAATTCAAACAACTTATTATTTTATTATTATTTTAATTCTGGAAGTTCAAATGAACAGAGTAATGTAATATTTCTTCATAGTTATTTCTTTTTCAATTTTGAAACAAGGTTGTTTTCTAGATTTAAAAGTGTACCAGGTTTGTAGTTCATGTCTCAAGTTTTCTAGTGTACCCAAGGGTCCAAGATTTGAACCCCACGGCTTTGATACCAAGTGTAACGCCCGCTAAAAACAACCACTCGAGAGCAAAGAACAACCGAGGTTTAGTTAGAAAAACTATGGATTTTTTTTTGTTTAGACTGTCTACAACCAGGCTACAATAAAATAGTTGTCCCAACCAAGATTCATGGTCAAATATATTTAGAAACTAAATTTTTCTCATTACAACAAATATCAAATTCACAAGGTCTAAACATAGAGTTAGAACAATCATTTAAAATTAAAATGACAATTTCTCACTAACCCACTCTCTAACTGACTTAAAATGTTCAACCTGAACTTTCTCAATTTTCTCACACTTAAAATTTTTTGGAAACATTTCCATTGGATAGGAAATGTCTTCCCATTTCTAGTGATATAAAGAAGTCCTGCTAACTCCATATATTTCTCGAGTTATGGGTCGGAGGGCCTTGGGAGGAAAATTTTCCCAAAGGCGGGCCTACAGGCCTGGGGAAGAAATTTTGCCAATTTTGGGCCAACGATCCTGGGGGAGAAAACAAAGAACTTTTCCCCTCTGGGAAAAAAGTTCCAATGATGCCCACATTCTTGTGATTCTGCGGCAGGACCTCATGCCCAAAGAAGAAAAGTTTACCCAAGTCCGCTAAGGGACACATGTCCAAAGTTTAACCGGGGCGAGAAGGTAGGTCACCGGAGACCAAGAGGAATTTTTGGACTTTTGTCTTAATAGGGAAAAAAGGATCAAGTTTACCCACATCTCCACTGACACTTAGAGATGCCACATGTTGGCCAACCATTGGTTGTGGTGTGATGGGGCGGCAGAGAACTCGTGAAAAATTTGACTTTTGAAGCGGAAGACTTAAGGGTTAAAAGCACTTCGCTCTTCCGCCGATGACTAAGGAAGCCACGTGGTAGTACCTCATTAGCTACGGGGTGGTGGACCAACAAGGAGAATTAGGAAATTTTTTCCAAATTTCAAAAGAAAGTTAAGTTTTTAGAATGCGGGCTTGTGTGCCCGCAAAATTGCTTTTCCAAGACAAAGGGTGGGGATGCAGGGCTGCGGAGAAACATAAAAACATTTCCCAAAAGTTTTAAATGGTTAAGTTAAGGGTTGCGGGCCCGCGGGGAAAATTTTCCAAATTTTTATTTTTCGAACTTAGATTATTTTTGACAAAAATATATGGTTTTGGGCCAACGGAACAATGAGAACTTCATGACTTTTGTGTTTTTAAGTCAAAAAGTGCAAAAGGAAGATTTTCGCCCGTGGGTCCACTAGGGAATATTTTAATAATAAAAATTTGATAGTTAGAATATTTTTGAAGCAAAATGAAGTGAAAACTTCAGAAGGCCATAAATTTTAATTGAAAACTTGGTTTTTCGAAAACGAGGACTTTCTGGAAAGCTCACAACGTCCTCTTTGCAAAGAAACCTTAAGAATTTAATTTGGATAAATTTTTAAGGGTCAATTTTGAGAAAATGTTTTGATGTCACTTAAAAGTGAATTGGTCTCTTTAACTTATAAATTTTGTTCAAATTTTTCATTCTTTCTCCTTCAACATGTTAAACAAACATGGAGATTTGTTATGTTTGTGGAGCTTGTTTTCATGTTAGAGTGTGGTACACCTTCTATGTGTTACACTCGGGTATTTTTACAGCGGTCCCGCTCGCTGTTGAGCGGGTCAGGGGGGTGAAGCCCCCCTGATCAAGGGGGTTTGGGGGTGAAGCCCCCGAAGAAAATTTTCATGGGTGGTTTATTAACCCATGGGTAATGGGTAACCGTTATGGGCTGTTTTTGGGCCCATGGTTTTTTTTGGTACCCATTGTTTTGATACCCACGGTTTTTTGCCCATGGTTTTGATACCCATGGTTTTGTATCAAACTGCTTAAGCAATTGTCTATTTATATGGTCTTATGCATATGATAGATAGACAAGCAAATGTATTGCAGATGTGCTTTGAATTCGGGTGTGAATTCTATAGAGTTTGTTGAGCATAGCTCCAAACGGATCTGGGTATTGTATTGAGAGAGTGGAGGCTTGTAATAAAATCTGAGCAAGTGATTCTTGGTGGACGTAGCCCAAATTGGGTGAACCACGTTAAATATTGTCTCTCTGTGTTGTGTTATTTATTCTGCACTTTTATTTGAGATCTGTAATATTTTCTGCATATTAGTTTCTATTGTTGTGATTCTGTAAGGGATTATTCCACATATTTTATCTCTTATTTCCTAACAATTGGTATCAGAGCCTGAGTTTGGTTTGCTGAAGTGTTGAATCATAGGGAAATTTTTTAGCTTGAGTGGGAGCTATGGTAGATGATGGAAGATCTAGGGTTGATAAATTCAATGGGCAGAATTTCAGTCTTTGGAAGATGCAGATGGAAGATTACCTTTATCAGAAGGATCTTTATACTCCACTATCTGAGAAGGTGAACAAACCCTCGAGTATGACAGATGTGGAATGGGATTTGTTGGATAGGAAGGCACTTGGAATGATCTGGTTGTGTCTTGCATCTTCGGTATTATTTAATGTTTCAAAGGAAAAGACTGACAAAAGATCTAATGGATGCATTAGGGAAGTTGTATGAAAAACCCTCTGCCTCTAACAAGATATTTTTAATGAAAAAGTTGTTTAATATGAAGATGTCTAAGAATAGTTCAGTAGCAGATCATTTAAATGATTTCAATATGGTTGTGAATATGGTAGCTTTGGTTAGAATAGAATTTAATGAAGAAGTTACGGCTTTATTAATTTTGTGATCTTTACCCTAAAATTGGAAAGCCTGCTAATGGCGGTAAGCAACTCGGTTCCAGCTAACTCAAAGTTGAAGTTTGAGGATGTTGTAGGGGTGATTCTAAGTGAGGAAATGTGAAGAAAAAGCTCTGGGGAATCTTCTACTTCAGGGAATGCTTTGACAGTGGAAACTAGAGGGAGATAGAAGAATAGAGGAAACCATGGAAAATCGAAAGATCGGGAAAGGTCAAAATCCAAGAGCAAGATTGTATGTTGGAACTGTGGAAAGTTTGGGCATGCAAAGAAGGACTGTTGGGAGCTTCGAGACAAGAAGAAACAACAGGAAGAAAACAAGGAGGCAAATGTGGCATCGGGTAATGTATGTCAGGATGCTTTGATTCTTTCTTTGCATAATATTACTGAATCTTGGGTTTTAGATTTAGGGGCTTCTTTTCATGCTACTCCACATAGGCATTATTTTGTTGATTATGTTCAAGGAGATTTTGGGCATGTTTTTCTTGGTGATGATGAGCCTTGCAGTATAGTTGGAAAAGGTTATTATTCAGGTTAAGATGCAGAATGGGAATACATGGCTATTGAAGGATGTCAGACATGTGCCTACATTAAGGAGAAATTTGATATCGGTGGGGCAATTGGGAAGTGATGGTTGTACTGTGATATTTACAGCTAACTCTTGGAAGGTTACCAAGGGTGCTCTTGTGGTGGCAAGAGGTAAGAAGGTTGGAACCTTGTATTTATCCACTGATAGTACTAATGATTGTAATCTTGTGGCTTCAGATGTAGATACAACATTATGGCACTATAGGCTTGGTCATATGAGCCATAAGGGCATGGACATCATAAAGAAGAATTTTCCTAGATATACAGAAACAAGTTTGGATTTCTGTGAGAACTGCATATATGGGAAATAGAAGTGAGTAAGGTTTCTCAAGGTTGGACCTACGAAGAAAGAGAGTAAGTTAGAGCTGGTACATTCTGATGTGTGGGGGCCAGCTCAGGTATCATCTCTTGGGGGTTCAAGTTATTATGTTACTTTTATTGATGATGCAACAAGGAAAGTTTGGGTTTATTGTATTAGAAACAAATCTGATGTATTTGATACTTTTGTTAAATGGAAAGCCTTGGTAGAGAATGAAATAGGTCTTAAGTTAAAATGTCTCAGGTCAGATAATGGAGGGGAGTATTGCAGTAATGAATTTGATGATTATTGTTCTAAGAATGGAATCCATAGGAAAAAGATGGTTCTAGGAACTCCACAGCAGAATGGGGTATCAGAAAGGATGAACAGAACAATAATGGAATGTGCTAGGAGCATGAGGATACATGTAGGACTGCCTCTTTCTTTTTGGGTAGAAGTGGTGAGCACAACTGTGTACTTGATAAACAGAGGACCCTCAAGTGCCTTGGATGGAGGCATACCTGAGGAGGCTTGGTATGGTAAGAAAGTTGATTATTCATTTCTTAGAGTCTTTGGATGTGAGGTGTTTGTTCATATAGACAAGGATGATAGGACCAAGCTAGAGGCTAAATCAGAAAAAATGTACTTTCATTGGTTATGGTGGTGATGAATTTGGATATAAATGTTGGAGTATTAAGGACAAGAAAATCATTCGATCTAGGGATGTGGTCTTTAATGAGAAAGTCATGTATAAGCAGCAGTTGCAGGAAAATAGGGAAGAATCCAAGAAAGAATATGCAGTGGTAGAGGATCTTCCAGAATGGGAAAGTGACACATGAATCAGTTCAGGAACCCCCTCAACAGGAACCCCAAACTCCTATATTGAGGAGGTCTTCTAGGGTAAGAAGAGAACCTAAACATTTTTCTCCTTCTCTTTATTATTTATTACTCACTGATAGTGGAGAGATAGAGAAATTTAATGAAGCAATGAAGGTAGATGCTAGGAAGAAGTGGGAGCAAGCCATGGATGAGGAGCATAAGTCTCTCATGGAGAACCAGACTTGGGATTTGGTGAAGCTACCGGAAGGTAAAAGAGCATTTCAGAACAAGTGGGTGTACAAAGTTAAAGATGAAGAAGGAGGAAAGAAAATATATAAGGCCCGGTTGGTGGTCAAGGAGTTTACACAAAAACAAGGTATAGATTTTGATGAGATTTTTTCTCATGTAGTAAAAATGACTTCTATCAGAACTATTCTAGGAATAGTGGCAATAGAATACTTGCACTTAGAATAGTTAGATGTAAAGACTACATTTCTCCATGGTGATTTGGAGGAGGAGCTATATATATGCAACATCCAAAAGGATATGAAGTCAAAGGTAAAGAGGAGATGGTGTGCAAACTGAAGAAGAGCTTGTATGGCTTGAAACAAGCTCCACGTCAATGGTATAAGAAGTTTGATAGCTTCATGATGGAGCAAGGTTATATTAGATGTCATTCTGACCATTGCGTGTATACAAAGAAATTTGAGGATGGAAGTTATATTATCCTGTGTTTGTATGTTGATGACATGTTGGTTGCAGGTAAAAACATGCAGGAAATAAAAGTACTCAAGAAACAGCTAAGTGAATCCTTTGATATGAAGGATTTGGGGGTAGCCAGACAAATCCTTGGTATGAGGATAACTCGGGATAGGAAGGAATTCTGGAAGCTGAATTTATCTCAGGAAGAGTACATTAAGAAGGTATTGGATAGGTTTAACATGTAGGATGCTAAACCAGTTGGGACTCCTTTGGCAGGCCATTTTAAGTTATCAAAGGAGCAGTGTCCCAAGATAGAGCAGGAAAGAAACCAGATGTCCAAGGTACCTTACTTATCAGCGGTTGGACAGTTTGATGTATGCTATGGTGTGCACTAGGCCTGATATTGCCCATGTAGTGGGAGCTGTGAGTAGATTTATGAGTGATCCAGGTAAAGAGCATTGGCAAGCAGTAAAGTGGATCCTTCGGTATTTGAGAGGGACCATGGGGATAGTTTTGTGCTACAGTGGATCAGACACCACTTTACAAGTGGTTATGTAGATTCAAACATGGCTGGAGATGTTAGACAACAGGAGGAGCATGACAGGTTATATTTATACTGTAGGTGGGATAGCAGTGAGCTGGATTTCATGACTACAGAAGCTGGTGGCTTTATCAACCATGGAGGCTGAGTATGTTGCTGCCACAGAGGCAAGCAAAGAGATGATTTGGTTACAACAATTACTTGAGGAGTTGGGGCATAAGCAGAAGGAATGTAAGCTGCATAGTGATAGTTAGAGTGCTATACACCTAGCTAAGAACTCTTCTTTCCACTCCAGGATGAAGCATATACAGTTGAGATATCACTTCATCAGGACAACTTTGGAAGAAGATAAGTTGAAGTTGGAGAAGATTCATACCAGTCAGAATCCTGTAGACATGATGACCAAGGTGGTCACAAGGGATAAAATAAAGCTATGTTCAGCTTTGGTTGGCCTTCGTGGATGACAGTGAAGGGTTAAGAAGCTTGCTCAGTGGAAATTAGTCTCCAAGTGGGAGATTGTTATGTTTGTGGAGCCTATTTTCATGTTAGAGTGTGGTACACCTTCTATGTGTTACACTTGGGTATTTTTATGGTGGTCCCACTCGCCAGTGAGTAGGTCAGGGGGGTTGGGGGGGTGAAGCCCATGATGGAAGGGGGCTTGGGGGCGAAGCCTAATCAAAGCAAATTTTCATGGGTGGTTTATTAACCCATGGGTAATGGGTAACCGTTATGGGCTATTTTTGGGCCCATGGTTTTTTTAATACCCATGGTTTTTTGCCCATGGTTTTGATACCCATGGTTTTGTATTAAAATGATTAAGCAATTGTCTATTTATATGATCTTATGCATATGATAGATAGAAAAGCATCTTTTGGGTGATTGGAAACACAGAAGATAAATGTATTACAGATGTGCTTTGAATTCGGGTGTGAATTCTGTAGAGTTTGTTGAGCATAGCTCCAAACGGATCTGGGTATTGTATTGAGAGAGTGGAGGCTTGTAATAAAATCTGAGCAAGTGATTCTTGGTGGACATAGCCCATATTGGGTGAACCACGTTAAATATTGTCTCTCTGTGTTGTGTTATTTATTCTAAACTTTTATTTGAGATCTGTAATATTTTCTGCATATTAGTTTCTACTGTTGGGATTCTGTAAGGGATTATTTAGCATATTTTATCTCTTATTTATCAAAGATGAAGCATTTGGAAGTAATCTTCAAGGTATTGTAAAACAACTGGAATCTTGTTCGAACTTACGACATCTTAAAAAACTACCAATGGTTTACACAACAAAATACTTGAAATTAGTGGCCTGCATATGATAATGAAGGGTTCACTAAATAATTTCTATGACATTATTAGCTTTAGTTTGAAGATCAACTTGATCCATTAATCCAACTGAATATTTCATTTTATCCTATAGCATGTGTTGCAGGGTTCGTTTTGGACATTTCATCTAACTAGGAGATTTTCCAAAGTATATAGTGTCTATAAATTGTAAAGAAGCCATTATTTCAAGAGGCTGCAGATGCTATGCCTATTTTCCATGCCATTATTTTATTCACATGGACTAATTTGCTGCAAATATTTTGGAAACTTTCCTAACTAGTGAACAATGATAGAGTCATGGAATGGTGCGCAACTTTATAGGTATTTAAAATTAAGACATTTCAAAAACAGATGTCACGTGCCAAATGTATTCAGGAAATGCTTCCTTTTCACTTTACAAACAAATATTTATATAAGGTGCTGATTTATTGGGCTACAAAGGCGGATTTCGAAATAATGGTTCAAAAAAATTCATAGTTGAACAAGACAAAATACATTCTATTAATTCAAATAAATCTAATTACATTTGAGGAAAATTCTTTCCCATTGATTTTCAAAATAAAAACAACCAATTCATTATCTTTCTTTTCTAGTTCACAAAAGTGAGTTAGAAGATATATTCTTCCAAATCAATTACATAATTATCATAGCAAAATAGAGTACTTTTAATCAAAAGATCAATTTTAATATACAAGATTATCCACTTCAAAAAATGGGAAAGTTTACAAATGAATTTTTACAATAGACTATCATAAATTCTGATAAAACTTTTACATTGACTACAATATACAGAATACAATTTCTTCATACATTAACATTAATAAAAGAAAATAGTAGTATATTCTTTAGAATTTCAGAATTGCAAATTTCATAATTATATAAAACATCTTTCCAAAAAATAATTATAAGGTCAGTATTCAAAATATCTTTACAATAAGAATAATCTCAAAAATAATTATTTGTAAACCTTATCTTTTTCCCCTTTCTAGAACAACAACATGAATATCATCCATTTTGTTTTATTTTAACTTGATCACAAATAGGGAATATTTAAAATGCAATGGCTTTCCCAACCAATTACAATATGAAAGGGGAGTATTAACCATAATTCATTGGCCCTCGAGCCCATACCAAAATGTAATAGAATATGTGTTTCAACTCATGGCAATAATAGGCAATTCTTTCTTAAACATCACATATACAAATTTAGACATATCCAATAACACATTCCAAAGAAATTTTTCTTACAATACTACAGAATGAAAGACATTCAAAATTACAAGCTGGATAATGCAAGCCAAAGGAGCAAGAAACTATGGGGAGAAGCACTTATGCCTCCCAATGGGATGGTGTATCACATCCTGTGAACAAAACACCAAAATATATATCATTTCAAATCCCTGACATGCCCTTATGCCTCCCCCAAGTACCCCTTATTCCTCAAGTTTCCTTATGCCTCCCCAACCTCTTATGACACCCCATAAAAGTAAAGAAATAAGCTATTTCTTTTGTAAGGTGGAACCCAAATCCCAACTCCCTCCACACTTATACCTCCCAAAAACACTTATGCCCACCCCCAATAAATACCCCATAGTATTCTCCTACACCATCCCTAGGCCATCTACCCAACAGCCAAAACAAATGCCAACACATTCAAACATTAGCCATTCCTAAGGGCATAAAAAGAAAGAAGAGATCATTTCAAGAGCCAAGCTCCTACCTCTCCATGATGGATTTTTGTTCCAAGTTCCAAACAACAAGCTTTCCAATGCAAAACAAGTCCAAGATCAACAAAACACAAGCATGTAAAAAGTCTCCAAACTTCTCCAAAATCAAGAGCTCCAAGAAAAATAATTCTCCCAAAAGGAAGTGATGCAAAAGCTCAAGCAACCCAAAAAAACCCCAAAACAAGGAAAACCAATTTATAGAAGAAGGGAAGAGAAGAGGATGAGGTGGATCCAAGTAGGATGCCACATCACACATCCTCAACTCAAAACTCATAAGTCAAACTTCAATTCTCCAAGGCACAATAATAAGTAGGTGAATAATATGACAGTTTTACTTACACACTCAAATCAAGCCCACACCCCATAAGGACTGAAATTGAATTTCATGTAAGAAAGTGCAATTAAAACATTCAATTGACTTATAAAAATGCATAAAGAAGGTCTAATTTAAACTCTCCAACCATAGGTAAGGTTGGTTTACAAATTTAAGAGGTATGGGACAAGTTTAACTTGTCCCACAAGCCTCCAAAATCAGCCTCCAAGGACAAATTCGAATTTCAAAAGGAAGATGGAGTGTTTCACACTCAAATTTACTTACACAACTCTTACACATGTCTTACACATTACTTACACACTTACAACAACATTTAATACAAGAGCCAACAACTCTAATAATTACTTTCTTATGATCCCATATTTTAATTAATTTAATTTTAACAATATGATTACTCACAATATTTACCACAATTTAATAATAATGAAAGGGGTAAAGCACATCACTTAAATAAACACATGCAAACATTAAAAAAGAAACCAAATAAAAAAAATACACATAACCCCTTGGTCACATTTAAAGGTGATCCCCCCGTGCAAAACCCTAACAACAATCAAATACACACACACATGAACAATATAAGTTGCCATGGTGACCTTTTTGAATTCATCTAGAATTTCAATGTGGTTGGTCTCCAATCCCCCGATGTTTGTTGTGATATTTTAACCTGCAAAACACAAATACCTCCTTCGGCCTTGTGGCCACATCAGAACATCCAAAATACATATAAATATAATTCCAAAATCATCTATATATATGAATCACAACAACATCAAGGAAACCAACAATATCATTTACAATTTTTATCAACAACTATATGATCATCAATTTAATTCCATTTTCTAGGTCTACTTAATGTATCCAAATATCACATGTCCAAACAACATCCATAAATATAACCGTGTCAAACAATATATCATCATCAATATATAAAATGTCTCTAGTAATCATCATGCATCATATATGAATCAGAGTCAACAATAATCCATGATCTAACATCTAACACCATACTAAATCAAAACTATAATAATGTCCATAATATAGTCAGCAGTATCATGATCAATATCAAAAGTTTTGAAGGGAAGTGGGCACTACATCCCCCTCCCCTTAGACTCGACTTCCTCCTACAAGTCACTGGAAAGAGAGATAGGAAAAATGCAATAGAAAAAGGATCACTCCCATTATGGGATTTCTTGCTTCAAACAAGTGTGGGTCTCACAGAACCCAAGTTTGGTCCAATGTAATTCAATAAGAAGAAGGGAGATTTAAGGGACGAGTTCTAAACTTTCTTGATGCAAGGCTACGAACATTTAAATCTAGAGAGTAAGTTTAAGCTTTAAAGTTTACGCTATCAACCAAGATACAACACATAACAATATAACATGAAGAGTTCAAAATAGTCTTAAGAGTAACCACCAAGTAGAGGAATAATAAGGAGAATTCCATGAGTTTGAGAAAGACCACATAGTTTCCCAAGGAATACAACATACTATGGTAACAAAAATTAAGGTTTCCACTAAGGTTAAATTATGCTTTCATAGTTCGTTGTTTAGACAAGGCTAGCAGAATCAACCATGGCCAAAATTTTGTATGAGAGACATGTCTACTCAAGGTCCCACAATTTGAGATCACACAAGATGAGGTTAATCAACAAGGAAGGACACCTAAATCAGAAAAACATTAAAAATCAAGGAAACTATTTATGGAAAGCACTTATATAACTCGAGAGGGTACAGTCAAATTTTCATGGTAATACTAAGAAAATTCATGACCACAAGGTTTCCTATAGTCTGATTTTTACACTTTTGTTTTAAGAACGAACACACCACACCAACCAAATCTAGAGACGTCCACCAATTAGCAAAATAAAAATATATATATCTACGG
This sequence comes from Taxus chinensis, assembly GCA_019776745.2. Lineage (NCBI taxonomy): Eukaryota > Viridiplantae > Streptophyta > Pinopsida > Cupressales > Taxaceae > Taxus > Taxus chinensis. Next base: position 20,914,190 of record CM034157.1, read on the forward strand.
AAGGTAACTAACATATCAATACAAGAAGTACCATACAAGCACCACAATAACACAATGGGATTCATTTATCTTATTTCCTGCTCAAGCTTGGAATAACCATAAAGAGAGCACAAGAAACACCAAGGAGCACTCAAGGTAGCTAGGGAGAAAAACAAGTAACAAGGGGGTCCAACTACAATCCAAAGGTGCATCACATCAAAAGTGATAATAACATCAGAAAATCATCTTGTACTTTCCATCCTAATGGAAAAGGGGAAAACAATAACAAGGTGACCCAAAAAAATATGAAGAGAAGAGGACTTCCCAAATTTATTTTATATCCTTAACATATGTTTCCTTAAAATTACAATAACTTAGGTCTCCAAGGACAAGACAACACGCAAGGAGGTTGCTTCTTAAACAATAGATAAGTCTCAATCCAAAAGGACCACAACTCACACTCATCGAGCTATGGGACGATAAGGGTATGATGACCCAAAACTCCCATAAAGAAAGACACATACATCTATGAACAAGAAAGTACTTAAGCAACTAGAACACATCACTATCCACCAGGTGTTTCACAATTCTAGGTAGGTGGCTAAAACTACAGGTTCAACTATACATTGCACTCAATACACAAAAATCTTACTTATTTTATAATCAACTAATTAAGTCAAAAATAGTAGTTTCTTCACTAAGCACATTCCTTTACAAAGTTTTCTTAATTAAACTTCCTCCTATTATGACATCACATGTTTGTGTTATAAGGAGCACCACTAAGGTGGCCCTGATATCTCGCCATTCTGTATAGGCAGAAAAAAAAAATTATTCTACTCCTAGGGGAGGTAGATTGACAAATTTTTTCCCTTTCTATTCTTCTACATGGTTTTTATTTCTTCTATTAATCTACCAAGGTTAAAGCAAGGACAATTTTTTCTTTCTATGTTCCAGTTTATTTGTTAAGTTTCAAAGCCAAATCTCCTCAATTATAGCTTTATGGTGTTTGGGTGTATCATCTTATCACTTAGTTTTTTTTAATGAGAAGGAAGATTTAAACATATCACATTATTACTTTTATGGGAGAGAAAGGTAAATCAACACATCACATTTTTAATTGTAAGGAAACAAGGGACATTCAACATAGAAAACACATCATTAATTTTGTAAGAACTAGGAATCTACCAACCAACATGGATCACAACAATATTTCAAGGGTTTGCCAAATAGTTACAAGCATCATCAAATATTCCTAGTGGGTCTCTACAAGTCTCAAAAGAAGTTACAAGGAAGGCCCATTAAAGAAACATAATTACTTTTAGTGATCTACTAAGGTTTAACAATGTTTGTTGTTTTGGTGAAAACATTTTACTCACATGATAAGACAAGGAAAGTTTTCAAATCTACACCCATATTACCAAAGGATACCACCAACCAAGAAATCAAAATGACAAGGAAAATATTTTAACTATAAGGACACCACATACTCACTAGAAAGCATCAAATGCAAGCAGACAATCAGCTAATCTATTCAACATGGCTTTACGACCAAGAGTTATAGTTTCACAAGAAGAATCACATAATATAAAATACCACTGAGATTAAAATATCAAGGTCTACCATTAACTAACATCACTAATAGCAAGGTCCAAAAGACTCAAAGCATCCATAAGTGTCTCCACGTAACCCAAAGATTAATAGGTCATAGAGTGTTATTCATAGTAACTTAAAAAGTTAAGGAAAGGGTAGACTTATTTATAGGTCAAGAGAGAAAACAAACACACTTAATTTACACACAATACTCAAATGGGATTAAATCTAACCATAATTACCAAGATGCATACAATCCACAAGTCAATCTTTTTTTTATAATGAAACAAAAAAATCATGGTAAAACTTAGCATGCCATCGAAGAAAAGCCACTACCGGAAAAAAAAATTTCCACTAACATCCACAACCAACAAAAAGCAATCCGATCCTAACATAATTCATCAGCCCATAATTAAAACACCTCTACTCTAGACGAGGTTCAAGCTCTTACAGATTGTAAGAGAATCACCACCACCGCTAATCAGACTGCCAACTAGAACACACAACACAATGAACTCTCTATCTAGCAAGGTCAAGCAATGAAAAAGTCACTCTAAGATCCTAGACACACTCAAGGTTTCATGCATCCAAAACCAAGGCATAACTTTAAGCACCTAAGAAGACATTCAAGACACCCAGGGTGTACCCCCATATGACAAAATGTCTAAATACAAATAGCATAGAACCAACTCAACATCATGCAAGTGAAGAATCCATGTAACATTTAGCTAAGTAGCCAACAACATAATGAGCTCCTGAGTCACTAATCAAAATAAAATCCAAGAAATATCGATAATCAAGGAAAGTGGCTAAGTAGCCACATTGCAAAGTCTTAAAATTCTCACAAAAATATAAATATCTAAAAGAGCCTTAAAGCTTCTCAATCAATCATAAAATAAGATGTTGGTCCTTGATAAAATAACACAAGATTATGAACATAAAACAAAATAGTTAACACCACATCACAATCACTTACAGCCCTTCATGGCCACCAATAGGGGTACTATGCCTCGAGATCCACTCTAATTCCAACACTCATACAAAGTTGGATCATAAAGGTGACACCTAAGACCTAACATCCTACTTACTCTTACGGGGATTGAGTCACAAAATGACAACCAAAACTAACTCTGTCCTAACCACTGAAGGAAAGAGGGAAGCTTTAGATGATTAAACAACTTCTAATTGACTCTGATAGACCCAGAACACAACCACTATTTTCCAACCACAAGAATCACACCATACAATTTATCATTCCAACAAATCCAATAAGGAAGGGTCTCAAAAGGGATTTAACACATCATACAATTATAATCAAGGGTTAGGACTCCTGTAAAACAACACATTTTCAAAGTAGAACCAAGTTTCCACTACACTAGAAGTTCACAAAAATCAATTTAATTTTAACATTCTTAGTTACCTGGGTTTAGAAAAATGCCACTAAGCAAGTACAACAATTCAAACAACTTATTATTTTTTTTTATTATTTTAATTGTGGTGGTTCAAATGAACAGAGTAATGTAATATTTCTTCATATTTATTTCTTTTTCAATTTTGAAAAAAGGTTATTTTATGGATTTAAAAGTGTGCTAGGCTTACAGTTCATGTCTCAAGTTTTCCAGTGTGCCCAAGGGTCCTAGCTTTGAACCAACGAATATGATACCAAGTGTAACGCCCCGCTAAAACAACCACTCTAGACCAAAGAACAACCTAGGTTTAGTTAGAAAAATTATGGAATAATTTTTTTTTTTAGTGTTCACAATAAAAAGAATTTCAAAGTCCATTACAACAATTATCAAATCACCTTACAAAACACTAAAGAGTGAAAGTTTACCTGAGCACATAGTTAAATTTCCCTTAGGTGATTCTAACTATTAAAATTAGATTAACACTAAGCCAAACAATTCTTAATTAAACTAAAGGGTAAGAAGAGCCAAAACAATTAAATACCCTAGGTATTTAATTCTACAAGGTTTTCAACAATTAAAAAGGTCTAATTGTAAGGGGAGAATACACATTTAAACTAACAGGGTAATTCCCTTACCCACTCCCAGAACTGGCTTAAAATATTCAACCTGATTTTTCTCATATTAATGCACTCAAAACTTCCTGAAAACATTCCCATTAGATAGGAAATTTCCTCACCTTTCCAGTGATATAAAGAAGTCCTCCTAACTCCTCATATTTCTCAAGTTATGGGCCGGCGGGCCTTGGAGTGAAAATTTTCCCAAGAAGCTGCGGGCCTGGGGAGGAAAATTGCGGGCCTAGGAGAAGAAATTTTTCCAGAAGATTTAGAGCGGACCTGGGGCCTAGGGGAAGAAAATTTTTTTCTTAAAACCTTTGGGATCAAAAAGGCATAATGACGCCCACGTGCCCGTGAGTCCACTGTGGCGGGACCTCGCGCCCAAAGAAGAAATTTTTCCCGATCTGCTAAGGGAACATGTGTCCAAAATTTTAACCTCGGGGTGGGAAGGTGGGTCACTGGAGATACAAAGGAATTTTTTTTTGAATTTTATTTAATAGGGAAAAAAGGATCAAGTTTACCATGCACTCTCCATTGATGCTCAGAGGATGCCATGTGTCGGCCAACCATTGGCTGCAGGTGGCGGGGTGGCGGAGAAACTTAGAAAATTTTGACTTTTGAAGTGGAAAAAGCTTAAGGGTTAAATGCACTCTACTCTTCTCCACCGATGCCTAAGGAAGCCATGTGGAAGTCCCTCATTAGCTATAGGGTGGCGGGCCGGTGGGGAGAATTAGGAAATTTTGCCAAATTTCAAAAAAAATTAAGTTTGTCAGCGCAAGCCCGCGCGCCCACGGAATGAAGCCATTTTCAAAATGAAGGGTGGGGATGTGGGCGCCTGTGGAGAAAGAATATAAAGTTTTTTCCAAAATTAGAAAAAAGGTTAAGTTAGTGGTTAAAAGGCGGGCCGCACGCCCATGGAATGCTTTTCAAAGCGAAAGGCGGGGATGCGGGCCGCGGGGAAAATTTTCCAAATTTTCCTTTTTCAAACTTAGATTATTTTTGACAAAAAAATGGTTTTGGGTTAGTGGAAGGAAACTTCATGAATTTTGCATTTTTAGGAAAAAAATGAACAAAAGGAGCCCTGCGGGTCCGTCCAGGGAATATTTTTTAATTAAATTTGACAGTTAAATATTTTTGAAGCCAAATGAAGTAAAAACTTTAGAAGGCCATAACGTTTTGACTTGGGAACTCAGTTTTTGGCAAACAAGGACTTTAGTTGGAAATTCTCGAATCCTCTTTTCACATAAAAACCTTAAGGAATTTAATTTTGGAAAGTTTTAAGGGTCAATTTTGAGAAAATGTTTTCTGTCACTTAGAAAGTGAACTGGTCATTTTAACTTATAAATTTTGTTCAAATTTTTCATTCTTTTCCTTCAACATGCCAAATAGACATGGAGTTTTTCATTTGGAAGAATTTTGGGATAGAAAACAAAGGTAAATTTGTTGATTGATTTGTATTTCAAAAATTACCAATGTTTTACACAACAAAAAACTGAGTGCAATTTCACCTTTACCTGATTTTGAAGGGTTTTTAAAAATTTCTTAAGTGTTTTAGTTTAGTTTGGGATCATTTTGATCTCATTAAGTCCAATTAAATATTTCGTTTGTCTCTTATAGATTTGCAGGGTTGTTTTGTAAATTTGATAAAAAGGAATTTGCAAAGTTACATTGAAGTCAAATAGAAATGAGTTTATACATTTCAAGACTTAGAATTAAACTATCTCTTTTTCCATGCAATAAAACATTGAATTTATTCCATGCTAATTTTAAATATTTTTCTTTCCTTCAATAAAATGATAAAGATACAAGAATGCAACTTCTATTTTTTTCATTTTTAAACATTTCAAATGAAACAAAGTAGTGCAATATTTTTCATACGTGCTTCCTTTTCACTTTTACAAACAGAGATTTCTAATGCATATTAAAACAAATTTCAATGGAAATAATATCATATGAACAAGGAAAAACACTTCTATTAATTCAAAGGAATCTCTTACAACTTCTTTCATTTATTTTCAAAATACAACATACCAAATGCATATCTTTCTTTTCTATTTCATAGAACTGAATACAAGATATATTCTTCCATAATCAATTACAAATTTCATAGCTAAAACAGAGTAGTCTTTCCAACACAATAATATACAAGATCATCCACTTCAATGTGGGAAAGGTTACAAAATAAGTTTCACAAGGGACTGTCAGAACTCTGTCTTCTTCCTCAATTACAATATACAGAATACAATTTCTTCCACATTTATTCAAAAATAGAAAACAAAGTATATCTCTTTCACATTTGAAATTGCAACTTTCATAGCCAATACAAAACATCTTTCCATCACAAATAATGTACAAGGTCATCCACTTCAAAGTGGGAAAGGGTTACAATAAGAATAATCTCAACAAGGACTGTCAAACTTGTCTTTTTCCTCTGCTCCAGAACAACAACATGAATATCCTCCATTTTCTTTATTTCAATTTGATCACAACAATATAGGGGGAAAGGCAATGCTCTCCACCCAACCAAGACATCCAATGACAAGGGGAAGCCATCCCTCTTCATTGGCCCCCGAGCCCCAACCACAATGCAATAAAAAATGTGTTTCAACTCATGGCAACAATAGGCTTCCACAACACACATGCAAATTTCACATTTAAAACACAGTCCAAAAAAACTACAGTTTGCAACCACATTAAATCACAACAAACAATACTCAGGCTTCATCATGCAAGCCAAAGGAGAAAGAAACTATGGGGATGTTGCTTATGCCTCAAAAAGGGGAAATGGGTATCACCACCTGAGAACAAACTACCAAAATATATATCATTTCAAATACCTGACATGCCCTTATGCCTCCCCCAAGTACCCCTTATTCCTCACATTTCCTTATGCCTCCCCAACCTCTTATGGCACCCCATAATGAGTAAAGAAATGCAAGCTATTTATTTGTAAGGTGGAACCCAAATCCCAACTCCCTCCACACTTATACCTCCCCAAAAACACTTATGCCTCCTCACAAAATACCCCATAGTCTTCTCCTACACCATCCCTAGGCCATCTACCCAACCAGCCAACCAACAATAAAACAACACATTCAACAATTCAACCATTAACATAATGCATAAAAAGAAAGAAGATCATTTCAAGAGCCAAGCTCTTACCTCTCCATGATGGAGTTTGTTCCAAGTTCCAAACAACAAGCTTTCCAATGCAAAACAATCCAAGATCAACAATCACAAGCAACAAAAATTCTCCAACTTTCTCCAAAATTGCAAGAGCTCCAACACCAAAATAATTCACCCAAAATGAATCCAAATGAAGTGAATAAAAGAGAAGTAACCCCAAAACAAGCAAATGAATTCGAATATATAGAAGAGGGAAGAGAGGAGGATGAGGTGGATCCATGTAGGATGCCACATCACACATCCTCAACTCCAACTCATAAGTCAACTTCATTCTCTAATGTGCAATACATAAGTAGGTGGAAAAATGAGAGTTTTACTTACACACTCAAATCAATCCCACACCCCATAAGGACTGAAATTGAAAGCATGTAAGAAAGTGCAATTAAGACATTCAACTTGACTTACAAAAATGCATAAAGAAATCTAGATTTAAACTCTCCAACCATAGGTAAGGTTGGTATGCAAATTTAAGAGGTATGTGACAAGTTTAAATTGTCCCACAAGCCTCCAAAATCATACTCCAAGGAAAAATTTGAATTTCAAAAGGAAGATGGAGTGTTTCACACTCAAATTTACTTACACAACTCTTACACATGTCTTACACATGTCTTACACATCACTTACAACACTTAATCCAAGAGCCATCAACTCTGATAAATGAAATCTTATGACCTATTTTAATTAATTGATTTAACAATAATTACTCACAATATTTACACCCAATTTAATTAGATAGAAAAGGGGAGCACATTACTTAAAAAACACATACCAAATTAAACAAAGGAACCAAATAAAATAAATACACATAACCGCTTGGTCACATTTAAAGGTGATCCCCCCATGGGAATCCCTAACAACAATCAAACACATATACACATGAACAATACAAGTTGTCATGGTGACCTTGTTTAATTCATCTTGAATTCTAATCTGGTTGGTCGCCAATCCCCTAATGTTTGCTGTGATATTTTAACCTGTAAAACAAAACACCTCCTTCGGCCTCATGGCCACATCAGAACATCTAAAATACATATAAATATAATCCCAAAATCATCTATATATATATGAATCACAACAACATCAAGGCAACCAACAATATCATTTACAATTTTATCAACAACTATACGATCATCAAATTAATTCCATTTTCTAGGTCTACTCAATATATCCAAATATCACATGTCTGAACAACATCTATTAATATAACCATGTCAGATAGTATATAATCCTCAATATATAAAATGTCTATAGTAATCATCATGCATCTTATATGAATCAGATTCAACAATAATCCATAATCTGACATCTAAAACCATACTAAATCAAAACTATAATAATGTCCATAATATAGTCAACAGTATCATGATCAATATCAAAAGTATCGAAGGGAAGTGGGTACTAGAATTTTATCCAACTTAATCTCCCACAAAAATTATTCAAAACAATGAATCCTACCTGAACTACCCTTGTTTTCCCTGTATGTCCACAAATGTATAAATTCTACTACCAAAATATGCAGAAGCAATCAGGATCCCATAATGTCTTTAGTAAGCTTTAGCCTTGTTTAGAAACTATCACCATTATTTAGAATTGACAACTCATGAGATTTAAATTGTGGTGCATTGATCATATTTTCTCAGGGTCTCCTTTCAATGTTATGCAAAGAAGGATATCTTCATTCTCCTTCATCGAAAGAGGTTACAAAATGGGTCCTCTCACCTTGATCAAAAGGCATGGCCTAAAGCAGTGAGGATAGATCAAATCCTTAATGAAGGTGTTATCCATTTCTCCAATGCCCGAGTGAAAAAGATTCAAATGAATCCCCTCCCCAACTACAAAATGAATCATAATAAGATCTGTATTTCTCTCAATGTCTTGCTAAATCTATGATATTTCTTGATGTCCAAGGGAGAATCAATTTGGATATCAACACAGATAACATGCATGATAGAAAGCGTGGATGTGTTGTTGGTGATCTTCCTTGTTATAGAACTTAGTAGGTTTAGGAAGTTCCCAATGAGGTGGATATGGCTTATATGAAATGAAAGGATGGATGGGATCATTGAAAATTTTATCATAGGAGAGTGCATTCCTAGATGTTGACAAAGAAAATTCAAAACTAGATATACAATTCAACAAATCTTAAAGGGGGTCAATTTATGTTGACTGTTGTAGGGATGAGTTAGGTTGATACAAAGATTGATTGGGTTATGAGTACACTTCATACTACTATGGTATGTTTTATTAATAGGAGGTGTTCTGTTGAGGGATGTTCAATTGATATGGAGTGTTAGGCTGATAAGGGTTGTTCTATTGTGGGACATGGTATTAAGGAGCGTTATGTTGAGGTGGGTACTTCTGAGGTAAGTGTTGTTGATATGGGACATCTTGTTAGGGGATGTTTTGATAGTAAGGGATGTTGTGTTGTGGGGTGTTTTGATGGGATGATGAGCCTTTCTGTGAAGCAAGAGGCTTTGAGGTTTGAACATACTGATACTACAATGGCATCGATGGATGTATAAGAGGTAGTGACTGTATAGGTGTTTGTTGGAAAGGTATGGACGAAGTGAAAAAGGACAGTGCTAGTTGTGGTACACTTTGTTGTGGGATGTTGTATTATGGGATATTCTATTGAGATGAGGTTTTTGGTGCAAAGATCAATGGTTATGAATATTGTGGCATGTATTTTGAGATGGGGTGCGTATTAGCAATAACGCTAGTATTAACATAGTGATGTTTTGGATGGGAGTAACCTATTAGGAAGGCATAATTATAGAACGAGAAAAAAAACTTGAAGGGAGTTTTGGTACATGTGAGGAGGATGGAGGAGTTGATGAGGAAGTATAAGTACTACTTAGAGGAGGTGGGGATCCTATAGAAGGAATCAATGAGGATGTGGATTGTTGAGTAGATGTGTTTTGTGACGAGATCATATGAAGATCATAGATGGGAGTTGAGGAGACATTGGGTGTTTCAGAGTTACTAGTGAATAATTTTCCATAGGATGTTTTGAAAGGATTAGTAGAGCTTGTATAAATATGGGATTGACTATTGTTTAGTGTTTCAAGTTGATGTGAAGTGTAGGGATATAAATATTGGAAAACAGGGTCTTGATTTTGATCAATGAGTTATGTAATGGAAGATGAAGGGTTGTAAGTATATGGAGTAGATTGGGGTGTTAATGGTTTAATTTAAAAATTTCTTGATGCTAAATAGGAATTAAGTGCAATGGGATTTGAGTCTAACATTTCTTCAAAGATAGGGCCTCCCCTATTATTAATAGGAGGTTTAGATGTCATAAGTGATATTGAGTGTTCTGATTCTGGCATATAAAGAATTTGTCCATGATATTGGTGTAGGGAATGGAAGGATAACTATCTTACTTCATGGCTATAAAGTTTCCTTGATTTAGTCCAAGTTTGTGTGTCATAAAAGGGATTGGTTGTGTTTGTTTCATTGACTAATGCTCGTGATTGCATTGGTGAGGAAAAGGGCATAGGAAGTGGTGTAATATGAAGTGAGACTTGTTATTGAGGTGAAAATGGTGAGGTATAAATGTATTTAGAAGGTTGAGAAAATGATTTGTGTCTTGTAAGTACCATGATAGGAAAACACATAGAAATGATCCTATAAAATGGAAAACAACTAGATGATTTGTTTTACAAATAACAGGAAAGAACATGCAAAACGTTGTTTTGTATTTATCTTGATTAATTATGAAAAGTGAAATGTGTAAGATGGTTAATGAGGGTTTCCTTGTTGGGTGATGAAATCCCAATCATTTTCTCATAGGTGGTAAATGTTTGAATACATTTTGGATTAATGAGTGGTTTGGTTGTGTTTGAGGGAGGATAAGTGAATGTGATGAATTAAGTCCCATAATTAGTAATAGATGATCAAAAAGTATGCAATGGTTCATTTTAAAGTCCCAAAATGAAATGTTTGATTTTTATGAGAACAAGTGAACAAATATGTACAATAGAAAGTAAAAAAAATGGTATTCAAAAATTTACCATAAGAGCGTTTTTATTTCATTTTTTTATTTTTCCAAATTTTAGCAATTTCCGGAGCATGTGTTTAGCAAATGAAAAATATATAATTCCAGAGGAAAAATATCCTGTAATTAGATTAAAACTAACAAGAAACATATTGCTAATTGATTATGAAATGATAAAAAATGTAGTACAGGGGAATCACGGGTGATTGGGCTAATCACGTGCGATTGAGCGAATCGCTGATGATTGGCAATTAGTGAAAATAGTGATCAAATTAATGATAGAATGAAGCAATTAAAAAGAGAGAAGTATCCCACCGGGCATGCCAAATTTTTTGGGATAAATCTTACCAATCTTCAACCCATGTTTGTGATAAAGCTGATAAGACCTTCCAAACCTCGATATAATAGGGTTTCTGTGATACCCGTGGATGTACATGGAAAATGTTTGATGTTGTGCTCCGTGAATTATGTGAATAAGGATTATTTTCCCTACAAGAAATCTTGTAAATAAAAAAAACTTACACAACATGAGTTAGTAAAATATGTGGCAAATTTCCTGGCAAAGGCTAGTCCCCATAAATCAAATGGACTTCCTTGTAAGGGTGTCAATCTACGTTCAATAAATTAATCTGATAATGATAAAGTGAATTGATATTATATGATTAAATGCAAAGGCAAAGGAACAGGTGAGGTCCAAGGTTATATATTAGTCTGATGGTGGTTCCTGATCCAAAGGGAGTTGAGGAATCATGATATGGCTCAAAGGAATAAAGGTGTGGATGGATATGCACTCACAAAGGCAAGAAGTATAATATATTTGATTTGGTTAAATGATAAAATATTGTAGATGGCTGAGAGGAGCTAGATGGGAGATAAAGGATGCTTGTAAAGGTAGAATAATAGTATGGTATGAACTCTAGATATCAGAAAGAAAATCATAATTGAAATCAGGTCTAATAGATAGGAATCGCTGGCGATTGGGCTAATCACCGATGATTGAAGGAATCGCTGGCAATTCTTGTGAATTTGCACAGATATATAAAAAAAACAAGTTAGCTTGACAAAAATGATTGATTAATTAAAAAGACAGATAGTGATATGTAAATAAATGTGTTTACCTGATTGAGGTATATAATTAATGCTAGAAAAAGGATGAGATTATGGGAGAGGTGAAGGTCAAAAGATGATGATTTTTTTAATGGTGAAGCTCTGGATCTAATAAAAAACCACCCTTGGATGTTTTTCCCGTAAAATTGAGAACCATAGCTCCATTTTACAAACCAAGAGATGCGTCAGAAATATATTATTATTTTCTAAAATTATGCAAGGTAAGTGGCTTCCCTTGCTTTATTACATCATTATGCATCATTTATAATATTAATCAACCTTTCTAACATGTATTTCTGACATATCTTTTGGTTTGCAAAACAGAGCTATGGTTCTCAAGTTATGATCAAAACATCAAAGGGTGGTTTTTCATTAGATCCAGAGCTTCACCATAAAAAAAAACATCATCTTTCAACCTTCACCTCTCTAGTAATCTCATCCTTTTTCTAGCATTGATTAACTACCTCAATCAGGTAAATATCTTTATTTACATCTCATTGTCTATCTCTTTTATCAATCAATCGATTTTTTCAATCTAACTCACATGTTTATCAATTTGTGCACATTCACAGGAATCACCAATGATTAGCCCACCTGTCTATTAGAATTGATTTCAATTCTGATAGCCTTTCTGATATCTAGAGTTCAAACTTGATTTCTATTCTTCCTTTGCAAGCATCCATCAGCTCCCATCCAGCTCCTTTGAGTCATCTGCAACATTTTATCATTTAACCGAATCAAATATATTATATTTTTTTCCTTTGTGAGCGCATATTTGTCCACACCTTTTCTCCTTTGAACCATATCGTGAGTCCTTGACTCCCTTTGGATCAGGAACCACCATTAGACCAACATATAACCTTAGATCTTGTTTATCCCTTTTCCTTTGCATTTTATCATTTACTATTAATTCACTTTATCATTATTAGATTAATTTCTTGAATGTAAATTGACACCCTTATAAGGAAATCCATTAATTTCTGGGGACTATCCTTTTCCAGGAAATCCTCCACATATTTTACTAACTCCATAGTGCGTAAGTGTTTTTGATTTGTAGGCTTTCTTGTAGGGAAAATAATCCTTGTTGACATACTTCACAGAGTGCAACATCAAAAAATTTCCATCCACATCCACGAGTATCACGGAAACCCCACCATATTGAGGTTTGGAAGGTCTTATCAGCTTGATCGTAAATTTAGGTTGAAGACATGTAAGATTTATCCAGGACATTTTAGAAATACTTGAGAGATACGCGAAGTCCCACATGGCATGCCAAAATTTTGAGAACAATTTTTACCTTGGGGTTTCTTGTCATTCACAAGGGTAACCACCTGACTCAACCTCAGTATGGCGGGGTTTCTAATATACACACAATGTGGATATGTGATATTGTGTACCGTGTAGATGGAAAACAAGGCTCATTTTGTACAAGTAATTCTATAAGTAAAATAATTTAAACAAGATTATATTAGTAAATAAATGGGAAGGTTATTTGGAAAAATCTAGTCCATAGAAATCCCAATGAATTTCCTGTGTGGTTATCAACCTGCTTAGAAACAATTAAGATTTTATTTAATTGAGATTGTGATACAATGTGATGAAATGAAAAAATGATAAGATAACATCACTTATTTAGATGGATATACATATAGATACTAATGACATGACTTAGATCCACAAATATGACTCTTGGTTAAGAAATAGGTTCTTAGGCACATTATATCCTAGAAAGTTAATTACTTCTTTCTATTCTTTAGTGGTGTCAAAATTCGGAATATAAATGTAGTCCTCCAAAAAGAAATCAAGGGATTCCTATAGGGTTTTGAAAAGGTGAGTAAGTGTATTATCAGTGCTAGATATGCTAATGTGAATGTGGGTGTTAAGTTCTGAAGTAATGAGGTAGTATTCATCTGGGAGGTCTAGGTTAGCCTCGTATTTATGCTTTTATTGTATTATATCTAATAGGAGCCTTATAGATTCATTGTATGCATTCCAGAATGCTTCAGTATCCTCTCAGATGTGTTGAGTTGTTGCAAATATAGCTTTAATATAGTTAAAGTGTATGTTCAAGACTGCATTGATCCCTAGGCCATGAAGGAGTTCATATTGCTCTCAATAGAGTGGATGACGAACAATGGGAAAGGAATCAACAATGGGGAATTTATTATCATCTATGTCCATCTAAAATTTCCATACTGGACAAAGAGTTAGCAAACAACAAGAAATATTAGGTAGATTTATAAAAAAATAAAATATTACACAGGAATCACCGACAATTGGGTGAATAGCTAGCGATCATAGTAAATTTGTACAGTTAAGAATATCAGAGATAAATTTGATTAGATTAAGATATAAATTAGGATGTCAAAGTGTATATAACATAATAAATATGATGTGAGTAGTATTACATGATATCAAATACAAACAATAATAATTACCTTGCGTAATTGATGGAATGTGGCTCAAACTAATGGAGGATGATTTGATGACAAAAATGAACCATACAAAAATCAATTCAATGATTCTAGAGTGATGTGAATTTGGTGAAATATGATGAAGGATGTATTGGTCTCTGATGCTTTAGAAATGAGGAAAAATGTAACTGTAAAAATGTGAGAATCCTTGTCCAAAGGAGGTCTGAATGCACATATTTATAGATCACTAGCGATCAGGAAAATCACCGATGATTGCACAATATCTTAACTAAGTTGGTTAAATGGGTGATTTTCTTATTTTTTAAACTAGATATGATGGATTTTTAAGTAGTTATGATGAGGAGTGGGTAAAAAAGCATGAACTTAACTGAGTTTCTTAGGATGAGGGTGTTAGCATTTTTAGAAGGTTTAGTTAGTTAGTGATTTTTAGAAGGTAGTTTTAGAGGAGGTTAGGTAGTTAGCGAGGTGTCATAGTGAAGTGTGAGGGTGATAAATTAATTAATTAATTTATTAAATAAATAATTAATCTAGACCTTAGGGATATGTGAGGGGTGTATGAAATAAATTAATTAAAAGACGATTGAAATGGTGAAGTGTCACAAATGCGTCACTTTTGGTCGCGAATGTGTCTGATTCAAGGGATGAAATTTTTTTGTGTCTACAACCATTAAATGCAGAGGGGCATAGCCCATGAACGTTGGTGGAGACCCCTGATTTTTCTACCTGACCAATTTTCTCACCAATAGTTTTTGATGACTCCATTAGGGACAGATTTGCCTAAGTACACCCAAAAAGGGATCTCTACCAAAAAAATCATAAAATACAAAAAGGATATATTAAATTAAAATAAAGGAAGTACTTAGATGATCAATAGTCTCTTTGCAATCCTAACTGAGAAATCTACACTTTTCAAGAGTTGAAAAAGAAGTAGCTGAAGCAAAAAAAATACCATGGCAGACAAAGAAAGAGAAAGATCGCAACCCATTGTTCCATGGGGAAGGAATATTAGTCCACTCACTATTGCACCTCCTCTTAACAATATTCCAATGTGATCCTGCAAGGACCCTACAAAATTCAAAGGTAACAAATACAACTTCCTGAAGATCATGTAGAAGCTTTCATCACCACATGTGGTGTGTTGGGTGTCAAACATGAAGATGTATCTATTTGATTTTTCATGGAATATTTCCAAGAAAAAGAATCCGAATGGCTCTATTTATTACCAATAAGGTCTATCACTTGTTGGAATGATATAAGAACTATTTATTTTAAGCCAAATATAAAATCACATAAGACTTCCAAGATCTCTTAGTTCAATTGATACAAATGAAGAAGGAATTTACAAAATATATGAGAGAATTCATAGCCAAGTATAAGCAGACAATTAGAATGATTCCAAAATATTCATGCCTTCATAAAATAATCTCAAAATATTATTTATTAGTTCTATGCAACCAAAAGTTAGGTTCTTCCTGAGAAGATCTCAACCTATAGATTTGAAAGAATCACAAGATTTTTCTATTGAAACATATGACGATCTAATCTTGTCTGGTAAGGTAAAGAATCCCCATGGTAAACAAAAAGGTCAAATTTTTAATTCAATATCCACTGATCTCATGATTTGAAAAATGGATAATGATATGTTTTCTATGAAGAAGAAAATCTCTCAGTGTAGACACCAAAATTGGGTCACACTCACCTAAACATATTCACCTAACCATCGCCCCTTCCACTACACATTAATACTAATATAATTAACTTCATTAAATTAATACCCATCCTCACAATATTCATTACTTAACTATTTTAATCAAGCTAATTTCCACCTCACCGTAGACCTATTCACGACATGTTTCCATAACTAACTAATACTTGGTCCCACTTACCTTAATGAGCTAAGACTTAGTTTAACCCTAAAAATGAATGCCTATTATCCCTCTAACCACCTTCCCACTCATAAAAAAGGTAACATCCATTCGGATCTAGGGAAAAAGGAATGAACCTAATCCAAAAGATGTCAGATCTTCCATTTTTAGTAAACCTAGGGAATCCTTCCTTAACCGATGCCAGTCACCCCTAAACCTATGCCAGTCAACCTCAAACCTCAATCGGTTACCATTTATTCACCTTAACAACCCTATTTTTGGGTTATCAGACTCTAAGATCAAGGAGACGAGAAGAGAACTACATGCAAGAAAAACCAGAGACTTTTCACATACCCAAACATCCATAACCAACACTAGGATAGATCCAGAAGAATTTTAACTTATAGTGACATTCCGGGAAGCATCACTATTACACAAAGATCCATCTCACCAACCGATCATCACCACCACCCAATCATTAGACCTGAAAAATTTGTAAGTGTGTTTATCACTGATCATTTCCTTTTTTATTTTGTCCATAGATTTGTTATCATTTATGTTATCATTCTTCCATTAATATCCCCATTCCTTCATAGTCTACTTTCTAACAAACTCAAACCTCACCCACCCTTTTATTAGATCACCTATCTTGGCCCTTCCACCTCTCTGAGTGTTCTAAATATTCCTACAGACCTCACCATCCCATCCTTTATCTCTATCTAACCTCACCCACACTTTGCAATAAGGTTTTTATTGAACTACTGTCACCCGACTGTACTGATGCCGGTTACTCATAACCGTCATTGGTCTCTCCTAAAGTATCACCAGTTATATCTGATTGTCATTGATCTCTATGTTTCATACCATTTTCCAATAACATAACCAAATAACCTTCCACCAAGTGACCTAAACAACCCAGAACCTAACCTTGACCAATCCTAGTACCCTGACACTTACCCACCCTCTAGATCTGAATATAGCCTAGCCTGTAATGTTAGATTTTATTATTGTGCTTGAATGAAATACCTAAATCATATCAACTATAGTAGGAATTTTCTTATCTCTCGCTTTAAGTTGTTTCAAACAGTTGATTGACAACCATCTACAGAGTATCACACTTCCTAGATCTAGCACACACTAGGTAGTCTACTATTATATTTTATTTAATTCTTCTTTAGTGGTATTGTTTTCTATTTTAGGTAGTTCCTCCCAGCCAAAAGGAATATCTCATAGTTAGAATTGGATTTATAAGTCAGAATGTGTACAACAACCATCAACCGACCAGCATAAACATGTATTCCTCTTTGGCCCTTACCCTTGTCTATTTCATCTCAATAACGTAAAGAAAACAGTGAAATACTCATATCACAGGAGCACCTTAAAGGCTTTCCTTGAAATCCCCGCTAGTCAATGGAATGTAGGGAAGCTATGATGATGATGAAGAAGAAAGTGTTGAATATGAAGAGCAAGGAGAAAGTGAATATGCTAGGATCAAGTTTTGTGAATGCATGTTTGATGAGAAGGAACCCACTAATATTTACTCATATGAAGTATTCATCCAATCCCAAAAGGTGAAAGAAGGATCTTCTTCCACTACCCAAACTAAGAAAGTGAATCCTCAAATGGAGACTCTGAGAAAAATAACAATGAAAGGAGGATCATCAAATCCTACTTCAACAAGGACAACTGAGAAGAAGCATGAAGCCACCCTAAACAAGAATCCTTGTGCCTCTTCAAGTAAGTCCTATTATACTTTTCTTGGAAAATCAGTTTCTAAAAATATTTGTGTCAATGCAGCCATAACCCATGATTCTCCCACCACCTCTTCATATTTATAAATTTTTGACCATTTAAAAAAATCCAAGATCCAATTTTTTGTGTTTGAATACTTAAGAACTCATCCTAAACAATTGGAGAGACTCATTCAACATGTCAAAGGTAGTAGCCCTATTCCTAAATATGCCTCCACTAAAGAACCACTGCGTGCATCCCAATCAGCTCCATCTCTAAATTACCTGTCTTCCACACCCTCTAGATCTAAGAAGGTTGATACATTCTACATTTCCTTGTTAGTCAATGAGTACAAGATAAAAAATTACATCATTGAATTTGGTGCCTTGGACAATGTCATGCCCATAAAATTTTCTAAAGCTCTTAGTCTATCGCTTTCCTCTACCTTGCATAAATGTCTCTCCATGGAGATGAAACAAGTGCCTCTCGTCAGACAAGTCAAAGATGTTGAGGTAGCATTTGCAGACTTCCCTGACAAGAAAATCACAATGAGAATCCTTGTAGTAGACATGCCTGCCTCATACAACATGTTTTTGGGCCGAAGATTCTACCAAGATGTTGGAGGAGATATGCAGTTGAATTGGTAACACGCCACCATCCTAGTTAATGGTAAAACAAATAAGCTACTTCCCATCAAAAAAATGAAGTATACTATTCAACGGAAAAATGCCCCAATGTCTAACACACAGTGCCCAAAATTCCAAACCTAAAAAATTATTCTTGACCTTCAAAGAGGATATTGAGCTGCCCTTATTGGTGGAGGAATGTCCAAACATCATAGACCCATTCAAAGAACACAATGAAGAGTTGATGGAAGCCGAGTTTGAAAGGGTGTACTTTTCATGGAACGAAGGTGTAGACAAAGTTTCCATAGTGGATGCTGAGGTTGGTAATGAGAACCTTGACTTGTAACAAATAAATCTTGAAGTGATGAGAGATGTAGACCAAGAAGAAGGAATGATGCTCAACACCTTCTTAATAGAAACTTCAATGTTTTCAATGATTCTCCTGAGGATCAATATGAGTCTTCATGTGATGAATGTTTCAATGAACTTGAAGGATTCTCTTTCTCATTTTAAGAAGATGATGGGGAATGCAAGAATGAAAACATACCTCCATCTCCCAAACTTGAAATAGAGCATACATAGGAAAATGATGATTTTACTATAGAAATGAACCTCTCAATTTTTGGTGATCAATAACAAGAAGATGAAGATGATGAAATGCTAGC
Organism: Taxus chinensis; assembly: GCA_019776745.2. Taxonomy (NCBI): domain Eukaryota; kingdom Viridiplantae; phylum Streptophyta; class Pinopsida; order Cupressales; family Taxaceae; genus Taxus; species Taxus chinensis. The sequence continues at coordinate 20,933,394 of CM034157.1, forward strand.
TCCAGTGTTGTGCTCATTTCCTTTTCATGAGGATGGAAACATGGTCAATGAAAAATGGAGAAACATGGATTTGTTGCTTGATCCTAAAGTTTATTTTACTCAAAATGGAAACCATATTAATAGATTTCAACCTTTCAGTGCTCACCCCGATCAAGAGATGGATTCCCTAAACACAAATATGGAGTATGAAGGCCAAAATAGACAAAATAGGGAAGATGACAATTTTTAGGTTAAAGACCCAATTTTGAACTCATTCTCTTTCCAAGAGGGTAATGAAATGAAAGTAAACATTGTATAGGGAAGTGCATGAAAAAATATTTGGAGCATGAGAAAGGCCACTCCATGGAACAATTAAAAAGTAGAGAAAATCAAGAGGAGGGACATGATGCCAAAATTCATGAGACATATGTTGAGAATCAACCCATGAAAATGGTGGTCATGAAGTAGATGCATAATGAAGAAAAAATGTCTTGTAGTAAAAAATGAAAATGGAAAGTCAATAACAATCAAGGTATGTCTTCATGACAGTGGAAAAAATCACCAAATGAAAAGAACATATAAGGAGAAGTTGAAAAATGAGGTATCAAAGTAATGAAGGAGGTGGAATGTACAAGTAGGATAGCAATCAAGATAGATTTCTCAAGAATATGAGAAGAGGTTCATACTTCAGTGAACCTGTCAATGGATTTGCAGAAGAATGACATTCAGTGACACCCATTTATGGGTAAGCACTCAATTCAAATTTTCACTTCAGTGAAAGTGGGTTGTCCCCCATGCATGTACATAGGTGATTTAGGTTCTTTTCATTATTTATTTTATGTTTTTCCTTTCCCTTTTCTATTTCCATCATCGTTTTTGTGTGTTTGTGTGTTTGTTCAATAAATAAAGTTGTGTAGCCTATCTTTCTAGTGACTCCATAAATCCCAACGTATAAGGCACTAGTACATGAAGCAAAATTGAGATTCTGGGATTCTCATGTTATGTCCTCACTGTGCTCAGTACATACCATGCCCCCAAGCTAGAGCCAGTTATTTTCATGCAAATGTGTACAACAGGAAAATTTCCAATTTTCAAGCATGACAACGATACCTCTATGTCACAATTTCAAATTTTTACCTCTCCAAGACACCCTAGTTCTCCCTTCATTAATGCCAATCCTTACTCAATCCATGTAATGGTCCTAAATTATATGTCCATCCAATTCCCCTAGGTGATTTTAGGAAAGAAAATTCAATCCCCCTAGGTGATTTTGGGTAAGTTTTGGGAAGGGCTACCACTGGCCTTCCTAAGACTAGTGCACCCCTTGGAGTGGAGCAGAGAAGAAAAATTCAACATGGAGATGAATTCAAGTTCCAAGAACATTAGGGAAATTATTATTGAAGATCCAAGGAAGATTTGGAAGTTTTGGGGCAGATTCATCAGAAATGGATTCTCAGGTATAGGCAGTGCACAGGGCCAAAAACACTACTGAGCTTTGAGAAGTGATTCCGAGAGATATTGAAGGATTAAGAAGCTAAAAAATACATCGTAAGAAAGGTAATTCAGATCTCTACAAGATGATTGAAATCATATTTTTCACAACACCTAGGCGCAATATGTTTATATCTAGTTTTTCTCATGTTAGTCATGGAGCCAGAAAAAACTACCAATTTTTTAGGGCTTAAATGGAAGGAATAAGATAATGATACCCCCACCATTGGATTTTCAAGGCATTTTTCAATCAATTTAATATAAAATTTCTCCTTGAAACTCATCTGGAAGCTCAAGATATTTTCGTTACAAGTTGTCCTCAAGGCAAGCTTTCGACAATTAGTCAATTCTTGAAGTGGACACATGTTAGCTCCAGGATCCTAGTGCATTTTTATGTCACTTTCATCCCTTAGGAATGGGACATAGGGGACATTAAAATTATCCCAACCCTATTTATCACTCTTGTCACCCATAGAACCCTCTGCATTGTTAGTTTAACCCCATGAGCCTATCAAAGCCTATCCTCACAATGCATGGATGACTGCCAAGTGTCACAACTTGACACAATGTGTAAAATGATGTTACTTTCATACCTTTACCTAAAGGGACATCAGGGAAATAAAATCAAACCCAACTATGTGAAGCTTTGGAAATCCAAGATTTCAAAAAAAACAAACTAATTGTCATGATGCTTCTCTATTGTTGCTTGTGAAACTCATTGCCGGAAGAAATTTACAGAGAAATTGAAACCTCCATTGATGGCTCACTCCTTATTTATTATTCCCTCTATTATTCCTACAAGTACAGAACTACAATAACATCAAAAATCTATCTTTTTCAGCTGCCACCATATCCATTCAGTGCCAAAAACCCTCATGAACCAAAATGGTTAAATGCTCATATCTCACAATTGGAGCACGGATTGAAGTGAGGTTTTTTGTAGAATTCCTTATTTTCAAAGGATTTCAAGATGCAAAAAACAAAATATAAAATGATTCCCTAGATTATTAACTTGAATAAAAACTCTATTTTGTGTCCAAGCTTCTTCTCTTTTGATTTCCCATTAATCTGGCAAGTGGGTGAAGCTAAAATTTTGTGCACAAAATCCACAAGAAAAACCTATCCCGATGGAATTTGTTTCATCACAATCCCAAGGTGGAAAAGGAGACCTATAATTTTTGAGCTCCATTAATGGCTTCCATGACATAACAGTGGAAAAAATCAACGAGCTACCTCTCCACTTCTCAAGGTTCCAGTGGGTAAAATCACACAAAAATCGGTGGAAACGATCCTTGAAAAATCTAGTTTCGTATGAACTAGTTTTCACACCATGAAGTCCCTATTTTTTAGGGATATGGAGGGCTGTTTTTTATCATAATTCTTCCCTCTTCAATGAAAATATCAATGAAAAAGTTCCAGTGAGCTAAATCTTCACTTCTCGAAGGTTGAGTGGACGAAATTCTCCGAAAAATTAGGGAATGATCTTTAGAATAAACTAGTTTTTTCCACTATGAAGTTGCCAATTTTTTAGGGATATGGAGGGCTTTATTTTTTATCAATATTCTTCCCCCACTGCATGCCCAGATGAAAATATCATTTTCTAACTTTTTCAGACCAAGGAATTACTCAATATTTGGAGCGTGGAACCCCAAAATAAAACCCATAGTTTCAAGACTTTATTTGTTGCAATCTAACACCTGCAGTGCACTTACTAAAAATAACAAGCCTTCCTACATAGGAGATTTCTAATTTGGGTATTTTGATCACCATCTAAAGAGGCTTAAAATGAAGAAGGTGGTGAACATAGAAAATTTATCACAGGTAAAGTTGTCGAAAAGGTCATCTCGATATGCAATTAACACTTACTAAAAATTGTAAGTGGTTCCATAAGCCCCTGCTATAACTAAGTAGTTGGTCCAGAAGGTGAGAGGAACATAGTAAGAATAAGGAATTAAATCTACCATAGCCGGTTGAGGTTGGGAAAATCTAACCTGTACACTTACCAAAAATAATAAGTTTCCCCATGGGTACTTACTAAAAATAGAAATTTGTTCTCAAAGGGAAAGTTTCGCAGAACAAGACATAGAGGGATAATCATTCAGGTCGATATCACCATTTGGGGTCTAGAGAGGAAAACTCCAAAATTTACAAAATATAGTAAGTTGTCCCTTCCAAATGTAGTAAGTTTCAAGGAAACATGAATTTCAAGTCATAGGTTGGTCTAGTTTCTCAAGTTTGATCAATCACAAAGAGATAGCAATTTTTCATGGTTTGGAACGATCGTCTCATATTACAGAACAAGACTTCCACCATCAAGGAAAGTAGTTCTTTATGAGGAATATTTTCCCTCCATCCCTTCCCTCTTCCTCTCTTTCTCTCTCTTCTTTCTCTCTCCATTCTAATTCTTTGTTATGCTTCATCATTATATTTTGTCCTATTCACTTAAGTGACCTATTTTAAATTTGTACAAAGCGTTTTCTCAAAATTATAAGAGAAATACTTAATTAATGGAAAATGAAAGGTCACAAGTGGAATATGGAAATGAAGAGTCATGTGAGGGAGGGAAAGGTCAATTCAAATTGTATAAATTGGGATGGCTTCCCCATTCCAAGGGATTCCAAATTTTGAAGAACTCCTACTATGTAGCATTGTGAATTGTGATAGCTTGGTTGAAGCTTTGTATTCATCACTACACATGGAATAAAAGCTACACTTCTTCTATTTCTCTTCCTTGTTTTTCCTCTATTTCCCTCTTGTATGCACTTTGTAAGCATGGTGATCAAAGACATTTGAATCTTTGATGAATGAGCCTAAAAAAACTTTGTGTTTACATGGGTTTTGTTTTTCTCACTAACCACTTCATTGTTGCTTTCTTCTATATTGGATGTTGAACTACTCCAGTTACTAGGTGTGAAGCTCTGCAATCTACTCATGGAAGTAATCTTCCTTAACTAGTTTCCCCTTTTCTCCTCAACATTGTAACTTACTCCCTTGTACCCCCATATAAGAACTTTGCCACAGGTTCAATGGAGTGTCCATATGTGATCCCTAACCAGTTTGACCACCCAAAATATTTAGATTAGGATTAGTTACATTCAATAATGAGAGTTGTACCATTCAATGCAAAGGGTTGTACCCCCATGTGAACATTGGTGGAGACACATGATTATATGGGAAGAAACCATTTCTCCCACTGGAATTTAAATTATATACCTAGAGGACAACATTGAAGATAAGAATTAATTTGGATGAAGCTCAGCGAGATAGAGTGATGCAGATGAATGAAAAGGATGAGATGTGGATGGAGGAACAATAACAATTTGAAATCCTTCAAAATCAAAGGAAGTTTTGACATGGATCTCATATCAAGACCAAGATATTCAAAGAAGGATAGTGGGCCTTGTTTTTTGACTAAAAATACCATCAATTTAAAGGGAAAATGAGAAAAATATGACTAGGAATGTACCAAATTGAAAAGATATATGATAATGGATCTGTGAGACTATTTCCAATTGATGGTGACATGAGAAATTTATTATTGAATGGTCATAGAATGAGGCTATATAAACAACCCTAGGATAAAGAAACCTTCACTAAGGATATGCAGTTGTGTGAGGAATTGTATTAAATGGAAGACTTCAAATCTTCCAATCATGAGTAGTTTGTTAGGAATATATAAATGAAGGAAGAAGACCATAGTTATTATTATCATCCTCATTCCCTCTATATATAAAAATACAATTATTTTTCTTTCATGCGTGAAAATAAAGGTTAGAGATTTATTTTAACAAAATGTGTATTAACAATGACTGATTTTCAAAATGTGGGAAGTGGAGTGCTAATGGTCAAAAGGATGCTGAGTTGGTAAGGTGACATGTACGTACTTTTTGTTGAGGATATTAACTATGTTTGAACTTCCCCATGCATTTATTAAAACCATAAAATCAAATCTGGTGGAGTAATCATAGATATAAGGGGTAATGATGATCAATAAAGGCATGTTATCACTCTTTTTTACGAATGACATACAAAACGGGTGATAAGGATGGTAGTATGGGAACTATGTAAAGGAATTGAAATATTTCCACCTCAAACAGTCCCATCCATCCTTTCTGCCACCATTTTATGCCAACTTGATGCCATTATAAACTCACGAGTAGTTCAAATTTAAGCTACTGACATTACATACAACTACTTTGTCTCTCTCATGAAACCATCACCATTGTTCTAAAAATGCCCCCTCAATACCTTTTTCATTTCTATTGTAAACCAAATTGTGATATGGGGAAGAAGAAGAAATATGAACCGGAATATGCAAAGCCACTTCTATGGAATATCATCATCTCTCAGGTATTCCGTGATGTAGGTTGGTTAGATTTTATTCAAAAATTTGATGGGTTTGATAAGGATTTAATTGAATAATTTATGTCAGATTTTGAAGCAACTTGTTCTAGAGTAGGAGGTAAAATAATTGAAATAGACAACCAAATTATTATCAAAATCTCTAGTCTTCAAAATTTTGGGCTTAAGGTTGTCCTTAACTCCCCACTTAAATATTTGATAGCCATTTTTCATGAGAAAGGGAAAACTCTACCTGAGATAATTATTAATTCCCAGGGAATTCATATGGGTATTAAGAGGGAGATCTTTCTAGGCCATTAGAGGGAGGTTTATTCTTGGGTAAATAGGTATTTCATTTGTGATGGGAAACCATCAATATTAGGGGGTGACACACTGAAGAATCTAACATATTTGAAGAAAGGAGGGGAAAATATTGAGCTCAAGGTGAATTATCTTGAATACCTCATGGATGCTATCATAAAGATGGGACAGAAGTATAAGAGTCAGGGTGGTGAAACTGTAATTAAAGACCTAGGGCTTATTCAGTTGATTTGCATGCACCAAGCCTCAATGAACCCAAGAGGAAAGTATAAAAGGATACTATAGGAGATAAATCCAAGAAGAAGAGGGTCAAAGGGGATCTTATGCCAATATCTACCAAACCAACCCATAGCTCTTAGCTTAAGATTGAATATGCTCCTCAGTTTTCCCTAATGTTTATTAAAAAATTTGTAGATGAAGCTGAGAAACCCTCTAAGCCTTGAGATTTAAAGAAAAATACTATCCTGTCAACCCCTGCTCAGAGTTTGTTGAGAAAAATAAGGTCTGGTCCCATAAGGAAAGATGAATTTTCTCAGCCTACATTGTCTGATGAAGGTGCAACCCAGATTTTGGAAGAGTTTACTGGAACTGAGACTTCCTCTGCCCTAGGATAAAAATCATGAGATTTTGAGTTTGCATCAGACATTCTTGAAGAATAGAGCCATGTTACTGAGGCATTGGAAAATCCTTTGGAAGCTTCGTAAATTATTCTTGTAGCTTTGGAAATCCAGACAAAAGCTACATAAACTGTTGCACAAGAGGTTGGTCGAATGAAATCACAAAGAGATGAGGTTTTGAGGTGACACCAAGATGAAATTTTAACTCTGAAAGAACAACTAAAAGGTATGGAAACAACTCATTTGTCTCTTCAAAATGAGTTTGTACAAAAGAGTGTAGAAAAAGATAAAGAAATAGCTACTTTGAGAATGGAAGTTGATAGTTTAAAGAGACAGAAAAATATTGGTTTGAAAGCATGGGATGATTTTTCCTCTCATTGTGCCCAACTATCTCTTAGAAATAAAGAGTTGGTAGGAGAAAATAGAAAACTTAAAGAAGAGGTTGAGTCAAGTTCTAATGCAAAGAGAAAATTGGAAACAATTGTTGAGTCTATTTGTCCTTTGGCTTGTAAACTTCTGGCTTGCAGAAAACCATCTTCGGTTTATAGTTTATTTCTTCAAGAACAATTTTATTCATGGCAGTTGCATAGAATTTTTTGTGGAGAGCCTCATGAGGCTCCTAATGGAAAAACATTCTTACATATTTATCAAGGTTGTACTCTAGAAGTCCAAAACTTATTATGTGAATTTTATCTCCATAACATGTTGGTTTCAAATGTTCCTGATTTCTTTATAAATCTGTTAGTGGGAGAGTTTTAGTTGAAATCCTTTCAATCATTGGTAAGGAATCAGATTATGTGGGAAGAACAAACATATCTCTTTACTTAGTAGGCCAAAACTCTTGGTTTTTACATTCGGCCTCAACACCATAATGATGTTTCTATGAAAAAATATTTTAGATCTCTTTATTATCAGGCTGGAATTGGTAGAAACACATCTGAGATCTTGGCCAAATGTGTCCAAGAATTTGAAACTTATTGTCAGCAAAACTTTGGCAAGGCTATGATAGCCTGTGATAAGAGATGGGACACTCTGAATTTTCCATTGAAATGAAGAGAAGTTATCTCTCCTCAGAATCTCAGCTTGAGTATGTGAAGGGGGAATGCACTTGTGGAGATTATTCGCCAGTGAACAGAGAAAGGGAACAATGCATATAATAGTGAATGGGTTGGTATGCAGGTTATTCCTCCTCTTGTCCTTAGCCTAATGACCACTTGGAAAAATAGTGCTCCCCAATCACATGAAAGCTTTAAGGCATGGGTTGAGGTTATGTTGGAAACCCAAGGATGTAAAGGCACAAGGAAATAGTACGCAGATTAGTTTGAAGAGTATGACATGACACAACAACTTGGGTAGAGATCGGGTCAATGATAGTTTGCATGAGGACTTGCAAAAGGTAAAGTGCAGGGGAGATGATGAGTCCATAAATCGACTCATCATAGCATCTATATAACTATAAATTTTACTCCTAAAAATGTTAATCTATGCATGGGAATGTTCTAAATAGTTATATCTAAAGTAGAAAGTGATGCATTTCCCCTTATTTTGTCTTATGCAAACTAATGACCAATGGAAATTTCACTAACTACTTTGTTGAGTGATTTGGTGACATATGCAGGCTGATGAGGCACATTTTCTGCCATTTTGAGCAGTTGCAGTCAAGGAGACCGAGTCCATTGCCACTAAGCCACTATGCCATTTTGGAGGATTGACCCACAACCAACTATAAATGAGGGCCCCTGTTTCTAGAAGAATTATAGGGTGTCATGGAAATTTTATGAAATTGTTATCGATTAATTTGTTACCTATATTTGTGGCATGTGTTGTAATCAACTTGTGTCTATAAGAAACCTCCTTTGAATTGTTACTTAGTTTTTACAGTATTACAATAGTTAATAGAAGAATTTATTTTCAGTTGCACTCTGGAGTATGTGATGAACTTATTTTGATCAATATAATACATGTTATTTTGAGTATACGTTTGTGTTGAGAGCCTCAATCTTGAAGTAGAGCAAGGGCCCACTCGACTAAAGAGATTGATGGACTGGTATTTCATGCAAAATATTTATATTTTCTTAGTTTCAAGTTTCAGTATCTTGTTTTGATGATTATCTAAATGCAATCTTGTATTTATTTGTTTTATCACATTCCATTTATTGTCATTTGATTTTAAAAAATTATTTCATTTCAAGAAAACATTTCCTGTAACAAGCATTTCATTTCAATAAATTTGTTTCAGTAGAGTAGATGTTGTTCATATATTTTTTCTCCATAGATTAGAAGCTTAAATGGTGTAGTTTTCGTATATGCATGCATGCATGATAAAATGTGGATTTCTGTGGTGGCCTTTCAACCAAGGATCCAATAGGGGAACTTCACTGACCCGAAAAAAAAAGCTAGCAATATCTTGCTATGGAGGACTTTGTCTGAAGTTCGGGAAGGGGGAGTGAGAGACAGAGGTAGGAGAAACTTTAATGTTGCAGGTAGAAAATTAAAATTCCTGCACACACACTAGTTAGAAACTTAAAACACATGCATTTATGGGAAGAAAACAACTATGTGAATAGCAACAAAACCAAATAGAATTCACTGATCACCAAGTATCAAGAAACCCCTTAGTCAAAGAGAGATAGAAAACTCCTTCTTCTTGTATTGATTTCTCAAATAAAAGTTGTACATAATGTGAAGAATGAAAGAAATTGAGAAGTGGAGGAAAGTAGAAGAAAAATTGGCTATCTCCTTTGTTTTCTCTAGGTATAATGCACTCTTGAGTTTACAAGATCAATCACCAACCCTTTGAAATGGGAATGGCTTTAAAAATTTATAGAGTAGACTTGACTCCTCGTCTTCCTCATGACCTTTCAAATACCTTAATATGACTTAAGGATTGTTCATATTCCACTTTAAATATTTTAAGTCCCTTTTATAATAACAAGGCAATTTAATTTACATTATATTTCTAAAACTTCACTTAAGTCATATTAAAAAAGTGCAATCCTCAACATAAAAAAATAGAACATTGAAGAGAGAGAGAGAGAGAGAGAGAGAGAGAGAGAGAGAGAGAGTCATATGAGGAGAGAAGAGAGAGAAAAAAGAGGAAGAAGAAGAAGAAGAATTATTTCAAAGGATGAGTTGCTGTAGTGGTCTTGGCTCCATTCTTTTACTATTCTCCACTTCGTGATCCTGAGAAGGCTTCTAAAACCTGTCCACTTTGGCTTCATATCCCCCTTAGGTAAAATCAACTTACTATTTTTAGTAAGTGTGAGAAATCAAGTCCCCCGATCTTCAACTAGATGTTGCGGCTCAATTTTCCTCTTTCTCACTGCATTCATCGTTCTTTCTGGATCAACTTTCTATTTTTATCAGGTTGATCTTGAGGGCCCCACTTACTATTTTTAGTAAAGTGTAAAAAAATGTCCGTTCTGGTGAATTCTCAGTTGTAGTGCACCTCCAATATCTTTGTCTCCTTCGTAGGTTTCTTATGTTGATGACTTTCCCGAAATAGAAGTTCTTATGTAGTAGACCTACTATTTTTTAGAAAATTGGCTTCTAGGAGTCGGATTAATGTGTAACGAAGTTTTTTTGATATGGGTTTTTTTCCCAATATCACCCCTCTGAAATTTCGGTGCCCGCCCGCTTAATAGTCCAGGAGATTTTAAAGTCTTAAATTTCACACCTGGCAATGCTTCTGGATGCGGCAACCATTAATGAACCTCAAAAATTGCAGGTCTGGTTTTCTCCTCCATTTGTAAATAAAAATTATATATTTGATATGGGTTTTTTTGTTTTGATGCTTCACGTGTAATTCTACTTCATGTTTTGGCCCAACGATTTGACGGGAAATTGGATTTTTTCTTCGTTGAGCTAGAAGTGGGATTTCTTCAATGTGGATGCTCTGTTGCACGAGAGAAGGGTTTTAAAGGTGTCTTCTTGATGACCTTGGGTATATGAATTAACATAAAAAATATATCTTGTTGTTTCACGCATCCATTTGGGAGATTTCTTCAAATTTTCATTTCATGGCTTTATGGAGTTTTTCTCCTTTTTCTCCTTCTATGTTCTTTGTTTCTCCTTCTTAGCCTGATGAAAATTCCTTTTGAGACCTACACATCACTATGGGAAAGGTGTATTCAGTGTTTGGGGAGTTTATGTGGCCATGGTGGAGCTTGTTTCGGAGCTAATAATGGTGGACCGGGTGTCTGGACAATCATTGCACGGAGTCAATGGCAATGTATGAAGCTGTGAAAGAGAAATGAGGGAGAAGAAACGGCTAAGTGCCGGATTTAAAAATTTTTAAAACATGCACATGGAGGGACTAGGTGTACATTTTTTGTGTCCATGATGTCCCTAACCTTAGGGATGTGAGGGACATAAATTTCCACGGTGGTCAAGGTGATGTCATGTGTCCTCGATCTGACGACAGGGGATGGATGCTCCAAAAATGTACCTAGGGGATTGAAAGTCGGTCACGTGGGTGTCCAGAAGGACTCCCCATAGGGCATAGGAAAAATTTTTCAAGGTCTAATGTCCCCTCACCTCAGGGACATAAGGGGCCATTAGTTTTCCACGGTGGTCCTGGAGCTGACACATGACACCCGATCCGACAGTAGGGAATGGATGCTTCAAAAAAATGCACCTGGGGGTTGAAAGCCGGTCACGTGGGTGTCTAAAAGACTCCCCATAGGGGCTGGGATGAATTCTTCCATGTCTGATGTTCCCCCACCTCAGGTACATAAGGGAAATTATTTTCCATAATGGTCTTGGAGTTGACACGTGGCATGCCCGATCTGACGGGAGGGAGTGGATGCTCAAAAAAATGCACTTGGGGGCTGAACTTGTCGAGTCTGGAGGTCATATGAGGGGTCCAAGAGGTCGCATGGGGGCTCGGATAATTTTTCCATGGTTTGTTTACCTAACCTTAGGGACTGTCAAGGACATAAAATCCCACCAAGATCCTGGTGCTGACATGTGTCCTCTCGAAAAAATGACTAAGTCTTGAACTGCCTTTGAGAGGGTAAGTTGGAAAGAAGATAACTTGAGCTCCCCGGTGGAATTTATTGGTGAAATGTTATATGATCCTGGCTGGAAAATGTAATTTTGAATCCAATTGGTGGGGGTATCATGTATTTATTCATTCATCTGATCCCTAAAAAAATAGCGTATTTGTTATTTGAGATTCCACTTGTACCTGATAAAACCTGCCTTCCAATCCTATGCACCAAGGAGTTGTGAAACATACGGTTCCACCATAATTTAGGTATTTGAATCCTATTTCCTAGGGGTATATTTTTTCTTCTTATAGTTTCCATCCGGATCTCCCTGGAATCATCTTCTAAATTCCAAGCAGATGTTTTAGACCTATGTACTGCCTAGGCTTGTGAACCCTAATTTTTCTCAAAACTACTCCACGTCTTCTCAAAACTTCCCAAAAGCCTTCCAAAAATCAGTTTCCATGATATGTTCTAAGGTCTTCAATTCACCTCCATGTTGAATTTTTACCCTTTCATTCCTTCTCCAGGAGGGTTGATCTAGTCCTGGGAAAGGCCAACGAAAGCCCTTCCCAATACCGCCAAAAGATAGTATCTTTTCAGCACTCCCTAAAACCACCTATGGGGAATGAATAGACTTACCTAAATCACATAGGGGGATGAGATTATATTATTCAAGAGGTTATTTAGACTGATTGGATAGACCTGGGGTGTCTTGGGATGATGGGACTTGAAAAAATTAACACTAGGGTATTATTGTCGTGATTGGAAATTGTTAATTTCCGTGTTACACATTTACATGACAACAATAGTTTAGTAGGGTAGAATGTGAAAAATAACACTAAATAAAACCCCTCCAAAAATAGAACCACCATAATACTGAGTTGCAAATGAAATTCTCTGCATACATCCTTGAACACATCCCTAGTTTATAATGACATCAATGTTTGAATAAGTTCATCAAAACATTAGAATTTACAACGAACCATAAAATGGCCTTTTTCTTAGTCCCTTTAACTAGTGTTAGACCTTGATCTCTTCTTGTTTCACCATATTCTACCTATTTCAATGTGTACACATTTTGGATTCCCCTATTTGATAGAATGTTTGGATTTCTTGGCTGAGTTGATTGTCCCTAAGCATATCCATGTCACCTCGACATTGAGCATGGATTTAGATTCATTCACTCGAAACTTTCTTGAAACACACAATTGGCAAATAGAACTTGAATTTCATCATCCTTCATAGAGGCCTCAATGGAATTATGAGCTTTTTCATCTTAAATTCCTCTCTCAATGGTATAGTTGATGACCCAACACATGCATTGATGTATCTCTTCCTCCATGCCATTTGGTGTTCCTTCTCCCCCATTTCAATGCTTCAATAGATTGAGACAGGTGCATGTTTCAATGCTTCTTTGATTCCTTCAAAATCCTAAATAATAGCCTCCTCCCATTTGATAACTTAGTCTTTCTTTAATATGCATGTAATAGGAAGAGTCAATTTAACAAAATTAGACACAAACTTTTCTAATGAAATTGATCTACCTAAAGAAAGATTGGATACCCTTCTTTGTTCTTGGAATTGGGACCTTGCTGATTACTTCTACTCTCTCAAGGTCAATCATGACACCAAACTTTGAAAAAATATCACCAAGTAGCTTGGCCTTTTGCACCCCAAAATAGACACTTCTTTGGATTGAGAGAAATGCCATATTCTCTACATCTAATCAACATTCTTTCCAAGTGGTGCAAGTGTTCTTTTTTACTCCTTGAAAACACGGTCACATCATCCTGATAAACTGCAATGAAGTCATTTATGTAACCAGCAAAAGCAACATACATTTCTCTTTGGAAAGTAGCTCTAACATTCATAAGACCAAAAGGCATTATTACATAGACATATGTTCCCCAAGGAGTGGTAAAGGCAATTTTAAATCTTTTTAACTCCTTGACAACAACTTGAGTTTGTAGTTAGAGAAACCATCCAAGGTGGACAACAATTCAGATCTAGTCACTAACTGCATAGCATGTTTTCCATGTTTCAAAGGATAATTGTCTTTCAATAAAGCTCTATTTAGATTTCTGAAGTCTACACAAAGTTTGATATCTCCATTTTTCTTTCTGACTGCCACAAGGTTTGCAACCCAAGATGAATACCTTGTGGGCTAAATGATCCCTCCCTCCTTTAGTTTCTTCAATTCATCTTGCATTTCATGGAGAGGAGTGGATTAATTGGCCTTTGACTTCTTTTTGAATGGTTTGGAATTTGTTCTCAAGAGGGATCTCATGTTTGAAACAAGTCTTTTCTATGTGCTTTCAGCTCTGAATAATGACCAAGGCAAGATAGTCTTGATATTGTCTTTAACAATTGGAGATAGGACTATTTTTCTTCTTTTCTTAAACTACTACCCAACCAAACTTTTGTTTGTTTATCACTAGTTCCCAAGTTATTCTCCTCCACATCCCTTAAGGTAGATATGTTTCTATTAATTATACAATCAGCACTGTTAAAATGTGACTCAAGAGCAACAAGACCTCTAAGAATGGTGTTAGTTTTCAATTGGATAATATCTTTTCCAAACAATGTCTCTCTTCCTTCATTCACACACACCATTAGCTCCCAATAAATATTTTGATCTACAAACTCACCTTGATTTTGTAATAACCTTTTCACTTGAGCATCATCATTAAACACTTACCAATGCTTGATGTTGTTAGGGACAGCTGACCTAGTTAACACTTCAACATTTACTCACAATAAGGTGAAATGGTGCAATATCCAAATCTTGACCCCAACACTGCAAACTTGTCAGTAGTAGTATTCAAAATTCTATCATGGTGCACAATGTTGAAGGAATCAAACATCTCAATTAGATCCCAAACTGCATGTTTGTACTATTTCATCAGCTGATTTTTTGTAGCATACAGTTTTCTTATTTGTTTGATAACTAGCTCTGAATCTCCTTTTGCAATGATTTCCTTGAACACCATACTTCCATGCAATTCTCAGACCCAACAACAAGGCTTCATACTCAACAATGTTGTTAGTACATTCAAAATTAAGCTTGAAGGAAAAAACAAACTCTTCCAAGCTAGGAGAAATCAGAATTATACCAGCACCATTTCTAAATTTAGAGCAAGCTCCATCAAATAGCAAGGTCCAAGGAGAACCTACCTATTCAAGGCACTTTGACTAATCCATCTTGTGTTATTTTCCATCAGCAAACCCAATAAAATTATCAACATCAACATCAGCAAACAACACCTCATAGGAAGCATTGTTTGGATCCTCAATTAGATGCAACATCTTCTTCTCTCCATAGATCTTGAAAAGGCTGCCTTCAATGGGAATGGTGGAAAAAGACATATCCATTTGGACACTCCCACCAACACTTGTAACCCACTTTCTTGGCAATAACATATGCCATTTGGCAGGGCAATCAACAATCACAACATCAAGTTTCAAATTCTTACCAGGATAAGATGCAAGTTGCACCACCAAACCCTTCACACAACCAACTACCAGCACTTCTCTTGAGTCCATGGTAGTACACTTTCCATAGGCTGTTGTCACTTTGATATCCAACTCATTCATGACTTCTAGAGGCATGACATTGCATGATGCACTGGAATCAAACATATAATTGTGAAGTAGTCTATCCTTTATGATCAAAGTTGTAAAGAATGGATCAACAT
Organism: Taxus chinensis; assembly: GCA_019776745.2. Classification (NCBI taxonomy): domain Eukaryota; kingdom Viridiplantae; phylum Streptophyta; class Pinopsida; order Cupressales; family Taxaceae; genus Taxus; species Taxus chinensis. The sequence continues at coordinate 20,948,829 of CM034157.1, forward strand.
TCAATTGGGAATCAACCAAGGATGTCCCCAAGTATACCTCAGGTGTTTCTCCAAGATCCTCTAATATTGGTGGTGTTTCAAGGTCTGTAATGATTTGAGGAGGAGTTTCAACAACGTTTACATTTCTTCTTGGGGTACTCTTCTCCTCTTTCAATCCCAAGTACTCAAATGCTCTCTTCTTGTGCTCAGGAATCCTAAGCAACTCAATGATTAGAACACTCACTTTGATTTGGCTCAATACTTGGGCTATGTCATAGGGAACATTCTTTGGCAAGGCAACATTGGAAGGGAGACAAACAGATTCATTAGATGGCATGGGATTCTTGGCAGCTTGGGCATGAGGAGGACTGTAATTTTTGCTTGGGACAACAGAGCTTTTGGCAGGTGTTTCTCTTCTAGGAGCTTCTTTGGGAATACTTGTAAGCAAGGGTGTTTTAGGTTTGGCTTGAGGCCCAACTCCCTTAACAACCTTTCTCCTAGTGTTATACTCTTTCTCTTGAGCCACAACAACATTCATTAACAATTGTCTATCTTCCTCCGAAGGGATACCACCATCATACTTCTTAATCATCAAAGCTCTTAAGTATTCAAAGTCATTGTTAGGAATTTCAAAATCTTGCACTACATCAACTTCAAGAGTATGAGAGGGAAGAAGGACTTGTACCCATTTGATGCAATCCCAAAAGGTTGTAGTTGTCCTTGCACTTATTACCTCAGTTGATGTTGCTCCTTCTTGTGAGCTTGAAGAACATCCCACCATGCAGATATCATCATCAGTACCATCATCATTATTAGCTTCACCATCTTTCTGGTCCACTTCACATGGAGGATGGGGTAGAAAACACCTATCACACCAATCAATATCAACAACTTCCTCAACAGCAGCAACCCTAGCAGTTAGGGGATCAGGTAACACTCTTCCTTCATGTGCTTGAGGATGTCTATTTGTAGACCCCATGGGTCCTTTCCCTCTATCATCAGATCTTTGATCACCCCTAGGATGATTGGAAAATTTGTCATGGTTTTGTGCTTTTTTCTGACCTTGTGAAGTCTGCCCAATTCCCTTCTCTGCCTGGGCTAACTTGTATGAAATTTCTTTGACAGCCCCTGCCAAAGTTTTCACAACCTCCTCCAAATCAGCACCCTTGCTAGCTTGAGGTTTTTCAGGGTTTATCAACTTTACACCATCCCTCTTGAGAGGTTTCCCAATGACCTTAATATTATTTTCAATCTGCAGTGCCATGGTGAAGGCCTGCCTTAAATTGGTAGGGTTCTTGTCTCTTAAGTAGTAGGCTGCCTTCTTATCAAATGCATCTACATATTTGATCAAGCATGACTGATCACATGGCCTCAAATTAACAGGAAGCCTTCTCAAAGTTTTGTTAAACCTTGTGTTGAAGTCATGAACTGATTCATTGGGGTTCTTCTTGATATTCTCAAATTCAGACAAGAGAAATCTAGGATCAGTCTTGTCACCATATTACAATCTGAATGCATTCTGCATTTCAGTCCATGAATCAATAGAATTATCAGGCAAGAGCCTTGTACCAATCCCTTAGCATCCTCTTCTAGTGTATGAATGAACAATTTAATGTACACATCTTCAAATCTCAATTTCAAAATCCTCCATCATGTTAATAAAGAGTTTTAAATGTTGATCACTAGTTATGGCATTGTTCCCTTGGAACTTTGGCAATCTACTTCTAACATCTTGAGGCACAACATTAGGATAACCAGCCATTCCCCTAAAATTTATTGGGCCAAAGGTATTGACCACAAATGGAGGCCTAGGTGGAGGCTGAGCCATGTTGTCTGGTGGAGGTGATCTTGGGGGTGACACAAGCTGATGAGGAGTGCGAGGTCTTTGGGGCTCAAGAATGTGGTTCACAAGATTGGTATTCTCTAGGTGCTGATTTTCTTGGAAAGTTTTACTAGAATTGAAACACACAGGTGCAGATTGAAGAAGGAACTCACCAGGTACAATAGAAGGACCTTCACTAGTTGAAGTAAACAAGTTTATGAGAAGATTGCTTGAATCAGAATCACTGGAAGAAGAGTGATAATCCTCTATTAAAGGTTGATCTCTCTCACCAATGGATATTCCTTTGCTTGATGTCTGACCTTCAACAACCTTCCAAACTTTTCTTTCCTCTAAAACTGTCTTTCCCAATTCTTGAAATAACTTTCTACTTGGGTCCCTCCTGAAGAGAGATCTTCTTCCTTCCAGGTTTGCAGAGATTAGCAACACCAAAAAACAAATGACAGAAAGCTAAGACACTGGTATTTATCAAGATCAAAACAACATGGAGTTGCCACTAAGGACTTTCACCCTAGTTGTGCAAATGCACTAAAATACTCTGTCAAATACCTATCAGCACTGAAAATCTTGCCAAACTTTATAGATCAGATCTTCCTTTTCTTGAATCTATCAACCACAAATGCAAATGAAGTGCAACTACTGCTGGAAACTGATAAAATTGCAGACAGAGTTTGAAACCTTTGCATACACCTTACAAATCTGAGTATAGAATGATGCTTTAACAATATATTTGTAGACATAACTTGCAAGAGACATTACCAGGGTTTGATATGCATTCAAATATTTCAAATATGTATGCACATGGATCAGATTGAACTAAGAATGTCCCCAGATAATGGCCACTGGTGTTGACGGGCTCCAGATTAACAAATTAGTGTTGCATTCTTACCCAAATGGTGTTCTACCCAAATTTTTTCCAGTCTGAGCAGCATCAAAGATATGGCATGAAGCTTGAATATAGATAGATCATGGTGTGTGTCATTTTGCATCTGGGGATATGATCTAACTGGCACTCAGATTTGTTGAGAGATGGATAGCACTCAAATAGGAATTGATCTTGTCCTAACTATTTTAGGTTGTGCCTTTCAACCAAGGTAAGAGAACTATTTTGTAACCCTCAAATGGTGAAGGAGATGAAGATATCCCTCAATTTGTGCAAATAGTATGAAGGGGCCTTGGGAAAATATGATCAACACTCCAAATCTGACTTTCACAAGTTGTCACTTCCAGATTATGGAGATACTTTCAATGCAAGGCAAGGGTTACTGAAGACATTTTGAAATCCTGATCTGTTCTGCATACTTTAGCAAATGGATTTTGATCTTCTGTGGGTATACAGGTCAAAATAGGGGTAAAATAGGGTAGGATTAGTTGTTTTGAATGATTTTTTTGGGTGGGAGTTTAGATAAGACAAACCAAGGTCCGCCAGACTCTTTGAGGATTTCAGCAAAATATGGAGAAACTTAACAACAGAAAGTATCAAAATGGTTAATCATCCCTTCAACCAGGATATGTGCATCAAATGGAGGCCCAGATCTACACTTTTCCACACAATATTTGATCATCTATCACAAAATATTGAGTTAGAATGAACCAATGAAGCATTTAGCAATCACTATTTAATCATGACCTAAGGTGCACCCAAAGGTTTACAAACAATCTCTGAAATCAAGGAAAGTAAAGTGATTTTAAATTTGTTTATCTCTTTATCAGATGAAAGCTCTTCTGAATGTGAGATTGCAAATGCCACTAAACTATCACAAGAAATGAGACCATGTATGATCAAGAGATATTTTAAACACAAGACTGCAACAGGAAACAAGAAACACAAATTTGAAATGCATTCTGAAACATAAGTGTATGCAAATTTTGCCAAGAGACAACACAAAATAATCTAGAAATGATCAAATTTATCAGCAGGGGAATGTTTCAAGAACAATCTCAGAGCTTGTTGATGGCTTTACAACTAAAACCAACTCAACATGATACAAATCTGATGCAAAAAGGAATTAGAAATGGTTCTCAGGTGGTTTCTCAGAGAATGGGCTTCTTCCCAGATTTTCCCATGAAATTTTTAGTTTTCCAGGATTTTTTAAACTCTTCCAACCCTTTGCATGAAAAATTCATGCAATATATAGCTTTCAATCTCCTTCGAGCCTTCTTTCCCAAGAAAAGAATATGCCAAAGGATCAAATTTGTTACAAAAATTTCTCATGATTTGCAGACAGGGATGTTTAACAGAACATGTCCAAAAAGTTGCCAGTTGTCTCAAAAAGAGATGAATCATTGCAAAATTCACATCATTATCCATTGTGGAGGCATGTTTTTCATCTTCAAAGCATGCAGACCCCCTTCCTTTCATTATTTCATCCTTATCCCTCCAAAATTTGACTCTGCAACTTTTGGATTTGATATTTCACATTTTTGGATGGGTTAGGGAAAAAATTCATTTCAAAAACATCTCTGATCTTCAAATTGATCCTCAAAACTAATTGCATTGGTCTTTAAGGCACAAAACGACATGAATTTGTCAAAAATTTGATGAAAATTGATGCAAAAATGCATCTCCAAGCTTCCTGGAGCTCAAATGGCGGCCAAACTGAAAAATGCACAGTTACCGTTGATCTTCCTTTATCCTTTAATCTGAGCCCTCCACGTGTCACAATGTGATTGGAAATGGGCTTGGGATCACTTTTTGACATTTTAACACTTTTGGAAAAATGTAAAAATTTGACATTTTTCTCCGCCCCTCCGCCCTTTGAAAATGAGCTTGACATGTGTCCCAATGTGGGTCCCCATTGGAATCGCGGATCGATTCTACACATTTCCACCTTTTTTGGAAAAAGGAAAATTTTCCAAATTATCTCCACAAGTCTGCATCTCTGATTCTATCCCTGACACATGGCACAATATGACTGGATATGGAGTCGCGGCTCAATTTTAAACATTTTGCCTCTTTTTGGAAAAAGGAAAATTTTCCATGTTTTTCCTCCGTGGCTCCGCCCTCCCGCAAGACACGTGTCCTCATATGATTGGCTGAGGGGCAGCAACGCTCTTTTTATATTTTAATCATATTCTACAAAGGAAATTTTTAACATTTCCTCCACATCCCACACCTCCACCTTTCCCTACCATGCTAATCTTCACTTCTGATTACCTCTGGGCTGATGCCTCCATTTTCAATTTTAACCCTTTCAAAAAATGGCTAAAAATACAAATTTCCTAAGGCCCGCCAGCCTCCTTCCCTGCTTTGATGCAAATGACACATGTCTTCATCCCATTGGCTTGAGTTTTGGTCCAATTTTATACTTTAACTCTTTTTCCAAAAAAGGCAAAAAATTTTCAAACTTCCTCTAGCTTTCCATATAATGATGCAAACGTGCCACGTGTCCTCCTCTGATTGGATGTGGGCCTTAGGGGATTTTCTTCATTTCCATGAATTTTCCAAAGTTCCTTAAGGCACAAAAAGACCCACCCATCCACCTTCACTCTGCCTTGACACATGTACCTCCTCTGGGGCCTATGGAGCTGCGGGGGCAACTTGCACTTTTTTCCAAAAACACAAAAAGTTTTTAGAAAGATCCTTTTTAAAAATGATTTACCTCCCTTGTGCCCAATTAGAACAAGACCAAATTTCCCGATGATGAATGCTGAAGAAGAAATTGAATGGGAAAATGATGCCCGTCTGACTGTCAAAACACAAAAAATGCCAGGGATGCCCTAGAATTCAATTTTTTCACTAAGGATGGACAAATTTCTGAAATTGAACCAACTGAAACATGTTTTCAAAGCATTTTTTATCATGGAATTGGATTTTCAATGGCATACAAGTGCAAATTGATCAATTTTAAACTTCCATGATCGGTCAAAAAGGAAAAATGGCAGAGCCCATAGATTTTGGAAAAATTAGGGCACAAAATAGGGCACATATGCAGATTTCTTTCAAATTGGGGATAAAACAACAAGTTCGTGAGCATTTCAAGGCATTCAAAAGAGAGGGAAAAGTTGCAGACCACCAATTTGAGAGAAAAATGTTTCAGAGCATGCAAATGAAGGAAAATTTAGGGCAAAATGGTGCAAGCTCAAAAATGGCACCAACATCTCTAAATTCAGGGAATCATTGATTCTGTGAAGGAGTTTATCATGAGAACTTTATCAGATGAAAGTGCTCTTCCTTTCAAGATTGGAAATGCCACTAAACTATCAACATGAAATGAGACTATGTATGATCAAGAGAGATTTTAAACACAAGATTACATCAAGAGCCAAAAAACTTAAAAAAACATTTGAAGAAAAATGATCCCAGTGAAAATGCAAATTGGTGCCAAATGATGTAACATAAAGCAAATCCAGAATGATCAAATTTATCAGTGAAAATTGTTATAAGAATACATACAAGATTCTTGATGGCTCAGGGTCAATTGAAACCAACTCAAAAAAATACAAATCATGTAGATAGGAATTAGAAATGGTTCTCATGTAGTTTCTCAGAGAATCACACTTCCCATATTTTCAAAATTCTAAGGTTTCTTCGACCTTTTCCAAGTCAATGAAAATGCATGAATATAACACTCTATTACAATTTCTTTCCCAAGAAAAGAGTATGCATAAGCATTATGTTTTTTAAGAAAATTCCAACATGATTTGTATCAGCAGGGACATTTAAAGGTGGAATTTACAAAAAAATTTGCCATGTGTTTCAAATGGAGGTGAATCATTACAAATCCTTCATCATTATCCATTATGGAATGATAACGTTTTTCATCCTCAAAGAATGCAATCCCCTTTCAGTTCATCATTTCAATAGGATTATCCCTCTAAAATTTGATTTTGCAACATCAATTGATATGATATTTCTCATTTTAGACGGGCTGGGGCAAAAATTATTTCAAAAACACCTCAAATCTACAAATTGATCCCAGGAAAAACAAATTGCATTGGTCCTTTCATGCAAAAATGACATGAATTTGCCAAAAATTTGATTAATCTTGGAAATTTGGAAAAGCTTTTCAGTACATCTCGAAGGATTGACACTTCTAAAAATGGCCACAATGTATAGACTTTCATTGGATGATAAAATGTATCCAATGGACATTTTATGGCCACAATAGCTGGAATTTGTTAAGAACTACCTAAGGGAATAGTGCAAGGATTGGGGTAAATCCCCAAAATGGTTATTGTCAAGGTAGAAATTGATCACAAATGAGGTCAAAATTATTTACATGTTGACCCAGTTAGAGGTTTGATTTTTAAATTGGTACAGAGACATAAGTCTCAATCGTCGGCAATCTAAATCTGCATTTTCTAACATGATTTATCTGACAAGAAAAATAAGAGCGATAAAAAGAGATTCATCAAATGCAAGGCCATTGGAGCTTTGAGTCAATATGACACATCAATATGGCCCCAAATTGAAAGAGGATGGTTAGTAACAAAAATGAATAAATCAAGTTTGATTATTGAATTTAATGTATAAATTATTTAATTTTTCACCCAAGGACTTTATTTAGTTTTCTTTAAAACTGTATTTGATGATGCTAGGAAGAATGTAATCGGAAACCCAGTTGATTAGTATTGTAAGTTAGGTCATCAATTGATCTCTAAGGCAAATTCATTTCCACTAAAAAGGAAGAACATGTCTTTCCATTAACCTAACTTGAAGATTTCAATGTCAATTAACTCACTAAAATTGGATATAATTCAGGGTCTTGACTGCTGATTTTGTCAACACAAAATTAACCTGGATTTTCGGATAAAACTATAATGTATGCATGATGTTGAACCATTTGTGAGGCTATAGGATTAGAAGACAATATTTGAGAGTTTTCGCCCTAAAATATTCACAGTAATCAGATCAAAGGTTACTGTGACAGATGTTGACATGGTATCACTCTATCAAGGAATTCTCCATCAGTTGGATTAAGTAGATTTACCTTTAGGCACTATGCCAAAATCACATGAGATATGATCTGTCCTTATGTAAATTGATAGAGGAATTTTAGAGAAATGACCAAAAACATTACACGTTCTCATTTCAGAAAAGGGAGATGACTATCACCCTGGAAATACTATATTCTTTAGGTTGTCGGTACAAATTCTACACACAACATATCAATCATTTACTAAATCATTGGAAGTGATGATAAATTGATAATTTTTATGTGTATAAAGAATTTTGACTGATGTACCCCATATCAATGTTTCTTCAATTGGATATTTCAGTTTGGAGTAGATGTATGAGCAATGGGGCCAGCACGTCCTATTGGTACCCAAATTTGTTTTCTCCTTTTCAGCCTGAGCAGCATCAAAGATATGGCATGAAGCTTGAAGGTAGATAGATCATGTTGTGTGTCATTTTGTAGCCGGGGATGTGATCTAACTGGAACTCAGATTTGTGGAGAGATGGATAGCACCTCAAATAGGATTTGATCTTGTCCTAAGTATTTTAGGTTGTGCCTTTCAACCAAGGTAAGAGAACCTATTTTGTAACCCTGGTTAAATGGTGAAGGAGATGAAGATATCCCTCAATTTGTGTAAATATTAGTGAAAAGGCCTTGAGAAAATATGATCAACACTCCAAATCTGACTTTCACAAGTTGTCACTTCAAGATTATGGAGATATTTCAATGCAAGGCAAGGGTTACTAAAGACATAGTATGATAATCATGGTTATTTTTTTTGCATTTTTACATCCAAATGGATTGTTGATCTTTATGGGTAATACAGGACAAAAAAGGGGTAGTATGGGGTAGGATTAGTTGTTTTGAATGAATTTTTAGTTGGGAGTTTAGACAAGACTAACCAGAACTTTGTCAAATTCTTTGAGGACCTTTCAACAAAACTTGTAAGAACTAAACAACAAAAATGCTTTAAAATGGTTAAGGTAATCCTTCAACCAGGATATGTACATAAATGGAGGCCCAAATTTGCACTCTTCACACAATCTTTGACAATACTCTATCCAAAAGCTTGAAGTTAAAGAACCAATTAAAACAGTATTAAAATCTCTATTAATCATGACCTAAGGTACACCCAAAGGTTTACAAACAATCTCTGTCAATTCAAGGTAAAGTGATTTTAAATTTGTTTATCTCTTTATCAGATGAATAGCTCTTCTAAATGTGAGATTGCAAATTCCACTAAACTATCAACAAGAAATGAGATCCATGTGTGATCAAGAGATATTTTAAACACAAGATTGCAACATGGAATAGAAACACTATTTGAAGACATTTTAAAACATAAGTGTACACAAATTTTGGCCAAAGACAACACAAAATAACTCAAATCTTGATCAAATTTATCAGGAGGGGAATGTTTCAAGAACAATCTCAGAGCTTTTTGATGGCTATACACTGTAACCAACTCAACATGATGAAATATGATCCAGAAGAGGAATTCAACCTGGTTTCTCAAGTTGTTTCTCAGAGAGATGGGCTTCTCTCCCAGATTTTCCTATGAAATTATAAGTTTCTCCAAGCCATTTGCACTCTTCTCAAAAAAATTCATGCAATATATATCTTTTTCAATTACCTTCACTCACTTCTTTCCCAAGAAAATAATATCGCCAAAGCAATATTTGTTAGGACCTTTGCTTTGACAGAATGATTCGCAGAAAAGGACATTTAACAATGAACACATCCAAAAAGTTGCCATGGGAAGTTTTTCTCAAAAGGATGAATCATTACAAAAATTTCATCATTATCCATTGTGGAGGCATGTTTTTCATCTTCAAAGCATACAAAGCCCCCTTCCTTTCATTATTTCATCCTTATCCCTCCAAAATTTGACTCTGTAACTTCTTGATTTGATATTTCACATTTTTGGATGGGCTAGGGCAAAATTTTCAATTTCAAAAACACCTCAAGATCTGCAAATTGAATTTTCAAAATTGATCCCATTGATCCTTGAAGGAAAAAATGACATGAATTAACCAAAAATTTGATGAAAAATGATGTAAAAAATAAGATAAAAACACACAGCATCTCCAAGCTTGAACTGGAATCAAAAATGGTGGCCAAACTAAAAAATGCATAATTACCGTTGATTTTGGAAAAAATTTCTCCCTTTAAATTTAAGCCCTCCACGTGTCATAATGTAATTGTCCCAAAATGGGCTCAAAGGGATCACTTTTTGACATTTTAACACTTTTTGGGAAAATGTAAGAAATTTGACATTTTTCTCCTGCCCCTCCACCCTTTGATATTTGATGTTGACATGTGTCACAAAGTGGATCCCATTGGAATCATCACATCTCGATTCTACACATTTCCACCTTTTTTGGACAAAAGGAAAATTTTCCAGATTATCCCCATGTGTGCCCGCAAATCCGAGGCATATTTGTCCCCAGACACTTGTTGAAGTCACTGATAATGTATGCACCTCTTGTGCTCCTCCTTTTAAGAATTAGTCATACATTTATGCCAAAAGATGGGGAAATGTCCTCTTAAGTGTTTGTGAACTATGCCACGAGACATCATAGTTTGTTCTAAATATGAGGCATCTATATCAAATCTGTACATTATTGTGAACTCTGTGATCTCTCCATTGCAAGAGGGTAATTTCTGGCACCATTCACACAACTCAACTAAATGTAAGCACTAATTTTTAACATATCTTTTGCAAAAAAGACAAATTATCCAAGTCTTCCGCCAATCCACATCTCCCTCCACCTGGATCCCGCCACATGTCGATATGTGATTCACTGCGGAGTTTCGGATTGTTTTGTGACTTTAATCTTTAACCAAATAAATTAAAAAAACTTCGAAACTCCTCCGCTTTTCCATCTCCCCACCTACCATGTGTCCTCCTTTGATTAGATGTGGGCCTTAGGGGATTTTATTTGTTTCCACACATTTTTCAAAAGTTCCCAAAGCAAAAAAATACCCACCCATCTACCTTCACTCTTCCTATGACACGTGTACCTCCTCTGGGGCCTGCGGAGCTGCGGGGGCAACTTGCACTTTTTTCCAAAAACAACAAAATGCTAAGTTTTTAGAAATGACCCGCCGATCCTTTTACAATTAGAAAAAGCCATGTTTTTGATGACTTATGAAGAATAAATTTATGGAAAAATGACGCCTTTCTAACCATCAAAACACAGAAAATGACAGGGATGCCTTAGAATTCAATTTTTTCGCTAAAGACGACAAATTTCTCAAAATTGAACCAACTGAAACATGCTTTTAAAGAATTTTTTATCTTCAAATTGTATTTTCAATGGCATACAAGTGGAAATCGATCAATTTTAAACTTTCATGATTGGGCAAAAAGGAAAAATGGTAGATCTTGTAGATTTTGGAAAAATTAGGGCACAAAACAGGGCACACATGTAGATTTCTTTTAAATAGGGGAAAAACAACAAGTTTGTGAGCATTTCAAGGAATTCTACTAGAGGGAAAAGTTCTAGACCACCAATTTGAGAGAAAAACATTTCAGAGCATGCATAATGAAGGAAAAAACTAGGGCAAAATGGTATAAGCTCAAAAATGGCACCAACAGGGGGAATGAATAGACTTACCTAAATCACCTAGGGGGATGAGATTACATGATTCAGGAGGTTATTTGGACTGATTGGATAGATCCATGGTGTCTTAGAAGGATGGGAATTGAAAAAATTAACACTAGTTTATCGTTGTCATGCTTTGAAATTGTCAATTTCCATGTTGCACATTTACATGACAACAATAGTTTAGTAGGGTAGAATGAGATAACTGACACTAAACAAAACCCCCCTAGAAAGAGAACCACCATAATACTGAGTTGTAAATCAACTTCTCTACATAAATACTTGAACACATCCCTATTTTATAATGACATCAATGTTTGAATAAGTTCATCAAAACATTAGAAGTTAGAATGAACCATAAAATGACCTTTTTCTTAGTCCCTTTAACTAGTGTTAGACCTTGATCTCTTCTTGTTTCACCATATGTTACCTAGTTCAGTGTGTACATGTTTTGGAGTACCCTATTCGATAGAATGTTTGGATTTATTGGCTAAGTATATTTTCCCTAACCATATCCATGTCACCTTGACATTGAGCATGGATTTAGCTTCATTCACTTGACACTTTCTTGAAACACACAGTCGACAAATAGAACTTGAATTTCATCATCCCTCATAGAGGCCTCAATGGAATTATGAGATTTTTTTGTCTCAAATTACTCTCTCAGTGGTATAGTTGATGACCTAAAATATGCACTGATGTATCTCTTCCTCCATGCCATGTTGTTTTCCTTATCCCCTATTTCGGTCAATCTTGACCATGATATTTCTTTTGGTTTATAAATATATTTTAAATTTGAAAAAAACAATCAAGTTGTATTGCTAAGCACATGTGAGTTAAGAAATCAAGTTGTTTAGGATTGTTTTTGAATAGTGGAGGTTATGAGTGCAAAAACAACATCTCATTTTTATAGATTTTTGGGTATAAAACCAATATCATTGGCATTGTAAAGAAGGGGACAATTATTGTGTTGCTTATTTTTTAAACTTTGTATCTTCACCCGACGAAGAGGAAGGGTGATGCTCGGTTTGGTAGGTGGATTATTCCCCCTCAAAAAGTAAACAAATCTATTTTTATATTTTTTTCCAGTTCCAACAAGTATACGCTTGACTCGCTTTCCTCTCAGTTTCAACATTTTTTAATCAGTTTGCAAAATTTTAATTAAATAAGCAATTATTTACAAGAAATTGTATTGTCTTAACATTTGATCAGTGCCTTATATTTGAACACTACTTTTGTCAAAAGTGCATGTTTTCTCATGCTCTACATGATGGATTAATTTATTTTTGTAAACACACTACTTTATAAAGTTCTGTATTTTGGGGGTTCTTACAAAACTCTATGGGGACTTGTACTTTTCACACTAAGTTATAAAGTACCATCTCAGATAGTTTCAAGGGTTTATCTGCATTATGGAGTTTCACCATTCTTTTATTATGCTCAAATCTAGGAACTTGATGTCTTGAAAGGAATGCATTATCAATCATTGCATTATGCATTGTTTGTTTCCCTACCTCCATGGTCTCATGCCTGATCCTGATGAGCCTCTACATAAAAATGAGTGGCTTAAGAACAATAATAGGGTCTATGTCCTTCTTAGTCTTACTATTTCAAGGGATAAATTATACTTGTTCAAGCACACTAAGTTCCCTTTAATTGAATAGACTATTATATGAAAGATGTATGGTGACCTTGTTTCACCATCTGAGAGCGACATTTCCCTAGAACACTTTGGTGTCTCCATAGATTCTCCCCCTTCTCACGCCCCTTTCATTTATAAGTTTTCTTTTGCACCTATTGCTACTCATGAGTCCCATGTTGACCTTTCTCCACATGATCTTTCTATTGAGCACACTCTCCCTATTTTTTCCTCCACAAATCTCATTTTCATCCATGTTCATGCTTCCATTCATTCTCTATAGCAATATTCTTGTGGAGAACATTCCTTTGAGACAGATGTGACCATTTCCTCTCATGATCCCTTTCATCTTGATTTCTCAATTGAAAATAATCTACATACATTAGTTGTTACCTTTGAGTGTAGCATTGCTTCATCTTGGACTTCTAGGATCTCTTTTCCATAATCTTCTCCCCTAATTCATGTAGTGATGTTACTATATTGTTATCATACATTGCTCTCTTTGAGAAACCCCCTGATTTTTCTATTTACATATTCCACTCATGTTTAATCATTGGAATATGCCTTGATTGAGCCATCATACATTTTGGAGGACCCATTCATCTCTCTCATTGGGAGTGCTCACCTTAGGACTTCTATCACTTCCTCTATTTCATAGATGTTTCATGATCCACCTCTTCTTGTGTATCCCTTTATGAGGGTTATTGGCCCCTCACCATTTTATTTCTCTTACATGTATACTGTAGTGTAATTTCCATTTTATTTTTTGCACACATTTTCAAGACCTATGCCACCTTTTAGTTACATACTAGATGCAAATATTAGAGTACTGCAGGCTTATTCTTCCTTTGTGGAGTGGGCCAATTTTTAGTGATCCTTGTTTTCCTTCCCAAGGGAAGGAACATTATTTTGTGTAGGCGTATTATTTTAAGTATTTATGAAAACCAAATCATTAACAATCTTCTTAGGGGACCTTCTTAGCCTCACTTCTTTCTCCCTCTACTCTAGGGAATGATCATTGTACATGGGTACCTCATCAGGATGAGTTAGCAAGACCCATTACTTCTTCCTCTTCTCCAATATTCTTAATTTAATTACTTATCTCTCTTTTGGGGGATTTTTATTCCCACCAGGTTTTCTCTTTTTAAGCTATCTTTATGAGAGATTTGCATTATACATGGATACCTCATCAGGTCATGTTGTTAGGATCCAATTTCCTTTTCACTACCCACCTAAGGTGGGTGTTGGTGTAGGATATTTATTTTTCTTGTATTTTTTCATTTACTTGGAGCTTTCCTACACTCATGGCATAGTCTTTCTTAGGTGTCCTAGTTTTGTTGAGTTAGCTTACTAGTTGTGTTGAGTTATCGTACAAGTTCTGTGGATTTAACTCTACTTCTAAAATTAGTTAGTGAGATTTATTCCCCACTGATCTAGGAGGTGGTTACAAATTCACCTCATATATGTACATCAATTGCATTAGTCTATCCTATGGAGCATTGAATTAATTTGGAGATAATCTTGCCTTGTGATTTCTTAATCATATTGCATCTTATTATTATTTATTTCAATTTCTATAATTAATCATGCATTTTTTTCATAAGAGATATAAAAATCTAATAAAAATTATAGGGCATCAATGGATTTACTTTTATATTATTCCCAAGGGAGTTTTCAAGAGGAAATTACTGAAAAAATTTCATGGAAAATGGGTTTCCAAATGAGAATCTATGATCGAATCTCCATTTTTATAGTTATGGATACCTGATAAAAATTTGGCAGGATGTCTATAAAATGTGAGGTTTAGATGTTGCAACAACAAATTTCATGAAAAATGGTTAAGCGAATGGAGAGTTAAGGAAGTTTTGTTATGATTCTTAACTCGCCTAGTAACTACACAACTTAACTCAGGTTTGAGTGGAGTGAATGTGAAGTTACACATGGTGAAATGGGAACATAGGGGACATCAAGGACACTAAAGTGTGACTCACACCAAATGATGAAAAGTGGCAACTTGTGGTGTTTGGTGGATGAGATGTGGGGGCTGGGAAAAGACACTAAAGCAACACAATGTGATGTTATGGGGGTCTAGGAGCTACATGCATGAGTAGGTCACACTCTTTATCCCATTGTCCCATGGGGGATAGAGGGGATAGAGGAGATATCAGGAAACCAAATTTTGACCTGGGAGAAGGAGGGAGGTCATAGTTTTATGTCCCTTTTTACTATGGAGACATAGGGGATAAAGGGGACCCCTGGTTGTCAGAAGTGTGACTTGGGGGGAGTGTGAGGTCACACTTTTGTGTCCCCTTATCCCACAGGGAATAAATGGGACACACGGGTGTCTAAATTTTGAATTTTCCATTATGGGAAAGTAGATTTTGCCCTAGATGTCAAAATGTGCACATCAGATTTGTTTTTTTTGCCACATGAGCTTAGGAAAGTTATTTGGGGTTAAATATTATATTATTTTGAATCCAAATAACATTTTTAAGATCAACGAAACCATTTCCAAAGGAAAATTCCTCTTGCAACTCAAATTTTAGTTACTATTTTATTTAAAACTAAGAGGGACAACTGTAGAGTTATGAAATACCTTAGGAAGTCCTTGAGCCTTAGATAAAATTTAATTTTTTCACCTTATATAAAGTTCCAATATATTTTCGATGGATATTTATTTTCTTCCTAACTCCTTATGTAACTCCCAGAATTATCTATAGAAATAAGTTTTCATCGATGGGACGTTGATTCTCTGCACTTAGAAAACCCGATCTTACAGAAGTAATTCCTAAATGGGAATTTTTTTCCTAAAATTTTCTAAATTAGTTAAAAAATATTCAATACTCTCTAACCTCACCCTCATATTCTTTATATTTTTCTTGAAAATTCCCAGATGGTGTTTACTGGCTTTAGAATGGATAAAATGCCTTTTTGGGCTTCCAGAGGAAGTTGTCTCTCATGAAAACTCATTGAATTCATGAATCATCCTATAAACGCTTCCCTAAAGAATAAAATACACTAAATGATGTGTTTATAAATTTCCTCTAAGCTTAGGTTGGGACTGAAGATAACTTGTCCAGAGGAAGGATGAATAATGACTATGAAGCCCAATTTTTAATTAGGTGTTTAGTTTTCATGCTTAAAATTGTCTATTTTTCATGCTAGCTATTTTATATGATAACAACTAGATCTATCTTGGGTACATTTTATTGTAAAGGGAAATAGAGAACATAAGTTATCTCATGGGTGTCTTACCAATTCTTTATACATTTGGAAACAAAGTCATTTATTGCCAATAGATATAAGCAACAAACACAAACAAAGGAAAAGGACAAAATACACACGACATAAAGGAAACACACAAAAAAAAAGGGGAACACACTAAGCTCAACAAAAAATAAAAATGTCACCATGAGCTACATACATGCGACCCCGTCATAGGTGACTGACGATGCCTTGGATGCCAATTGTCCTCTGACCTTTATTGTATCATCCAACCTCCAGTATGTTGGATACTTCCAATTGAGCCGAAAATATAATGGGGTACCATCAAGGATCAGCCAAATGATATCTCTATCTCAATCAGACTTGTATCACTAGATCTGTGATAGGAACTATCCAACAACAACCCCATTCAAACTTTACTAAGCATTCACTTGGGCTCCCTCCTTTTGAGGCCTACAAAAAGAAAAGTTAATTTCTTACAATTTGAAAGCTAATGATATCAATGTTTTCTAAGTGGAAAACATAGTCTTTACCTTAGACTGTGTGCCAGTCTACTGAATAAACATCTAGCTTAACATGGTCTTCATTCAACTGTTGTCCAAGTATATATGTTATTGCATCTACCTCCGTGATTCCCAAGAACTGTGGCATTACTATACCACACGTATCAGGTGGAGTATGCAGCCTCAAGCAGCTCTTGAGACCTTGGGATTTGTGTAATTTTAAATCTATATAGCAGTAATAGATATTTTGAAAGGTTCCAATGGATCTATTTGGTTTGAAGCTATCATCAAAGAGATCCATGGATATACTTGCATGATCATGTCAGTCCACATGTACTGACCTATCTTCTAGCTATTAGATATACAAATTAAGGAAGCCTTTATTCTACAGAAGATGGCATGTGCCTCCTAAGAAGCATGATTATTGGGAAGTTCACTATCTTTCACGTGACTGCTATGGTTATTCTTCTGAATTAGCTACAAGACCCATTAGGTAGCTAAAAATCTATGAGGCAATATGTTTGAATTGATAAAATGAGATGACGTGTAGTATCCTACTCTATGTCCCCAACTCCCTCGGTTTGATGGAAAATATAACCCCTTAGAGATAAATCTAAAGATATATGGGAAAAATAGCTTACAAGATTGGAAAATATCTTGGCAATTTGATGAGAAGAGTTTTTAAGTAGCTCGCTTAATTGGGTGACACAGTGACATTATCTTAGCTTGATCGAAAAATATAATCCTCAATTTGAGTCGATAAGGATCATACTTTAACTTAGTAAACAGAGTGAAACATTGGAGTCAGCATGGAAGTTGATACTTCTTTGTTCACTGAGGTGTGTGCATCATTGCATGTTGATGAATGTAGATACCCTTCCATCCATAGAAGTGAGTGACCCCTTAATTTATGTGCATTGATCTGCAGGCGTTTTGGTCCCATAATAGCATATCTTTAACTATAAGGTAGTATGCGTCATGTTTGATGCAAAGACAACCATTAGTTTACAAGGTGAGGAGGAATACTTGGTTTGAATCGAAAAGGTATCTGAGTTTGAAAAAAATAGAATACGCGTGTTCTGATTGACAAGGTGGTATGTTGGTTAGATAGAAGATGAACTCCTTAGTTTATAAGGAGGTACTACTTTAATTAATACAAAACTAAGTACCTCAAGAGGAATATGAAGAGACATATTTCAGTCGACTGCATAGGGTAAATCATATTAACCAATAAGTGTTATGACTAAGTAGACTGGTATGTCAATGAAATTAGAGTAACAACAACTTAAACCCAAGAACCTTCTTAGTAATGGGTTTTACACCTATACCACTACTCCAACATGCCCACACAATTATGATTAGATCTATAAGTCAATATATGTATATAAACTAGTTTAGGCATCGCTCCTAGTTAAGCTTCAGTGTTATTTGGGTCTAACAACGAAGGATCCTGGGATGACTAGGTATGAGGTTGTTGTTACAGGTAAAATTTAATAGACATAGAGACCGACATACATTGTGAGGAGACCGATGATGTCTTTGGGTTAACTAGAGTCGGTAGGGTCAGGATCATCAGAAAAATTGTGTATTTATTGTCATCAATTTCATGATTCCTTAAAGCAATGCTCTAGAGACTCACCACAAGCATTATTGCCTCTCGATTTTTTCTATGAAACTGTTGCAATCCTTAAAGCCACATTGATGGTCCAGAGTTATGGTGTAGGAGGATCGAAAGGTATCAGGTAATTGAAGTAAATGGACTCAATAGGAATGTGAGGGGTGATGGGATGCAGAAGATATTAGGACTCTTAAACAGAGATGAAGAGACATAACCATCAACAACTATTATGAATGAAACAAATTGACATGGGTGTCACAAACGTATATTTTAGACCTGGTGGTTGGATGTCTCAGTGATGGATGATCCATGTCAATTGGTGTCCAGGTCTATGGATGTGAAACCCAAGAATAGTTGGAGTTGGTTCAATCACATTTTTTGCTCCATGTAGATCAGTGCTTTCATTATTGTTTCAGGACAATAGGGTTTGAAATGTAGGATGTTACCCTCATGTTTGCATTAATAATGCTTGCATGGAAAAATATATATTCTTCATACTACTATTTTTTTAACATTTTTGTTACCTTTCAATATTTAATGGCTCCAAAAGTGAATCTCTTTTCCCAAAACGATAATAAATTATGGCTTACCAGATGTGGGGCAAGGGTTAACGGCAATATTGGCTTTAGAGGCAGTATGAAATCCTAGGTATTGGGGCCTCATAGCTCTAAGGTTGCATTTTTTTTTCCTTAGCTTTAGTGAAGGTTGTCCTAGATCTGGAACAGTGATGTTAAAATTAGATAAGTCCCCATGTGGTTAGATGAAGGAATAGGAATGATGGTTGGCTTAGGGTCTGAGGACTGCAGTCCCATTTGAGTTGTGGTTCCAGTGGGTATCAACCTTCTAGTGGATGGAAATGATGCTAGCCATTGGTGGTTGTTATGAGGTTTCTACATTGCATATTGTAGTTCCCGTTTAAACAACCACTTGAGACCCAATAAACAACCTAGGGTTAGCTAGAAAATTAGGGGATAATTTTTTTTTATTTGAAGTGTCTACAACCAGGTTGCAAGACATAAATTTTTACTAACAGGTTCCAAAACAAGAAGGATGATACTACTGTAACATATGTTTTCCTTCATTCCACTAATATCTGAAAGTTCACAAGGTTCAAATTTTAGGGTTATATGTCTTAGTTCATGGTTCAAGGAGTATTTTACCCCCATGCCTGCTCTCTAACAGGCTCATATTTTCAATTGGATTTTTCTCCCACTTAATGCTTCCAAAATTTCCTTAAACCATTCCTAATGGATAGGAAATTTTCTCACCTTTCCGGTGATATAAAGATGTCCTCATAAATCTAAGTAGAACTCATGATATAAGCGGGCAGAGTTCCTAGGGAAATTTTTCCCTAGGTAGGACACATGTCAAGAGGAGGAGAAAGCACCTTGAATGGGTTGGCGGGTCGTGGGGTGGCTTAGGGAATTTTTCCCAATGTGCAGGTTCAAAGTCACAAAGCATCCCACACTTGTGTGGGTCCTCTAGGGATAGGTGTCACTACCTGGTTGGTTGGGAGAAACGATGGGCCGACAGAGCGGGTTGAGGCTTTAAGTCTCTTTCACCAAAATTCACAAGGGACTGAATTGGTCCACACCTCCACTGTTTCCATGAGGTCTCCATGTGTCACGCACTGGTTGAGCAAGGGAAGAAGGGGGCCGTGGAAGATCTTAAGGTAATAAGCCGAAGCAGGGTTTCAAGGCCGAAAAACTCACGCCAGTCCACGCGCCCACGAAATGAAATTTTCCAAGTGAGGCGGGGACTACTGGGCCACAGAAAAAAAAGGGAAATTTTTCCCAAAGGCCAAAAACACAAAAGGAATAAGGGGTCTGTCCTCTCTACTGCCACCCAAGGTGCCATGTGGCACCTTCACATTGGTTGTGGGCCAGCGGGGCCAAAATGAATTTTTTTCCAAAAATTTCCAAAAGGGTTAAGAGTTAAAAAAAACCATGCCTCCACCTCAGTCCCTAGAGGACATGTGGTACCCTCTAATTGGATGTGGGCTGGTGGAGGAAAGATGAAATTTTTTCCCACTGAATTTTTTAAAAAATGGAAAAGTTTAAGTTCGGTCCGCCCCTCCGAGGTGCCACGTGGAAGATCCTGATTGGTTGCAGCATGACGGGGGCTGTGGAATTTTTTTTGGGAAATTTTTCCAAAGTTGAAAATTTAAATTTTTAACAGTTAGATTAAATTTTATTACTTTTTGAATGCCAAATTGAAGTAAAACTTTCAAATGGCCATAAATTTTGAGCTAGAAAGCTCGGTTTTGGGAAAATGAGGACTTTTCGGAAAGATATCGATGCCCTCTTTACACATCAAGTCAATAAATTTTGAAATTTGATGAATTTTAAGTGGTCAATTTTGAGAAAAAATCTGTAGGATTTTAATTTATGAACTGGCAGTTTTTAACTCCTCAATTCGGTTAAATTAGATCTCCTCCTTCACTCAACATGTTAGACAGACATAGAGGATTAGTCTACGGAGGATTTAGAGTTTTTTACGAAGATTTGCATTTTCCCAATCTATTCAATTTTGAATTTTTCCAACAGTAGACAGAAAAATGACCTAGGAAGGGAATTTGATTTGAGTTTACAATGGTTATATTGTTTTCTTGAGTTTTCTTTGTCAAATTGGGTTCATTAATGTATTAGCATGTTAACTTATAAAAATTTTAAGTTGATTACTAAGTGCAGGTCTGAACTGTTCATTTTATTAAAAGTGAATTGCCAGAATGAAGTTTATGACAGTGAACTATTTCTTTTAACTTTGTATATCAATTTTATCATTTACGGGTGTATATAGTTTCTAAGCTATTCTCATACATTTAATTGAATTTAATCAACCATTAAATAGTAAATTATGCAAAGCCTTATTTCTAAATATAAATCATTCTAGGAGAGTAAAACACTCTCTTTTACTTTATACGCATTCTTTTTTTTTCAAATAGTAGTTTCAATCTTCAATAATAATAAATCACATTCAAAACACAGTGTAATTTTGAAACTAATGCAATCCTTTATTCCTTTCCAATACACTTTACAATATTTTCTTATCCATTGATTTCTAAAATACAAAATACAATACATATTATATCTTATACATTTCTTTTCCAAAACAGAGAGTAAAATGAATCTCCTTTACATTTCATAGTCCAATTTCAATCTTTCATTATCAATACAAAATGGTTTCACATTACAAATATTATACAACTCATCCACTTCAAGTGGGGAAGGATTACAAAAGCACTTGCTCAAAGGGAGGGACTGTCAAACTATATATTCTTCTTTCTCCAAAACAACAACATGCTAGTTTCTTCATCTTTTCATTTGATCACAACAAGGAAGGGGGAAAGGCAACACTCTCCACCCAACCAAGACATCCAATGAGAAGGGAGAAGCCATCCTTCCTCATTGGCCCCCGAGCCCCAACCATATTGAAATAAGAGATGAGAATCAACCCATGACAAACAATGGCTTCCAATAAACAAACAAGCATTCATTCACATGCATAATTCAATAAGAAACACAGTTCAAGCAAAAAATAGTAGTTCACAACTACATTTGATAACATTCACACAAAACTTAGGCTTGATCAAGCAAGCCAACAAGAGCAAGGAACTATGGGGAAACTACTTATACCTCCCTATTTGGAATTGGGCATCCACCTAAAATCATACCGCCAATATAACATATCAAATCCCATAAACCTTATGTCCCCCCAAGTACCTCCTTATTCCTCACATTTCCCTCCCTTATGCCCCCCTAAGAGTAAGAAATGCAAGCTATTTATTTTCCAAGGTGGATCCTAATCCAAACTCCCTCCACAAAAAAACTAATGCCCTTGGCATTCCCTTATGCCCCCCCATTTTAAATCCCCATAGCCTTCTCCTACACCATGTCCTAAGAAGTATACCCAACCAGCCAAAAACACATAACACATTCACCATTTCATTCATGTATGTAAGAGAAAGTAAATATTCTAAAAAGGCTCAAGTTCCTACGTCTCCATATTGGAGTTTTTTCCAAGCTCAAAAGCTTCCCAAAAGCCAAATACAATCCAAAATCAGCAATTTTCAAGCCTACAAAAAGGCTCCAACTCCTTCCACAACAAGCTCCCAAAACAGCAAGCAAAAATGCACCCCCAAGAGGAATAAACAAATTTTCAAAAACCACAAACAGGCAAGGAGTTTTTAATTTAAAGGAGAGGGAAGAGAAGAGGATGAGATGATGTGGATCCATGTGGGATGCCACATCATTCTTCCTCAACCCCAAGAGGAAAGTCAACATTATGCACCTAAACATAATAAATAAAAATGACAAATTAACTTGCACACTCCAAAATAACCCAAACTCCAAAGGATTGAATTAAAAACATGTAAGAGAAGTGTAATAAAAACTTACAAATAGTCATTTCAAAATGCAATAAAAAGGCCTAAATTTAACCTCCAAACCATAGGCATGGTTGGTGAATAATTTTAAGAGGTGTGGGGCAAGCTTAACTTGTCCCACAAGCCTCCAAATATAGCCTCTAAGGACAAATTCGAATTCCTAAGAGGATGAAGTGTCTTTCACTCCAAAATTTATCTTACATACTCTTACATATCCCTTACACCTTCTTACACATTTCTTACACACTCTTACAACATTAAAGTTAAAATCAACAACTTCATTTATTACATTCTTATGACATGTTGATTTATTTATTTTAACACATGATTATCCACAACATTACACAACACATAATAACTAAAGAAGAGGGTAACACATCACAAAACAAACACACACAACATTAATAAATAATACACATTAATAAATTATGCAAACCCATGGTCACATATAATTGAAATTTTCCCATGGAAATCCCTAACAACAAACAACACACACACACACAACAATTGTCATGGTGACCTTGTTGAATTCACCCAGAATTTCAATATGGTTAGTCTCCAGTCCCTCAACATTGTTGTGATATTTTAACCTATGAAAATTAAATACCTATTTCAGACTCATGGCCATATCAGAACATCCAAAATGATATAAACAACATCTCAATATCATCTAAACACATGAATCACAACAACATCAAGAATTCTACATTATCATTTTCAATTAATTAATCAACTATATCATCATCAATAATCTTCCATACAAGGTCTACTCAAAACATTCAATTTCATATGTTTAAATCAACATCTATAATATGTCCATGTCAAACAGTATATCATCATCCACATATAAAAAATGTCTCTAATGACCATCATGCATAATAATTGAATCTAGATCAATAATAATCCATGATCTAACATTAAACCATCATACTAAAATAAAACATAATAGTGTCCATAATAAGGTCAACAGTATCAAGATCAGGATCTAAAAGTGTCAAAGGGAAGTGGGCACTACATCCCCCTCCCCTTAGACTCAACTTCCTCCTGGAAGTCACTGGAACAAATGTGGAAACTGCACTCGTAATACTGTGGCATCCTCCCAAGTGGCTGCAGTCTCATCGTATCTGTCCCACTGCACCTGTACCTAATCAATCTCTCTACCTCAAAGGCCCAGGGTCCTGCAATCTATGATACGGATGGGCTCCACCATCACCTACGCCTGATCCTACACCTACAATAATGTCCAGTCTAGTATGTGATGGATCTGCAATATATCTCCTAAAAATAGAAACATGAAACATATCATGTATGCAAGACAAGTTGGGTGGCAATGCGAGACGTTAGGTCAAAGGGCCTATACACTCCAAGATCTCAAAAGGACTAATGAATCTAGGATCTAACTTAGAACCTTTTCCATAACAGATAGGGATCTTATGAGGCCTGACACGAAGGAACACCTTCATTCCCACATCAAATCTACAGTCAATCCTATGTTGATCCACAGAATTCTTCTGCCTCCTGCAATCTCTTCCTGATCAACACTACTTGCTGCTCCATATCCTACAAACAATCTAGTCCAAGAGATACTCTGTCCTCTCACTTGTCAATACTAAGAGGTGTCCTGCACTTTCTACCATAAAAATCCTGAAAACGAGCCATGCTTATAGAACTCTGAAAACTTTTATTGTAGTAAAAATCCAATAAGTACAGGTACTCCTCCCACTTAGACTACTGATCCATCACATACATCCTGAGCATATCCTCTAAAATTTGATTCACTCACTTAGTCTGTCCATCTGTCTCAGGGTGATATGTTGTGCTGAAGTTGATCCTCATCCCAAGAACATACTGCATGGTAGTCTAGAAATGAGAAGTGTACAAAGGATCACGGTCACAAATGACCTTCTACAGAATCTCGTGCAACCTAAAAATCTCATCCAAATATACTCGTGCCACTGCTCTATTTATATAAGTGGTCTTCACTAGAGAAAAGTGAGCCACTTTTGTCAATTTATCAACCATGACCATAATGGTGTCGTGGTGATATCTCGACATCGGTAGCCCAACAATGAAATCCATGGAAATGGTGTCCCACTTCCATTTTGGTATGGCATGAGGATAAAGAAGGCTTGTTGGATGCTAATGCTCAGCCTTAACCCTCTTCCACTTTAGAAACCATGACAAAAATTGAGCCACATCTCGAAAACATCCTCTCCAATGGTACAGGATGGGCTGAATAGGGTGCACAATGTGCCTCTACCAATATGTCCTACCTCAAGCCTCCATCTCTGGGAACATATATCTAGCCTCTATGCCTAAGAAGACCATCTGCCTCTAAGGAAAAACCATCAAAATTCCCCTCAAGGGGTCTTTATGACTCAATCTCTACTCATACTACAATGTAGAAGCTCTCAAGAGGAAGCTACTGAAGAATCCTACTTCTTAAATTTGTGCTCACTATAGTGGCCATAGCCACATGTCTCCATCTACTGAGAGCATATGTTACCACAGTATCCTTCCCCTTCACATGCTCAATCTCCATGTCATACTCACAAAGTGACTCCATCTAATGCCACTGTCGAGTGTTGAGATTCAGCTATGTGAATAGGTGGCGAAGACTCAAATGATCAATCTTGAGTGTAAATCTCCACCCAAGAAGAAAATATCTCCATCTAACCAAATCATACATGACTACCGCTAGCTCAAGATCATGGTTTAGGTAATTAAGTTCATGATATTTGAGTCTGTGGGACTCAAAAGATACAACTCTGCCATCCTACATCAACACACCTCCAATCCTTACTAAAGAAGCATCTGTGCAAACAAAGAATTCACCCTGTGGATCCGGTACTGCAAGAATAGGTGCTATAGTGAGGCACTCCTTCAATGTCCTAAAGGCCTACTTGTATCTGTTTGACCAAACAATCTTCTTCCCTTTTCTCTGTAAGGAAGTGATAGGGTGTGCAATCCATGAGAAGTCCTAAACAAATCTCTGGTAGTATCCTTCCAATCCCATGAAGCTGCACACCTCAGTCACTATAGTGGGTGTTGGCCAATCAATAATGGCTTTAATATTGGAAGGATCGACTACGATACCTTCCCCAGAAATGATATGGCCCAAATACTGCACCTCTGTCTGAAAGAAAGCACACTTCTCCAAGTTCCCATAAAGATGTTGCTCATGAAGACACTGAATAACCTGTCAAAGGTGCCCCTCATGCTCCTCACGTGTATGTGAGTATATCAAAATTTCATCTAGGAAGATGAGCATGAAGCGATCTAAAAAGGTCCTAAATACCCCATTCATCAAACTCATAAACACTTCAGGGGAATTTGTCAAACCAAAAGGCACCACTGTGAACTCATAGTACCCATATCTCATACATAAGGTAGTCTTATGAATGTCCACCTCTGAAATCCTCAACTGATGGTAGCCTGACTTGAGATCAATCTTAGAGAAAACTGTGGCTCCCTTCATCTGATCAAACAAGTCATCGATACGAGGAAGAGGATAACAATTCTTGATCGTTACCTTGTTCAACTGGCGGTAATCAATACACAACTGCAAGGATCCATCCTTCTTCTTCACAAAGATCACCGGTGCACCCCAAGGGGATACACTAGGATGGATAAGGACCTTCTCCAAAAGGCCCTCAAGCTACAACTTGAGCTCACAGAGCTCTGGGGTGGTCATCCAATAAGGTGCCCGTGAGATAGGCTCTACTCCTGGAACCAAATCTATATGAAAATCAATCTCACATAGGGGTGGTAACCCCAGAAGCTCCCCTAGAAAGACATCTAAAAACTCTCTCAAGATGGGATGATCATGAAGTGATGGTCCACTAGATCCATCCTCTGATCTGTCACTAACAGTAACAACATACATCTGACAACCCTATCGTACACACCACTTAAGCTGTATAGTGGAAATGGTGTGAATAGAAATGGGTCTCCTAACCCCCGAGATCACCGACTCAACTCCTAAATCATCTACACAAGCTATAGTATTGTGATAACAATCCATCCTAGCCCAGTGTGTAGACAACCAATCCATACCCAAAATGACTCCATACGAGCCCAAAGGAAGAATACGAAGATCTGAGGTAGTGGTGAAAGGTCCCAAATCCACTACACACTCCTTAACTAAGGAGTCCACAGAGATCTTGGCTCTAGAAGCCATCTCGACATCCCAACTAAGACCCTACCTAACTACCACTAGCTTGCATCACTCTACTAAAGATGGTGCAATAAAAGAATCAAAAGAACTAGAATCAAACAAAACAGAGGTAGGAATACCACCAATGCTACATATGGTCTCACTGACTATGCTCTGGTGCTATTCCTAGTGGTTCTCAACCACTGCATAAATCATGTGGCTACATCTCATGTCACCAAATATTGGCTCTAAAATTTGTGCCTTACCCTTGCTAGGGTTATGAGGGCAATCTCTCCAAAAATGTCCTGAAACTCAACATCCAAAGTAACCACCTGATCCTCTCCAAGGAGTTGAAACCTCCAACAGGTGCTCTAGAATTATGTGGCATTTATCTTGATGATCCAAATGTAGCCTGTTGTGTCCTTTGTTGGTGAGATCCTGCTGATTGAGCTCTAGGTCCACCCTGTGTCCTGATGGGACCTCGAGGAGGAGGCCCCATACTCTGACCTCTCTATGCATCAGCTCTCTATGGAGGTCTATAAGGTGAGCAGCATTATTGCTGCTATTGTTGCTATGGCCTTAAGGATGACTGTGTTATACCCTGGCCACCACGAGGAAGAGGTACTGAACCTCTTGATCTACTATCCTACATATACTGATTGCAGCTCCTGACTCAGTCTCTAGCCTACTGGGTCTTACCTCGAGTCTCCTCTACAATATAGGCCTTCTCGACAGCCTCAGCTAAAGTCTATAGACAGTGAATCTACACTAGACCTCCAATATCCAAATTCAGGCTCCAGATGAACCTATGAATCTGCACCTGCTCATCCTGCATATACTCTACATACTAGAGTAGATCCAAAAACCTACTCTCATACTCCGCTACTGAAAGAGAATCCTAACAGAGGTCATGGAACTCATCAATCCTTTGCTGGATGAACCTCCGTGATAAATACCTACTCTTGAATATCTCCTCATACAACTCCTAGGTCATTGTATCTAAATGTACATGGAGCTTCTGCTCCTCTGTCCTCCACCATACTCCTGGTCCATCCCTTAGTAGATGGATCGCAACATGAGCTTTCATGTTGCTAGAATAAAGACAAAGCTTGAAGTAACTACTCAAGCTCACTAGTCAGGCCTCTACCTAGAATCCACCTGTATCACCTGAGTAATGTAAGGGCCGAAACTTCAGGATCTCCATGATGTGATCCGCTGCCATGGTCTGTCA
Source organism: Taxus chinensis (assembly GCA_019776745.2). Taxonomy (NCBI): domain Eukaryota; kingdom Viridiplantae; phylum Streptophyta; class Pinopsida; order Cupressales; family Taxaceae; genus Taxus; species Taxus chinensis. The sequence goes on from CM034157.1 coordinate 20,976,912, forward strand.
GCCTCTAGGTCTCTCAACACACTCATCCCTACGTCTAGGGCTCCATGACATCTCTCTATTCTCTGGAACTCTGTCACCCTATCTCCTAGGTGGTGACTATACTCTGACTGACTCCGCATGGGAGTTCTCTCCTCTATGCTCCTCGCTGAGTTGAGGAGATACCTGAGCCTCAATAGAAGGGGCTCTATCATGACTAGTTGCATGTCCTCCTCCTAAGCCTCTGCATAGAGCGGCATTGACATCCTGAAGGACCTATAGAATCTGAGGTAGAATAGCTGCTACACCCTGATCTGGTGGTGGTGAGTTTGATTCTTTGCAAAGGTTCCTCTCACTCCGTCTAAGCCTCTTGCATAGACCAAAAAAAGAGTTAGTTCATTTTGCTAAGTTTTACACAACTTCCATGTTTACTAAAATATACAATTTCTTGCTAAGTTGTTTTCTAGATTTACAAGTGTACTAGGTTTAAGTTTTCATGTCTCAAGTTGTCTAGTGTTCCCAATGGTCCAAGCCTTTGAACTACCACTCTGATACCAAATAGTAGTGCCCATTTAAACAACCACTTGAGACCCAATAAACAACCTAGAGTTAGTTAGAAAATTAGGGGATAATTTATTTATTTTTATTTAAAGTGTCTACAACCAAGTTGCAAGAAAAAAATTTTCACTAAGAAGTTCCGAAACAAGACCAATGTACTACAACATATTTTTTTCTTCATCAACTACTATCAAGTTCACAAGGTTCAAATTTTAGGGTTATTTGTTTTAGTTAGGTTCAGGGAGTATTTTACCCCCATGCCTGATCTCTAACAGGATCAGAGTTTCAACTATATACTTCTCTTACTTAATGCTTCCAAAATTTCCCTAAACCATTCCCAATGGATAGGAAATTTTCTCACCTTTCCAGTGATATAAAAAAGTCCTCATAGCTCCAAGTAGAACTCAAGATATTAGTGGGTAGAGTTCCTAGGGAAAATTTTCCCTAGGTGGGACACGTGTCAAGAGGAGGAGAAAGCGCCTTGAACGGGTTGGTGGGTCACAGGGTGGCTTAGGGAATTTTTCCCAATGTGCGGGCTCAAAGTCACAAAACATCATGTGCCTCTGCGAGTCCTCTAGGGACATGTGTCACTACCCAGTTCGTTGGGAGAAACAACAGGCCAGCAGAGTGGGTTGAGGCTTTAAGTCTCTTTCACCAAAATTCACGAGGGACCGAATTGGTACGTGCCTCTACCATCGCCATGAGGTCGTAACATGTCACATGGCGGTTGAGCAAGGGAAGAAGGGGGCGGTAGAAGATCTTAAGGAAATAAGCTGAAGGAGGGTTTCAAGGCCCAAAAACTCATGCCATTCCATGTGCCTGTGAAACAAAATTTTCCAAGTGAGGCAGGGTCTACGGGGCCACGGAGAAAGAAGGGGATATTTTCCCAAAGGCCAAAACCACAAAAGGAATAAGGGGTCTGCCCTCCTCGCTGCCACCCCAAGGTGCCACGTGGCACCTTCTAATTGGCTGTAGAATGGTGGGGCCAAAATGAAATTTATTCCAAAAATTTCCAAAAGGGTTAAGAGTTAAAACAAACCATGCATCCACCTCAGTCCCTAGAGGACACATGGTGCCCTCTGATTGGCTGCAGGCTGGTGGAGGAAAAAGGAAAAATTTCTCCAAGGATTTTTTTTAAAAATGGATAAGTTTAAGTTCAATTCACACCTTCGAGGTGCCATATGGAAGATCCTGATTGGTTGCGGGACGGCAGGGCCCACAGACAGTTTTTGGGAAATTTTTCCAAAGTTGAAAATTTAATTTTTTAATAGTTAGATTAAATTTTATTACTTTTTGAATGTCAAATTGAAGTAAAACTTCAAATGGCCATAACTTGAGCTAGAAAGCTCAGTTTTGTGAAAATGAGGACTTTTCAGAAAGCTATCAATGCCCTCTTTACACTCAAGTAATAAATTTTGAAATTGGATTAAGTTTATGTGGTCAATTTTGAGAAAAAAATATATGCAGGATTTTAATTTGTGAACTATCAATTTTCAACTTCTCAATTCGGTTAAATTATATCTCCTCCTTCACTCAACATGTCAAAAAAATAAATAGAGGATTAGTATAGGGAGGGTTTAGAGTGTTTTAGGAAGATTTATTTGCCCAATATATTCAAGTTTGAATTTTTCCAACAGTAGACAGAAAAATGACCTAGGAATAGAATTTGATTTGACTTTACAATTGTTATATTGTTTTCTTGAATTTTCTTTGTCAAATTGGGTTCATTAATGTATTAGCATGTTAACTTATAAAATTGATCTTTAAGTTGATTACTAAGTGCATCAATCTGAACTATTCATTTTAATAAAATTCAATTGCCAGATGCTCTCCACCCAACCAAGACATCCAATATAGAAGTTTATGACAGAAACAATGGAACTATTTCTTTTAACTTTGTATATCAATTTTATCATTTATGGGCATCCACCTAAAATCATGTATATAGTTTCTAAGCTATTCTCATACATTTAATTGAATTTAATCAACCATTAAATTCTATATTTCTAACCCATTTCACGCATTCTTCTTTTTCAAATAAGCAGTGCATTTCTAAAACTTGCAATCCTTTATTCCTTTCACACTTTTATTTTCTTATCCATTGATTTCTAAAATACAAAATACATGCATATTATATCTTATACATTTCTTTTCCAAAACAGAAAGTAAAATGAAACTTTTCACAGCAATACAAAATGGTTTCCAAATATTATACAACTTATCCACTTCAAGTGGGGAAGGATACAAAAGCACTTTCTCAAAGGGAGGGACTATCAAACTACATATTTTCTTTCTTGCTAGTTTCTTCATCTTTTCATGATCACAACAAGGAAGGGGGAAAGGGCTCTCCACCCAACCAAGACATCCAATGATAAGGGAGAAGCCATCCTTCCTCATTGGCCCCCCAAGGCCCAACCATATTAAAAATAAGAGATGAGAATACAACACATGGACAACAAAGGATTCCCAACATAACATTCATTCACACATAATTCAATAAGAAACACATTTCAAGAAAGAATAGCAGTTCACAACTACATTTGATAACAAGTGCAATAAAAAATGAGGCTTCATCAAACAAGCCAACAATAGATCAAGGATCTATGGGGGAAGCTACTTATGCCTCCCAATTTGGAATTGGGCATCCACCAATAATCATACCACCAATATAACATATCGATATCCCATAAACCTTATTTCCCCCAAATGCCCCCCTAAGAGTAATAAATGCAAGCTATTTCTTTTCCAAGGTGGATCCGAATCCAAACTCCCTCCACAATAAAAATGATTCCATTGGCATTCACTTATTTCCCCCATTTTAAATCCCCATAGCCTTCTCCTACACCATGTCTTAAGCAGTCTACCGAGCCAGCCAAGAACACATAACGCATTCACCATTTCATTCATGCATGCAAGAGAAAGTAAATATTCTAAAAAGGCTCAAGTTCCTACGTCTCCATATTGGAGTTTGTTCCAAGCTCACAAGCTTCCCAAAATCCAAATACAGTCCAAAATCAGAAATGTCCAAGCCTACAAAAAGGCTCCAACTCCTTCCATAGCAAGCTCCCAAAACAAGCAAAAATGTGCCCCCAAGAGGTATAAACAAAGTTTCAAAAACCACAAACAAGCAAGGAGTTTTTAATTTAAAGGAGAGCGAAGAGAAGAGGATGAGATGATGTGGATCCATGTGGGATGCCACATCATTCTTCCTCAACCCCAAGAGGAAAGTCAACATCATGCACCTAAACATAATAAATAAAAATGACAAATTAACTTGCACACTCCAAAATAACCCATACTCCAAAGGACTGAATTCAAAACATGTAAGAGAAGTGCAATAAAAAATTACAAATAGTCATTTTCAAAATGCAATAAAAAGGCCTAAATTTAACCTCCAAACCATAGGCATGGTTGGTGAATAATTTTAAGAGGTGTGGGGCAAGCTTAACTTGTCCCACAAGCCTCCAAATATAGCGTCTAAGGACAATATCAAATTCCTAAGAGGATGAAGTGTCTTTCACTCCAAAATCTATCTTACATACTCTTACATATCCCTTACACCTTCTTACATACTCTTACAACATTAACATTTAAAATCAACAACTTCATTTATTACATTCTTATGACATGTTGATTTATTTATTTTAACACATGATTATCCACAACATTACACAACACATAATAACTAAAGAAGAGGGTAACACATCACAAAATAAACACATGAAACATTAATAAAGAAAACACATTAATAAATTACACAAACCCATGGTCACATATAATGGAAATTTCCCCATGGAAATCCCTAACAACATACAACACACAGACACACAATAGTTGCCATGGTGACCTTATTGAATTCACCCAGAATTTCAATATGGTTAGTCTCCAGTCCCCCCACATTTTTGTGATATTTTAACCTGTAAAAAGTAAATACCTCTTTTGGCCTTGTGGCCATATCAGAACATTCAAAATGATATAAACAACATATGAAGATCATCTAAACACATGAATTACAACAACATCAAAACTTCTACATTATCATTTTCAATTAATTAATCAACTATATCATCAACAATAATCTTCCATACTAGGTCTACTCAAAACGTCCAATATCACATGACTAAATCAACATTCAATAGTTGCCAATATTGAATTCCAGAATTTCAAAAGTCTCCAGTCCCCCCACATTTTTGGATATACCTGTAAAAAGCATCTGGCCATATCCAAAATGATATAAACATATGAATTAAAAAATCAAAACTTCTCATAATAATCCATCATGCATAATCTTCCAACTGAATCCAATATAGATAAATAATAATCCATGGTATATCTAACATCTAACTGAATTTAGATCAATCATACATAACAATTAAATATAATAGTGTCCATAATAAGATCAACAGTATCAAGATCAAGATCTAAAAATGTCAAAAGGAAGTGGGCACTACATCCCCCTCCCCTTAGACTCAACTTTCTCCTAGAAGTCACTTGAACAAATGTGGAAACTGCACTCAAAATACTATGGCATCCTCCCAAGTGGCTGCAATCTCGTTGTATCTGTCCCACTGCACCTGTACCTAATCAATCTCTTTGCCTCGAAGGCCTAGGGTCCTATGATCTATGATGTAGATGGGCTCCATCATCACCTACACCTGCAATGATGTCTAGTCTAGTACATGAGATGGATCTGTAATATATCTCCTAAGAACAGAAACATGAAACACATCATGTACACGAGACAAGTTGGGTGGCAATGCTAGACGGTAGGCCAAAGGGCTGATATGCTCCAAGATCTCAAAAGGACCAATGAATCTAGGAGCTAACTTAGAACCTTTTCCATAATGGATAGGGCTCTTATGTGGCCTGACACAAAGGAACACCTTCATGCCCACATCAAAGCTACAGTCAATCCTATGCTGATCCGCATACTTCTTCTACATTTCCTGTGCCTCTTGCAATATTTTCCTGATCATAACTACCTGCTGCTACATATCTTGCAAAATAGATGGTCCAAGAGATACTCTATCCTCTAACTTGTCCCAACTAAGAGGTGTTCTTTACTCTCTACCATACAAAGCCTGAAAAGGAGCCATGCCTATAGAACTCTGAAAACTATTATTGTAGGAAAACTCCACTAAGTATAGGTACTCCTCCCACTTAGACTACTGATCCATCACATACATCCTGAGCATATCCTCTAAAATTTGATTCACTCACTTATTTTGTCCATCTATCTCAGGGTGATATGTTGTGCTAAAGTTGATCCTCATCCCGAGAACATACTGCATGGTAGTCCAGAAATGTGAAGTGTATAAAAGATCGCGGTCACAAATGATCTTCTGTGGAATCCCGTGCAACCTGAAAATCTCATCCAAATATAATCGTGCCACTACTCTAGCTGTATAAGTGGTCTTCACTAGAGAAAAGTGAGCCACTTTTGTCAATTTATCAACCGTGACCATAATGGCGTCATGGTGATATCTCGACATCGGTAGCCCAATAATGAAATCCATGGAAATGGTGTCCCACTTCCATTCCGGTATAGCATGAGGATAAAGAAGGCCTATTGGATGCTAATGCTCATCCTTAACCCTCTGGAACTCTAAACAATATGACACAAACTGAGCCATGTCTCAACAAATTCCTCTCTAATGGTACAACTGTCGCAAGGTGGTGTGCATCTTCTTCACCCTAGGATGGGCTGAATAGGGTGCATGATGTGCCTCTACCAATATGTCCTGCCTCAAGCATCCATCCATGGGAACATATATCTAGCGTTTATGCCTAAGAAGACCATCTGCCTCTAAGGAAAAACCATCAAAATTCCCCTCAATGGGTTTCTGTGACTCAATCTCTACTCGTACTGTAATGTAGAAGCTCTCAAGAGGAAGCTGCTGAAGAATCCCACTCCACAAATTTGTGCTCACTTTAGTGGCCATAGCCACATGTCTCCATCTGCTAAGAGTGTATGCTACCACATTCTCCTTCCTCTTCACATGCTCGATATCCATGTCATACTCACAAAGTGACTCCATCTAATGCCGTTGTCGAGCGTTGAGATTAGGCTAAGTGAAGAGGTGGTGAAGATTCAAATGATCAGTCCTGAGTGTGAATCTCCATCTAAGAAGAAAATTTCTCCATCTAACCAAAGAATGCACGACTACTGCTAGCTCAAGATCATGGGTTGGGTAATTAAGCTCGTGATCTTTGAGTTTTCAGGACTCAAAAGCTACAACTTTGCCATCCTACATCAACACACCTCCAAGCCATACTAAAGAAGCATCTATGTAAATAAATAATTCACACTGTGGATCTAACACTACAAGAATGGGTGCTATAGTGAGGCACTCCTTTAATGTCCAGAAGGCCTACTCATATCTATCTAACCAAACAAACTTCTTCCCTTTTCTCTGAAGGGAAGCGATAGGGTGCACAATCTGCGAGAAGTCCTAAAAAAATCTCCGGTAGTATCTTACCAATACCATGAAGCTGCCCATCTCGTTCACTATAGTGGACACTAGCAAATCCATTATGGCTCTAATCTTGGAAGGATCGACTATGATACCTTCCCCATAAATGATATGGCCCAAATACTGCACCTCTGTCTAAAAGAAAGCACACTTCTTCAAGTTCCTGTAAAGCTGCTACTCACGAAGACACTTAATAACTTGTCAAAGGTGCCCCTCATGCTCCTCACATGTACATGAGTATATCAAAATTTCATCTAGGAAGATGAGCATGAAGCGATCTAAAAAGGTCCTGAGTACCCCATTCATCAAACTCATAAACTTTGCAGGGGCATTTGTTAAACCAAAAGGCACCACTGTGAACTCATAGTGCCCATATCTTGTATGGAAGGTGGTCTTATGAATGTCCACATCCAAAATCCTCAACTGATGTTAGCCTGACTTGAGATCAATCTTAGAGAAAACTATGAATCTCTTCATCTGATCAAAGAAGTCATCAATACGAGGAAGAGGATAACAATTATTTATTGTTACCTTGTTCAATAGTCAGTAATCAATACACAAATGCAAGGATTCATCCTTCTTCTTCACAAAGATCACTGGTGTACCCCAAGGGGATACACTATGATGGATAAGGCCCTTCTCCAAAAGGCTCTAAAGCTGCAACTTGAGCTCATAGAGCTCTGGGGTGGTCATCCAATAAGGTGCCCATGAGATAGGCTCAACTCTTAGAACCAGATCTATATGAAAATCAATATCACGTAGGGGTGGTAAACCTAGTAGCTCCCTTGGAAAGACATTATAAAACTCTCTCAAGATGGGATGATCATCAAGTGATGGTCCACTGGATCCATCCTCTGATGTATCACTAACCGTAACAACATACATATGACAACCCTATCACACAAACCGCTTAAGCGGTATAGCGGAGATGGTATGAATAAAAATGGGTCTCCTAACCCCCGAGATCACCGACTCAACTCCTAAATCATCTACACAAGCTATAGTCTTGTGATTAAAATCCATCCTAGCCCGGTGTACAGACAACCAATCCATACCCAAAATGACTCCATACGAGCCCAAAGGAAGAATACGAAGATCTGAGGTAGTGGTGAAAGGTCCCAAATCCACTACACACTACTTAACTAAGGAGTCCACAGAGATCTTGGCTCCAGAAGCCATCTCAACATCCCAAATAAGACCCTACCTAACTACCACTAGCCTACATCGCTCTACTAAATATGGTACAAAAAAAGAATCAGAAGAACAAGAATCAAACAAAACAGAGGTAGGAATACCACCAATGCTACCTGTGGTCTCAATGACTGTTCTCTAGTGCTATGCCTGGTGGTTCTCAACCACTACATAAATCATGTGGCTATGTCCCATGTCACCAACTGTCAGCTCTGAAATTTGTGCCTTACCCTTGTTAGGGTTCTAAGGGAAATCTCTCCAAAAATGTCTAGCAACTCCACATCCAAAGCAACCACTTGATCCTCTCCAAGGATTAGCACCTCCAGCAGGTGCTCTAGAAGTCTGTGGCATGGATCTTGATGATCTAGCTGTGGTCTGTTGTGACCTCTGTTGGTGAGCTCCCGCTGACTGAGTTCTAGGTCCACCATGTGCCCTAATGGGACCTCTAGGAGGAGGCCCCATACTCTGACCTCTCTGTGCATCCGCTCTCTATGGAGGTCTATAAGGTGGGCAAGACTGTTGCTACTGTTGCTTCTATGGCCTTAAGGATGACTATGTTATACCCTAGCCACCATGAGGAAGAGGCACTGAACCTCTTGATCTACCATCCTCTATCTATTGAATGCAGCTCCTGACTCGGTCTCTAGCCTACTAGGTATTACCCCAAGTCTCCTATGCAATATTGGCCTTCTCGATGGCCTCAGCTAAAGTCTATGCATAGTGAATCTGCACTACACCTCCAATATCTAAATTCAGGCCCTAGATGAACTTGTGAATCTGTACCTCCCTGATAAAACCACAAAAGGAATAAGGGGTCTGCCTTCCCCGCTGCCACCCCCAAGGTGCCACGTGGCACCTTCTCATTGGCTGCGGGTTGGCAATGTCATTGGTTGTGCGAGTGAGGTATTTATTTAGGCATGGCAGAGGTGGGAGAGAGTTTGAGTGGGCCACCGGTGTAATGGCTAGACATACCACAACTATGAAGAGACTGAGATGAGGTAGTATTCTATTGCTATCCTTCATTTGTTGTTAAAATAGGTTGTTAAAATTTGTTTTGTGTAAAATTTGGGTTTAATTTTAATTTTTTAAATTTATGGGTAGAAATGAAGGCAATTAGGGGTGGGAAGGTCCTATATATGTTAAGTAGGAGTGGGAATGAACCTAGGATAGGTTTGGGTGGGCTAGAATGGGTATTGAAGTCAAATTTTGAGAAAAGCATGGGGGTTTGCAGATTTAGATGCTGCAACAGTGACCGAAGGTGGTCAATGGTTGACCAATGTTAGTTGGCCTTGGCTGACATAGGTCAAGTGTAACAACCACTTTTTTTCACTTCGTACCTATGATTATATATATATATATATATATATACACATATACTTTATGTAACTGATTTAAATACTCATATATTTATATCAAACACAAACCTTAATGTAATCCATTTTTGATAATTGTAATGAACCATGTGCAGCTATATGAGAGAGTAATGAACCTATTCATCCTCCCTAAATGCTTTGTATGATTCCATCCATCAAATGTATCCTTGTTTCTCCTTTAACATGATATGATATATAAGTGAAGACTCCTAAGCATCTACCTGGGTTCAACCTATGAATTCCACAGGCATCTGATAGCTTATATCATAGTGAAATCTAGACAGTGTAATCAATAGTCTACACCACTTTACGCATAGTTTATGAGTCATGTGTGCCATGTTCAATTCCATGACGACACACTCATCATTAGGAAATTTTCATTTCACATTAATCACTTATTTAGTTATATGGATTCAGAACAAAGATGCTATAAATAGCTACAAGTCTTGAACAAGGTACAAATCAAGTTTAACCTACACAAAGACATACCTATACATCATCCTATGATGCCTATGGGAAATTAAGTATCTTCATAATAATTCACCTTGTTATTAGATCACTTCCCTTCCCATAGCCATCATAATTTGATATAAGGGTGTGTACCCAGGAGGTTCAATCTGTCTTTGTATCTCTATCAATTTTTGTACTTAAAGCAACACTATACCACAATCTAGTCTCTTGATGAGACAACTCATTACAACTGGTAAACAACAATATCCTAATGGTAACAATTATCCTCATAGGGATATGACTGTGTAGAAAATGAAGTGAGTTTACCTGCCTAGAATCTTGTAATGGTGTATGGATTTTAATGTTTTCAAGGTAATTATTAATCATTAAAGAACAGTCTAGGCCTTATGAAACCTTCTCCATGAATGGGTCATACCTAAATTTTGGTTTAAGTTGATCCCAAGACCTTAATATCCTCAATAACTATTTACCTTTCTAGATATCATGCTCAAGTTAACCATAAATGGAAAAACGATACTATAAAGTTCTCTGATCAGTTTTACAATTAAAAACCATCCCAAATTAAACAATTAATCCCATGTTCCTTTATTTCATATTCTAAGGACGTGTACTTACATAAAGCTAAGTATTTAGGTACGATTCATAATCGTTACCAAATACCATAGACTATCAATTTCAATTAACATTTTAGCATAAGCCCTTCACTTTCCTTAGTTGCAGCTTAATCATGAGCTTTCATTTCTTTTAATATATCAATCAAGTAAGATATATATGGAGTATCTGATATGATAGATTTGATGAACTACTTTCCCATTCATCTTCTCCTATCTTATCCTTTTACATAAGGTCTTTAATTCCTTTTATAATGATCACTTACTAGTTTAATTTAGAGATAATAATAGTGTTGACTAGGATCAAAGTTTAGATACAATGTTTTTTTCAACTTAGTATGCATGTTCCCATCTTACTTCATTTATAACTGGATATCATACTTATATGCTCATAATGACGCATTATAGGAAAATAACTTTTTAAATACGTTATCATCTCCTAGAAAAAATTATCTCATTTCTGCAATTTCTAAAAAGTGTAAAAATTCTTATTATATCTTCATGCCAGATTACCATAAGCTCTTCCTATTATTACTTATGTGAATTTTTCTTGTAAGGGAATTAGTATAGCTTTCACTAGAACCCATTATTACGTTCTTATATCTTTCGATATGATTTAGTATAAGCTAAGTTTGTAAATCATCTATAGAAAAAATTTACCCGCTTATCATAACCTTAATATGGTTCCATAATCATCCAGTTTCTTTCTTAGCAACGACCATTTAAGATAGTCAATCTTACTACTAGGAATTTCTCACTGGTTAAGTATATCCTATTCATAACCTTTGGAGAACTTAACACAAATATACTAGTAGGTTGATATAATACATTTTACAATGAGGCAGTCACCCACTGGTAACTTGAACTATTTCCAAGTATGTTTAACATAGGGTTCATTAGAACATAATATTCATAAGCAACATTCCATTCATAGTTCATTATCTATTCAATAGCATCCACACATAGGTTGAGAGTGGAATTTACTATTTGATTTATACTAATGCTTAATACAATAGTATTTTAGATACTAATTACGTATCTTGATAAATTACTGACTCATAACTCATAATTTGCCAATAAACCACTTATTAATCAAGATATTAGAATCCAGAAGTCTGCCTTTAATTCAGACAAGAAATAAGTACAATTCATGTTTATAAGAATGATCAAAATATTTCATTTCAATGATCAAAACATTTACATTAAATGGAAAGGAATTTATCGTTTTCGAGAAGTATTTCATTTAGAAACATTCAAAATAGTCATATCTTCATATTTTAGTCAATTTAAAGAATATTCAAAACTAAATACTTCACCCTCCTTTCTTGGTGTTTATCTGCAAAATTGTTAGCATGGGTTAGTTCACATGAACTAAGCATGATAAGAAGCAACTCATCATAAGGACATGTTCTACTTAATTATTTCATAAAAATAACTCTTATTATTTTTATGAATTCATATTACAGATCTTAAAAAGGTAAAAAATTCTTTCCAAAACATGCCAAGAGTAACCAACATAATGAGCCATGAAAGAAATCAATTTCAATATTACACTATAATACAACTTATACTGTCACTAAAAATAAGTCACTTAAGTTGAAAGATAAACATGAGAATCATAAGTATTCAATAGACTAAAACATAAGAGTAACACAATTTCAGTCAAGTAGTTCCTTATTTGCATAGGCCTGAAATTATTTACTCCAAAATTCAGTAATCATATCTATCAAGTATCATAGTCAAGAAATCTCACTAATCTTACTCAATAGAACCAACAAACGGTTTCATAACATCACCATAGGTCAATTAAGGTTGAAGCATTCAGGTCAAGACTCAATCATGTTTAATAAAAGGTAGATAATCAATGCTTAACTTACAGAAGGATAAAGTAGTCATTGCATCATGCTAATAACGAAAAAGATATATGTAAGAAACAAGTTACATAGCCAATTATTACCTTGACATACAAATTTATTTCAACATTCCAAGATTAGGAAAAAGATAACATAATTCCACAGTTCATTGGTGTTATCAAGCATATCAAAACCCCATAAAATTATGAGCATTTCCCAGTCATTAAGAAAACATTTTATCATATTGTCATAAGCAAAAAGTATTCGTGATTAACACAACTGTAATTAATCCAATTAGCCCAACTTGACAATCAATATAAGATGAATTTTCTCATAACAAAATTCAAATGAAAATGTGCCATTATTATGTAATGAGTCAAGGACTCTATCATAACAATAAAATGATCTACTAACCCATTATACTGAATGACTTTATACATATTTCACCTAATTCTTAGACGTTTCTTTGAATATTGAAGAAACAGATAGGGTAATGGGTGTATGAGGAATACCTGTTGAAATGTTGGTTATTGGGTTGTTACATGTGTTATGACTTCTGAACCCACAAATGATCATCAGAGATTCCTTTTGGCTAGGAGGAACTACCTAAAATGGAACACAAGACCACTAAATAAAGTTAAACAATATGTGCAGTGAACTGCCTAGCATGTGCTAGATTTGGGAAGTGTGATACTTCCTAGATGGCTATCAGTCCATTGTTTAAAATAGTTTAATGATGGTAATGAAGTAAATCCTATTTTAATTGAAATGATTTAGGTATCTCATTAAAAACACAATAAGAAAGATCTAATCTAACAGGCTAGGTTAAAATAAGATCCAAAGGTCAAGCAACTGGTTTTGGTTCTTTGTAGGTCTGACAAAGGTCTCAAGTAGGTCACAGGTGATTAAGGGTGACCCGAGAATAGGTGGGTAGGTTATTGTTATGGGCTGTATTGGTAAATATAGAGATCTAAGCTGGTTAAGGATGACTGACGCTGGTTGGGGAGAACCAGTGCTAGTTACTGTGGAAAACTTGGAATGCCACAGAATGAGCTTTGGATCTCCTTTATGATTGTACAAGGGACTAGGCTGGTCAGAGTGAGGTATTAGGCTGTTTGGATGGGGTTTGGTGAGGTTTTAATGATGATATGGAGGGGTGATTACTAAAGGAGATCAATGGGTGGCTAGGATAAAAAAGGATGAAGATACAATAATTAAATGAATGAACCAGAGGAGTAAACTATTCTACTTACTTGAAATCTGGTTCTGGGTGCCTGTGAGTGATGGATGAAGGTGATGGTAAAAGGTTGAATGTTGTTGAGGATCACCAAATGTTAGAAATCTCTTACATGGGATGCATGTGCATTCCTTTTCGATTGATTGGATCAAATATATGTTGGGTGGTCTATGGATGAATATTGGTTGTCTGTGCAAGATAAAATGCTTGATCTCCTTCCTTGCATGCATGTTCTCCCAAAAACTTGTTCTCAAAAGATGTGATATTTCTCAGGGATGTGCCAAAAAAATTTCCAACCTCAAAAATAAGGTTGTTTTGGGGATTAAAAAGCTGATCGATGGCAGTTCTAGTTTAACCGACGATGGTTAGGGGTAACCAGCATCGGTCAAGGTGGGATTTCCTAGGTTTACTAAACTAGGCAGATCCCCTTGATTTTCTGGGATCTCGTGTCGCTAACCTACGGATTAGGATGGAAGCTTATTGTAAGAATGCGGGAATGTGGTTAGAGGGAATGTAGGCATTGATTTTTAGGGTTTGGGTAAGTCTTAGTTAGTTATGGCAACTTACTAAGAATAGGTTTTAGGGTGAGTTGGCTTGATGAGGTGTCTAGGTGAGGTGTAAGTGTTGGAATCATCTAAATTAAGATATTTAAATAATAAATATGGTGAGGATAATGAATTAATTCTATTAAATTAATATTTGTGGGGTGAAGGGGGCCATGACTAGGTGAATGTGATGAAGGTATTTATTTGTCAAGGGACCAAAGGGGAGTGTGACCTAATTTTGGTGTCTACAATATAATACTGAACTATGTTCAAGATATAATCTAACAAAATCAATAAGGAACATTTTAAAATCCAAGATAACACTGTAATCATTAAGGGAAATAGAATACAATTTTATAAGAGAAAAAGAGTCACTTCTAGGTGAACTTGAATACGACACAATTCAACTTAGAAACATAACACCCAACAAGGATCTATTGTTTCCTAATGAACAACAATATACTACAAATCTTTCAAGAAGGAGGAGATTCTTAATCAAAATAGACTTTTCTTTTGAACTCACAATAGCATTGTTAGTAGAACAAACAATCTTTAAGGAAATCACAGTAATAATAGTTAATGAGATATCCTTCGAAATAGCTACAAGCTTTTCACAGGAGCATATTTAATTTCTGTTATCAAGGCTAAGATGAAAACAAAAGTGACTAGTGCAAAAAAAGGTTGGACTTTATCTTCTCAGTAACCAAATATTAAACATAACATTTCCATAACCTATAATGAACCCCAAAAGAGTTGTACTTATAGATTTATTGATGAAAGAAAATGGAGATCAATATGAGTTAATAGAATGGAGTAACTAGAACACAAAAAACCTGATGAGCAACTGTTGTACCTAGTTTGCAAACAAAAATACAACAATTTGATGTTAGGGAAAAAATCAGCAACTCAGTCAAGCCATCATACATGGCTCTAGAGTTATACCATGAACATCATTCCTAGATGTCCAATCAAGGGTCAAAGAGGTAGACATCATATTTATTACAACTTCCCTCATTACCTACAACTCGAGATGAAATATTGGAATTTTTTTTTTCCTCGGTATGGTTACTTATTAAACTAAAACTAGGTCGACTATAAGCACAATCAATTCCTCCAATAAGACCAACACGATTCCTCAGTAATTGATCTCTTAAAAATAATCAAACCTAGTTACATTAATCTAACGAATACCCTAAGTGGAAATTCATCTCTAACACTTAACCACATAAAACCAGCTTCCAATTTTCTGCATTGTCTTATTAAATTTTCAAATAATCCCAAAGGAGATGGGTAGAATTTAAATAGTGTTGTATAGTGTTGATAATCACATAATCACAGTTGTACTAAGAGTTCAAAACAACCCTGGACATATCAAGCCAATATCTCTTAATATTACAGGAAAGACACACATTCAAACTCATGAATGCATTATTACTTAAAAACATTCAAACACATTCAAGCCTGCACCTAGTGAACCATTCCAAACAAAATACATCACTAAAGAATGATAAATCATTATTTATAAAATATAAATATTACATCGATTCCTCATCACCCAAATTAAAAAAAAATATTTCATTGAAGGTAATGTTCTTTTTGTGAAATTACTAAGTGGGGAAAGAAATTATAATGAGTTTAGGGTGTATCATGCCTGTTACGCTTGTACTTCTTTCCTTTTAATGTTCTCATGATTCTTCAAAAAATATCCAAACTTTGAAGGTAATTCCTTTATCCCACTGAAACACAATTCTTCCTCAATATTTATTGAGTCTAAAAAACTTTTGAGAAACTTGTTTTCATCATGCAATCTCACAATAACATGCATAGCATTTTTCCTTGCATGAATTTCTGTAAATTTCTTGCATTGGAATGAATCAACACCACAAACTGATTTGTTTTTCCCAATCTTTCCACGCATTACCCAAGGAAGGTGGGTGTTTTAATGTGTATTAAATGTCATTAATGCATAGGTTAATGGAGCTTTCCACCAGGTTTATCAAGCCAACTAGTTTTAGATTCTAATTTTACCAAAGTTCCATATTCGTACCAAGCAAGGCACTTGAAGTTTTTGTTAAATACCTCTTTTGAAAAAATCATTTGGTAGGAATAAAAACCATAAAATAATTCTGCTACAGATACTTTGGCAGTGGGGTGCCAACTCACCTCCTGATTTAATTTGACAACTTTACATTTTATAATATATTTAAGAGGCCAATTCATATCCCATGCAATAAAAATTTGGTGTTCTTCTTTTACATGAATTAAGGATTCATACCATTTAATATACATTATTCAACCTTTCAAATAGCTAGAGTAATGTCTAAATGTAACTTCTCAAACAATAGGTTCACGTGTTAGGTTTAGAACCATACCACTAATATTAGATTTTCCCTTTCTTGTTTAAAGTTATTAAGTTTAGTAGTAGTTATTTAACTACTTTAAACTTTACAAATTCCCTTTTGTAATGTGTGTGTGTGTGTGTGTGTAAAGTAGTTATAACGTTAGCGTTGATCATGTAGGTTGCTTATGTATGCTTCATGGGAATTGATTTCCTTAATTTCAATAATTAAGTCCTTGACTAATGACTGTAGTCCTTCACCCAAGAAAATATGACCATGCTAGCATTAGCCATTTGGTTAGGTAGACTATTAGATGGTCGGATTAAGACCAATTATTAGTCAAAACAAATTCTTATTCGTATTTCAATTTTGGTCATTAAGAAAACCATCAAAACTATCAAATCCTTAACATAACTTAGTTAAAAACTATAATGTTAATTATTTAATAGAGATGAGCAACAACATCACTAATCACCTCCAAGGCATAAATTTACACCAAGGATTTCATGAAATACTACATTAAAAATGACATAATTTCCCCTTAGAAATTCAGTTCATCATTAAGATAGGCCCTAAAATTAACAGGGTTTACATCTAAGGAGATCATCCTTAACCTATTCAGGTTATCTTGATGACCCGTTTACATCAAGGTTAACATAAATTGCTAATATGTAAAGGTGTAAGCATCAAAAGGTTGAAATTATTTGTCCTGTCATTCCTTTAATAATAGTAGTGAAACCATGGGGCATTACATACCTCCCCTCTTAAAAGAATCATTGTCCCGATGATGTGGTCCTTATTAAATGAAATCAAAAACAATTCCATATAGTTTATAATGATAATTCCTTGTTAAATGAAAGAGGTCTTTAGGTTTATAGAAGTTCGAGGAAACTAGTTTTCATGAAACCTCTCGAAGTGTTAATTAACAAAGCTACTTTATAATGGAAACTAATTTTCATAATGGCAAGGAATCCTCCATGAAACCTATAGAAATTACCCCATGTATTACATTTGGGGAAGATGTCATTTCATCTAACATTTACTACAAAAAACATGCTTTGATTTTTAGATTCGGGGGATTGTGGCCCAGCCTTCCTGTTCTTCACATGTGGATCTCTAAGCATTGGAATCCAACTTTAACTAGTAACATAGACTTGTATCTGTGTGCTAAAGGTATTTTCATTGTGATGTTCTCTTCAATAGTTGATAAAGACATCATTTCTTCCAAGCTCTGGACTTTCCAATCTAAATATTTGGTCATGAAACCCTAGCTCTCATCCTTTAACTTGCACATAGAATCATTCTTATGGAAACCTATTTGGATCAAGTTTCCCCATTTACCTCTCCAATTCTGGAGTCATGACATTCTGACATCCATTGGTAGTACCTTAGGAACTACACTCTATATATATTCTCAAACCACTAATTACACCCATACTACCTATGCACGGATCCTGGTGGAACTTAACACTGATAAAAATCTTCCTGCTAATATATATCTTAGAGTGAAAAATAGAACTTGGTCACAAAATATTGATTATGAAGGTCTACATTTCTAGTGTAGAAGGTGTTTTGGCTTAGGACACACCTCTACTACTTGTGGGATGGAAAAATGTCAGCATTAGAAGCGCCACTGGTGGAAAGATGCACTCTCAAAACACCTGATTTTTTATCCAAAAAAGGATCTTGAATCAAAAGCAAATACCGTGGCTAAATCCAAATTGTTAGCAGCATGAAAATGCACAAGTTGTTGAGGGCAACAAGGAAAATAATAAATATATCTCTCAGTATTACAACATGGTTGTCTCAATTGAGACAAATGTGACTAAGAAAAATTCTCCTTTTTCTTCTCCTCCAACAGTGGAGGCTCCATCAGGTTGGGTTACGGTTAGCAAAAGGAAAAAAAAATTCACCCAGAAGGAGAGCTCTACGCCTAGATGATTTTCTCTAGTATTGTTCAGTTGGGTTGCATTGTTTTCATTTTTCGTGGCTAGATCACATAGTGTTTCTTTTCCAATGGTGTTGATGTACCATTATTGTTTGATCGCTGTACATCAGATGTTTATTTTCTGATGTGTTGTTGGTTGTTGGTTTTTTCTTTGCAAATAGTTTTCTGTAGTTGGTCATTACTGTTCTATCTAGATTTTGATCTCTTTCTTTGTGTTCAAACTTTCAATTCTAGCTTTTGAGCCTTGTTTACAAGGGTATAGTCCCTTTCAAAAAACTATTTACCAATAATAAAAAAACAAAGCTTCTTTATAAGCTATATATTTTGGCATCAACAAATTTTTATTCCATTGTTAAGAGTCAACAGACTGAATATGATAGTTTCAATTTCTTGGAATTGAAATAAAATTATGTACATCAGATATTTTACTGAATACAGAAAAATCATTCAAATAAATGCTACCTAATCTGACATAGGCTAAAAATTGGACATTTTTATTCCATACCACAAAGTAGAATTAGGTTTCACAATTGTTGATCAATTTTTCATTGGGTACAACCAAACCATTTTTTTTTTGTTTTAGCATTGTATAATACTAACTTCATGAATCCATTCATGATTTCCTCTATATCCTGTTAGGGATACATGTTCCTTTCCTATGATTTCCACTCTTATAGTATGCTTCATCATTCGATGCTTGTCCATATTCTTTAAAGGACATTTTTTGGCATAATTCCCATTACCAAACATGAAAAATCCACCAAGAGGCCCTGATTAACCGCATTTAACCTTTCCAATTACAAAAATAATATGATTTTTCCTACAGGTTATCACTACAAGTTTTTGGGCAGATTTATTTTTGGTAGAACACATTTTCCTGCTATGCTTTTTCCACCAAATTTTCTTAGCATTTGGAGATGAAGAATAATTATCACTCTTATGATCCTTTTCATTTTTATGAGTGGAAATTCCTCATAGATTTGGTTATATCCCACTCACTTTTCCAAATATCATCTTATGGAAAAGAGGTCCAAGTTTATCTAATGATTTCCCTGATTTTGGGTTTAGTTTGTCTTTGGATTGGTAAGTCCAAAACTTGCCACCATTGATCAGTTCATCATTTAAACAACTCTCCTATTGTTCATCAGTAACAAACTTAATTCTGAAAACAAAATAAAAGTTGAATTAGTGTAAGGACCCAATAAGTCCAAGAGTTGCAACCTTCAGCTTTGATACCAAAATGTAACAACCACTTTTTGTCACTTTATATCTAGGATTTTTTTTATTATATATATTTACTTTATGCAGCTGATTAAAATACCCATATATTTAAATCGAACACAAACCTTAATTTAATCCATTTCCGAGAACTGTCATGAACCATGTGCAGCTATATGAGAGATCATTGAACCTATTCATCCTCTATCAATGCGCTATACGAGTCCATACATCAAATGTATCCTTGGTTATCCTTTAACAAGATATGATATATAAGTGAAGAATCCTAAGTGTCTACCTGGGTTACACCTATGAATTCCACAAGCATTTGACAACTTAGATCATAGTGAAATCTCGGTAGTGTAATCAACAATTTACACCACTTTGCACAAATTTTCTGAGTCATGTATGCCATGCTCAATTCCATGACGGCACACTCATCATTAGGAAATTTTTGTTTCACCTTAATCACTTATTCAGTTATATGGATTCACAACATAGATGTTGTAAACAACTACAAGTCTTGAACAAGGTACAAATCTAGTTTAACCTACATGAAGATGTACCTCTATGTCATCCTATGATGCCTATGGGAAAGTAAGTGTCTTCATAACAATTCACCTTGCTACTAGACCACTTCCCTTCCTGTAGCCATCATAAGTTGATATAAGGGTGCATACCCAGGAGGTCCAATCTGTCTTTGTAACTCTATCAAGTTTTGTACTTAAAGCAACACCATACCACAATCTAGTATCTTGATGAGACAACTCATTACAACTGCTAAACAACAGTATCCTAATGGTGACAACCATCATCATAGGGATATGAATGTGTAGAAAATGAAGTGAGTTTACCCGCCTAAAATCCTATAAGGGTGCATGGAGTTTAATGTTTTCAAGGTAATTATTAATCATTAAAGAATATTCTAGGCCTTACGACACCTTCTCCATGAATGGGTCATACCTAAGGTCTAGTTTAAGTTGATCCCAGGACCTCAATCTCCATAACACTTAATTACCTTTCTAGATCTCATGCTTAAGTTAACCATAAATGGGAAAATGATACTATCAAGGTCTACGATCAGTATTACAGTTTGAAAACTATCCCAACTTAAACAATTAAGCCCATGTTTTCTTTATTTCATATTCTAGGGATATGTACTTATATAAAGCTAAGTATTTAGGTATGATTCATACTTTTTATCAAGTACCATAGACTATCGATGCCAATAACCATTTTAGCATAAGCCCTTCACTTTTCTTAGTTGCATCTTAATCAAGAGCATTCATTTGTTTTAATATATCCATCAAGTAAGATATATCTGGAGTATCTGATATGATAGATTGGATGAACTACTTACCCATTCATCTTCTCCTGTCATAGCCTTTTACATAAGGTCTTTACTTCCTTTTATAATGATCACTTACTAATCCTCTTTAGAGACAATAATAGAGTTGCCTAGGGTTAGGGTTCAGATACTATGTTCTTTTCAACTTAGTATGCATGTTCCCATCTTACTTCCATTGTAACCAGATATCATACTTATATGCTCATAATGATGCATCGTGGGACAACCCCCTTTTTAAATTAATTATCATCTACTAGAACAAATTATCTCATTTATGCAATTCCTGAATAGTGAAACCATTCTTATTATATCTTCATGCCAGATTACCATAAGCTCTTCCTATTATTACTTATGTGAATTGTCCTTGTAAGGGACTTAATATTGCTTTCATAAGAACTCTTATTACATTCTTATATCTTTTGATCTGATTTAGTATCACCTAAGTTTATAAATCAGCTATAGCACAAATTTACCCACTTATCATAACCTTACTATGGTTCCATGATCATCTAGCTTCTTTCTTAGCAGCGGCCATTTAAGATAGTCAATCTTATTACTAGGAACTTCTCACTAGTTAAGTACACCCTATTCATAACCCTTGGAGAACTTAACACAATTGTACTAGTAGGTTAATATAATACATTATATAATTAGGCAGTCACCCACTGGTAATCTGATCTATTTCCAAGTATGTTTGACACATGGTTAATTAGAACATAAAATTCATAAGCAACATTCCATTCATAGTTCATTATATGTTCCCTAGCATCCACACATAGGTTGTGTGTAGCACTTACTATTTGATTTATACTAATGCTTAATACAATAGTATTTTAGATACCAATTACCTATCTTGATAAATTACCGTCTCATAACTCATCATTTGCCAATAAATCACTTATAAATCAAGACATTGCAAACAGGAAATCTGACTTTAATTCATTCAAGAAATAAGTACAATTCATGTTTGTAAGAATGATCAAAATCTTTCATTTCAATGATTAAAACAGTTACATTAAATGGCAAGGTCTTTCTCATTTTCAGGAGAAGTATTTCATTTAGGAACATTCAAAATAGTCATATCTTCAGACTTTCCTTGATCAAAAGAATATACAAAACTAAATACTTCACCCTCCTTTCTCGGCGTTTATCTACAAAATTGTTAGCACGAGTCAGTTCACATGAACTGAGCATGATAAGCACCAACTCATCATAATGACATGCTCTACTTAATTATTTCATAAAAAGAACTCTTATTATTTTTATGAATTAATATTACAGATCTTAAGAAGGTAAACAATTCTTCACAAAACATGCCAAGAGCAACCAATATAATGAGCCATGAAAGAAATCAATTTCAGTCTTACACTTTAATACAACTTATTCAGTCACTAAAAATCAGTCACTTAAGTTGTTAAGATAAACATGAGAATCATAAGTATTCAACAGACTAAAATATAAGAGTAACATGATTTCAGTCATGCAATTCCATACTTGCATGCCTGAAATTATTTACTGATTCAGTAATCATATATATCAAGTATCATAGTCAAGCAATCTCGCTAATCTTACTCAACATAACCAACAAAGGGTTTTATAACATCATAGGTCAATTAAGTTCAAAGCATTCAGCTCAAGACTCAAGCATATTTAATAAAAGGTAGATAATCAATGCTTAACCTAAGAGAGGATAAAGCAATCATAGCATCATGCTAATAATGAACATATAAATGTAAGCAACAAGTTACATAGCCAATTATTACCATGACATACAAATTTATTTGAGCATTCCGAGATTAGGCAAAAGTTAACATAATTCCACAGTTCAGTGTTGTTATCAACATATCAATACCCTGATAAAACTATAATCATTTCCCAACCTCTAAGAGAGAAGTTTACTATGTGTTAAGTCGAAAAGGAGTTGTGATAAACACGACTATAATTAATCCAATTATCCTAATTGGACAATCAATATTCCATGAATTTTCTCATAACAAAATTCAAATGAAAATGTACCATTATTATGTAATGAGTCAAGGACTCTATTATAACAATAAAATGATCTACTAACCATTATACTGAATGAGGTTAGAGCATACCAAACTATATTCATGACACAATCTAACAAAATCAATAAGGAACATTTTAATGTCAATATAACATCGTAATCACTAAGGGAAACGAAATACAATTTTCTAAGAGAAAAAGAGTCACTTCCAGGTGAGCTTGAATACCACATAATTCAACTCAGAAACATAACACCCGACGAGGATCTAACACATTCATATGAACTCAGTTAGATGAAAAAACCAGATAACACATCACATAAGTGTAGGAGTATATAACATAACCATTTAGTCCCAAAATTGGTTACCACACGAACTCGATGCAACTATTTTCTTAAAAAAACATGTGGTATGGTTATTAGGATCAATAAGGTGTTGTTCTGTATCAATTATTATGAAAGGAGTATTAACACCAAATTTACAATCCAAAGCCAAGAGGCTTCCTATCTTGGATAAATTTAATCCCCATAGCCATACTTAATGACTCAAATTCAAACATTTGAAATTTGAAACCAGATTTGGATAAAACTGAATAGCTCATCAAAGGATCCACTGGACTCATAGAATTGTTCCATATCATTTACCTAAACCTTCATGTAGCTGTTTAAATGGTAGTTCACTACTAGTGTCAAATAACCATCAAACCTTTCATACATATTTTTGGTCCACGAAGAAAAGGGTAATAAATAAACCCGGCTAAGCATAGCCAAGAGCATAAGGATCTCAAAATATAATACAAATAATATTAATAACACATACGTTAAGATAGGGAAGTGCCTACAGAGAGGAACTGTTCGACACTCATTTGACCATAAGATCTAATGCACAAGCTTCAAGGAGATCAACTTATTTATTTAGGATTGTTTCCTAATGAACAACAATATTTTGAAAATATTTCAAGAAGGAGGATGTTCTTAGTGGAAAAAGACTTTTCTTTAGAACTCTGCATACCATTATTAGTAGAACAACCAAGCGTTAAGAAAATCACAGTAATTATAGTTAATGATATATCCTTTGAAATAGCTACAAGATTTTCACAGGAGCATATCGAATATTTTTTATCAAGGCTAAGATGAAAATATATGCGACTGGTGCAAAACAAGTTGGGCTTTATCTTCTTAGTAATCAACTCTTAAACATAACATTGCCACAACCTGTAATGAACCCCGAAAGAGTTGTACTTCTAGATTTATTGATGAAACAAAATGGAGATCAATATGAGTTAACAGAATGGAGTAACCAGAACATAAACAAATTGATGAGCAACTACTAAATTTAGCTTGCAAACAAAAATGCAACAGTTTGATGTTAGAAAACTCAAAAATTCAGTCGAGCCATCATACGTGGCTCTAGAGTTAGACCATGAACATCATTCCAAGATACCCATTCAATGGGTTGAAGAGGTAGAATTCATATTAATTACATTTTCCCTCAATACCTACAGCTCAAGATTAAATATTAAAAAAAGTTGTTTTTCCTTAGTATGGTTACTTATTAAACTAAAACCAGGTCGACTAGAAGAAAAATTGATGCCTCTAACAAGACCAAAATGATTCCTCAGGAATTGATCTATTAAAAAGAATCAACCCTAGTTACATCAATCTAACGAATACCTGAAATGGAAATTCATCTACAACACATAACCACACAAAACCAACTTCCAATTTTCCACATTGTATTGTTAATTTTTCAAATAATCCCAAAGGAGATGGGTAGAATTTAAACAGAGTTTTAGAGTGTTGATAATCACATAATCATAGTTGTACTGAGATTTCAAAACAACCCTAGGTGTATCAAGCCAAGATCTCTTAATAGTATAGTCACAACACACATTCAAACTCACGAATGCATTATTACTTAACAACATTCGAACACATTCAATCCTACACCTAGTGAACCATTCCAAATCGCATACATCACTAAACAATGATAAATACATACATACATACATACATACATACATTTATATATATATATATATATATATATATATATATATATAAAGTAGTTATAACGTTAGAATTGATCATGTAAGTTGTTTGTGTATGCTTTGTGGGAATTGATTCCCTTAATTTCAATAATTAATTCCTTGGCTAATGTCTGTAGTCCTTCACCCAAGAAAATACAACCATGCTAGCATTAACCATTTGGTTAGATAGACTATTGGATGGTCAGATCAAGACCAATTATTAGTCAAAAGGAAGTCTTATTTGCATTCCAATTTTGGTCGTTCAGCGAACCATCAAAACTATCAAAGTCTTAACATAACTTAGTTAAAAACTATAATGTTAATAATTTGATAGAGATGAGAAACAACATCACTAATCACTTCTAAGGCATAAATTTACACCAAGGATTTCATGACATACTACCTTAAAAATGATGTAATGTCCCCTTAGCAATTTAGTTCATCATTAAGATTTGCCCCAAAATTAACAGGGTTTACATCTTAGTAGATCATCCTTAGCCTATTCAGGTTATCTTGATTACCTGTTTACATCAAGGTTCACATCAATTACTGATACGTAAAGGTGCAAGCAACAAAAGGCTGAAACCATTTGTCCTATCATTCCTATAATAATAGTAGTGAAACCACGGGGCATTACATAAAGTATTAGGTGACCAATGTTGGTCAATAATAACAAATTCCGGTTGGCTCTAGAGGAAAATAGGTTAATAAATGAGACAAGGTGGGAGGGAAAGGTCGGTAATGGGATATAATGGCAGGTTTAGTTATAATGGGTAGGGTAATATGTTCACATAAGTACTTGTTGAGGGGTGGGAAATTAGGATGAGGGTAAAAGTGGTGGGTTGGAGGGTTGGGGTGTGTTGACGGGGGAATAATTAGTAAGGGTCTTGGGAAAAGGTTGGTTGGTTAAGATTGATGTTGGGTAAAGTAAAGGTTTAACAATGTTGTGATTTGTTAGATGCATGCTAGGGACTAGCTACATATGCAGGATAGAGTTCTATTGATGTTACTAGCAGTACAATCGAGCGTGAACACTGAGGAATGAAGGCACGTGAATAACGTTATCCTGATTGGGGTCAGACAATACAAACACATAGTTTGGGAGTCGAGCTTGATGGTTGCACTCATTTACGGATGGTATTCAGTGATCAACACATTTCATTTTCCGACGGGTGAGATCACAGTCACCCTAGAGGATGTATACAAGATCCTGCAGCTACCTATAGTGGGAGAGAAAGTGTATTCTATTTCCTCAGAGGGATCAGAGGAGATGATTTTGGTGGTTTTTAGAGATGGGATGATGAAGATGAGGTTCCATAGCATGAGCTTGAGCTATGGAGATATGTACACAACTCATCCTTAGGAGATGAGGTTGGTTGCCCTGATTATGGAGGTAGTGTGTTGTTTTCCATTTCTAGATGTGGAGGGTGGGAGATTCCCATGGGTGATAATGGGGGTTCTCCATGACATGATGGAGGATGGAACCCATTTTTCTTGGGCACCAACATTATTGGAGTAGTTATATAGGGAGTTATGGGCCTACTGGAGGCTATGAAGGTTCAGTTTTTATTATACCTTTCTGCTTCATTGTTAGGCATATGAGCACATCGTATGTGAGTGTCTAGTTGGTAAGCTCGGACCTAATGCATTTTAGGTGAGCTTGGTTCAAGTTGGCTATAGACGTTGGGTGCATGTTTTTGGAAAACTTAGGGCTACCAAGGCTACACATGATGTAGCATACTACATGCATATACTAGAGGGGTTGTCCGGAGTGGACATCATTTGGAGGCCATATGTTTTCTCCCCTTCCTACAAGTAGATGTTAGTAGAGTTAGATGAGCTAAATTTGTTCGAATGGATAGAGGGGTATCATGCCAGAGAGCATGAGATGATACCCATGGATAGGGTCAGATGGTAATTTGGGCTACCTCAGGATGTCCCTCCACCCTTGCCTCAATACAATAGAGATGGTGTGGAGAGGCCTATGCCTCTACCACAACCAACAATGCCGACATGGAAAGAGGAGTAGGTAGTGGATTGACAGATTAATGACACCATAGTTACATATAGATAGAGGTAGTTGTGGGAAGCGTAGCTATAAGAAGCACCACTGAGGCCAGGGTAGCCTGATCTAGCCATGGTTACTATTTAGAGGGACACATTACAGGGGCATGTGGCTACCCTTCTGACACATTGGGAGTAGTGCAAGGGAAGCTGATAGGATTGAAGGCATATGTTACTACATTATAAGAACAGGTAGTAACCCTTCATGCCCACGTTACATAGGTACAAGCACCCACATACAGGGGAGACGAGGATGGGGTACAGGTGGACGCCCTATAGGAAAAGGTAGTAGGTTTGTAGGGCCAGTTGCCCACTACAAAGGTAGGGATTATGGCCCTACTAGCCTAGGTACAATGTCCTAGTTTACAGGTAGCAGCGGCACAAGGTCTCATGCTATAGGGATAAGGGCAAGGATCATAGGTACACACGATGAGGCCATTAGTAGTAAGACAGAGCTCATAGGTTTTTGTGAGACCTATGACACCCCCATAGATAGTGTCAATGGCTAGATTTAGGGATTCCTTAAATGAGGCCAGATATTACAAGGATCATTTGACTACTACTGAGATAAACATCCCTTCCTATGTAAATTATAGGGTACAACAGGCCTTGAGTGAGAGGACAAGATCTCACACACATAGTGTAGAGAGTACAGGAGGCCAATGAGCCCAAAGAGAGGGTCAGAAGGAGACCACTAGATCATAGAGGTTGACCTAGCTGTAGGCCAGGTGAAGGTGAGGGCTAGTCCCATAGAGGGTGGAGAGATGATGGTAGGGTGATGGGCCAGAGGAGAGGGGGAGGAGACACATGAGACCGACCTGGGCATCAGATGGGCTGATGATTGATGTCATCATTTTGAGTATTATTTTTTATATATAATGGTATGCGTGCCAAAGGATAGTGAGGTTGTACATCAGATTTTTTGAGAGTTTTGATTATATACCAGCTTGCGTGCTGAAGATGGTGAGGTTGTATATGAGAGTATTTGAGATATTGGTATTATTTGTATCTGTGTATATATGTATTGATACATAGACTCTCTCATTTATATTGGATGGTTGATGTACTTGTGTTGTAAAATTTTCATTGTTATATGTATATGGGTGGAATCTAGGTGGATTAGGCATGGAGGAGTCAGGCTGGTTAGGCATGATGGAGTCAAGTTCGTTTAGGCATTGTTGATTCAGGTTGGTTTAGGCATGACAAGTCTAGGTCATTTAGGCATGATTGAGTCAGGTTGATTTATACATGATGGATTCAGGTCATTTAGGCATGATGGAGTCAGGTTGGTTTAAACATGATGGAGTTAGGTTGGTTTAGGCATGATGGAGTCCTATTTTTAATTTTGATTTAATTTCCAAGTTATTAGTAGCATGGGAAATAAATGATGAGTTATATGTATGTTATGGTCTGAATTTCCAAAATATTTGATATCATGGAAATGTGAAATGATGGATTGGATTTTTTATGATGTGATAAAATGGTAGATATGTATGTGTGGAAAATTTCCAAGTATCATAAAAAAATGAGAAATAAGATAGAATATGAATAGGAAAATGGGGGAAAATAGGTTAGGGTAAAGAGTGGCCGAGCTAACCTCTAAGGGCCCCATGCCCTAGGAGTGCTTCCTACATAGCCTGATGAAAAGGGGCCTCAGGCCAACGTATTTCTCCTGTAAGCTAGGGAATAATATGATAAATTAGAGGAATGAATTGGTAGGTTTTAGGCATGATTGAGTCTAGGTCATAATCATGGTTGAGTCTTTGAAAATATAGTTATCAATGGTCTGGTCTTGTATAGGGTAAGTAATAAGTAATGAAGAAGGTGAATGGTAAGAGGTGGTAAAAGATCAGCTTAATTGATAAGAACCCTAATGAGTCCACCATACCAAAGGTGGGCTTATGAACATAAGACCCTAAAGGTATTGCATAATGGACTATTCTAAGGGTTAATAAAGTCACATGATTACGAAATATCAAAGTTATGAAGAGTCCCTTGAATAGATAGTGTAACACCTTGGAACAACGGTTATATTTCTATTTGCATTACAAGTGTTGGCATGTGATTTTCTTGAATGAGGTGTGTTCCCTTTATTGTTTAAAATCATTCTGGTTATGGATAAATCATTTCTAATCTTGTATTTTTTAGAACAAAATGATATTACTTGCAAGAATCCATTTTCACTTCTTATTGATAAGCTGCAATCTAATTTTGAGAGTTGCAAACTTATCTCTTTTATTGACTCATCCTTGGATCAATTTTAGTGATCCAAGGAATGTTTTAAATCTTCTTTCCAAACTGAATGGTAAATTGACATTCATTAGTTTGGGAGACATAGCAGAATAAACCTTTGTCTGTTAAAAATTATTTTCTCTTATATGAACGTGTCTTCATTAGGTTGTATGTTGTTCTTAGGTCTTTGGGATTGGTCTCTACAGGACATTAATGGCATAAACAAAATATAGTCTACTTCATGAATATGAAGGGGATCAAAATCCTAAAACTAAATGATTATCCTAATGGTATCCTAAACTAGGTAAGAGCACCCACTTCCTATCTACATCTACTTATTTGGGTTTCAGTCTAACCTAAGCTTCTTATTCTATTTCGTTTGGATGGCGTCTGAACCTAAGATCTTGTGCTAAATGACTGAGGGAGAAAATTACTATGTTGATACTAGACTATATTAACCTAATGCCTAATACTATATGGATGTGAATTTCATCTAAACTAAGTTGGAAGCTACCTATGGAAATGTTTTAAGACCTAAGGTAATTATTGTTAGACTAACCTAAGTTTTGGGGAAATATATCCTAAACTATTAAAAATGAACCTAAGGGTCGCATGGCACCAAGGCAATGGTTATAATGGCATTTAATTGATTTGATTTGGTTTAATGCATGGAGGTACTTCCAGTTTTGGTAAAGGCTATTTAACTTTAGTGGGGGCTTACGTGGAGGCTACACTAAAAATGGAATTGGATGTTAAATTAAAAATGGCATTCGTTAGTTTTGGGAGGCGGTAGTAAGGAGAGATAAGTAGGAGATTTGAGAATAATGACATTAATGGACCTTGGTTTTTATGTACAAAACGTCTTGGAAACAAGGGAGGTGGATTTGTGGGAGGTTTTTTGGTCTTACATGTCTCAAAAAATTTGTGCTACATGGAGATATCTAGTTCTTTGAAGCAACAGTTTGACTTCTACTTCATGGCTATTTTTGGTTTCTCTGGTCTATTTTTTATCAAAGGAATGTATATGAGGCATTGGAAGGAAATTTTTTTGGTTGTTGATCTTTGGTGGAGAAGAAAAAGAGTGGGAAGCTTAGCTGGAAGTCTCCTTCAAATTTGTAGAAGCACTATCAGGCATGATAGGCTCTACCCATTAAGATTTGTTGCTTTCTTCTAAGTGATTCATTAAAACAACTCTACTCTCATGAGATAAATATTTGCATGATTTTTCTGGTTAATTACTTTCATGTTTTTATGAATCTCTGTGGTTTTTGGGATGTAAATCCATTGCAAAGTAATGTTAGTTTTTGGAAAACTTCTCTATGCTAGTTTAATGGTGACATGCATGCAAAACTTGTATTTGAATCTCTGTATTTCATTCTAAAACTTGTATTCGAGGTTGGTGTTGTTTTGAACTGGAATTCATTGCATTTTGTGGTTCTGAACCTTTATTGTAGCCTTTGTGTTTCATTTGAACTTGTATTGGAGCCTTCTATTTTGTTTGAGCTTGTATTGGAGCTTCATGTTTGTTTTGAGCTTGTATAGGAGCTTTGTGTTGTTCTAAATTTTTGTTTGAAGCTTCGCGTTCAACACTATGCTCGTATTCAGTACTCGTGTATTCTGAACTTGTAGTCAAGTTGATGTGTTGGTCTATACTTATATTCTGAGCTATATTTTTTACTCATATTCAAGGAGTTGAAAATTATTTGAACTCATTTGGGGACTGTCATCTCAAAAGGGACTTGAGAGATTAGTTTTGGTTTTAGTTGTTTTGGTAATCTCTTTTGAGATCTTCTTCATGTAGCTTCTTGAGTGGGAATGGTTGTAGTACTTCTATCTTTTAGACTGTACCATGTTCTTGAACTGGTAAGGGCATGTAAGTTTGGGGGATATTCTTCCCTTCTCTGATCTGAGAAATCCCGCATCTTGTTGAAAGCTTGACTGTGTTGTTTAAAGGATTATTAGACTATAGTTGTACCTTGTTGTGGGTTTGTTTTGATATGGAGTTCGTTGGAATAGTCACTAACAGTTTAAGAGGTTTATGGAAATACAGTATGAAATTTCCTTCTTGTGATCAATGTTGAAATGAATACCTTCTTGTCACAAGATTTTTAGATGGAACTTGAGAGTCTTTGTTGTGATTCTATTTCAGTCGAGTTGGAGGTAAGATTGGGACAATACTTGAATTAAACGTATATTGAGTTTTCATACTCTCTTCTAATATTTTTAATTGATTTTTTAGTTTTATTTAAAGGATGGATTGAATACCTTAGTGTACTGAATTTTGTATGGAAGGATACATTATCTCTGTTCAGATTGTTTTGTATTATTGTTCTTATTTGGATCGCGAACTACTTACTCTTTTGTATTGAGTTGTTGAATCCTTGTAATGGGATTTCAGTTCTTTGAGTTCGTGAGTACTTCTGAACTTTTTTAGATTATACTATTTGGGGTTTTCTATTCCTTTTTGGATTCAGTGAATGAATCTCTAGGTCTTTTAAAGAAGAAGGAATATGTTCTCTTGGGGAAAGTATACTATTTTTGGGACTGTACTGTGTACTTGATCTGAGAATTGAATTTGAACTTGTGTTTAATGAATGGGAGTAGATAAACCAGATGGTAAAGATTTGTAAGGGAAACTAGAAGTGTTCTTTCTTCTAACTGTGTGTTTGGTTTTGTGTTCTCTCTTGGGAACTAGTTACAGAAATTCTAAGTTTGAAATAGAAATGGGAATTCATTTTATAGTATAAATGAAATGAATTATGGATTGGACCTTTTCTAATTGAGATCCCTTTTTACTGTTGTTTGGATAAGTTCATTTGATTAAACTTCTCTGTATTCAATCCTCTTCTGAGATGGAAATTGTTTGTGGATTATTTGGTCTACTTTATATAAGTCATTGGTTGTAATGATGTGGAAAGAGATTAGCTGAGTCGGTATGTTGGAAAGAAAATATAACATGCTTAGACCGAATATTTTGCTTGATTGAGTCATACTCCATTTGGATTGATATTGGTAGGTTGTAACATTTTGCACTCTGTCTTATTATGAATCCTCTTCTTGGATGGACACGGGAAGAGATTAATTTTGTGTGAGTCTAGCTTGGATTTTGGAACGTTTGGTTTCAGATCTATGAAATTATATCTTCTAACATGTAGAAGTTAGTTAAGACTTGCAAGAAGGATTGTTTTGACTCTCTACCCCTACTTGGATTGATTTGGGATTCTTGTTAGATGTTGTCTCTTTAATGTTGAATCCTTATATTTTTATCCTTGAACTGAAGTAGTTCGGTGTGTTCTAAACATGTTTCTGTCTTTCAGATGATTAAATGTATAAGGAATAATATGTATTGATTATTCTTCTTTTCTTAAGTTGTAGGATGAATCATCCTAATATGAGCTATGTTGCATATAACTCTTTTTCTAATTAGTAAAGATAAATGATGTATTTCTATTCTTTTAGAATTATGAAATAATTGGATGAAAGGATTTGTTGATTGTTTCAAATTAATTGATAGGATCAATTAAACCTTATGACATAATGCAGATGTTGTGGATTATATTATGCTATTTTCTTAAAAGTGAATTCAGAATCTTTAATTGTACTTCTTTTCTGGTTGATATTACTTATGCTTATTTGTATGATATATTAATTGTTTCATTAAAGAAGATTTGTTTTAATGGAACAATTAGTGGAATGCACTTCACTTTAATGCTTAGTGCTTATCATGCTCAGTTCATTGAAATGACCCGTGCTAGCAATTTTTGCAGATGGACATCGTAAGTGATAAAAGAAGGCAAAAACTTTTATGATGCATTGGTTTACTTAATTATGGATCTTATGTAAAGGTTTTCGAATCATTCTTGAGTTGTATTGGAAAAAGAAAAGTGATGTTATTTTAAGATCTTAATTTTGATTGACATGCAGAATGTCTGAAATGCATAGTCTTGTAAATGTATATTTATCATCATGAATTGAAAGGTTTTGAGTTGGACTCCAATTTGTGGTATGAATTATTTTGTACTTGTATGATGGAAATAATAGTGATATCTTGGCGGTATTCTTTATATCTGTTTGTATACTATTTTTGCTATCAATTAATATGTTGGATAAAAGGGATAGTATAATCTCCCTTATTATAATGAACTTGTTAAACTACAAAAGATGTTCGTTCTCTAACTACACAACTAAAGTTTAATAATAAAATATGCTTGGGAAGCATACAATTAAACTATATGAGTAACGGATGATTAAAGGTTATGTTAAACCTAACATCTAACCATGTAGAGGAAGACTCTTCCTCTCCCTCAAAGAATGAAAATAAAAAGGAATAGTGCTTTGATATTTAATCTTTATACTACATTTATAAAGTAAACACTAGCTGAATCTAGGTGGATGACACATTTGATTTGGACAACTAGGTTGCATTAAGAATTAAATGTTTGATGTTTGTTGTCCTATTTTTTTGGGATAACTACTTGTTATGCCACGTTAATGAACAACAATGCAAACTTGAGTTAATGAAGTTATCCATATCTATTCAGGCTAGTTATGGATAATGAACTTAATGAATGTTGGAATTAGGTTTAGGCATGGTTGCTATAATCTGAATCTTAATCCAATATTAATTATGATAATGACCACTAAGGGGGTATGTACATCTTGATGAACTAGTTCTCACAGATGTTGGCACATGCCAACTACAGGACTGTACCCTCAAGAAGTCCAAGGGATTCTCAAGGATACAGTGTTGCAGTTGACATGTGGCAACACCCTTCCATATTTGTTCATCTAGATCTACACACATCTGGACTTGAACTTAGTTTCTCTCTAGGTCAAGTTAGTAGCATGTTTAGGATAGGTAGTAGCTTTTAATGACTCAGGGTACCTTGGCACATCCAGTTGACTTAGGTCAGCCGAGTATGCCCATATACCCTAAGTCATCATGAGCATCTTCCTATAAAAAATTATGTTGCTAACCTGAGCTAGGGTCAAACCTTGGGCAAGTGGACTAACGGTAGTCAGTAAAGACCATTCTAGATAATAGAAGAGTGAGGTGAAGGACGTATTCTGGAATGATGAGTATGTCATCTAGGAATAGTAACATGAATAGTATGTTGAAAATATTTGGCCAAAGTATCGCAAGCTGCTGGTTGCGTTGTCCTATGTCACCTAGTTTAAAGCAACATGATGTCAGATGAATATTGGTAACAAATATTCAGATAGGTTCTTTAAATAGATCACTCAGTACCCTAGAATAGGGTAGGAGAACCATGTATACGTAGTATACATAAAGTATTCTATACTTTAAGTCAACATGAGAGATCGGTTGGTAACTGAGTCATGGAATGAGAGATCGGTAGTATACCGAGTCATTACAGCTGCATATGGTTATCTATTATGAGATTGATTGGCATGGAATGTGTGTTCTAAATGATGTTTTATTTAGAACAGAGAACATTATGTTTCAAATTTTTTTTTCCCTTGTTTCTAAAGTCTTAAAATGGGAATGTTACATCTTGGTATCAGAGCTGAAGGTTACAGCTCTTAGACCTATTGTGTCCATAATCTGATGAAACTTAAATTTTCTTGTTAACAGAAAATGGTTAGAACAAGAGGAAATGTTGCAAATAATCCTCCACCTGAGGAAGAGCATCAACTACCCAAAAACTTGATGAGATCCTTGCTTCCCTGTTGGACACAAGAGATCAATTTGGCTGTACTTAGAACAACAAGTAATGGGAAATGAGGAGGAAGAAGATGTTGGTAATAATAATCAGCCACCTCTAGAGGACAATGCCAATTTAGGTGTTGATAATAACAATGTGAACATACCTGATCAGCCTGAGAACAAAAAGGCTAGGCTGGTAGCTGAACTCACTAATGATATAAAAAGGATAAGTCCACCCAAGTTTGATGGCACCACATTAGGAGATGGGGATGAGAATTGGCTCAATGAAATGGAGAAATACTTTGCAATAAGGAATTTCTCAGAAGAAACAAAGGTGATATGGGGAGCATATCAGCTTTCCCATGAGGCATCTTCATGGTGGGACAGCCATAAGGCTGAGTTAAACATTGATGAAACTAATATCACATGGGATCAATTTAAAGGTTACTTTAGGCAACGTTGGCCTGCCACAACTTTACTATGATCAGAAAATGACTGAATTCCAGAACTTAGCTCAAGGAAAGCTAACTGTAACTGAGTATTGGGAGTGGTTTACTAAAATCCTTAAGTATGTACCTCAGTATCAAACTGACGAGAAGTTCAGGATACAAAAATTCATCATGGGATTGAATCCCATTATAGGAGGAGAGGTGGATGTTCACAGCCCAACCACAATGGAAGGGGTTGTTGAAAAGACCATAAGGTAGGAATAGAAATTGAAGGAAATTTCTGCTCATAAGGAGGAAGTAAGGAAGAAAATCCCCAACTCCTCTTCATCATCTCTTGCACCTAAGAAAGGACCATGGAAGAAATTTAGAATGAAAAGTAAGTTTTCATCTTATACTAGTAAGAAAGTAGCAACAAACAAGTCTATTGGTAATGCATGGAACAACTTTGTCAAGAACAATAATAATGGACAGAAGTCCTATGGAGGTCAGAATGATAACTCTAAGGCTGGAAATAAATCTGAGCCTAGAAAGGGACCTGTAGGAGGTTGTTATAACTGTGGAAAAGATCATTATGCAAATCAATGTCCTTTGAAAAAGGATGATCGTAAT
Source organism: Taxus chinensis (assembly GCA_019776745.2). Taxonomy (NCBI): domain Eukaryota; kingdom Viridiplantae; phylum Streptophyta; class Pinopsida; order Cupressales; family Taxaceae; genus Taxus; species Taxus chinensis. The sequence continues at coordinate 21,013,110 of CM034157.1, forward strand.
CAACAACACAAGATACACATTGCAGTAGCTGACAAGCAGGCTAAAAAATAGGCCACGCCCATAGAGGTTTCGGGTAAGTTATTTGGCATACCTATAACTATTATTTTTGATACCGGAGCTACTGAATGTTTTATTTCTAGTAAATTAGCATCAAAACTAAAAATAAAAGATGGAAACATGGATAAAACATGGACTGTACATTATGGAAACAATGTTGTTCATACAGTTAGTATGTGTCTTTTTGGAGCAGTCCTTGACTTACCTAGTTTTTCCATAAAAGTTGATCTTTATGTTGCACCTTTGGGGTCTTATGATGTAATCATAGGTGTTAATTGGTTAGCAGAACATAAGGCTAAAGTGGACTGTTTTGAAAAACATATTAGTTGTTTAGATGACCTGTAGAAAATAACAAAGATTCAGGGTGTGAAACGTGAGATTTCTGTTAGGGAACTGTCAGCTATGCAACTTAAAAAGGCCAAAAATAAAGGTTGTACCTTATATGTAGTAAAAATTGTAGAAACAAATCAAGAGAAATGATGTCTTGGAACGATATCCGTTGTTACAAAACTTCAGTGATGTGTTTATGGAAGAGTTACCAGGTCTTCCACCCAAAAGGGAGTTTGACTTCAAAATTGAGATCAAGCCTAGAACTGAGCCTATTTCTAAGGCACCCTATCGAATGACTACTATAGAATTAGTAGAGCTTAAGGCTCAATTACAAGAAATTTTGTCTAAAGGTTTGATTAGACCAAGTGTTTCACCTTGGGGAGCACCAGTAATTTTTGTGAAAAAGAAAGATGGAACACTTAGATTGTGCATTGATTACAGAATGTTAAACAAAGAAACAATCAAGAATAGATACCCACTCCCTAGAATTGATGATCTATTTGATCAGATGTGTGGAGCATCGGTGTATTCAAAGATAGATCTTCAATCTGGATATCATCAATTACGGATTAAGGATGAGGACATTCATAAAACAACTTTTAGAACAAGGTATGGACATTATGAGTTCATGGTTTTACCTTTTGGATTAACAAATGCACCTGCAACATTTATGAATTTAATGAATAATATATTTCAAGAATACTTGGAAAAATTTGTGCTCGTATTCTTGGATGACATTCTCATATATTCTAAAAGCATAGAGGAACACCATGAGCATTTGAAGATAGTTTTGGAAATTTTGAGAAAGAGATGGTTATATGGTAAGCTATCTAAATGTTCTTTCTATGACACAGAAGTGCACTATTTGGGACATGTAATAAGTAAGAATGGAATTGCTGTAGATCCTTCTAAAATTATAGCTATAACTGAGTGGCCTGCACCAAAGAATGTACATGAAGTTAGAAGCTTCATGGGGCTTGCTGGTTACTATAGAAAATTTGTAAAAGATTTTTCTAAGGTGGCTGCACCAATAACTTCATTACAGAAAAGGATAAGAAGTTTTTTTGGAGTGAGAAATGTGAATTTGCATTTAGAACTTTAAAGGAACAATTAACTTCAGAACCTATTCTAGTGGTACCATATCCTAATGGAGACTTTATGGTGGTAACTGATGCATCTGGTGAAGGTCTAGGAGGTATTTTGTTAGAAAATGATCATGTCATAGCTTACGAAAGTAGAAAACTAAAGTTACATGAGTTGAATTATGCTCCACATGATTTAGAGCTTGCTGCCATTGTTCATGCACTACAAGTTTGGAGGCATTACCTACTTGGTAAACCTTTTGAATTGAAAACTGATCATCTTGGGCTGAAGTATATTTTCACTCAGCCAAATCTAAATGCAAGACAAAGAAGATGGTTAGATTTTTTGTCTCAATATGATTTTGACATAAATTACATCAAAGGTAAGGAAAATAGAGTGGCTGATGCTCTAAGTCGTAGGAAGCACATTTATGCTCTTATAACATTGAGAACTCAGTTTAAGGATGAAGTAAAAAGTGTTATGGAATCTGATTCTTACTTTTAGCAAGTAAAAACAGTGCTTGCTACAGATCCAAATGATGTGAGGTATAAAGGTTTTCACTTTGACAATGAAGGAATCTTAAGATTTGAAAACAGAGTATACATACCTTCACTAAATGATTTAAGAAAGAAATTGTTAGCAGAATTTCACAATTCACCTTTTTCTGGACACCCTAGTATTACAAAGATGCTTGCTGATATAAAACAACAATATTTCTGGAAAGGGAATGAAAAAGGATGTTATTGATTTTGTGACACATTGCCTTGAATGTCAATGTGTTAAAGCTGAACATATGCACCTAGCCGGTTTATTGTATCCTCATAGCATACCGCAGTACAAATGGCAAGTAATAAGCATGGATTTTATACAAGGGTTACCTATGTCAAGAAATAAACATGATGTTATTTTAGTAGTTGTTGATAAACTAATGAAGGTAGCACATTTTATTGTTGGTAATCTGAAGGATGATTCTCCTGTATTGGCTAAAATATTTGTACATGAAATTTTCAGATTACATGGAGTACCTGAATTAATCATATCTGATAGAGATCCTAGAATGACATCAAGGTTTTGGCAAACACTTAATGCAGCTCTAGGAACTAAGCTGAATTTCAGTTCTGTGTATCATCCAGAAATGGATGGACAGACTGAAAGAGTTAATCAAGTTTTAGAGGATATGTTATGAATGTATTGTATGGATCAGCAATATAAGTGGGAAGAGTACCTTCCACTAGTTGAGTTTGCATATAATAACACATATCATGCCTCTCTTAAGATGGCACCTTTCAAAGCATTATACAGAAGAAAATGTAGAACCCTCGTTAGTTGGGACAACATTGAGGATAGAGAGGTAATTGGACTTGAAATCCTTACGGAAATGGAACAACAAGTTAAAATGATTCGTGAACGCTTGAAAGAAGCAAACAGATAGGTAAAAGAGTTATGCTGATTTAAAGTGGGTTGACAAGAAATTTGAACTTGGTGAGAAGGTCTTTCTTCGGGTTAAACCGAAAAAGAGCTCTATAACTTTTGGCAAGGCTGCCAAGTTATCACCTCGTTATGTGGGACCCTTTGAGATAGTTGAAGTAATCAACCCTGTAGCTTACCGTTTAGCATTACCTCCTACTTTGTCATGAATGCATGATGTTTTCCATATTTCTTTGCTTAAGAAATACATTTCAGATTTATCACATGTGTTAAATTAGAATTCCTTGCAGGTCCAAGACCCAGGAATAATCATGGTTAAACCCATACGAGTGCTGGAAACTCACCAGTTGCATTTAAGAAATCATGAAATAAGTCAATGTAAGGTCTAGTGGGACCAGTTTAATGAAGAAAGTGCAACCTGGGAAAACCTGGAAGATATGAAAACTACTTTTCCATATTTATTTGATCAGAATTGACTATGATGACTGATAAAAATTTGTGATTTTATCTTTATATGTCAATAAGTCTGCCAGTTTGGGGCAGATAACTATTTATTTTTAAATAAACAGCTATGTGAATGTTGATTTCTGGAACTTTAAATACTGATATTGTTGCAAACATATGTTAAGAAAGTGAATAAATTGATTATCCTTAATGCAATGATCAAAATGAGATAATCATCGGGATGATGATTCTTTTTAGGAGGGAAGTATGTAACACCTTGGACAAACTGTTATATTTATCTTTTGCATTACAAGCATTGACATGTGATTTTCTTGAATGAGGTGTGTTCCCTTGATTGTTGAAAATCATGCTTGTTATGGATAAATAATTTCTACTCTTAGACGAAAATGATATGGCTTGCAAGAATCCATTTTCACATCTTATTGATAAGCTACAATCTGATTTTGAGAGTTGCAAACTTATCTCTTTTAGCTGACTCATCCTTGGATCAATTTCAGTGATCTAAGGAATGTTTTAAATCTTCTTATAGACTGAATGGTAAATTAACATTCATTAGTTTGAGAGACATAGCGGACTGAACTTTGTATTTTACAAATTCTTTGGTCTTGTATGAACGTGTCTTCATTCGGTTGTATGTTTGTGCTTGGGTCTTTGGGATTGATCTCTGTAGGACATTAATAGTGTAAAAGAAATATAGTCCACTTCATGACTATGAAGGGGATCAGAATCCTAAAACTAAAGGATTATCCTAACGGTATCCTAAACTAGGTAAGAGCACCTACTTCCTAGCTATGTCTACTTATTTGGGTTTCAATCTAACCTAAGCTTCTTATTCTATTTTGTTGGGATGGCGTCCTAACCTAAGCTCTTGTGCTAAATGAATAAGGGAGAGATTACTAAAGTAATGCTAGGCTATATTAACCTAATGCCTAATACTATATGGTTGTGAATTTAATCTAACCTAAGGTGGAAATTACCTATGGAAATTTTTTAAGACCTAAGGTAATTATTGTTAGACTAACCTAAGTTTTGGGAAATCTATCCTAAACTATTAAAAGGAAACCTAAGGGTCGCATGGCACTATGGTGATGGTTCCAATGGCATTTAATTGATTTGATTGGGTTTAATGCATGGAGGTACTACCAGTTTTGGAAAAGGCTAGTTAACTTTAGTGGAGGCATACGTGGAGGCTTCACTAAATATGGAAATGCATGTTAAATTGGAAATGGCATTTGCCAGTTTTGGGAGGTGGTGGCAAGGAGAGATAAGCGGGAGATTTGGGAGTAATGACATTAATGGACCTCAGTTTTTGTGTGCAAACCATCTTGGAAACAAGGGAGGTGGATTTGTGGGAGGTTGTTTGGTCTTGCATGTCTCGCGAATTTTTCTCTACATGGAGCTATCTGGTTCTTTGAACCAGCAGTTTGACTTCTACTTCGTGGCTATTTTTGGTTTCTCTGGTCTATTTTGATCAAAGGAATGTATATGAGGCATTGGAAGAAAATTTGTTTGGTTGTTGATCTTTTGTGGAGAAGAAAAAGAGTGGGAAGCTCGCTGGAAGTCTCCTTCAAATTGGCAGAAGCAATATCAAGCATGATAGGATCTACCCATTAAGATTTCTTGCTTTCTTCTAAATGATTCATTAAAACAATTCTGCTCTCATGAGATAAATATTTGCATGATTTTTCTGGTTAATTACTTTCATGTTTTTATGAATCTCTGTGGTTTTTGGGATGTAAATCCATTGCAAAGTAATGTTAGTTTTTGGGAAACTTTCTCTGTGCTAGTTTAATGGTGACATGCATGTGAAACTTGTATTTGAAGCTCTGTATTTCATTCTGAAACTTGTATTTGAGGCTGGTGTTGTTCTGAACTGGTATTTGTTGCTTTGTGTGGTTCTGAACCTTTATTGAACTTGTATTGGATCCTTATGTTTTGTTTGAGCTTGTATTGGAGATTCCTGTTTGTTCTGAGCTTGTATTGGAGCTTTGTATTGGTCTAAAATTTTGTTCGAAGCTTCGTGTTCGACACTATACTCATATTCTATACTTGTGTGTTCTAAACTTGTAGTCGAGTTGATGTGTTGGTCTGTACTTGTATTCTGAGCTAGATTTTTACTCATGTTCATGGATTTGAAAAGGCTTTGAACTCATTTTGGGGACTGTCTGCTTGAAAGAGACTTGAGAGATTAGTGTCGGTTTTAGTTGTCTTGGTAATCTCTTTTGAGATTTTCTCCGTGTAGCTTCTTGAGTGTGAATGGTTCTAGTACTTCTATCTTTTGGAGATTGTACCATGTTCTTGAACTGGTAAGGGCATGTAAGTATGGAGGATATTATTCCCTCCTTTGCTATGAGAAAAATCATGTCTTTTTGAAAGCTTGACTATTTTGTTTGAAGGATTATTAGACTGGAACTGTACCTTGTTGTGGGTTTGGTTTGATATAGAGTTCGTTGGAATAGTCGTTAACAGTTTAAGAGGTTTATGGAAATACAGTATGCATTTTCCTTCTTGTGATCAATGTTTGAAATGAATACCTTCTTGTCACAATCTTTTTAGATGGAACTTGAGAGTCTTTGTTGTGATTCTGTTTCAGTCAAGTTGGAGGTAAGATTGGGACATTACTTGACTTAAATGTATATTGGAGTTTTCTTACTCTCTTTTAGATCTTTTTAATTGATTTCTGGGTTTTATTAAAAAGAATGGATTGAATACCTTAGTGTACTGAATTTTGTATGGAAGGATACATTATCTCTGTTTGGGATTGTTTTGTATTATTGTTCTTATTTGGATCACAAACTACTTACTCTTTTGTATTGATTTATTGAAGCCTTGTAATGGGATTTCAGTTCTTTGAGTTCATGAGTACTTCTGAACTTGTTTAGCTTTTACTGTTTGGGGTTTTCTATTCCTTGTTGGATTCAGTGAATGAATCTCTAGGTCTTTTATAGAGAAAGGAATATGTTCTCTTGGGGATAATATACTGTTTTTGGGACTGTACTGTGTACTTTTCTGAGATTTGAATTCAAACTTGTGTTTAATGAATGGGAATAGATAAACCAGTTGGTAAATATTTGTAAGGGAAACTAGAAGTGTGCTTTCTTCTAACTATGTGTTTGGTTTTGTGTTCTCTCTTGGGAACTAGTTAAAGAACTTCTAAGTTTGAAATAGAAATGGGAATTCATTTGATAGTATAAATGAAATGAATTATTGATTGGACCTTTTCTAATTGAGATTCCTTTTTACTATTGTTTGGATAAGTTCATTTGATTGAACTTCTCTGTATTTGATTCTCTTCTGAGATGGAAATTTCTTTGTGGATTTTTTGGTCTACTTTTCTTAAGTCATTTGTTGTAATGATTTGTAAAGAGATTAACTGAGTCGGTATGTTATTGAAAGAAAATATAACATGTTTTAGACTGACTGTTTTGCTTGACTGAGTCATACTTCATTTGGATTTGATATTGAAAGGTTTTCTCTTTTTGCACTCTTATCTTATTATGAATCCTCTTCTTGGATGGACATGAGAAGAGATTAATTCTGTGTGAGTCTAGCTTGGATTTGTGGAACGTCTGGTTTCAGATCTATGAATTATATCTTCTAACATGTGGAAGTTAGTTTAGACTTGCAAGTAGGACTGTTTTGACTCTCTACCCCTACTTGGATTGATTTGGGATTCTTGTTAGATGTTGTCTCTTTAATGTTGAATCCTTATATTGTTATCTTTGAACTGAAGCAGTTTGGTGTGTTCTAACCTGATTTTATCTTTCAGATGATTAAGTGTGTAAGGAATAGTATGTATTGATTCTTCTTCTTTGCTTAAGTTGTAGGATGAATCATCCTAATATGAGCTATGTTGTATATAACTCTTTTGCTACTTAGTAAAGATAAATGTGTATTTCTATTCTTATAGAATTATGAAACAATTGGATGATAAGACCTGTTGATTGTTTTAAAGTAATTGATAGGATCAATTAAACCTTATGATATAATGCAGATGTTGTGGATTATATTATGCTCTTTTCTTAAAAGTGAATTCAGAATCTTTAATCGTATTTTTTTTCTGGTTGATATTACTTATGCTTATTTGTATGATATATTAATTGTTTCATTAAAGTAGAGTTGTTTTAATGGAACAATTAGTGGAATGCACTTCACTTTAATGCTTAGTGCTTATCATGCTCAGTTCATTGAACTGACCCGTGCTAGCAATTTTTGCAGATGGACATCATAAGTGATAAAAGAAGGCAACAATTTTTTTATGATGCATTGGCTTATTTAATTCTGGATCTTATGTAAAGAGTTTTGAATAATTCTTGAGTTGTATTGGAAAAGAAAAGTGATGTTATTTTAAGATCTTAATTCTGATTGACATGCAGAATGTTTGAAATGCATAGTCTTGTAAATGTATATTTATCATCATGAATTGAAAGGTTTTGAGTTGGACTCCAATTTGTGGTGTGAATTATTTTGTACTTGTATGATGGAAATAATAGTGATATCTTATCGGTATTCTTTATATTTGTTTGTATACTATTGTTGTTATCAATTAATAAGTTGGATTAAGGGGATAGTATAATCTCCCTTACTATAATGAAACTTGTTAAATTACAAAAGATGTCATTCTCTAACTACACAACTATAGTTTAATAATAAAATATGCTTTGGGCATATAATTAAACTATATGAGTAACGAATGATAAAAAGGTTATGTTAAACCTAACATCTAACCATGTATAGAGAAAGAATCTTCCTCTCTCAAAGAATGAAAGATAAAAGGAATAGTGGTTATGATCTTTAATCTTTATACTTATTTATAAAGTAAACACTAGCTGAATCTAGGTGGATGACACACTTGATTTGGACAGCTAGGTTGCATTAAGAATTAAACGTTTGATGTTTGTTGTCCTTTTTTTGGGATAACTGCTTGTTATGCCACGTTAATGAACATTAATGCAAACATGAATTAATGAAGTTCTCCATATCTAATCAAGCTAATTATGGATAAAGAACTTAATGAATGTTGGAATTAGGGTTAGGCATGGTTGCTGTAATCTGAATCTTAATCCAATATTAATTATGAATTAATGACCACTAAGGGGGTATGTACATCTTGATGAATCAGTTCTCATGGATGTTGGCACATGCCAACTGTAGGACTGTACCCTCGAGAAGTCCAAGGACTTCTCGAGGATACAATGTTGCAGTTGACATGTGGCAACACCCTTCTATATTTGTTCATCTAGATCTACGCACATCTGGACTTGAACTTAGTTTCTCTCTAGGTCAAGTTAGTAGCATGTTTAGGATAGGTAGTAGCTTTCAATGACTTAGGGTACCTTGGCACATCTGGTTGACTTAGGTCAGCCGAGTATGCCCATATACCCTAAGTCATCGTGAGCGTCTTCCTATAACAAATTATGTTGCTAACCTGGGCTAGGGTCAAACCTTGGGCAAGTGGACTGACGGTAGTCAGTAAAGACCATTCTAGATAATAGAAGAGTGAGGTGAAGGACGTATTCTGAAATGATGAGTATGTCATCTAGGAATAGTAACATGAACAATATGTTGAAAATATTTGGCCAAAGTATCGCAAGCTGCTGGTTGCGTTGTCCTATGTCACCTAGTTTAAAGCAACATGATGTCAGATGAATATTGGTAACAAATATTTAGATAGGTTCTTTAAACAGATCACTCAGTACCCAGAATAGGGTAGGAAACCAAGTATACGTAGTATACATAAAGTATTCTATACTTTAAGTCAACATGAGAGATCGGTTGGTAACCAAGTCATGGAATGAGAGATCGGTAGTATACCGAGTCATTACAGCTGCATATGGTTATCTGTTATGAGATTGATTGGCATGGAATGTGTGTTCTAAATGATGTTTTATTTAGAACAGAGAACATTATGTTTTCAAATTTTTTTCCCTTGTTTCTAAAGTCTTAAAATGGGAATGTTACATCTTGGTATCAGAGCTGAAGGTTGTAGCTCTTGGACCTATTGTGTCCATAATCTGATGAAACTTAAATTTTCTTGTTAACAGAAAATGGTTAGAACAAGAGGAAATGTTGCAAATAACCCTCTGCCTGAGGAAGGAGAAACAACTACCCATAAAATTGATGAGATCCTTGCTGCCCTGTTGGACACAAGAGATCATTTATCTGTACTTGAACAACAAGTAATGGGAAATGAGGAGGAAGAAGATGCTGGTAATAATAATCAGCCACCTCCTGAGGACAACACCAATTTAGGTGTTGATAATAACAATGTGAACATACCTGATCATCCTGAGAACAAAAAGGCTAGGCTGGCAGCTGAACTCACTAATGATATAAAAAGGATAAGTCCACCCAAGTTTTATGGCACCACATTAGGAGATGGGGCTAAAGAATTGGCTCAGTGAAATGGAGAAATACTTTGCAATAAGGAATTTCTCAGAAGAAACAAAGGTGATATGGGGAGCATATCATCTTTCCCATGAGGCATCTTCATGGTGGGATAGCCGTAAGGATGAGTTAAACATTGATGAAACTAATATCACATGGGATCAATTTAAATGTTACTTTAGGCAACGTTGGCTACCGCAACTTTACTATGATCAGAAAATGACTGAATTCTAGAACTTAGCTCAAGGAAAGCTAACTGTAACTGAGTATTGGGAGCGGTTTACTAAACTCCTTAAGTATGTACCTCAGTATCAAACTGATGAGAAGTTTAGGATACAAAATTCATCATGGGATTGAATCTTGTTATAGGAGGAGAGGTGGATGTTCACAACCCAACCACAATGGAAGGGGTTGTTGAAAAGGCCATAAGGAAGGAACAGAAATTGAAGGTAATTTCTGCTCATAAGGAGGAAGTAAGGAAGAAAATCCCCAACTCCTCTTCATCATCTCTTGCACCTAAGAAAGGACCATGGAAGAAATTCAGAATGAAAAGTAAGTTTTCATCTGATACTAATAAGAAAGAAGCAACAAAAAAGTTTGTTGGTAATGCATGGAACAACTTTGTCAAGAACAATAATAACGGACATAAGTCCTATGGAGGTCAGAATGATAATTCTAGGGCTGGAAATAAATCTGAGCCTAGAAAGGGACCTGTAGGAGGCTGTTATAACTATGGAAAAGATCATTACGTAAATCAATGCCCTTTGAAAAAGGATGATCATAATCAGTAGCACAAGATACACGCTGCAGTAGCTGACAAGCAGGCTGAAAAATAGGCCACACCCATAGAGGTTCTGGGTAAGTTATTTGGCATACCTATAACTATTATTTTTTTATACCAGAGCTACTGAATGTTTTATTTCTAGTAAATTAGCATCAAAAATAAAAATAAAAGCTGGAAACATGGATAAAACATGGACTGTACATTATGGAAACAATGTTGTTCATACAGTTAGTATGTGTCTTTTTGGAGCAGTCCTTGACTTACCTAGTTTTTCCACTAGAAGTTGATCTTTATGTTGCACCTTTGGGGTCTTATGATGTAATCATAGGTGTTAATTGGTTAGCAGAACATAAGGCTAAAGTGGACTGTTTTGAAAAACACATTAGTTGTTTAGATGACCTATAGAAAACAACAGAGATTCAGGGTGTGAAACGTGAGATTTCTGTTAGGAAACTGTCAGCTATGCAACTTAAAAAGGCCAAAAATAAAGGTTGTACCTTATATGTAGTAAAAATTGTAGAAACAACTGAAGAGAACAGTGATGTCTTGGAATGATATCCGTTGTTACAAAACTTTAGTGACGTGTTTTTGGAAGAGTTACCAGGTCTTCCACCCAAAAGGGAGTTTGACTTCACAATTGAGATCAAGCCTGGAACCGAGCCTATTTCTAAGGAACCATATCGAATGACTACTATAGAATTAGTAGAGCTTAAGGCTCAGTTGCAAGAAATTTTTTCTAAAGGTTTGATTAGACCAAGTGTTTCACCTTGGGGAGCACCAATAATTTTTGTGAAAAAGAAAGATGGAACACTTAGATTGTGCATTGATTACAGAATGTTAAACAAAGAAACAATCAAGAATAGATACCCACTCCCTAGAATTGATGATCTATTTGATCAGATGCGTGGAGCATCGGTATATTCTAAGATAGATCTTTGATCTGGATATCATCAATTATGGATTAAGGATGAGGACATTCATAAAACAACTTTCAGAACAAGGTATGGACATTATGAGTTCACAGTTTTACCTTTTGGATTAACAAATGCACCTGCAACATTTATGAATTTAATGAATAATATCTTTCAAGAATACTTGGAAAAATTTTTGCTCGTATTCTTGGATGACATTCTCATATATTCTAAAAGCATAGAGGAACACCATGAGCATTTGAAGATAGTTTTGGAAATTTTGAGAAAGAGACAGTTATATGGTAAGCTATCTAAATGTTCTTTCTATGACACAAAAGTGCACTATTTGGGACATGTAATAAGTAAGAATGGATTTGTTGTAGATCCTTCTAAAATTGTAGCTATAACTGAGTGGCCTGCACCAAAGAATGTACATGAAGTTAGAAGCTTCATGGGGCTTGTTGGTTACTATAGAAAATTTGTAAAATATTTTTCTAAGGTGGCTGCACCAATAACTTCTTTACAGAAAAAGGATAAGAAGTTTGTTTGGAATGAGAAATGTGAATTTGCATTCAAAACTTTGAAGGAACAGTTAACTTCAACACCTATTCTAGTTGTACCAGATCCTAATGGAGACTTTATGGTAGTAACTGATGCATCTGGTGAAGGTCTAGGAGGTATTTTGTTACAAAATGATCATGTCATAGCTTATGAAAGTAGAAAACTAAAGTTACATGAGTTGAATTATGCTCCACATGATTTAGAGCTTGCTGCCATTGTTCATGCACTACAAGTTTGGAGGCATTACCTACTTGGTAAACCTTTTGAATTGAAAACTGATCATCTTGGGCTGAAGTATATTTTCACTCAGCCAAATCTAAATGCAAGACAACAAAGATGGTTAGATTTTTTGTCTCAATATGATTTTGATATCAATTACATCAAAGGTAAGGAAAATAGAGTGGCTGACACTCTAAGTCGTAGGAAGCACATTTCTGCTCTTATAACATTGAGAACTCAGTTTAAGGATGAAGTAAAAAGTGTTATGGAATCTGATTCTTACTTTCAACAAGTAAAAACAAGTGCTTGTTGTAGATCCAAATGATGTGAGGTATAAAGGTTTTCAATTTGATAACGAAGGAATCTTAAGATTTGAAAACAGAGTATACATACCTTCGCTAAATGATTTAAGAAAGAAATTGTTAGCAGAATTTCACAATTCACCTTTTTCTGGACACCCTGGTATTACAAAGATGCTTGCTGATATAAAACAACAATATTTCTGGAAAGGGATGAAAAAGGATGTTATTGATTTTGTGACACATTGCCTTGAATGTCAACATGTTAAAGTTGAACATATGCACCCAGCCGGTTTATTGTATCCTCATAGCATACCACAGTACAAATGACAAGTAATAAGCATGGATTTTGTACAAGGGTTGCCTATGTCAAGAAATAAACATGATGTTATTTTAGTAGTTGTTGATAAACTAACGAAGGTAGCACATTTTATTGCTGGTAATTTGAAGGATGATTCTCCTGTATTGGCTAAAAGATTTGTACATGAAATTTTTAGATTACATGGAGTACCTGAATTAATCATATCTGATAGAGATCCTAGAATGACGTCAAGGTTTTGGCAAATGCTTAATGCAGCTCTAGGAACTAAGTTGAATTTCAGTTCTGCGTATCATCTAGAAACAGATGGACAGACTAAAAGAGTTAATCAAGTTTTAGAGGATATGTTATGAATGTATTGTATGGATCAGCAGTATAAGTGGGAAGAGTACCTTCCACTAGTTGAGTTTGCATATAATAACACATATCATGCCTCTCTTAAGATGGCACCTTTCGAAGCATTATACGGAAGAAAATGCAGAACCCCTGTTAGTTGGGACAACATTGAGGATAGAGAGGTAATTGGACCTGAAATCCTTATGGAAATGGAACAACAAGTTAAAATGATTCGTGAGCGCTTGAAAGAAGTAGCAGATAGGAAAAAGAGTTATGCTGATTTAAAGCGGGTTGACAAGAAATTTGAACTTGGTGAGAAGGTCTTTCTTCAGGTTAAACTGAAAAAGAGCTCTATAAATTTTGGCAAGGCTACCAAGTTATCACCTCGTTATGTGGGACCCTTTGAGATAGTTGAAGTAATCAACCCTGTAGCTTACCGTTTAGCATTACCTCCTACTTTGTCATGAATGCATGATGTTTTCCATATTTCTTTTCTTAAGAAATACATTTTAGATTTATCACATGTGTTAAATTGGAATTCCTTGTAGGTCCAAGACCCAGGAATAATCATGGTTAAACCCATACGAGTGCTGGAAACTTGCCAGTTGCATTTAAGAAATCGTGAAATAAGTCAATGTAAGGTCCAGTGGGACCAGTTTAATGAAGAAAGTGCAACCTGGGAAAACCTAGAAGATATGAAAACTACTTTTCCATATTTATTTGATCAGAATTGACTATGATGACTGATAAAAATTTGTGATTTTATCTTTATATGTCAATAAGTCTGCCAGTTTGGGGCAGATAACTATTTATTTTTAAATAAACAGCTATGTGAATGTTGATTTCTAGAACTTTAAATTCTGATATTGTTGCAAACATATGTTAAGAAAGTGAATAAATTGATTATCCTTAATGAAATGATAAAAAATGAGATAATCATCGAGACGATGATTCTTTTTAGGAGGGAAGTATGTAACACCTTGGACAAACTGTTATATTTCTCTTTGCATTACAAGCATTGGCATGTGATTTTCTTGAATGAGGTGTGTTCCCTTGATTGTTGAAAATCATGCTTGTTATGGATAAATCATTTCTACTCTTGGATTCTTTAGAACAGAATGATATGGCTTGCAAGAATCCATTTTCACTTCTTATTGATAAGTTGCAATCTGATTTTGAGAGTTGCAAACTTATCTCTTTTACTGACTCATCCTTGGATCAATTTCAGTGATCCAAGGAATGTTTTAAATCTTCTTGTCAGGCTAAATGGAAAATTGACATTCATTAGTTTGGGAGACATAGAAAACTGAACCTTTGTATGTTACATATTCTTTAGTCTTGTATGAATTTGTCTTCATTCGGTTGTATGTTTGTTCTTGGGTCTTTGGGATTGATCTCTGCAGGACATTAATGGTGTAAGCGAAATATAGTTTTCTTCATGATTATGAAGGGGATCAGAATCCCAAAACTAAAGGATTATCCTAACGGTATCCTAAACTAGGTAAGAGCACCTACTTCCTAGCTACGTCTACTTATTTGGGTTTCGGTCTAACCTAAGCTTCTTATTCTATTTTTTGGGATGGTGTCCTAACCTAAGCTCTTGTGCTAAATGAATAAGGGAGGAGATTACTAAAGTAATGTTAGACTATATTAACCTAATGCCTAATACTATATGGATGTGAATTTAATCTAACCTAAGGTGAAAATTACCTATGGCAATATTTTAAGACCTAAGGTAATTATTGTTAGACTAACCTAAGTTTTGGGGAAATCTATCCTAAACTATTAAAAAGGAACCTAAGGGTCGCATGACACCAAGGTGACGGTTCCAATGGCATTTAATTGATTTGATTGGGTTTAATGTATGGAGGTACTGCCAGTTTTGGAAAAGGCTAGTTAACTTTAGTGGGGGCTTATGTGGAGGCTTCACTAAATATGGAACTGCATGTTAAATTAAAAATGACATTCGCCAATTTTGGGAGGTGGTGGCAAGGAGAGATAAGTGAGAGTTTTGGGAGTAATGACATTAATTGATCTCAATTTTTGTGTGCAAACCATCTTGGAAACAAGGGAGGTGGATTTGTGGGAGGTTGTTTGGTTTTGCATGTCTCGCGCCAATTTTTTCTCTGCATGGAGCTATCTGGTTCTTTGAACCAGCAGTTCGACTTCCACTTCGTGGCTATTTTTGGTTTCTCTGGTCTATTTTCGATCAAAGGAATGTATATGAGGCATTGTATCACAAGTTGTTGTGGTTGCATTGTATCTTTCGTGGAGAAGAAAACCTAGTGGGAAGCTTGGCATGGAAGTTTCCTTCAAATATCGGCAGACAGCACTATTAGGCATGATAGGCTCTACCCATTTAATATTTCTTGAATACTTCTAAATGATACACTTAAAAACAAGTCTACTCTCATGAGATAGATTGATTTAATACCGAGTCATGGAATGAGATATCAGTGTCTCACCGAGTCATTACAACTGCATCTGGTTTTCTATTTTGATATGGATCTAAAATGGAATGTGTGTTCTGAATTATAGTAATTTAGAACAAAGAACATTATGTAAAAAAAATCCATTGTTTTTAAGTCTTAAACTTGTATTTGAGGTTGGTGTTGTTCTGAACTAGTAGTCATTTCCTTATGTGGTTCTGAACCTTATTTGGAGCCTTATGTTTTGTTTGAACTTGTATTGGAGTCTTATGTTCATTTGATCTTGTATTCGAGCTTCGTGTTTGTTCTAAGCTTGTATTGTGGCTTTGTGTTGTTTTAAATTTTTGTTTGAAGCTTCACGTTCGAAACAATGCTCATATTTAGTACTTGTGTATTTTGAACTTGTAGTTGAGTTGATGTGTTGGTATGTACTTGTGTTATGAGATGGAGTTTTTACTCATATTCGAGGAGTTGAAAATGCTTTGAACGCATTTGGGACTTTCTGCTCAAAAGGGACTTGAGAGATTAGTTTTGGTTTTAGTTGTTTTGGTAATCTCTTTTGAGATCTTCTTCATGTAGCTTCTTGAGTGGGAATGGTTAGACTGACTGTTTTTCTTGATTGTATCATAATCCATTTGGATTGATATTGGTAGGATGTCTCTTTTCTGGGACCAACATACTCAGGACACTTGTCCTTTACTTGAAGTAGCACCACATACAAATTAATTGATGTATTTTACCACGTGTGGGTCATATAATCACTATCACCATACTTGCCCTGTAATTGATGCATCAGATGAATTAAAGGATTATGCTACTAGAAGAAAAATGGCTGCTAGACAGAGTACAACTCCTAACCCTCCACCTACCCAACCACAGATGTGTTGGTTTGATAATCTGTCACTTGGGAATATTTATGGATAGACAAGCCAACAGTGTGCAGGGCATAGCCCCTCTTTGAGTCAGCAAAGCGAAACTGGTTTATTGCTATTCTACCAGCAGGAATTTGTGCAAGTCTCACAATATTCTACCTTCGGGGGTTTGGGATCTCATCCCAGTAGAGGTATTTCCAACTGTGAAAAGGAGGGAATGGAAATGAGGTGAGGAGATAGGATAGATCAGAAGGGAGAAAAGAAATGAATTCCAAAGCAGAAAGGTCAGAGGGTCTATGTTTTGGGCTGGTAGTAAACAGAGCCGAACCTACTTGCATAGACAAACAAAGCAATACTGATGAATAAATGACAAAAAAGTAGAGATAGATTCAATAGAATAAACGCATAAATCTGACATAAGAAAGATTAAAATGCTCATAACACACATATTCAGCACAAAGTCTTAATATTTGTATTAATGTTTTCTTCTGTTACAAAAAGCTCAAAGTCTTTTCTTCTCACTTCTATTTTTCATCTAAAAAGCATCCACCACCCTTGAATACAACAAGTATTCAAGTATATATAGAAGAAGGAGAAGAGAGAAGGAAAAAAGAAACCAACAACTAATTACAAAATATCTACAAAATATCTAAAAGTCAATGTTGACTTTGGGCAACTTGGTGGATGACAACATCCCATGGTGCAACATAGATGATGTCATCATTTGTGCCAACATACTCTTAGATATTTACAAAAAGGAAGCCAAGAGGAAGAAGTCTATTCATCGTCATCTCGTGGTTGGAAGGGGGTATCTTGCTTCTGCTGTTGTTCGGGAGAGGTGATGTGGAACTGAGTCCGATATTCCATGAATTTACTGATCATTGGCTGAAGTTGATCCTGGGCAGGACCCTTTGTATGATCGCCGATAACCTCATAAGTCTCGCAATCATCTCTGAGTTTTTCAGGGAGTTTGAAATATTCATTACCTGCCTCCATCAGGTACCCCACAAAATCACGGCAAGCTAGAAGGTTATTGATGCATTCGGTGTCAAAAGTGGCTTCCGGCCCTAACCCTTGTGAGATGATCTCCTTAAAGATTTGGATAGTTTCGTCTGCCTTCCTCAAGGCGAAAGAAGGAGTAAGCAAGCCTGGAGACATTCTCAGAACAATTTGCTCCATTTGATGCATTGCATCCAGGGATTCCTCCTTGACCTTGTCAATTTTTTCCAGGATGAATTCCATCTGATCGACCTGGTAGTCTAACGCAGCAAGGATTTTGCTGGGTACCCTGGGGTGATCAAAAATGCCTGAATTTTACCAAATTGTCGACTGAGCAGTCGAGCATTTTCTGGAACGTCTCGTGTTGCAACCTAGCATGGTCCAACTCTTCAGAGATAGGTCCCGAGATTTCCTGGAGCTCTTTGTTCGCCAGACTGATGTTCTGATACAATTCGGTGAACTTGAAAATTACCTCCTCGCTATCTTTGAGGATTTGATCTCTCCAGGTGGAAACTTCCATACCTTGTTTGCCGATTTTGGCGTACTCATTTATTTTATCCTGACTTAGGACCTTAGGAGTTTGAGTGGTAGTTGTAGGAGGTGCACTGCCCATTTTTTATAGGGCATGTGGAGAAGATGTTTGTTTTGTTCTTTCAGAAACCTCTTCTCTTCCTTTGCCTCTTGAAGTTTCTTGCAAAGGGCATCTACTGCAGATAGGGCCTCCCCTTGAAGGCTTTCAGAAGACGTTCCCATTGTGACCTGTGTCACTGTGTAATCTGTTGGAGATAGATCCTTTTTATCCTTTGAAGGATCAGGATACGTGATCTCCATTACTCTTTCTCCCGATGCACTCTGAGAGAAGCGGGTTATAGGCTTTTGCTTCTTAGCCCCCTTTGTTGGGATGATGGAGAAGTCCATTGGTGCAATAGGGACTTTCCTCTTATGTTGGCTAAGGTGCTAGGAAAGCCATGCTGGACCTATGGGAGTGGGACCAGTGGTGGAAGAGGGAGTAGCTGTAGGGGATGAGGGTAAATGTGTAGAGACACGCGGCGGTGGCATCGAGAGAGAGGCCAGGAAAGTGCTCATGGGAGGGGAAGATACTGCAGGTGAGGTAGTCGTGGGAATGGAAGGGAGCTGAGAGATGAGAGAAGAAATGGTGGGGGACAGCTCCACGAGAGAAGAGAAGATGGATGACGAGGAAGGGGGAACAGTAGAAGATGGGGGAGAGGATACGACCAAAGGAATGGTCGCTTGAGTCACGCGAGGGGGGAAGGAGGAGAGGGAGAAGGAATAGAAGGGACCTCAGCAGTTGTAGCTAGTGGTGACATCCTGAGTGGATGTGCCCATCGGGACACCTCTCCGCCACTTCTTTCTCTGGGGATACCAGACTTACAACCTATTCTTGTGTGGAAAGGAGGGCTTTCAGGAGCTTCTTCTTGAGCAGAGATTGATTCACCCTCTTTATCCTTACCTTTGACCTTTGGCAGATGCTTCGGCCTGACAGGTGGATTTTCCAATGGGGACATAGTGAAATCTACTCTGAGGTAGATAAGGCCATTCATTCTGCACCAGTGTTCTATCCTCCGCAATGTCTCCTTGACCCTTGCCTCAATGGTCTAAGGTGCCTTTGTTCTGTCAATTTTGGCAAACGGCCAATTGTCCCCATCCGTGTCAAGATACACCTGACCAACTTCTTGATCGGTAGTTTGATAACCTTTTGGAACAATGGCCATGCCATATTGAATAATCTCTGCCAGGGCCAGGCAAGAGTGATCCTTCCTTCTAAGTTCGACCTCATGATACAGGTCGATATATATGTCCTCGATCTATGGAATGTGGATTGTATCGAGTTTTTCCTTGGGAAGGCAATTCCTTGGATCGAAGGTGGGCCTTGCCGGGAAATTGTGCTTAAGATTGAGCAGTTCTAGCTCTGCGAACATTTCCGGGCCTTGGTGGTGAGAAGTGCAGGTATATCTGCCCACTGTGAGGGGGAAAGGAGTTCCACCCTTCTTTCTCTTCAAACACTTCTCATGGTAGGTTATGAGCTGTCTGGACAGCTCTAACAGGATCAGCTTGGGGCCAACATATCTTGGTAATTTGGTGGGCTCCCCCATGAAGTTGGCCGCTCTGAGATAGGTGAAGGTGGGGAATTGGGTAAACAGTGCCCCCCACTTCTCAGTTGCTGTGACTATGCTCTTGGTCATCCGACCATGAGTCATATTTGGCCTCAAAAGGTAGACGATGCCATAGAAGAAAGCATCGTTGATCTTGGTAAACTACGAGATGCTGTTCTCCAGCTTCAGCTCTGGGTAGTATTCATATATCTTTACCTGAGGCCAAACTCCACATCGGCTCAGTGCTGGATAATCCCTCTCTGAGGCTGCAACGTAGACTACGTAGGAGTTCATGTAGAACCTCCCCGTTGTGGTGAGTTGTTGGAGCTGCTCGGATATGGTGCTGCTTATTATCTCCACCCATTCAAAGCGTTGATCAGGAACATTCTTATTCATAGTTTCAAGGTACTTGAGCATCCATTTGTGAAAGTAATGGGCATCAGAAAGCCCAAAAACTCTACTTAGGAACGTGATGGTATCACTCAGTTCCTTGGAGAAGTCACTGCGGTGAATAACCTGTGGCCATCTGGTTATCACCTTCTTGTTCTTTAAGTACACTTCATTCATCAGCTGCATGCACTTGTCTTCATTATCCTCCCATGCCTTGGTGCAGTCCTCTTGGCTTACAGCCACAAAATGTCGGTGGTGAGGAATGCCTAGCATGATTTCGAAGTGCCGGGAAGTGAGGTTGATTATGACCTCGCCCTTTTCATTTTTGACACACCTTGTGTCTTTATTGTAACAACGGGCCACCACCATCATAAATTCATTATTTACCATGCTGACGGGGATTCCCCCAGCAAAATGTAGACCACTGCCCACCAGCTTGTCCATCCAAGGACTTCCTGTGACTCTCCTGGTTCTGGCCCAGAAATCTTCCATGTCAATGTGGCCAAGTTCAGAGTCTCTAATGTCCAGGTCACATTCTACCTGGGACTCGGGCATTCTGACCCTCTGATACTTGTATTTCATCTCTTCCTTTGTAAGCTTAGCCTTAACCTTTGACTTGGTTGGCCTTTTGCTTGATGTAGACATATATGGATCTGAGTTCAGTTGCTGATCTGCAAGAAGAAGAAGTGAAGTCCAACGTAGAAGAGCCATGTTAGCTGTCAGATCTTCCATTAAAGCTTTACAGAAACAAGGAGTTAGCAATTTTAAGGCCTTAGGGCGTAGGGCGCAGGAACACTGCAGGCTGCAGAGTTAATAGAATGGCACACTGAATCCGATTGTTACAATGAATAAATCAGTGCCAAAGGGTGTAGGGCGCAAGGATTTTACATATGACATTATTTGTTATTGTAAACAGGGGTGCACCTGTGCCGTTATATGTGGTTTACACTAGGTGAAAATAATTTTTGTGTTGCATGGGAGCAGGATGTGCCAATGGCACATGCAGTTTGAGTGTAACACGGGAATTTGGTGCGCCCAAAGGGAATTTGGTGCACTTTTTGTGCCAAAGGGAGCATTGACGCGGCAGCGGCGCAGGATTAATGCGTGTAACACCAAATTTGTGTGTGCAAAGGGGGACTTTGGCGCGGTGCAGGGAAAGCTTGTATGGCACTACGTGTTGTTTTAAGGATGATTGCGCCGGTGCCAAAGGTTTAGTTTTTGTATGGCACAAGAAGGGCGCATGTTGCAAGTAGAAAAAATGTGCCTTAGGCGTGACTGTGTTTTATGCAGCAGGAGTGGTGATTGCGCCAAGAGAGAAAAGTAGCTTAGTAAACAATTTTCATATTTTCTCTTTTTCATGATGGGTTGTGGTCTTTCAGGCCTCTTTCTTCATGGATTCAGATGGTGAAAGGGGCACAGTAAGGAGATCTGGATTTATTTTTTGAGGCAGAGCCCTCTTGGCCAGCAGATCTGGAAAGAGGGTGAAAACGACTTGGGAAGAGAGATTTTGCAAGAATGTCAGGAGGGGTTTAAAGCTTCAGATCCTATACATCCTACCTCACAAACAACCAACCAACAAAACAAAACACAAGAGAGTAAGAACCACTTACCCAGAATATATAGAATGTGAGAGACGAAGCGGGGTCCACGAACGCGATACGAGGATGACGGGCGTGCTGACAGGTGTAGAGGAATAAAATTTATCACGTGTTTTCTGATTGTGAAAGTGACAGGGCGGATGCGCCTATATATAGGCAAAGGTGTAATAAATGTGCCAACCACTTTTTAAAAGGGTGCACCAAAACACATGTCGACATGTAAAACTTTGCGCCCTTTGGCGCGGATATACGCATGTCAACACGGAATTATGTGCGCCTTTAGCACAAAATTAAGGACTGTCAACACTAGATTTGAGCGCCTTGGCGCACCAAAACAGGGGTGCAACAATTTTTTTGTTGACAGGAAGGCACATGCACCTTAGCACATGTAAGAAAGGCGCATCACGAGGAAGGTGCAACAATTGATGTGTCAACACTTCAAAGGGTGTGCCAAAGGAAATGAAGGGGGCACAAATTTAGTCTGTGTTGCATAGATAAAAGGTGCGCCCAGCCAAAAAGGACCAGAATGACTAAGTTCGGAGAACTAGATTTCCTGGAAAGGGATTTTATAACATTCTGAATGCAGAGGGGTCCCTGACGAGGGACCAGGAAATTTTTTTGGTATGGTTACCCATAAAATTACCTTTGTCAATTTTACAGGATAACAACTGGCTCTTTCTAGCGACAATCTTTGAGTGAAGCTCAAGGGTAGAGAACCCCATATCAACATGTGCCTATCCATTGGGCTACAGAGTCAAAAATAAGGGCGACGATGAAATTAAACACACGACGAAAGAAAACACATGATGAAAGCAAACACACAACATAAAGCAAACTGTACAAAGAAGAGAGCAAGCTCTACTTCCTGAATATTTTGAGATGTTACCCACTATAGGGAAGCGGGAGATCAGTTCCGTCTAGATACAAGAGATAGAAGCTATTCTCTCTATTGAGCTGCTTGATCTTGAAATGCCCTCTCCATAGGAAATCAAATTTCCCATGCATGCCCTTTGGCTCTCTTTGTTTGTCCCACAAAAGGATGAGATCTCCCACTTTGAAGTCTCTTCACTTGTCTTTTTTATCGAACAATATCTTAGCTTTATTCTGATGTTTGGTGATCCTTTCGACCACTCTGACTCTTTTTTCTTTGAGCTCTGATAGATACCTGATCCTCTTTTCAAGGGAATTTTAGAAATTCTCATCTTCAATTGCTCATGCCAAGCATAGAGTAGGAAGTTTTGCAGAAATGGGAAGTTCGGTGTCAATCCCATATAACACTTGAAAAGGCGACATACCGAGGGACCTCTTTGGAGTAATGCGGTCTGCCCACAAGCGTCGTCAATACAATGACTTGTGCCACATACTCGTTGATTCTCATTTACTAGCTTTCGTATGATGGTCACTAAGTTTTTATTACTGGATTCACTTGACCATTTCCCTGGGGGTAATAATCTGAGGCATGGGCCAAGATTATCCCATATTCATAGCAAAAACCAACAACTTCCCATGAGGAGAATTTGGAAGCATTATCAGCAACAATCTTGTGTGGAATGCCAAATCTGACAATGATATTTTCTTTGATGAAATTGCAAACAATTCAGAGGTGGCATTCTGGACAGGTACGGCCTCCACCCATTTAGTGAAGTAATCTGTCACTGTCAGGACATAGCTATGTCTAGAACTCGATTGGGGATGGAGTTCTTCGATAAAGTTGATTCCCCACTGCCTGAATGGTTCATCAATTATGACCGGTCTGAGGGAAAAGCACCTAATTTTGGCTTGCCAACAATTTTTTGGCAGACCTCACATTTTGCTACCCAGGTGGTTGTATCCTGGAATAGCGTCGGCCAATAGTACCTAGCCCGAATGATCTTGTGTGCCATCATGGAAGAGGAGAAGTGACCACCACAGGCTGAACCATGAAAACTCTCAAGTATCTTTATCTGTTGTGGCTTGTCAACACATTGCAAGAAGATGCCATCTATTATGCACTTGTATAAATAGTCATCCTAGATGACATATCTGGCCACCCTAAGCTTTGTACCATGTTTCTCCTTTGAAGTTAGATGAGCTGGACACTCACCATAAGTGAGAAAGAAAGCAATATTAGAATACCATTCGTCACTGGTAGCAATAAATAGGACCATGGGTAGAGAATTAGCTTTCTCCAGCTGGCTTTGTGCTCCATTGGTGCAATCGTCCTTTCCCTCAGGTTCCTCTAAATCTTGGTTTTCAGCCATAAGCTGACATAGGCCCTTGCCTCTTACCAGTTTGGTTGGTTTTATATCTAGATCATACTCCTGAACTTTTGCAATCCAATTTCCTCACAAACTCCCTAACTCCTGTTGAGTTAGGATTGACTTGACTACCGTGTAAGGGACCAACACCACTGTGTGAGAATTTAGAATGTAGTACCTGAAGTTCTTGACTGCTTTGACAACGGTGAAGGTATGCTTTTCCAACTGAGACATTTTTAATTCATAAGGCTTGAGAGGAGAGCTCATGAATGCAATCGGGGATTCAACATCTTCAGAATTCTTTTACATTAAGATGGCCGATACAGTATGCTCAGATGCGTAGCTATACATGATAAAATCCTTGGAGAAATCGGGACATACCAGAACTGGTGCATGAGTGACGGAGGCTTTTATATCCTCAAATGACGCCTTTCCTTCTTCACTCCACCAGAAATTTGGTGACCCTTTCATCATGTTTGATATGTGGTGAGTCTTTTCAGCAAATTCAAGAACAAAACACCTGAGAAAGTTCATTTTTCTGAAGAAGGAATGAACACTGGTCTTGCTTGTAGGTAAATTAAGGCTCTGAACATCCCTAACCCTTTCGGCATCTATCTTCATCCCTTCCTTTCTTACAATATGCCCCAACAACTTTCCTTCCGTGACTCCGAAAACAAACTTTTTCAGATTTAGGGAGATTCCATGTTCCCAACATCTAATCAATACTTGCTCCAAATGATTGCAATGATCATTTCACTATTTGGAGAACACAGTTAAGTCATCCAAGTAGACTACAATGACCTTCCCCATCATACCTTTAAACGTGAAGTCCATGGCCCGCTGAAAAGTGGCATCAGCATTGGTCAGACCAAAAGGCATCATACTATAAGTGAATATACCCCAGGGGGTAGTGAATGTTGTTTTGAATTGGTCTTCGGGTGAGACTTCAATCTGATTGTAGCCTGAAAAACCATCAAGCATTGACAACATTTATGATCCAGTTAGTGCCTGCAGAACTTGATCCATTATGGGAAGGGGGTAGTTATCCTTCAAGGATGCTTGATTCAAGTTACAAAAATCCATGCATATGTGTATCTCACCATTTTGTTTTGCATACTGGCACAATGTTTTTGATTCAGGTACTGTGATGGATAGAAAAAATGATCCTTGCATCCAACATCTTTTGAATTTCAGCCTGGATAGTACCTGAGATCTTAGGATTATAGTGCCTTTGTTTCTGGTGAAAGGGTTTGACATCTTCTTTCAACGGGATGTTATGCTGGACGTCTTTTGGCTTGAAAGACTTTAGATCAGCATAGGACCATGCTAATACATCCATGTACTTCTTTAGTAGTTTGACAAACTTCTGCTTTTCTTCAGGTGTGCAAAATTTTCTGATGTTCACAAACTGTGGATGTTCTACTGAACCTAAATTGACCGGTTAAGTTTCTGGGGAGGAGTTAGGATCATCTTTCCTTTTCTTCCTAACAAAATGATCATGTATGTTGAACAAACATTCCAGAGAAACCAAACCTTTCATAATTTTATTTCCTTTGAGTTGACATATGCCATCACTTCCATGTATTCCCTTGTATTGATCAGTAACAGATTCATGACATGTAGAAGTGGATCCTTAAAAATGAAGCTCACTGAAATTCTCTACCTTTTCTAGGAAATAAATAAGTTTATCGTCATTATTGAATACCTGCCAGTGCTGAGAATTGTCTGGCATGCTTGGGTGGAAAACTACCTGTTGTCAAAATTTCACCCCCCCCCTTGGGTAAATTTTGATAACATGCATCAGAATAAAAATCCCAGGTAGATTGATTGATTCAGAGCAAGCATCATGTTTCTGAGGTTCCCTCAGATATTTTTCTAACTCACCTGTCCAGGCTGAAAGGAGCAAGCTCTGAGAAAATGCAGAAAAAGTTGCAGAAGGCAAGTAGGTTGATCCAGAAAAATTGTGAAAATCGGCTAAGTCCTAGTCCTAGGAGCAATTGGGACATTTGGGACAAAAAGACGCGGATCGGCCGAAAAGCCTCCAGGCGGCCCAAATAGCATTTGGGACATCTGGGACAAAAGTACGCGGCGGGCGCGAAATGCCGGTTCGACCAAAAGAGGAAAAAAATCGACTAACTGCTGAGAGGGACAGTCTGGGACGTTTGGGACAAAATGGACCCGAACCGGCCGGATCGGCCGAAAAGAACAGTCAATTGGGACAAAAAGGACCCTGGGTCCAAAACCAAAGGCGGGCCAAAAAGACAGTTGGGACAAAACCGGCCGAACCGGCCGAAATGAGCGAACAAAGGGCAGTCCAAAATCAAATGGGACATTTGGGACAAATGGACGCGAACCGGCCGGTTCGGCCGAAATGAGCACAAAGGAGCCCAAAGGCAAATGGGACATCCGGGACAAAAGGAGGCGAAGTGAAAGAGCCGGAAGGAGCCGAGACCAATCAGAAGCTGCCACGTGTCCTCACAAGAGAAAAGTCAAAAAGTCAAAGGGGCGAGTTTTCGAGCACTGATCCAAACCAATGGGATAGTGCCACGTGTCCCAGCTAGGGCCCACAAGGAAATTTCAAAAGAAAGCCCACCAAAAGGTAGAGGAGAGAGAATCATGTGACCAATCAGAGCCTGCCACGTGTCATCCAGGTGGCGAAGCGCGGGAAAATATTTCAAAATCCGTTTTGGTCTGTTCCGTGCCCTAAATCTTCAGATCGCCATATCTTTTGATCCAGAGCTCAGATTTGCACGTTCTTTATATCAACGGAAAGCTTATGAAATTATCTACATGATTCTGGGATCAATCTCGAGTTTTGGTGCAGTCTGAAGAGAGAAAATTGAGAAACGGCTCTGACGCGTGTGCATGGCAACAACCTGTTTTAAGAAGTGACATTTCAGCGGCCAAGTGACATTTAATGCCAAATTAAGAATGGGTCGCATTCTCCTCCAAATCGGTCAAAGATGGCAGGGTATGGGTTGGTAAGGTATCCCCATGCTGATTTAATGCATTATCATTCAATGAGGAATGGGCTTGCATGTTTTCCTACGTTTCTGTCCCCTGGGCTCGACCCATGTAATGTAAAAGCCAGATTTGGCTCATTAGACAAAAAGTTGTTCATTCTTTCTGCTCTGCCCTCCCTTCTTTTCTTCTCTAGGGTTGAAAATGGAGTTCGAACCTCCTCCCTTGCTCTGTAATGGTGTTTTTTCCTTTTACTAATGGAATGATGTTCTGTGCAAACTTCTGGAGCAACAAAACGTGTTTTGTGATGCATCTGTCCATCCTTCCTCATTTTTGCTTGTTCTCTTCTTGCCTCTCTTCATTGCAGGTATTTGTGCATGTTTGAATGTTCATTGCAGGTTTGGAGCTGTGTTCATGGAGTTTTGGGACATTTTCTGTGTGAAATCTATCCTTGGGCCTGTGATGCATCTGTCCATCCTTCCCATTGCTCACCTCTCTTTGTCCCATGGCAGTTTTGATAGATGTCCAACATTCTCCTTCTCTGGTGTATCACCATTTTAGTGTAGGCTTTTGCTGTTTTTCCCTTCTCTCTCTCTCTCTGTCTCCTTGGCATGGTTAGATTAGGATTAGATTAGCTTGCCTGCACTGGAATAGCTTGTGGCAGGTAGTTTAGGAGCAGGAACCAGCCTTCTCTGGAGATTCCTCTCTCGGTTTTACAAGTCCCACGCTTGGAGAGAGGTTTCCATGTTGTGCAATCACACTGGATGCCTGAACATCAACCTAGAAGCCTGATGTGCGTCCAGGGGTGCTGTGATTTTGCACTAACAGTTTTGGCACGCCCGGTGGGACCTTAGAGGTCTTTCACTTCATCTTTTGCAGGTTGATGTGTTCCTGTGAAGATTTCAGCCTTTGGAGGCACTTGCAAACACATCTGGTGACTCCATCTGATCAACAACCCATTTCTCTGAGCTTGCAGACCTTGTTTCCATTCATTTTCATCCATCTTTCTTTCCATCCCTTTCATTCTTTTCCATTCCATGAAGTTGTGCAATCATGACTTCATTTCCATCATGGAATTCACATCAACAACAACAGTATATTCCACCTCCAACACGTTTTACAAATCCTCCAGATCAGCATGCATACTCATATGAACAGCAGTGCCAAAGTCAGTTTGGCAATGGAGCTTTCCAAGAGCAAGAGTATGCATACAATGAAGACCATCAGATCCAAGATGCTGGTCTGTTGGAGAAAATCCAAAAGATGGAGGTGGGGATGGTGCAGTCCAGGGCTCAAGCACAAATGAAAGCTTTTGGAATCGGTTGTGGAGCACCCTGTCCATGGGTGGGACCTTTTCCAAGGCACTACAGCCCTCAGGAGAAGCTGGACTTCATGATGAAGATGCTGCCCCAACTTGCACAATGGACAGTAGAAATAGAGGCCTACAGAGGAGTTGTTGAACAACCTTGTCAATGGGTAAGTTCTACACCATCATCTTTTTTTTCTCTTTCCATTACTCAAGCAGCACCATGTCATTTAAACCCTCCATCTGCTGTCCCAAGTGTTGAATCCATGTCTCCACCTCTCAGTCTTCCATCTGATCTCGATTCTTCTTTCCTTTTCCCTTCCAAACAGTCATCCCCTCCACAAGAGCTAACAGAAATACCCCCTCCTCCAAAGAAACAAGAGGTTTCACCGCCTCCACCACCACAAAAAATTGTCAAATCAGTTGAGTTTCAACCTCATCCCTCCTCTTGCATTCCCAAATCCATGTTGGGAGGATGAAAATCAGAATGCCATCAAGGAAAACAACAACAAAAAGAGAGTGCCAACAAAGAGGAAGAAATTCAAAGTCTGAAGAGTTGAGCTCTTAGATTTGGGATGACAAAGATCCCCTTGATGGTTAAGCCTACAGAAGAGGCTAGGGTTGAACAAATGGTGGTCAGGACTGATTTTGTTGCAGCAGAAGAAGATCTTGCAGTCCCAACTTGTCCTCTAGAGCAGCAGATTGAAGAGTTTGACTTGACAAACTTCATGCTGGAGGAAGAGTTCAATCAAGAGCAAGATTGTCTTCAAACATTGGAGGAAGGAGAAGCTGCTCCAAATCCAAAAGAAGAGGAGCACATTCTAGCTGTGGAGGAGAAAAGTGCAGATCCAAGGGCTTTGAGCACAAAGCAGGCTACAGGAAGAACCTTCAGTTCTTCTTTCCACTTCATCTCTCTCAAGTTCTAGTACTGAAAAGGAGTTTGATCTCTCAAACTCAATATTGGAGAGTGAAGGAAACCATGGTGGTCAAGTTGCAGATCAAGAGGACACCATGGAGGAAGTTGAACACGAACAGCGGGACAGCAATGAGGCAGTTTACCTGTCAGATTTGGAGGACTGTTTTGATGGAGAAGAGCCGGTTGAGTTTTCACCATTCTCTCTTTCATCATCCACATTCCAAACACAAGAGCCTGCTGCCATGAAGGAGAGCTTTCATTTGCAGCAGCCTGCATCTTATAGCAGCTCTTTGGAATCAAGATTGGAAGATTTTAATCTTCCATGTTCTTCATTGGAGGAAGAGAAAGGACAGAAGGATTCCACCATTTCTTCCACATCATCCATTCAGGAGGGTCTACAAGAAGACTCCATTCTTGGAGTTGAAAATCAGAGCTATGGGCATATCAAATGGATCAGACCTTGCCCAATCAGGTATTTGGCTTCATTGGAGCCAAAGGAGAAGCCACAACCAGTCATGCTCACTTCTGGGCATGAGGATGAGCTACAAAGTACCAAGGATCAGCTGCCATACCTCTCCAATCCAAATGCAGAGCAACTAAAAGAGGTATTGGATTTTTCAGTTGATACCTTGATGATTTGGATAGAAGACCAGCTTCTTGTTGATTTTCCATCCATCCAAACAGCCATGATCAGTGCCAAATCAATTGCATGGCTGCCAATTTTGAAGAAAGGAAGCTATTTCTCACAACCAGTTGCAGGGTTTGTTTAGCTTGCCTTTGCTTCCAGTTAGAGTAGAGTAGGTAGATTTGCTTTCAGTAGAAGAAGTGCTTGTGCACACTCTGCATG
The DNA here is from genome assembly GCA_019776745.2 of Taxus chinensis. NCBI lineage: Eukaryota > Viridiplantae > Streptophyta > Pinopsida > Cupressales > Taxaceae > Taxus > Taxus chinensis. The sequence goes on from CM034157.1 coordinate 21,042,958, forward strand.
TTCCATTTGGGGCATGTATGATTTTCAGTTCTGTACATAGTTTTGGTGTTGCTGGTTTTGCTCTTGCACAGTTCATTTCAGTGGTTTTGGTGAGAACAACTCCATGCCCGGTGGGTTTCCAAGTGGCTCAGAGGGGAGATTTTCAAGGTTCAGATCAGTTTTCAGGCTATTACTTATGACTCCATGCCCAATGGATTGCTTCAGGCTACTGGTCTTTTCATCTAGCAGGCAGATGACCCTGCTGAGTCGCCAAATTTTTGTCAAAATTTCACCCCCTGGGTAATTTTGATAACATGCATCAGAATATTCAAGTCCCAGGTAGATTGATTGATTCAGAGCAAGCATCATGTTTCTGAGGTTCCCTCAGATATTTTTCTAACTCACCTGTCCAGGCTGAAAAGAGCAAGCTCTGAGAAAATGCGGAAAAAGTTGCAGAAGGCAAGTAGGTTGATCCAGGAAAAATTGTGAAAATCGGCTAAGTCCTAGTCCTAGGAGCAATTGGGACATTTGGGACAAAAAGGCGCGGATCGGCCGAAAAGCCTCCAGGCGGCCCAAATAGCATTTGGGACAAGTGGGACAGAAGTATGCGGCGGGCGCGAAATGCCGGTTCGGACAAAAGAAAAAATTGACTAACTGCTGAGAGGGAGACAATGGGACAAACAGGCCCGAACTAAGACGTTTGGGACAAATGGACCCAAAAACCGACGCGGATCGGCCGAACCGGCCGTCAGGTGAAAAAGGCAGTCCAAAACAAAGTGGGACAGTTGGGCCAAAAATACCCGAACCGGCCGAACGGCCGAAATGAGCACAAAGGGCCCAAAATCAAATGGGACATCTGGGACAAATGGACGCGAACCGGCCGGTTCGGCCGAAATCAGCACAAGGAGCACAAAATCAAATGGGACATCCGGGACAAATGGAGTTGAAGGACGCGGAGCCGAAAGAGCCGAGAACTAATGAGAAGCTGCCACGTGTCCTCACAAGAGAAAAGTCAAAAAGTCAAAGGGGCGAGTTTTCGAGCACTGATCCGAACCAATGGGATAGTGCCACGTGTCCCAGCTAGGGCCCACAAGGAAATTTCAAAAGGAAAGCCCGCCGAAAGGCAGAGGAGAGAGAATTGTGTGACCAATCAGAGCCTGCCACGTGTCATCCAGGTGGCGAAGCGCAGGGAAATATTTCAAAATCTGTTTTGGTCTGTTCCGTGCCCTAGATCTTCAGATCGCCATATCTTTTGATCCAGAGCTCGGATTTCCACGTTCTTTATATCAACGGAAAGATTATGAGATTCTCTACATGATTCTGGGATCAATCTCGAGTTTTGGTGTAGTCTGAAGAGAGAAAATCTGAGAAACGGCTCTGACTAATGGGTCGCATTCTTCTTCAGCACGGCTAGAAGTGACATTTCAGCGGCCAAATTAATGCAGAATGGGTCGCATTCTCCTCCAAATCGGTCAAAGATGACAGGGTATGGGTTGGTAAGGTATCCCCATGCTGATTTAATGCATTGCATTCAATGAGGAATGGGCTTACATGTTTTCCTACGTTTTCTGTCCCCTGGGCTCGACCCATGTAATGTAAAAGCCAGATTTGGCTCATTAGACAGAAGGTTGTTCATCTTTTCTGTTCTGCCCTCCCTTCTTTTCTTCTCTAGGGTTGAAAATGGAGTTCGAACCTCCTCCCTTGCTCTGTAATGGCGTTTTTGCCTTTTACTAATGGAATGATGTTCTGTGCAAACTTCTGGAGCAACAAAACGTGTTTTGTGATGCATCTGTCCATCCTTCCTCATTTTTGCTTGTTCTCTTCTTGCCTCTCTTCATTGCAGGTATTTGTGCATGTTTGAATGTTCATTGCAGGTTTGGAGCTGTGTTCATGGAGTTTTGGGACATTTTCTGTGTGAAATCTATCCTTGGGCCTGTGATGCATCTGTCCATCCTTCCCATTGCTCACCTCTCTTTGTCCCATGGCAGTTTTGATAGATGTCCAACATTCTCCTTCTCTGGTGTATCACCGTTTTAGTGTAGGCTTTTGCTGTTTTTCCCTTCTCTCTCTCTCTCTGTCTCCTTGGCATGGTTAGATTAGGATTAGATTAGCTTGCCTGCACTGGAATAGCTTGTGGCAGGTAGTTTAGGAGCAGGAACCAGCCTTCTCTGGAGATTCCTCTCTCGGTTTTACAAGTCCCACGCTTGGAGAGAGGTTTCCATGTTGTGCAATCAAACTGGATGCCTGAACATCAACCTAGAAGCCTGATGTGTGTCCAGGGGTGCTGTGATTTTGCACTAACACTACCTCAATGGTATATGTGTCTATTTTCAAACCTGGGTGAGGGAGCATGAGGGATGCTGAGATGGCTAATGAGTCAGCCATGTCATTCTGAGCTCTTGGGATGGATTTTATTGAAAAAACATTAAACTCCTTGATGATGTCCCATACTACATTGCAGTAATGTCTGAGCCTTTCATTCTTCACTTGGTATATAATTTTAACTTAATTTACGACTAGTTCTGCATCACCCTGTACTTTCAGATTCTTGAGTCCTCTTTCCTTTGTGGATTACATGCCAAATAGAAAAGATTCATACTCAGCGATATTATTCATGTTGAAAAACTAAAACTTGAAAGAGAGAGGAATAATCTCCTCTTTGGGAGATATTAGCACGGCTCCAGTGCCGCACCCACTAGTCGCGCAACTACCATTAAACTGTAAATTCCAGATCTTGTTAAGATCCTCTTCTCGGATGAGGACATCCATTTTTTCAGACTCAATAGACAAGAAATAGTTCCCCATCCTTGATGATTCGAAGATAATTTGGTCTTTGGGGTCATCAGAGTTAGTAACCAAGTACTTCTTTTGTGATTCCAGCTCCAACGTTTGCATTATACCTTTTATGGGGATTCTAGCCTTAGACCAGTCCATATGATTCTCTCCACCAACCTCACTGTAAAAAATCCTTCCTAATAGAATTCCATATGCTTCTGGAATATCAGAAAAAAGAACACTCATCTTTACTCTTTTCTCTGGGAACGCCACAAATGTAAACTGCATGTCTTTGATTCAACCAATCAACGGAACCTTCTTGGTTTCCAAGGAATAACATCTGCCAAAAGGCTTGGTAAGGGCGAGGCCCAGAGCATGGGCAACCTTTACCGGCATGACATTGTCGGAAGCCCCGGAATCAATTATGCAGTTGCTTAGTTTGTGGCCATTGATTAGGAGGGAGAGATAGAAAGGTTCTAATTTTCCTGATGCAGAAGTCGAGGCAACATTTATGCGAGATGCATGAAGAGTAGAAAGGATTCCTTTTGGGGAAACCTGAGTAGTTATGACAGCTTGACTTTGGATGTATTCGGTCAACCTTACAAGCTACTCAGGATTGGACTGAAGATACTCAGCTTCAGAAATTTGGATCTTGGTCTTTTTAGCATGATCAATTATGTCAAACGTGGCCAAGGGTTGCATTGATGAAGGAATGAGTCCCTCATTTCATGATGATAGGGTAGGATTACTGGTCTTGATAGGAATATGAGAGGACTGATTCGGAGGGGAGATAGGGGAAAAATATTTTTTTGAAAAAGACTTAATAACAGGTTGAGCAGGAAGGGGACTACCTCATTTAGTGATGGTTGGAGGCATGTTTGACACGGCCTTCTCTTTCTACATTTGGGCAGCCACTTCTACTTCTTTTCCTTGCGAGCGGGTGAAAACAGCATATGAATGCCCGCTTGCATATCCTTGGGTACCCTCTTCTTCGTCAGATTCCTCCTCATCAAATTCCATATACCCAATAGTAGAGTCACCAGTCAGTTCACCGACATCTTGATCATCTTCACCTGGCGATGAAGGTTCTTCATAATTTTTCTCATCTTGATCATCGGAGGGGCCTCAAGCGCCAATCGTGGAGCAGCTGTAGGTAGGCACGGCCTTTGTGAGATGTTATTGGAAGTGAAATTCCTCCGTGGGATATCCCGGTATGAAGTGCTAGGAGAATCCTAAGCTAGATACTTCTTTAATGCGAGCAAGTCATTTTCCATCTTTTGAAATGCTGGATCGGATGAAGTGGTGGGAGAAGGAGCTAAAACTTTCAGCTTTGATGGCTCTTGCTTTAATTCACCAGATATTAGCAAGTTATCTTCAATCCGTATGGCAGCAGCTTGGGTGAGAACCAAAGTAGTGACCTGTTCTTGCAAGAGTAAGAAACTTACTTTTGAGCTCATGGCATTCACGAAGAAACACTTCTGATTTTCTGGCATTGGCAGCATGGTAGGCAGAACTCGGTTGATTAGTGAATTGAAACGGGCGATGAAATCGCGCATGGTTTCATTGACCTCCTTCTTCAGGTGAGTGATCTTGGATAGTAACGTGAATGCGTCCTATAAAGGTTTATACCTTTCTTCAAATGCAGTTCATAAGGTGGCCCAACTAGTAATAGATCCGGCTGGCAAATGCTGAAACCATTCCGCTGCAGGTCCTTGCAAGGTCTCTAGAAAGAGGTGAACTGACACATCTTCATGGGTCACATCCAGGATACTGCATGACATGATAAATGCAGATATGTGTGAATCCGTGCTTTGGTTCCCGCTCCCATCAAATTTGGGGAAATTCTTCTGATTTCCGTGAGGGAGTGCATGAACAGTATGTGGCAAAGTGAGAGGGCCCATAGCATTTCCCCATGGTACTACCATTTGAACGGCTGGAAAAAGGATGTGAGCTAGAAGCACAGTTCCACTAAGTAGCAAAGCACTGCAAAGAGATGAGGATGTTCCTTGTGAGAGATGCTTCATTCATGGAGGGGAGACACTTCTGGATGACCGGTTAGCTGATCTTAATGATGAGAAGCGTGTCGGTGTAACACTGAAGTTGTGCCTTTGAATTAGATCAAAAGTAGGATCGATTACTCCATGAGCTCTTTTGCTACGAGTAAATGGTTCACCTGCCAGCGTACCGTTCAGATTTGTAATATTTTGGAGCAAATTTTAAAAACTTTTTTACTTGTACTGGTTGATTTTCTGATTTTCTAACAAAAAACAGCAACATGTACTTTTCTAAATATTTAATTTTATCCCTCTTTTGAAAACCGATTGCGGTTTAATGACAAATGTTAATGAGGATAAAATAATGGCCAACTTAGTAAGCTGATTTTCGGATCTTAAAGTTGACTTTTGGTAAGGGTTTGAAATTTTGTAAAACAGTCAAAAACTCAGATCTACGGAAAAATACAGGATTTTGTAAAAACTCAGCGAACTAAAGATCTCTAACTAGTCCCGATCTATGGATCCCTAAAGAAAATTTTCAGTTCGGATCACTTTTGCAAAAAAAATCGATTTTGAACAAAAGTTAAAATTTGCAAACATGTAGTGATTTTTTGATTTTTTACTAATTTTCTAACATACCACTACCATAGATCTGTTAGATCTGTTCGGTCCCATATAGAGTCGCCAAAAACTGTTGGTCTGAAAATCTGTCGGGTGGACAGATCTATGGATAGACGAGCCAACAGTGTGTAGGGCATAGCCCCTCTTTGAGTCAGCAAAGTGAAACTGGTTTATTGCTATTCTACCAGCAGGAATCTGTGCAAGTCTCACAATATTCTGCCTTCGGGGGTTTGGGATCTCATCCCAATAGAGGTATTTCCAACTGTGAAAAGAAGGGAAAGAAACGAGGTGAGGAGATAGGATAGATCTGAAGGGAGAAAAGAAATGAATTCCAAAGCAGAAAGGTCAGAGGGTCTATGTTTTGGGCTGGTAGTAAACAGAGCCGAACCTACTTGCATAGATGAACAAAGCAATACTGATGAATAAATGACAAAAAAGTAGAGATAGATTCAACAGAATAAACACATAAATCTGACATAAGAAAGATTAAAATGCTCATAACACACATATTCAGCACAAAGTCTTAATATTTGTATTAATGTTTTCTTCTGTTACAAAAAGCTCAAAGTCTTTTCTTCTTACTTCTATTTTTCATCTAAAAAGTATCCACCCTTGAATACAACAAGTATCCAAGTATATATAGAAGAAGGAGAAGAGAGAAGGAAAAAAGCAACCAACAACTAATTACAAAATATCTACAAAATATCTAAAAGACAATGTTGACTTTGGGCAACTTGGTGGATGACAACATCCCATGGTGCAACATGGATGATGTCATCATTTGTGCCAACATACTCTTAGATATTTACAAAAAGGAAGCCAAGAGGAAGAAGGCTATTCATCGTCGTCTTGCAGCTGAAAGGGGGTATCTTGCTTCTGCTGTTGTTTGGGAGAGGTGATGTGGAACTGAGTCTGATATTCCATGAATTTACTGATCATTGGCTGAAGTTGATCCTGGACAGGACCCTTTGTATGATCGCCGATGACCTCACAAGTCTCCCGCTCATCTCTGAGTTTTTCAGGGAGCTTGAAATATTCATTACCTACCTCCATCAGGTACCCCACAAAATCATGGCAAGCTAGAAGGTTATTGATGCATTCAGTGTCGAAAGTGGCTTCCGGCCCTAGCCCTTGTGAGACGATCTCCTTAAAGATCTGGATAGTTTCGTCTGCCTTCCTCAAGGTGAAAGAAGGAGTTAGCAATCCTGGAGACATTCTTAGAACAATTTTCTCCATTTGATGCATCGCATCCAGGGATTCTTCCTTGACCTTGTCAATATTCTCCAGGACGAACTCCATCTGATCGACTCGGTAGTTGAACACAGCAAGGATCTTGTTGGGTACCCTGGGGTGATCGAAAATGCCAAACTTTACCAAATCATCAACTAAGCAGTCGAGCATTTTCTGGAACATCTCGTGTTTTAACCTAGCATGGTCCAACTCTTCGGAGATAGGTCCCGCAATCACCTGGAGATCTTTGTTCGCCCGACTGATGTTCTGATACAATTCGGTGAACTTGACAATTACCTCCTCGCTGTCTTTGAGGATTTGATCTCTCCAGGCGGAAACTGCCATACCTTGTTCACCAATTTTGGAATACTCATTTATCTTATCCTTGCTTAGGACCTCAGGAGTTTCAGTGGCAGTTGTAGGAGGTGCACTGCCCATTTTCTACAGGGCGTGAAGAAGATGTTTGTTCTGCTCTTTTAATAACCTCTTCTCTTCCTTTGCTTCTTGAGCTTCTTGCAAAGGGAATCCACCGCAGATAGGGCCTCTCCTTGAAGGCTTTCAGAAGACGTTCCCATTGTGACTTGGGTCACTATATAATCTGTTGGAGACAGATCCTTTTTATCCTTTGAAGGATCGGGATATGAGATCTCCATTACTCTTTCTCCCGATGCACTCTGAGAGAAGTGGTTATAGGCTTTTGCTTCTTAGCCCCCTTTGCTGGGATGACGAAGAAGTCCATTGGTGCAATAGGGACTTTCCTCTTCTGCTGGCTCAGATGCTGGGAGATCCATGCTGGACTTAAGGGAGCGGGACCAGAGGTGGAAGAGGGAGCAGCTGCAGTGGATGAGGGGAAATGGTAGAGACACTTGGTGGTGGCATCGAGAGGGAGGCCAAGAAAGTGCTCATGGGAGGGGAAGATACTTCAGGGGAGGTAGTTGTGGGAATGGAAGGGAGCTGAGAGATGAGAGAAGAAATGGTGGGGGACAGCTCCGCGAGAGAAGAGAAGATGGATGACGAGGAAGGGGGAATAGTAGAAGATGGGGGAGAGGATACGACCAAAGGAATGGTCGCTTGAGTCACACGAGGAGAAGGAGGAGAGGGAGAAGGGATAGAAGGGACCTCAGTAGTTGTAGTAGTGGTCACATCCTGAGTGGATGTGCCCATTGGAACACCTTCCACCACTTCTTTCTCTGGGGATACCAGAGTTACAACCTGTTCTTGTGCAGCGGAAGGAGGGCTTTCAGGAGCTTCTTCTTGAGCAGAGCTTGATTCGCCCTCTTTATCCTTGCCTTTGACCTTTGGTAGATGCTTCGGCCTGACAGGTGCATTGCCCAATGGGGACGTAGTGAAATCTACTCCGAGGTAGATAAGGCCATTCATTCTGCACCAGTGTTCTATCCTCGATAAGGTTTCCTTAACCCTTACCTCAATGATCTGAGGTTCCTTTGTTATATCAATTTCAGCAAACGGCCAGTTGTCCCCATCCGTGTCTAGATACACTTGATCAAATTCTTGATCAGTAGTTTGATAACCTTTTGGAACAATGGCCACGCCATACTGAATAATCTCTGCCAGGGCCAGGTGAGAGTGATCCTTCCTTCTAAGTTTGACCTCATGATATAGGTCGATATAGATGTCCTCGATCTGTGGAATGTGGATAGGATCAAGTTTTTCCTTAGGGAAGGTAATTCCTTGGATCAAAAGTGGGCCTCCCCGGGAAATTGTGCTTTAGGTTTAAGCAGTTCTAGCTCTGCAAACATTTCCCGGGCTTTGTGGTGGGAAATGTAGGTGTACCTACCCACTGTAAGGGGGAAAGGAGTTCCACCCTTCTTTCTCTTCAAACACTTCTCATGGTAGGTTATGAGTTGTCTGGACAGCTCCAACAGGATCAACTTGGGGCCAGCATATCTCAGCAATTTAGTGGGCTCCCCCAAGAAGTTGGCTGCTCTGAGATAGGTGAAGGTGGGGAATTGGGTAAATAGTGCCCCCACTTCTCAGTCGCTGTGACTATGCTCTTGGTCGTCCGACCATGAGTCATATTTGGCCTCAAAAGGTAGACGATGCCATAGAAGAAAGCATCGTTGATCTTGGTAAACTGCGGGATGTTGTTCTCCAGCTTCAGCTCCGGGTAGTATTCATATATCTTTACCTGAGGCCAAACTCCGCATCGGCTCAGTGCTGGATAATCCCTCTCCGAGGCTGCAGCGTAGACTACGTAGGAGTTCATGTAGAACCTCCCCGTTGTGGTGAGTTGTTGGAGCTGCTCGGATATGGTGCTGCTTATGATCTCTGCCCACTCAAAGCGTTGATCAGGCACATTCTTATTCATAGTTTCAAGGTACCTGAGCATCCATTTGTGAAAGTAATGGGCATTAGAAAGCCCAAAAACTCTACTTAGGAACGTGATGGTATCACTCAGTTCCTCAGAGAAGTCGCTACGGTGAATAACCTGTGGCCATCTGGTTATCACCTTCTTGTTCTTTAAGTACACTTTGTTCATCAGCTGCATGCACTTGTCTTCATTATCCTCCCATGCCTTGGTGCAGTCCTCTTGGCTTACAGCCACAAAATGTCGGTGGTGAGGAATGCCTAGCATGATTTCGAAGTGCCGGGCAGTGAGGTTGATTATGACCTCGCCCTTTTCATTTTCAACACACCTTGTGTCTTTATTGTAACAGCGGGCCACCACCACCATAAATTTGTTATTTACTGACAGGGATTCCCCCAGCAAAATGTAGACCACTGCCCACCAGCTTGTCCATCCAAGGACTTCCTGTGACTCTCCTGGTTCTAGCCCAGAAATCTTCCATGTCAATGTGGCCAAGTTCAGAATCCCTGATATCTAGGTTGCATTCCACCTGGGACTCGGGCATTCTGACCCTCTGATATTTGTATTTCATCTCTTCCTCTGTAAGCTTAGCCTTACCCTTTGACTTGGTTGGCTTTTTGCTTGATGTAGACATATATGGATCTGAGTTCAGTTGCTGATCTGCAAGAAGAAGGAGCGAAGTCCAACGCAAAGAGCCATGTTAGCTGTCAGATCTTCCATTAAAGCACTACAAAATGAGGAGTTAGCAATTTTAAGGCCTTCAGGGCGCAGGGCACAAGGACACTGCAGGCTGCAGAGTTAATAGAATGGCACATTGAATCCAGAGTGTTACAAGGAATAAATCAGCGCCAAAGGGTGCAGGGCGCAAGGATTTTGCATATGACATTATTTGTTGTTGTAAACAAGGTGCGCCTGTGCCGTTATATGTGGTTTACACTAGGTGAAAATAATTTTTGTGTTGCATGGGAGCAGGATGTGCCAATGGCGCATGCAGTTTGAGTGTAACATGGGACTTTGGTGCACCGAAGGGCGCAAGATTAATGCGTGTAACACCAAAATTGTGTGCGCAAAGGGGGACTTTGGCGCGGCGCAGGGAAAGCTTGCATGGCACTACGTGTTGTTGTAAGGATGATTGCGCCTGTGCCAAAGGTTTAGTTTTTTGTATGGCACAAGAAGGGTGCATGTTGCAAGTAGAAACAGTGCACCTTAGGTGTGACTGTGTTTTATGTAGCAAGAGTGGTGATTGCGCCAAGAGAGAAATTAACTTAGTAAACAACTTTTAGATTTTCTCTTTTTCATGATGGGTTGTGTCTTTCAGGCCTCTTTCTTCATGGATTTAGATGGTGAAGGGGGGCACAAAGAGGTCTGGATTTATTTTTGAGGCAGAGCCCTCTTTGCCAGTAGATCCTGAAATAGGGTGAAAATGGCTTGGGAAGAGAGATTTTGCAAGAACGGCAGGAGGGGTTTAAAGCTTCAGATCCTATTGCATCCTACATCACAAACAATCAAAACAAAATGCAAGGAGTAAGAACCACTTACCCGGAATATATAGAATGTGAGAGACGAAGCGGGGTCCACGAACGTGATACGAGGAGGACGGGCGTGCTGACAGGTGCAGAGGAATAAAATTTATCACGTGTTTTCTGATTGTGAAAGTGACAGGGCGGATGCGCCTATATATAGGCAAAGGTGTAATAAATGTGCCAACCACTTTTTAAAAGGGCGCACCAAAACATGTGTCGACACGTAAAACTTTGTGCCCTTTGGCACGGATATATGCATGTCAACACGGAATTATGTGCGCCTTTGGCGCAAATTAAGGACTGTCAACACTAGATTTCGAGCGCCTTGGCGCACCAAAACACGGCGCAACAATTTTGTTGTTGACAGGAAGGCGCATGCGCCTTGGCGCATGCAAGAAAGGTGCATCACGGGAAGGCGCAACAATTGATGTGTCAACACTTCAAAGGGTGCGCCAAAGGAAATGAAGGGGGCACAAATTTAGTCTATGTTGCACAGATAAAAGGTGCGCCCAGCCAAAAAGGACCAGAAAGACTAAGTTCAGAGAACTAGATTTCCTGAAAAGGGATTTTACAACATTCCGAATGCAGAGGAGTCCCTGACAAGGAACCAGGACAAAATTTTGGTATGGTTACTCATAAAATTTCCCTCGTCAATTTTATGGGATAACAATGTAAGGAGTAGTATGTATTGATTATTCTTCTTTGCTTAAGTTGTAGGATGAATCATACTAATATGAGTTATGCTGCATATAACTTTTTTGGCTACTTAGTAAAGATAAATGTGTATTTCTATTCTTTTAGATCTATGAAACAATTGGATGACAGGAACTGTGGATTGTTTTAAAGTAATTGATAGGATCAATTAAACCTTATGATATAATGTAGATGTTGTGGATTATATTATGATATTTTCTTAAAATTGAATTTAGAATCTTTAATCATACTCATTTTTTTGTTGATATTACTTATGCTTATTTGTATGATATATTAATTGTTTCATTAAAGTAGAGTTGTTTTAATGGAACAATTAGTGGAATGCACTTCACTTTAATGTTTAGTGTTTATCATGCTCAGTTCATTAAATTGACTCGTGCTAAAAAAATTTGTAAATGGACATCGTAAGTGATAAAAGAAGGGAAAAAAATTATGATGCATTGGTTTACTTAATTCTTGATCTTGTGTAAAGGATTTCGAATCATTCTTGAGTTGTATTGTAAAAAGAAAAGTGATGTTATTTTAAGATCTTAATTCTGATTGACATGTAGAATGTCTGAAATGCATAAGTCTTGTAAATGTATATTTATTATCATGAATTGAAATGTTTTGAGTTGGACTACAAATTGTGGTGTGAATTCTTTTGTACTTGTATGACAGATATCTTGGCCGTATTCTTTATATTTGTTTGTATACTATTTTTGTTATCAATTAATAAGTTGGATTAAGAGGATAGTATAATCTCCCTTATTATAATGAAGTTGTTAAACTACAAAAGATATCGTTCTCTAACTACACAACTATAGTTTAATAATAAGATATGCTTGGGACATACAATTAAACTATATGAGTTAAGAATGTTAAAAAGGAATAGTAGTTATGATATTGAATCTTTTAACTATGGTTATAAAGTAAACACTATTTAAATATAGGTGGATGAAACACTTGATTTGGATAACTAGGTTGCATTAAAAATTAAACATTTGATGTTTACTATCTTGTTTTTCGGGATAACTACTTGTTATGCCAAGTTAATGAACATTAATGCAAACATGAATTAATGAAGCTCTCCATATCTATTCATGCTAGTTATGGATAAAGATCTTAATGAATGTTGGAATTAGGGTTAGGCATAGTTGTTGCCAGAATCTTAATCTAATATTAATTATGATAATGACCACTAAGGGGGTATGTACATCTTGATGAACCAGTTCTCACGGATGTTGGTACATGCCAACTATAGGACTGTACCCTTGAGAAGTCCTAGGACTTCTTGAGGATACAGTGTTGCAGTTGACATGTGGCAACACCCTTCCATATTTGTTCATCTAGATCCACACACATCTGGACTTGAACTTAGTTTCTCTCTAGGTCAAGTTAGTAGCATGTTTAGGATAGGTAGTAGCTTTCAATGACTCAGGGTACCTTGGCACATCCAATTGACATAGGTCATCTGATTATGCCCATATACCCTAAGTCATCGTGAGCAATTTCCTAATATAAACTATGATGCTAACTGGGGCTAGGGTCAAAACTTTGGCAAGTGGACTAATGGTAATCAATAAAGACCATTCTAGATGATAGGAGAGTGAGTTGAAGGACATATTCCGGAATGATGAGTATGTCATCTAGGAATAGTAACATGAATAGTATGTTGAAAATATTTAGCCAAAGTATCACAAGTTGTTGGTTGCATTGTCCTATGTCACCTAGTTTAAAGCAACATGATGTCAGATGAATATTGGTAATAAATATTCTGATAGGTTCTTTAAACAGATCACTCAGTACCCAGAATAGGGTAGGAGAACCATGCATATGTAGTATACATAAATTATTCTATACTTTAAGACAAACATGACAGATCGGTTGGTAATCAAGTCATGGAATGAGATATCGGTAGTATACCGAGTCATTACAGCTACATATGGTTATCTATTATGAGATTGATTGGCATGGAATGTGTGTTCTAAATGATGTTTTATTTAGAACAGAGAACATTATGTTTAAAAAAAAACCTTGTTTCTAAAGTCTTATTAGGGTAAAAAAGGAAATGAGGTGAAGATGGGTGATTTAGCGTAACTTAGTGTACAACACCATGTTTTCCTAGCAAGAAACCCATGATCAAAAATAGCAAAGTCCATGACAAAAAATTATCGTTTAATTCTTTTGTTTTTGTTTTTGATAGACTGATTGATGTGGGAAATCTATATGGGATGAGTATATTATCTCCTTTAGGTCTTCATGAAGTTGATCAATGCGGGAAGCTTCTGAATATTTTATTGTATATTTACAATGAATTTATATAGTTTCCCTTCTAGGGAGAAATCTATTTATAGTGGTGAGATTGAGAGAAGAGATGTCCCTTTTCAAGGAGTTAGCTGATTGCTAGAAGTTTGACTCAAGGAGTTGAATCCCATTTTTCGTTTTAGACGTGGAAGTCATGGACAAGACTATTAGAGGAAGATTAGGTTCTTATTTAGAAGAGAAAACCGTAGCTCATAGAGGTTAACTTATGAAGGATATGGTTTCAAGTGATGAATGACCATGGGATTCCATCTTTGAAAAAGATGAAAAATATCTATGAGAATCATGCCATGATTAGAGCCATGGTACTCATATTGATGATAAGGATGAAAGGTGATAGGTAATCACATGATTCTTGTTTAGTCATTGATCCTCAAAATGGGTAACATGGAAGGTGAAAAACACTCAACGGACAAGCAGTTGATAGACAGAAGGTGATATAGGACTAAATTTCAAAAATAAAATGGTCTAAGATGTAAGGAAGTGAGGGGCTCACATTCGGGTTTACCTTCAAGTGAAGAAAAATAATGATCACCTGATCCATAGTCATGAGTAACACTATAGGGTCCAAGCCAATTAGGAGCAATTTTTCCCTGTTTACTTTTCTCTTCTCTGGTTACATTTTGATTTTCCTTTAGGATGAGGTCATCGACCTAGAAGATTTGTTTGTGGATGCATTTTTCATAGGCACGCTTGATACATTCTTGGTAGAGTTCGAGATGATCAAGAGAATTGAGACGAGGTTCATCTAATAACTCAATTTGTGCCAAAAGATCCTAGAGAAATGCATCGTCATTGAGCATGTCTTGTAGTGAGATGCATAGATATGGAATATGGACTTTGAGAGGTAAGACAACCTCGGTACCGTAGACCAAAGAAAAAGGTGTGGTAGAAGTCGAAGTGTGAATACTACTGTGGTAAGACCATAAGGTGAAAGGAATGTGCACATGCTAATCCTTCCCAGTATCATCCACTACTTTCATAAGAATTTTGTTCAAGGTTTTATTGGTTGATTCTACTTGGCCATTTGTTTGTGGGTAATAAGGTGACGAGAAATTGAGTTGAATTCCAAAAACATCATAAATATTTCGTAGGGTTTTATTTTTGAATTTCTTTTTGTTATTAGGGATGAGGTTGTGAGGGACACCAAAGCGAAAAATGATGTGAGGGTTGATAAATTCACATATTTTTCTCATATTTTGTATAAATGAAGGGAATGGATTCTACCCATTTAGTATAGTATTTAGTAGTGGTTTTTATCCATTGATGGCATTGTGAAGAATGAGGATTGATCTCTCTGACAAGATCCAAACCCCATTGAGAGAAATGAAAAAGGTCTTGTGCAACCAATAAGGCATGACTAGGTGTGTGATGAACATTAGCATGTTGTTGAAATTTCACACAATGTTTGACATAGTCACAACAGTCATGGTTTATGGTTGGCCATTAATAGCCAAGGTGAAGAATATGTTTAGTGACAAATAAATTGATAAAGTGACCTCCAAAAATTCCATCGTGAACTTTCTTAATGGTGTAAGGAGTTTCAAAACTTGTAAGGCATCATAAGAGAATACTGTTGAAGACATGTTTATAAAGGAGACCACCCATTATGAAATAGCGAGAGACACTTTTAAGAAAGTCACATTGTGAATTACGAGTGAGATTAGAGGCAGAATTTAAGCTAAAGGTTATGAAAACTACTTATAGAATTATCATTAGTGGGTAAGATCAAATTAGCATGAAATTGGGACTACATTAATCTCAAAAGATACACCATTTAGATCATTGTCTGTTGGTACCCAAATTTGTTCTCCTTTTTAGTCTGAGCAGCATCAGAGATATGACATGAAGCTTGAAGTCAGATAGATCTTGATGTGTGTCATTTTGTAGCCGGGGATGTGATCTAACTGACACTCAGATTTGTGGAGAGATGGATAGCACTCCAAAGGATCTGATCTTGACCCTCACTATTGTAGGTTGTGCCTTTCAACCAAGGTAAGAGAACCTATATTGTAACCCCCAAATGGTGAAGGAGATGAAGATATCCCTCAATTTATGCAAGTAGTATGAAAAGGCCTTGGGAAAATATAATCAACACTCCAAATCTGACTTTCACAAGTTGTCACTCCAAATTATGGAGATATTTTCAAAACAAGGCAAGGGTTACTAGAAGACATTGTATGATCCTGATTTTTTGTGCATTTTTGTAAATGGATTGTCCTTTTGTTGACACACAATGTAGATGTAAGGGGTAGTATGGGTAGGATTTGTTGTTTATTGAATGATTTTTTGGTGGGGTATTGATGAGACAAACTGGGATATATCAGATCTTTGACAACCTCTACAATACTTGAAACAACTATCAGATAAAATGCTTCAAATAATCAAGACATTCTTTCAACCAGAAGAGGCATAAATGGAAGCCCAAGGAATCACTCTTCACACAATATTTGAGAACTCACCACAAAATCTTGAAGTAAAGAACTCAATTAAACACAAAAATCCTTGATCAAACCACACCTAAGGTACCCCCAAAGGCTTACAAGACAATCTCTGCAGTCAAGGAAGGTAAAGTGATTTTAAATTTGTTTATCTCTTTATCAAATGAAGGCTCTTCTGAATATGAGATTGCAAATGCCACTAAACTATCAACAAGAAATGGAGATCCTGTGTGATTTCTAAAGACTTTCAATGCAAGATTGCAACAAGAACAATGAAAACTATTTGCAGGCATTTAAAAAATGATAACAGACATCATATTGCCCAGAAAAAACATAGATTAACTCAAAAGCTTGTTAGATTCATTAGCAGGGGAGAGTTTCATGAACAATCTCAGAGCTGTGTGATGGCTATACACTTGTAACCAACTCACATACATGAAGATCCAACACAGAAGAAATTATTCTGGTTCTTTGGTGGGTTTCTCAGAAGATGAGCTTTTCTCTCAGAATTTACTCGTGATTTTTCAATTTCCCCCAACCCTTCAATTTCTCCAAAATGCATTATATATCTCTTGCCACATTGGAGCCTTCTTTCCCAAGAAAAGAATATGCCATGGGATCAATTTGTTACAACAATTCTTCATGATTCAATGAAAATGACATCAAACAGAAAAACACTCACCAGATTTTCTAGGTGTGCCCAAAATGGTGATTAAATCATTACAAATATCTGGATCATTATCCATCCTGGAGGCATTTTTCATCATTGAGGCATGCAAACACCATTCCTACTCATCATTTCACCTTTTTTTCTTCAAATTACCTCTGCAACTTTTGAATTTGACATTTCACGCATGTCTTGCTCGGGCTGGGGTAAAAAATTACTTACAAAAACATCTCAAATCAAAGAATTAAGGCATGAAAGTGATGCCAATGATCCTGGAAGGCCAAGATGACACAAAATCACTACAAAATTTGATGAATTTTGATGCAAAAATCATGATTCCAAGCTTCCTGGAGCTCCCATGGCGGTCAAAACAAATGGATGCACAACAACCATCGATCTTATCCATCTTTTAATCCTGGCCCTCCACGTGAAAGATGCGGATTTAGGAATAAGCTTGAGTTACCTTTTTAATTTTTGGATAAGGCCAAACCCGTGTCAAAAAATGATTGGAAACAAATTTGGGCTCATTTTTTACTTTTCCACATTTTTTGAAAAAATGGAAAAATTTAACTTTTACCCCCGTCTTTGAATTTTGGAGGTGACACATGGCACATGGTGGGTCCCATTGGGACCACACTTCATTTTTTTTCATTTTTACCTTTTTTAGAAAATTAGAAAATTTTCATCTTTTCCTTGCCCCGCTTTCTCTATGGGCCGCACCTCCGATTTTTTCCCTCGTCATGTGTTTCCTTGTGATTCGCTAGCGGGCCAGAGCTTCAAATTTTGATTTTGAGTCTTTTTTGCAAAAGGGAAAATTTTCCCTTTACCTCTCCAGCAGCCCACACCACCTTGCCTCTGACCATGTGTCCATCACTGATTTGCCACGGGGGCATGCTAAATTTTTTTATTTTGAAATATTTTGTGAAAAAGGGAAAAATCCCCTTTTACCTCTGTCGGCCCGCCAACCCACTCTGCCCTGTCATGCTACCACATGTCCTCCTTTGATTGGAGCAAGGCTGAAACCTATTTTGAAACCTTACAGAATTAGAGCTAAAA
Source organism: Taxus chinensis (assembly GCA_019776745.2). Lineage (NCBI taxonomy): Eukaryota > Viridiplantae > Streptophyta > Pinopsida > Cupressales > Taxaceae > Taxus > Taxus chinensis. The sequence goes on from CM034157.1 coordinate 21,060,591, forward strand.
AACTCTAAGTCTCCCCTGGCCTGCTCCTCCGCCTTTGGTCTTTTAGGATACGTGTCCACTCCAAAATGGCTACGGGGTTTCGGGCTAATTTGTGACTTTAAAATTTTTACAAAATAAGGTCTAAAAACCTTAAGGGAATCTAAACACACTCACCATCCCCCTTCAATGCTAGAACATGCCACGTAGGCACATTTGAAAAAATGGGTCCCTGGGCCTGAAAATGCCCCATTTGTCAAAAAACCAAAAAATGAAAAGTTACAACACTTCCCCGCCATACCTTGGCCAATTAAAATCCTGCCACGTACCCTCTGACTTCTCCAGCAATAATTTCATGGCTAAAATACCCCGTCTGACCGTCAAAAACATAAATTTTCCAATTGTTCCCAGAATTTGATTTTTCTTCGTGGGTGATGGATTTTTCACAAAGGATAAATGAAAAAAGCTGTTACACATTATACGACCATGGCCATGGTTTTTTTGAGGAAAGTAAGTAGAAATCGATCAATTTTAACACTCCACGGTTGGGAAAACATAGAAAAAAGTCAGATCCCATGGATTTAAAAAAATTAGGGCATGTTTATAGCAAACTTGGAGATTTCTTTCAAATGGGGCAAAAAAATGAGTTTGTGAGCATTTTAAAGCATCAAATTAGAGGGGAAGAATTACAGACCATCAATTCAAAGGATAAAATGTTACATAGAGCAAATATAGATTTGGAAAATTTAGGGCAACATGGTGCAAGCTCAAAAATGGCACCAACATCAGGCTCTTTCTTGGGGATGGGCACTCCCAGTTAGTGCCACAAAGGACAAAAGTAGACCAAGTGTAAAATATCCATTGGGAAAAGGAGTCATGTAAAGTATGAAAAAATCACCAAAAATACAGTTGAGAACCCGACAAAAATAGGTTGCCACATAACAAGGCAAACCACAAACCAAAAAATCACAAAAAGCAAATGAAAAAACTTCAAACACGTACACTGTACAAGATGGTGCATACCTCAAATTTAGGGGAATTAATCCAAGAAATGCTTCAGATATCTGCCATTAATAAGGCAATTCTCAATAATTCCCCATCTAAGTCCTTGAGAAAGAAGGTATGTCTCACCAATTTTGATATCAATGGCATAAGGGCCCATCCATAATGCATTAAATTTTCCATGCTTGCCCTTATCTTCATGCCTACTATGCCACAAAAAAAACAGATCTCCAACATTGAAGGCTCTAGGAGTGACCTTCTTGTCAAACAATCTCTTCAATTTTTCCCTAAATCTGACATGCCTTTGATGGGATGCTCTTCTCTCCTCATCAAGCTCAATAATCTGATTAATCCTTGATTCATATGGGCCTAAGCTCTTGATCTTCCAACTGTTGGGAAAAATGAAATGAAGATAATACAGTTGTGCAAGGGCAGAAAATCCTGAGTTCCATACACCAATTCAAATGGGATTTTACAAGTAACTCTTTTGAGGAGTGATCCTATCAGCCCAAACTAAAAATTTCAATTGTTCACCCCATTTCTTCTTGTTTTTCTCCAAGGTTATTCTAATGATCTTCAACAAATTCTTATTACTGGACTCATCTTATCCATTCCCCTAGGGGTTATAGTTTGAAGAATAAGCTAGATTGATTCCTTATTCATTACACATTGCCATTAAAGGTTTGGCTCTAAAGCACATGGCATTATAAGCTACAATCTTGACTGGGACTCCAAATCTGCATATGATTTGATTCAACAAGAAGTCCATAACTATTTGGTGTGTTGCTTTCTTGGTGGGGATTTCTTCTACCCACTTTGTAAAATAATCAGTGGCTACAATCCATGGCTAGCATTAAAGGATCTGAAATCTCACCATCCACCCCCCATTGCTTGAAAGGAGCTTCAATTGATACAGGCTGCAAAGGCAAGGGAGCCTGAAGCTTTCAGTCTTCCAGAGAAATCATTGGTAACTATCACATTTTATAACCAGCTGGGTTGCATTTTTGAAGAGAGTAGGCCACCAATAACCAGCTCTCAAAATCTTATGTGTTGTTACTCTTCCAGAAAAGTGTCCTCCACAAACTCCCCCATGGAAATCATACAACTATCTTAGGAGCTTCATCTTCAGTTTATGCATTTAAGAGGACAAGGTTCTTCCAAGCTAGCCCAAGGTTGTGATGATATATTTTTGAGAAGCCAGCTTGAGGGATCTTTTCTATTTTTATTTAAGTGACAAGGCAGCTAGAAAAGGTGTCTGAGGTAAAAGAATACATCTTTATACCACTCAGAACATTACCAAATTTGCAAGCACATCTTCCCTTTCTTCCTCTAGCTGATTCACTTCCACATTCACAAGTTGCTCTCAGCCATGAGTTTAACAAGACCCAATCTTCTTACTATATTTGTGGTTTGGATGTCCATATCATACTCTTGCAAGTTGTTCACCCACCTACATATTTTTCTTGAGATATCCATCTCTGATAAGATGTATTTCACCATGGTGTGGGGAACATAAGAAACAACTTTAGAACTTTTTATATAAGGCCTGAAAACCTTTTTTGCTTTTACCAAGGAAAATGCTTGTTTTTCCATGATTGTATACTTCATCTTAACCTTTAAAGCCTTACTAAAGAAGGAAATAGGCCTCTCAGCCCCATTTACATCCTTATCTACAAAATAGAAGCAATAGTTATACTCAGATGCAAAGGAAAAGATTTGGAAAGGCCTTCTTATAGTTTGGAGCTGCAAACAGGTGCATGTTTAAGTGCATCCTTAATTCCTTCAAAATCTTGAATACAGCCTCCTCCCACCTGATAACCTGGTCCTTCTTTAGCATGATTGTGATTGGAAGAGTTAACTCAGCAAAGTTGGAAACAAACCTTCTAATAAAATTATTTGACCAAAGAAAGATATTGGATGCCTTTCTTGTTCTTGGGATAGGTACTTTGTTGATTGCTTCCACTTCTCAGGGACTATCATAACACCATATTTTGACACAATGTGACCAAGTAAGCTTGGCCTTTTCATCCCACATTGTCAAAATGACACTTCTTTGGATTAAGAAAAATGCCATACTCCCTACATCTGATCAACATCTTCTCCAAGTGCTGCAAATGATCACCTCTCTTCCTTGAAAACACAGTCACATCATCTTGGTAAATTGTAATGAACTTCATTGATGTAACTAGAAAAACAACATCCATTTCTCTTTAAAAATTGGCTCAACATTCATCAAACCAAAGGGCATCCTGACAAAAACATATGTTCCCCAAGGAGTAGTGAATGTTTGTCTTAAGTCTTTCTGATTCTTTACCACAACCACTTGATTTATCCAGAAGAAACCATCCAAGGTGGAAAGCAATTCATAACCACTTGTCACTAACTGCATCATGTTCTCCATATTTGGAAAAGGATAATTATCCTTCATGGATTGCTCTGTTTAGATTTACTAAAGTCTACACAAAGTTTGATATCTCCATTCTTCTTTCTAACTGGCACAAGGTTTGCAACCCAAGATGAATACCTTATGGGCTTAATGATACCTCCATCTCTCACCTTCTTTAAATCATCTTGCATTATCATGGAGAGGAGTGGATTAATTGGGCCTTTGCTTCTGTCTAAATGGCTTTTCATTTGTTTCAAGAGGGATCTCATGTTGAAACAAATCTTCTCTATATGTCTTCCAGGATTTAGAATATGACCAGGCAAGACAGTCTTGATATTGTTTCAACAATTGAAGATAAGATTGTTTCTACTCCTTACTTAGACTGCTGCCCAACCAAATTTTCTTGGTTTTTCCTTTGTTCCCAAGTCATGCTCTTCCATAATCCCTTGAGGAAGACATGTTTCTATTGATGATGCAATCAACATTGTTAAAATTAGACTCAAGAACAACAAGCCTCTAGGAATGGTATTAGTTTTCAATTGGATAATATATTTTCCAAACAAAGTTTCTCTTCCTTCAGTAACATACACACCATTGGTTCCCAATCAATATGCTGATTTACAAACTACCTTTTTTTTGCAAGAACATTTGCACTTGAGCATCATCATCAAAACTTGCCAATGCTTGATGTTGTCAGGGATAGCTGGCCTAGTCAACACTTCAATGTTAATTTTACTCACAATATGGTGAAAGGTGAAAACTCCAAATCTTGATCCCAACACTAAACTTATCAGCAAGTCATTGATAACTTCTATCATGATGCACAATATTGAAAGAATCAAACATTTCAATTAGATCCCAAACTGCACATTAGGTACTGCTTCATTCACTGATTTTTTGTAGCATACAATTTTCTTATTTGTTTGACAACTTGCTCTGAATTCCCTTTGCAATGATGTCCTTGACACCATACTTCCATGAAATTCTCAGACCCAACAATAGAAGGCTTCATACTCAGCAATGTTGTTAGTACATTCAAAATTAAGCTTGAAGGAAAAACCAAAAATCTTCCAAGAAAGGAGAAATCAGAATTACAAGCACCATTTCCTAAATTTGGAGCAAGCTCCATGAAATAGAGGTCTAGGGAGATACCTATTCAAGGCACTTTAACTGGATCCATGTTCAATTCATTCTTTTCCATTATTAAAACCAATGAAATTATCTTCATCAACATCAGCAAAAACACTTCATAGGAAGCATTGTTGGGATCCTTAAAAATTCATTCATTGATCAAATTTGACATGGCTGCCCAAAAAATCCATGGTAGCATAAGAATTCCATTCAAGGAGTCACTTGGAAAATTTTATGAAAGTAACATGCCCCACTTTGGGACAACGAGTATGACAACATAAAAATTTGCAAGTTTTTCTTGAAAAAAGCAATCCCACATTGGAAAGGTTGCAATCCCAAAAATGTTGTCACTTTCCAATGTTTAGCTCATTAATGATTCCTGCTGGCATAAGATGTCCCCTGAGAGTTACATGCAGTTGATGCAATAATCTTATCACTTTAATATCATGGATCTAATCTTGAGTCCACCAATGTTCCAAAAGTATCAATGCCATACTATATGCTGAATTTTATTTGATGGTGGGGAACTCCATAAATGACTTCCTAGGGCATTCCCAACCCCAATTATGAAATCAAACTACTAATTGTGCAATATCTAAGAAACTTTATAATGAATAGTAATTTGAAAAACATGGGATCAACATTCTTTGGAAATGTAGTATTGGGAAAGCCAACCAAAATGTTCAAATTTTTTGACACTTGGGCATGAGGAGGGGCATAGTTGATGCAAAATCACAGCACCCCTGGATGTTGATCAGATTTCTAGGTTGATCACTCTAGCATCCAGTGTGATTGCACAACATTGAATCCTTTCTCCAAGTGTGGGACTTGCAAAGATGAGAAAGGAATCTCCAGAGAAGGCTGGTTCCTCTTCCTAAACTACCTGCCACAAGCTATTCCAGTGTAGGCAAGCTAATCTAATCCTAATCTAACCATGCCAAGGAGACACAGAGAGAGAGAGAGAAAAGGGAAAAACAAAAGCCTACACTAAAACGGTGATACACCAGAGAAGGAAAATGTTGAACATCTATCAAAACTACCATGGAACAAGGAGAGGTGAGCAATGGGAAGGATGGACAGATGCATCACAGGCCCAAGGATAGATTTCACACAGAAAATGTCCCAAAACTCCATGAACACAGCTCCAAACCTGTAATGAACATTCAAACATGCACAAATACCTGCAATGAAGAGAGGCAAGAAGAAAACAAGTGAAAAATGAGCAAGGATGGACAGATGCATCACGAAACATGTTTTTGTTGCTTCAGAAGTTTGCACAGAACATCATTTCAATGGTAAAAGGAAAAAATGCCATTACAGAGCAGGGGAGGAGGTTCGAACTCCATTTTCAACCCTAGAGAAGAAAAGAAGGGAGGGCAGAGCTGAAAAGATGAACCACCCTTTAAAATGAGCCAAATCTAGCTTTTTACAATGCATGGGTCGAGCCCAGGAGAGAGAAAAAGGGAAAACGTGCAAGCAGCCCAACCATTGACCAAAACGCATTCTTCATTAAAATTGGTGGTTGAAACATCACTTCTGGCCATGCTGAAGAAGAATGTGACCCATGTGCATTAAAACTGGTTGTTGAAATGTCAGTTCTGGCCATGTTGAAGAAGAATGTGACCCATGTGCATTAAAACTGGTTGTTGAAACGTCAGTTCTGGCCATTACCACGTGCCAGAGATGTTTCTTGATTTTATCTCTCCAAACTGAACCAAAATGCAAGATTGACCCTGGAATCATGTAGAGAATTTCACCAGCTTTCCATTGATATAAAGAACGTGAAAATCTGAGCTCTGGATCGAAATATATGGCGATCTGAAGATTTAGGGCAAAAAAGGCCAAAAAACGGATATTTGAATTTTTCCCGCGCTCTGCCACTTGGATGACACGTGTCAGGTGCTGATTGGATGAGAAATTCTCTCTCCTTCCCTTTCCGTGGGTTTTCCTTTGAAAATTTTGACTTTTTATAACTTTGGAAAATTTTCCATTTTTTCCCCGCGCCCCGCCACTTAGGACACATGGCATGATCTTTGGAGGACAGGGGCGCGGGGTCACCTTTACCTTTTAATTTTTTGGCCCAAGACTTTTGCAAATTTTCCTAAGTCTTTCCCTGAGCTCCAAACTCCCCCACCTTAGGACACATGTCCTGTGTCTATTAGCTGGGCCGACCCTTCAAACCTTGCCCTTTGAAATTTTTACCAAAAAAACACTTAGCAAATTTTTACATTCCCTCCCCTTGTGACACGTGTCACATTCTGATTCGTTGGGCCCTCTTTTTCTTTTTGGCCACTTCCTTTTCACGTCCCACGCGTACTTTTGGCCCGGATGTCCCAAACTGTCTGGGACAAATTTCTCCGAACCGCCCGATTCGGGCTTCCTTGTCCCTCTTTGCGGTGAAGACACGTGGCAAGATTCCATTCGCTCTCGGCTCTTTTGGCTTTTCACATCCCCGCGTACTTTTGGCCCGAATGTCCCAAACGAAAGTTCCTTGTTTCGGCCAAACCGGCTGGTTCGCGTCCTCCGCGTACTTTTGTCCCAACTGTCCCAGACTGCCTGGGACAAATATCTCCGAACCGCCCGAAATGGACTGACTTGCGCCAAACTGGCCGATCCGCGTCCCAACGTACTTTTGTCCCGGATGTCCCAACTACGTGAAACTAAGACTTAGGCAATTTTTTCCATTTTTTTCGGCCGGTTCAGCTTTTTTTGTCCCATTTTTAAAACGCAGACCACCTGGAGGCTTTTCATCATGTCCCAACTATCCCAAGAATGACTCCCAATTTTTTCTATCCCAAGCTTGGGACTACCTGGGTTTTCTTCTTGGATAGGAGAGTTAGAAAGAAGCTGAGGGGACCCCAGAAACATGATTTTGGGCCTTAAATCAATCTATTTTCCTGGGACTGAAGAATTTGATGCATGTTATCAAAATTACCTTGGGGGGTGAATTTTGGATAACAATTTGGCGACTCAGCGGGGTCATCTGCCTGCTAGATGAAGATTACCAGTTGCCTGAAGCATCCATTGGGCATGGAGTCATGAGTTAGTAGCCTACAAACTGATCTGAACTTTGAAAACCTCCTCTCTGAGCCACTTGGAAACCCACTGAAATGGAGTCGTTCTCACCAAAATGCCACTGAAATGGACTGTGCAAGAGCAAAACCAGCACCACAAAAACTATGTACAGAACTGAAAATCATACATGCTCCAAATGGAACATGCAGAGTGTGCACAAGCACTTCTTCTACTGAAAGCAAAACCTACCTACTCTACTCTAACTGGAAGCAAAGGCAAGCTAAACAAACCCTGCAACTGGTTGTGAGAAATAGCTTCCCTTTCTCAAAAGTGGCAGCCATGCAATTGATTTGGAATTGATCATGGCTGTTAGGATGAGTGGAAAATCAACAAGAAGCTGGTATTCCACCCAAATAATCAAGGTATCAGCTGAAGGAAAATTCAATACCTCTTTTAGTTGCTCTGCATTTGGATTGAAGAGGTATGACAGCTGATCCTTGGTACTTTGTAGCTCACCCTCATGCTCAGAAGCAAGCATGACTGGTTGTGACTTCTCCTTTGGCTCCAATGAAGCCAAATACCTGATTGGGCAAGGTCTGATCCATTTGATATGCCCATAGCTCTGATTTTCAACTCCAAAAATGGAGTCTTCTTGTAGACCCTCTTGAATGGATGGTGTGGAAGAAATGGTGAAATTCCTCTGTCCTTTCTCTTCCTCCAATGAAGAACATGAAAGATTAAAATCTTCCAATCTTGATTCCAAAGAGCTGCTATAAGATGCAGGCTGCTGCAAATGAATGTTCTCCTTCATGACAGCAGACTCAAGTGTTTGGAATGTGGATGATGAAAGAGAGAATGGTGGAAACTCAACCGGCTCTTCTCCATCAAAACAGTCCTCCAAATCTGACAGATAAACTACCTCATGGCTGTCCTGCTGCAAATGCTCAACTTCCTCCATGGTGTCTCTTGATCTGTAACTTGACCACCATGGTTTCTTTCACCCTCCAACATTGAGTTTGAGAGATCAAACTCCTCTTTCAGTACTAGAACTTGAGAGAGGTGAAGTAGAAAGAAGAACTGAAGGTTCTCCTGTAGCCTGCTTTGTGCTCAAAGCCCTTGGATCTGCAATTTTCTCCTCCACAACTAGAATGTGCTCCTCTTCTTTTGGATTTGGAGCAGCTTCTCCTTCCTCTACTACTTGAAGACAATCTTGCTCTTGATAGAACTCTTCCTCTAGCATGAAGTTTTTCAAGTCAAACTCTTCAATCTGCTGCTCTAGAGGACAAGTTGGGACTGCAAGATCTTCTTCTGAGCTTTCTTCCTTTATGGCTGATTGTGCAACTTGAATTGAATCAGCATTCCCTTCAAATAGAGTGCCAACATGGACACTACTTTCTGAGCAAACTGACTGCTGATCTGCTTCTTCTTTTTGCTCTTCTTCTGCTGCCACAAAATCAGTCTTAACCACCATTTGTTCAACCTTAGCCTCTTCTGTAGGTTTAACCATCAAGGGGATCTTTGTCATCCCAAATTTGGCAGCCCAAACCCTCAAGTTGTCTGTCATTTCTTTTCTGTTGGGCTCCTCTTCTTGCTGTCCTTCATGGCCGATTTTTGCAATTTCTTCTTCCCCACATGGAATTGGGAATGCAAGAGGAGGGATGGGTTGTAACTCAATTGATTTGGAAATTTTTTGTGGTGGTAGAGGAGGTGAAACCTCTTGTTTCTTTGGGGGAGGGGGTATTTCTTTTAGCTCTTGTGGAGGGGATGACTGTTTGGAAGGAAAAAGGAAAGAAGAATTGAGGTGTGGTGGAAGACTGAGAGGTGGAGACATGGGATCAACATTTGGGACAGCAGATGGAGAGTTTAGAATTTTCAATTCCAAATTAGATGATGCTGCTTGAGGAATGGGAAGAGAAAAACCAGATGATGGTGTAGAACTTACCCATTGACAAGGTTGTTCAACAACAAGTGTATAGGCCTCTATTTCTGCTGTCCATTGTGCAAGTTGGGGCAGCATCTTCATCATGAAGTCCAGCTTCTCCTGAGGGCTGAAGTGTCTTGGAAAAGGGCCTCCCCATGGACAAGGAGTCCTGCAACCAATTCTGAAAGCTCTCATTTGAGTTGTTGCTCTGGACTGCACCATCTTTACCTCCATCTTTTGGATTTTCTCCAACAGACCAGCATCTTGCATCTGATTGTCTTCATTATATGCATACTCTTGCTCTTGGAAAGCTCCATAGCCAAACTGATTTTGGCATTGCTGCTCATATGGGTATGCATGCTGATTTTGAATTTGTTCAAAATGCTGATTTGGAGGATTTGTAAAACATGTTGGAGGTGGGAAACATTGCTGCTGTTGTAAATGTGAATTCCATGATGGAAATGAAGTCATGATTGCACAACTTCATGGAATGGAAAAGAATGAAAGGGATGGAAAGAAGGATGGATGGAAATGGATGGAAAAAAGGTTTGCAACTTCAGAAATGGGTTGTTGATCAGATGGAGTCGCCAGACATGTTTGCAAGTGCCTCCAAAGGCTGAAATCTTCACAGGAACACACCAACCTGCAAAAGATGAAGTGGAAGACCTCTAACCGGGTGCCCACCCACGGTGGCTTAAATTTATTGTTGATAATGCCTGAAAGATGAAATAATCTGTCCCACCGGGCATGCCAAAACTGTTAGTGCATCACACCCCTGGATGTTGATCAGATTTCTAGGTTGATCATACTAGCATCCAGTGTGATTGCACAACATTGAATCCTTTCTCCAAGTGTGGGACTTGCAAAAATGAGAAAGGAATCTCCAGAGAAGGTTGGTTCCTCTTCCTAAACTACCTGCCACAAGCTATTCCAGTGCAGGCAAGCTAATCTAATCCTAATCTAACCATGCCAAGGAGACAGGAGAGAGAGAAAAGGGAAAAAATAGAGCCTACACTAAAATGGTGATACACCAGAGAAGGAAAATGTTGAACATCTATCAAAACTACCATGGAACAAGGAGAGGTGAGCAATGGGAAGGATGGACAGATGCATCACAGGCCCAAGGATAGATTTCACACAGAAAATGTCCCAAAACTCCATGAACACAGCTCCAAACCTGTAATGAACATTCAAAAATGCACAAATACCTACAATGAAGAGAGGAAAGAAGAAAACAAGTGAAAAACGAGCAAGGATGGACAGATGCATCACGAAACATGTTTTTGTTGCTTCAGAAGTTTGCACAGAACATCATTTCAATAGTAAAAGGAAAAAATGCCATTACAGAGCAGGGGAGGAGGTTCGAACTCCATTTTCAACCCTAGAGAAGAAAAGAAGGGAGGGAAGAGCTGAAAATATGAACCACCTCTTTAAAATGAGCCAAATCTGGCTTTATACAATGCATGGGTCAAGCCTAGGAGAGAGAAACATAGGAAAACGTGTAAGCAGTCCAACCATTGACCAAAACGCATTCTTCATTAAAATCGGTGGTTGAAACATCACTTCTGGCCATGCTGAAGAAGAATGTGACCCATGTGCATTAAAACTGGTTGTTAAAACATCATTTCTGGCCATGTTGAAGAAGAATGCGACCCATGTGCATTAAAACTGGTTGTTGAAACGTCAGTTCTGGCCATTACCACGTGCCAGATATGTTTCTTGATTTTCTCTCTCCAAATTGAACCAAATTGCAAGATTTACCTTGGAATCGTGTAGATAATTTCACCAGCTTTCCATTGATATAAAGAACGTGAAAATCCGAGCTCTGGATCGAAAGTTATGGCGATCTGAAGATTTAGGGCAGAAAACAGGCCAAAACGGATTTTGAATTTTTCCCACGCTCTGCCACTTGGATGACACGTGTCGGGCACTGATTTGAAAATTATCCTCAATTCTCTCTCCTTCCCTTTTCATGGGAAAAATTTCCTTTGAAAATTTTGACTTTTTATAACTTTGGAAAATTTTCCATTTTTTCCCCGCGCCCCCGCCACTTCAGGGACACGTTGTGATCTGGTTGGAGGACAGGGGAATGCGGGGTCATCCTTGTGTTTAATTTTTTGGCCCAACTAAAATTTTGTCAAATTTTCCTAAGTCTTTCCCTGGCTCTAAACTCCCCTACCTTAGGACACGTTTCCAAAATGTCTATTAGCTTGGGCCGACCCTTCAAACCTTGCCCTTTGAATTTTTTAAAAAACACTATAGCAATTTCCATTTTCCCCTTGTGACACGTGTCACATTCTGATTCATCCGAATGGCCCCCTTGAGAAGGGGCCACTTCACCTTTTCACGTCCCAACATGTACTTTTGGCCCAATGTCCCAAACTGTCTAGGAAAATTTCTCCAAACCGCCTGATTCAATTTTCCTTGTTCCTAAGCGTTTTGGTGAAGACACGTGGCGTAAGATTCCATTGAAGCTCTTTCTAATTTTTACGTCCCCACGTACTTTTGGCCCGGATGTAAAAGAGTTAAGGTCCATTTCTTTGATGAACCAGCCGGTTCAACGTCCTTGCGTACTTATGTCCCAACTGTCCCGGACTCCTGGGACAAATCATCCAAGGGAACCACCCGAAATGGACTGACTTGCGCCAAGTTGGATACATCCGCGTCCCGCATGTACTTTAAAACCAACATCCCAACTCATGATTTACAAGACTTAGAATTTTTTTTGCTTTGGAGAAATTTCAGAACATCCCACGCATCCCAATGTTGGAACTGTCCCAAGTGCATGCCTGGACTAGGACTTAGCCAATTTTCTCTCTATTTCGGCATGATTCTTCAAGCAATGGTTATCTTGAGGGTGAATTTTGGATAACAATATACCTCAAGGTGTCTCCATAAAATCCTCTACCTTTTTGGTGACTTGTTTCTAAATAATGACTCGAATAGAACTTGCTCAACAACATTACATTTCTAGCTGATTCTTCTTTCTTTCAACCTCAAGTAATCAAGGGAAATCTCTTCTTATGCTCTTTCAGAAGCAACTCAATGATTAGAAACTAGTTTAATTTGTCTCAATACTTGGGCTTGATATAGGAAATCACTCTTTGGCAAATAAACATTATGAAGGGAGACAATGAAGACTTTCATTTTATGCAATCAGGATTCTTGGTAGCTTGGGCATGAAGAGTCCATCTGTAATTTCCCCTACTTATGACAACAAATTTTTCAACAAAGTGTTTCTTTCCTAGTGATCAATGGAATTTGTCAGAACGCTTGTAAAGAAAGGGTGTTTTTTTGGCTTGAGGCCCAGCTTCCTTATAACAACTTGGCTTCATGTCTTTTATAATCTTTCCTTCTTGAGCTACAACTTTAACATTCATAAATAATTATCTATATTCCTGAGAGTAAGGGATACCACCATCATACTTCTTAATCATCAAATATTTTAAGTATTCAAAGTCATTATGAGGAATTTCAAAATTGCTTGCACTACATCAATGATCAAGAGCATGAGAGGAAGAGAAAGAACTTGTACCCATTTGATGCAATCCCAAAAATTTGTAGCTTCCTGATGCACTTATGACATTCAGTAGATGTTGCTTCCTTGTGGAGCTTGAAGAACAACCCATCATGTCAGATATCATGAAAATACCATCACTACTTATTACCTTTTGTTCAGACTTGCTGTATCTGACTTCACATGGAGGATGGGGAATGTTTAAAAACACCTGATCACACCAATCAATTTATCAACAAGATTCTTTGAACAGTAGCAATGATATAGTATTAAGGGACTAAGTAGAACACTCTTAGAGTCACGTGCTTGAGGATGTCTATTTGCAGATCCAACAGGCCCTTTACCTTTGCCATCAAACCTTTGCCCATTCCTATGGTGATTGCCAAATCTATCTTGTGCTCTTTGTTGACCTTGTGAAATTTGGCCAATTACTTTCTCAGCTCTTGCTAATTTGTATGAGATTTCTTTGATAGCCCTTTCCAAATTCTTCACAACCTCCTCTAAATCAGCACCGTTGCTAGCTTGAGGTTTTTCAGGGTTTATCAATTTCACACCATCTCTCTTGAGAGGTTTCCCAAAGCCTTCATATTATTTTCAATTTGAAGTGCCATGGTGAAAGCTTGTCTTAGATTGGTGTACATCTTGTCTCTTGGGTAATAGGTTTGATTTTTTATCAAATGTGATCTACATATTTGAAAAACAAGACTTCATCACCAGGCTTCTCAAAGTCCAATGTAAGCCTTCTCAAAGTGTACCCAATTTCAAACCTTGTGTTGAAGTCATGGACTGATTCATTAGGGTTATTCTTGATATTCTCAAACTCAGAAAAAAGAAATCTAGGATCAGTCTTGTAAAAGTCAATAGAATTATCAGGCAGAGCCTTGTACCAATCCCTAGCATCCCCTTCTAGTGTATGAATAAAAAATTTGACATACATCATCCTCAATACTCTATCTCAAAATATTCCATCATATTATCAAAAATTTTTGAGATGCTAATCACCAGTAATAGTCTTGTTACCCTGGAATTTTGGCAAACTATTTCTGACATCTTTTGGGACAACATTTGGGTAACCATCCATTCCTCTAAAATTTATAGGACCAAAAGTGTTAACAAAAAATGGAGGTCTAGGTTGAGCCATATTGTTTGGTGGAGCTGATCTTGGAGGAGAAACAAAATGATGACGAGTGAGAGGTCTTTGGAAATGGGAATGAAATATTCAAAATAGATCTCTCTTAAGGGCTCTCCTTCTTGATGATCTTTAGAAAATTTAGAAAATACAGGATCAGATTTAGGAGCAAGCCTTTCAAATGCACAAGAAGGTCCCTCACCTGATGGGGAATTCAAATCAGCAATAGGATTGTCTGAATCAAATCCACCTGAAGAAGAATTATAGTCCTCAATAACAAGTTGCTCACTTTCAAACTCAACAATAGGGATCTCCTTTCTTGCAACCAAGTCTCCAACAACCTTCCACACCTTTCTCCCCTCTAGCTCTGAGTTTCTTGAATATGTAAACAACTTCTTAGAAGAGTCCTTGATGAAGAGAGATATTCTTCCTTCAAGTTTTTCAGATTTGAGCAACAAAATATAAATGAAAGAAAGGTAAGACAACTAGTATTTTCAAGATCAAATCAGCATGGAGTCGTCATTAAGGAATCTCACCTTAGTTGTGCAATAATGCACTAAAATAATTTGTCAAATGTTTACTAGTACTGAAACCATTGCAAGGATTTATAAATCAGACCTTCTTCTTAAATCAATCAATCACAATGCACCCAAATAATATGAACTGCTAGGAAATGGCTAATTTTAAAGGGTGAGAAAAAACCTTGAAACCCATGAAACTTAAAACTATGCATGTATCTGAAATACTAATGATATTCTAACAATGTAGCAGCTCAAATACTTGAATACACAAATGCACAAACTCTTCAAACACTCCACAAACACTAAGAAATTCTAAGAAGTCCCCAGCAACAGCGCCAGAAAGGTGTTGGTACCCAAATTTTCTCTCCTTTTCATTATGAGCAACATCATAGATATGACATGAAACTTGAAGATAGATAGATCATGATGTATGTCATTTTGTAGTTTGGGATGTGATCTAGTTGGCACTCATATTTGTGGAGAGATGGATAGCACTTTGAAAGGACTTGATCTGAACCTCACTATTTTAGGTTGTGCCTTTCAACCAAGGTAAGAGAACCTATATTGTAACCCCCAAATGGTGAAGGAGATGAAGATATCCCTCAATTTATGTAAATAGTATGAAAAGGCCTTGGGAAAATATGATCAACACTCCAAATCTGACTTTCACAAGTTGTCACTCCCAAATTATGGAGATATTTTCAATGCAAGGCAAGGGTTACTAGAGACATTGTATGATCCTAATTTGCTTTGTGAATTTTTGTAAATTGATTGTCTTATTTTGTTGACACACAATGCAAATGCAGTGGTAGTGTGGGTAGGATGGGTTGTTTAGAATGATTTTTTGGTGGGGTATTGATGAGACAAACTGGGATATATCAGATTTTTGACAACCTTTATAATACTTGAAACAACTATCAGATAAAATGCTTCAAATAATCAAGACATTCTTTCAACTAGAAGAGGCATAAATGGAAGCCCATAAATCACTCTTCACACAATATTTGAGAACTCACCAAAAAATCATGAAGTAAATAACTCAATTAAACACAAAAATCCTTGATCAAACTATGCCTAAGGTGCCCCCAAAGGCTTACAAGCAATCTCTGCAGTCAAGGAGGGTAAAGTGATTTTAAATTTGTTTATCTCTTTATCAGATGAAGGCTCTTCTGAACATGAGATTGCAAATGCTGCTAAACTATCAACAAGAAGTGGAGATTCTGTGTGATTTCTAAAGACTTTCAATACAAAATTGTAACAAGAACATTGAAAACTATTCACAGGAATTTACAAAATGATAACAAACATCATATTGCCCAGAAAAACATAGATTAACTCAAAATCTTGTTAGATTCGTTAGTAGGGGAGAGTTTCATGAATAATCTCAAAGCTGTGTGATGTCTATACACTTGTAACCAACTCACATACATGAAGATCCAACACAGAAGAAATTATTCTGGTTCTTTGGTGGGTTTCTCAGAAGATGAGCTTTCTCTCAAAAAAAATTTCTCGTGATTTTCAATTTCCCCCCACCTCTTTCAATTTCTCCAAAATGCATTATATAATTCATGCCACATTGGAGCCTTCTTTCCCAACTAAAGAATATACCATGGGATGAAGTTTGTTACAAAACAATCCTCATGATTCAATGAAAATGACATCAAACAGAAAAGAACTTGCAGGTTTCCAAGTGTGCCCAAAAAGATTGAATCATTACAAATATTTGGATCATTATCCATCCTGGAGGCACATTTTTCATCATTGAGGCATGCAAACATCCTTCCTCTCATCATTTAACCTTTTAAAAGTACCTCTGTAATTTTCAATTTGACATTCCACGTGCTTGCTCAGGCTGAGGTAAAAAAATTACTTGAAAAACATCCAAAATCAAAGAATTAAGCCATGAAAGTGATGCCAATGATCTTGGAAGGCCAAGACAACACAAAATAACTATAAATTTGATAAATTTTGATGCAAAAATCATGATTCCAAGCTTCCTGGAGCTCCCATGGCAGTTAAAAGAAATGGATGCACAACAACCATCGATCTTATCCATCTTTTAATCCTAGCCCTCCACATGGAAGATGAAGATTTAGGAATAAGCTTGAGTTAACTTTTTAATTTTTGGCTAAGGCCCGATACATGTCAAAAAATGATTGGAAACAAATTTGGGCTCATTTTTAACTTTTCCACATTTTTTGAAAAAATGGAAAAATTTAACTTTTACCCCCGCCTTTGAATTTTAGAGCTGACACGTGGCACATGGTGGGTCCCATTGAGATCGCGCTTCAATTCTATGCATTTTGACCTTTTTTAGAAAATTGGAAACTTTTCACTTTTTACCACGCGGGCCCGCACCTCTCATTTTTCCCTCGCCATGTGTCTCCTTATGATTCCCTAGTGGGCCATTGCTTCAAATTTTTATTTTGAGTCTTTTTTACAAAAGGGAAAAATTTCATCCTGCCTTTGCTAGCCCGCCGACCTACCTTTCCCTCTACCACCTGTCCATCGATGATTCATCGTTGGGGCACGCTAAATTTTTTTATTTTGAACTCTTTTGTGAAAAAGGGAAAAATCCTCTTTTACCTCTGTTGGCCCACCTACCCACTCCACCTTGCCATACTGCCACGTGTCCTCCTTTGATTGGAGCAGGGATGAAACCTATTTTGAAACCTTAGAGAATTAGAGCTAAAAAACTCTAAGTCCCCCCTGGCCCACTCCTCCGCCTTTGGTCTTTTAGGACACATGCCCACTTTGGATTAGCTGCAGGATTTTGGGCCAATTTTTTACTTTAACATTTTTGTAAAATATAGTTTTTTGAAAGGGACTATACCCTTGAATACAAAAGAAGGCCTGAAAGCCGGAATAAGAGTGAGAAACAGAGCTGATGGAACAAAGTCCAAGTATTACAATGAAGTTCTACGTAGCCCAGAAACAGCTACACAAACGAGACATAACAGCAAAACAACAGCAAAAAAACAGTAAGCCGACTGCCAAGAAACAGCAAAAATAACAACTAAAAGCAGCAGAAGCATCCAGGACTACTTCTTGGCAGCTTTATCGATACTGATCTTGACTCTTTTCCAGGCATGAAACATACCCAATGCAGTCATGTGGGCAGCATCCGTCTTATCGAGCTCCTCGATGGTTCTTTTGCTCTCTTTTTCATTGCCCCAAAGTGCAGCCGGGACACCGCTGAGGTTGGAAACACTTTTGGCATGACCCTCGATGAACTCCTCGATGGCCCTAAAGGCGGCAATGTTGTAATCATGTCTAGTCTTAGCCTTCCCTAGGCGGGAGTCTAAGGAGGTCAGCTTCTTGTATATGTCTTCAATCTGACTGTTATCAATGCTCCCTTCCCCCTCCATGCTTTTCTTACCTTTTTGCTTAGCTAGGTTTTTGACCTCATCCTTCAGCAAATTTATCTCAGCCTCTAAGGCCTCCAGCCTCTTAGAAGAGCTATCCATCTGTACTTCCCGGGGACTGGCACTACTAATGTTCAGCAGGTCACGTGCAATGTCAAGTTCAATAGGCTCCTTCCCCACAGCAAGAGTCTCAAGGTTGAGTCTCCTGGAAGCCCTGGTGATTGGTCTTTTAGAGGTAGAGGCGAGGTGGGTGACAGGAGCAGCAACAGGAGGAATTGAAGGAGAAGCTTGTGCAGCCGGCATGGGGGTAGCAGCACCGGTGGCGGGGGCAGCAGCAAGGGCAGCAGGGGAAACAGGACTGGCAGCAGCAGAGCCCATCAAAGGGGGAGCCGGGCTAGGAGAGGAAGGAAGACCAGGGTACTTAAGAAGGCAGCATTTGTGAATTAACAATATAAGCCCTTGATGCAAGGGAACCACCCGGGTGTGCTTCTGGAACTCCAAAATGGAGCGCTCAAGGGAGTTTAACAGATAATGAGGGAAGCAAACCAATCTATTCCTACGGAAGTGGTTTAAAAAGATGAGATGCTTAGCAGGGACAGTGACAAACCTACCTTCCAAGGAGATGAATCGAATCATCATGCGAGTGACTTCATCATAGGGTGATGGAATTGAGCTGACAAGCAGACCCGCTGTGCTAAATATGAGCTTCTCATCTTCCTCCACAAATCTTCTTTCTTCAGCTTCTTTGATAACCCTTTTGTTGAAGAAGCGGTACCCTTCCAAGCTGAGGCCGGTCGCTTCAGCAATGAGATCTTCATTGACAGGTATCTTCTGTCCCCCATAGTCGACAGTCCTCTCTTTCCACTCCTTAGCAAAGTGTACAGAAATGCTTTGATCATGTCCCTGCACCCTATCAACGAAGTTGGTGAAGCCGCCTATGCTGAGAATGTTCCAAAGCTCAGTGTTTTCCTTCCAGTCGGGGTCCGCGCACGGCTCAATTTGACAGGGAGGTCCTCCCATCTTCTCTGTGGTATACTGGTTACAACAATTTCTCGAATGCCTCTGAGCGTGAAGAACAGTCCGTTTCTTGCTGTTGAAGGTCGCATAAGACTGGGAACTATAGCCGTTGGTCTTCTCACGAACGGCTGCGTAACTGCTGAACTGAGCCTGCGGGAAGTCGCGTGTGATAACCCTTTCCCTGTCAACAATCACATTGCATTTATCATCGGTTTTCGTGGAGCTTAGCATCCGGATATCAACAGCTGTTGTACCTCCCGCGTGCGCGATTTTCAAATCTAGATAACTCCACTTGAAGTTCCCTAAATAATTCTTGCTATCATTTGAAATTGATATTATTTGCCTCGCCATATTCATTAAAGCAGCACGTGTGAAAGTATTAATGATTCTGATCTTCCTCCAAAGATTAAGGCTCATCTCTAGGGATTGCTTGCTTATGAAGGTCCGCATGGATGCTGTTGTGAAGCTGATTAGGGATACTATCATTATCCCAGACGGTGAAATTTATATTAATGCCATAATTGGCCAGTGCATCCGCCAATTTATTGCCCTCCCTGTAAGTATGTATGATTCTGATGCTATTGAAGGTGTGACTAATGCTTATGGATTCAGAGATAAAATCTTTAATACTCCAACTGGGAGATGAGGACTGATTAAGAAGTTTAATGATATTAAGGGAGTCCCCTTCAACAACAAGGTTCTGAATATTTTGAGCCCGTGCAACTCTCAAGCCCCAGAGAGCAGATAATGCTTCGGCAAAATGATTGGTTTGAATTCCCATTTTTCCAGCATATGCAGCAATCAAATTACCTTTGTGGTCCCGTATTGCTCCTCCTCCTGCTGCTGTCCCAGGGTTTCCCTTAGAGGCGCCATCAAAGTTCAGCTTGTACCAATTAGAGTCAGGAGGATGCCATTTAATCGAAGATCTATCTACACTATTCCCAGGGTTGCTCCAATTTCCAATCTGCCAATTAGATAAGATGTGTTCTTCATTCTCAGGATAACACTTGTTCTTGGGAGGTTTAAATCTGGCCATGTCCTCTTTGAGACCTTGAGAAATTTTGCCAATACTGAGTTTATAATTTTGCTTCTTATTTCTGAAAATGATATTATTTCTATCCTTCCAAATCCTCCAGATTAAATGTGGGATGGCTAATTTCCAGATTCTTTTGATAACACAATGTCTGAATGGTGGGTTCCATTGATTCCATAGCTGATTAAGATCCTTCGGCAACACCCAAAGAGCTTCGAATTTAGAAAGGACAAAGTTCCAAATTCTATTGGCATAATCACAATGTATGAACAGATGACTAATGTCTTCATAGTCATTCCTACAAAGGTGGCACCAATTAGGAATTATAAATCCTCTTCTCATCAAATTGTCAGTGGTGAGAATTCTACCTCTGATGGCCAGCCAAAGAAAGAAATTTATTTTGGGGGTTAACTCAGGCATCCAGATCTTGTTCCAGTTAAAATCAGATTGATTACTGTGAAAAAGATTGATATAACCAGATTTGACTGAGTATTTCCCATCATGTGAATTGTTCCAAACCAGCTCATCCTTGGAATCCAGCTGACTTAAAGGAAAGAGATCTAAAAGATCCTGAAGGGAGGAAGTAATTTGTTTCAGCTCAATTCGCTCCACAGTAAGTTTTTTCCAAATCTTGTTGGTGCCATTTCCTTCAATGTAGTCCTTGATTTTAGTTCCATACTTGCTTATAAGGCTGTCCTTAGCTATCCCAAATCTATCCAAGAGATTATCACTGAACCAGTTATCCTCCCAGAAGTTTATCTCACTGCCATCCCCCACTTTCCATTTGCTGCCCTGCTTGATGAAGTTTCTACTCTTGACCAGATTATTCCAAAAAATGGAGCCATTGGGGAGGTGTTCATCATGCAGATAGGAGTAAACAGCTTGTTGATTCAAGTATTTTGCTTTAATAACATCAATCCAGGGTTGTTTCTCAGATAGCAATCTCCAGCCCATCTTAGCAATGAGTGCCTCATTCATTTTCTCAATATTTTTTATGCCCAGCCCTCCCATAGATTTCGGGGTGCAGACCTTATCCCAGGCCACTAGGTGAAATTTGAACTTCTCTTCCATGCCTTGCCATAAATTTTTTTTCTGAATCCTTTCTATTTTCTCTCTGAAGGAAGAAGGAATTTTGAAAAGTGACATGATATAGATGGGCAGACTTTGGAGTGTACTTTTAATGAGTAGGCACTTACCAGCACTAGAGAGAGTGGCACCTTTCCAACCAGCCATTTTTTTCTGAAATCTCACCAATAATTCATCCCACACCATGTGAGAGACTTTCTTAGTGCCAAGAGGGAGGCCTAAGTACGTTGCTGGAAGAGCACCTATTTGACAGCCCAGAATTTTAGCAATCTTGAGTTGTCTTTCCCCAGGGGTGTTGAAGAAGAAAATGGTGCTTTTGTCATAATTAATCTCTTGCCCAGAAGCAGATTCATAGAGTTGTAATAGAGCCTTAATAGCCTTAGCTTCCACAACTGAAGCCAGAAGAAGAAGGATAGTGTCGTCCGCAAACTGTTGATGAGAGACAGCTTGGCTGAATGAAGTGGGTTTAGATCCATTTAAAAGGCCGTCTTCAACCGCTTTGCCAATTGTTCTACTAAGGCTGTCAGCTAAAAGAATGAAGAGTAAGGGGGAGATGGGGTCTCCTTGTCTTAGACCTCTGCTGCTGGTGAAAAAACCCACAGGCTCCCCATTAACAACCACAGAGAACCTGGCTGTAGATAAACAAGATTTAACAATTTTTCTAAATTTTTCCGTGAACCCAAATTTAGTTAAAATCTTGTCAAGGAAGACCCAAGATACCTTGTCAAAAGCTTTATTCATATCAAGCTTGAGGATCATATTTGCCTTTTTATTATTTTCCATGGAATGTATAGTCTCGTGCACCATAATCACTCCGTCTTGTATTATCCTGCCTTTAATAAAGCCACTCTGCTGCCTTGAGATGAGATCATTCATTATGAGCTGTAGTCTAGTAGTAATGATTTTGGTGAAGATTCTAAAGATAGCATTAACAAGACTGATAGGTCTGAAGTCCTTGAAATCTTTTGCATCCATTTTTTTAGGTGCCAGCACAATGTGCGTGTTATTGAGCTCTTTTAGAAGATTTCCCGTTCTATAGAATTCATTCACCGCTTTGAGAAGATCCTCCGAGCATATTTCCCAGAACTTCTGAAAAAAATTAATAGAGAACCCATCCGGCCCAGGAGCCTTATCCCCCTCAAGAGAAAAAACAGCCTTTTGCAGTTCTTCAAGCGTGACAGCTTTAGTGATATCTCTGAATTTCTGGTCCTCAATATTATTCTGAGGGATGGCCTCCAGCATGAAGGAAATAGCTTCAGGGTTGCTGACATTTTTCTCTTTAAGAAGATTTTTGTAGAAGTCAAGCGCTTGTTTCTTGATGTTGTTGGGATCTTTAGTGATACTCCCGTTGTTTTTAGAAACCTCTAAGATCCTGTTACTGGCTCTGTGTTTCAAAGTAGTCATGTGAAAGAACTTTGTGTTCCTGTCTCCCTCTTTAAGCCAGATAGCTCTAGATTTAAGGTGCCAAAAAGACTCTTCTCTACTGCAGATCGTATGCAACTCAGATAGAATATTCTTCTCATTTGCTTCATCATCAACCGATCTCCCCAAAGTATCCATTTTTAACTCCAGATCCTGAAGCTTCTGTTTTAACTCTTTCTTTTTTGCGAAAATATTTCCAAAAACACTTTTGTTCCAGATTTTGACTTGCTTTTTGACATTTTTGAGTTTTTGAACCAATCTGAACTGAGCAGTGCCTTCACCATTCCATTCCCACCATTCTTTTATCTTATCATAGATATCGTCATGCTCCATCCACATTTTTTCAAATTTGAATGAGCTTCTTGCAGGTTTAGTCCAATTGAGAAAGCTTAGAGCAATCGGATTATGATCCGATCCAATTCTGGGAAGGGAAGAGAGGTAAAAGTCTTCGCTTAGGATCCAGTTTGCTGAGATTAGTGCCCTATCCAGTCTCACCTGAATGAACTCCTTTCCCAACCGTCTATTGTTCCAAGTATACTTATTACCATGCAGATCCACATCTATGAGGTTTTGTTCAGCAATAAAATCAGCAAAATCCTCCATTCCATTAGAGAAGGTGGGGGTTCCTCCAAACTTCTCGCCTGGGTTTAGTGGGGAGTTGAAATCTCCCATGATAAGCCAGTTAGCAGAGCAATGTTGGTTTCTAAAGATTTTAAGATCAGCCCATAGTTTTCTTCTACCACTAGCAGAGTTAGGGGCATAAATATTAGACAAGATCCATTCACACTTTTTCTCAATAGTGACGAATTTAATTGCAAGATGATTAATATTATCACTAAGAATCATACCAGTACAGTGCCTTCTATCCCAAAGAGTAGCCAGCCCTCCGGAAGCTCCCTGAGAGTCAACAGCCGCCATTTCAGAGCTATCCCAAAAAAAAAAATTTAATATTATCCATGGTCATTGCTTTCATTTTAGTTTCTTGAAGAATCAAAATGGATGGTTCTTTGCTTAGAGTTTCCATTTAGGCCTCTAATATTCCAAGATATAATCTTCATTTGGAATGGTTGGTGGTTGGAATTGCTTGCTGGTTTAGTTGACGCTGAACACCATCTGCAATATCCCTCTCCATTTTCTTAGTTCTGAGAGTCTTTTTAGAAGGTCTTCCTCTTTTTGAGCTTCCTCCAAAAAGGTATTTTGAAAAGTTGTTACACATTATACAACTATGGCCATGGTTTTTTCGAGAAAAGTAAGCACAAATTGATCAATTTTAACACTCCATGGTTGGGAAAACACAGAAAAATGGCAGAGCCCGTGGATTTATAAAATTTAATGCACGTTCATAGCAAACTTGGAGATTTCTTTCAAATAGGGCAAGGAAAATGAGTTTGTGAGAATTTTTAAAGCATTTCAACTAGAGGAGAAGAATTTCAAACCATCAATTCAAAGGGTAAAACATTTTTGAGCAAATACAAATTTGGGAAATTAGGGCAACATGGTGTAAGCTTAAAAATGGCAACAACAATTGCAACCTTTGTATTGGGACAAATATTTTGGAGTTGGTAGGTGAAGTGGGTTTCTAAGAACCTAGGTAGGCCATGGTTTATCGACATGAAATTTGTAAAGGTCAAAGGCATTCAAAAGTATATCGACGTGAAATTTGTACTTTTTGAGTATTTCGTTATGACACTAGTATATACCATTGACTTGATTTACAACCAGTTGGGAATCACCAAACATATTAATTGATTTAACATCTATGGTGATGGTGGTTTAAAGTCCTAATACAAGTGCTTCATATTCGATAATGTTGTTAGTAAATTCAAAATATAGTTTAAAATATAATGACATAGTCTCACCATCAAGAGGAATGATGATAACACTTGCACCACCTCCATGTTGACATTTGGAACTATTAAAGAATAAGGTCATTTTGTAAGTAGTATCATCCAAAGAGAGGGTAGCAATGGATTTTTCTGGGAAATCAAAGATAGAGGGTTGATCTCCAGAGAGAGGGGAATCTACTATTTGGTCAGTGATGGTTTGGCCTTTAACATACTTTTGATGGATGAATTTGAGGTCAAGGTTTTCAAGAAGCATGAGCCAACGTGCAACAAGTTGATGTTGGTAGGGTTTGGCATACATGTAATGTAAAGGATCTATGTTAGTGACGAATTTTTTTTTTTGGTTTAGTAGGTAGTGATGAAGTTTAGTAGTGACAAAAACTAAGGCTGAGAAAAGTTTTATTTATCATGGGTGTACCTAGTTTTGTAGTATAGAAGTGTATGAATTATGTAGTAAACCACTTGCTCCCTTTGCTGCTCTTCACGATGGGTGAGCATAACACCTAAGGAATGGTCAGTAGATGAAATGTATAGGTAAAAGGGTTAGTCATCTTTAGGGGGAATGAGCACCAGAGGTTGAAGAAGGTATTGTTTTAAGGTGTCAAAGGCTTTGTGGCATTCATCATACCACTTGAATGAGACATACTTTTTGAGGAAATGATGAAGTGGTTGATAATGGTCAGAAATTTGTGAAATGAATGAATGGATAGATTGTAACCTACCTTATAAAATTTGAAGTTGATGGAGATTAGTAGGTGGAGGCATTTCTAAAATAGCCTTTACTTTAGCAAGATCAACTTCTATGCCACACAAATAAATGATAAAACTAGGGAGTTTTCTTTAAAGAACCACAAATACACACTTCTTAGGTTGAAGTTGAACACAATACTTGATGTGGCAGTCAAAGATGACCTTAAGGAATGTCAGGTGTTTGGCCAAATTTTTTGATTTGGTAAGAAGGTCATCTACGTAATCTTCCAATATGCGATGCATGATGTCATGGAATATATAATTCATGTCTCACTGATATGTAGCACTGGCATTTTTAAGGAAAAAAAGGCATGACTATATCGCATAATGTCCCCTAAGGAGTGATGAAGGTAGTTTTGTGTTGATATTCTGGAGTGAGTAATATTTGCTTATGACCTGAGAAACTGTCCATGAGAGATAACATCTCATGGCCGGCGGTGAGATCAACCAGTTGGTCAATGCCCGGTAGAGAAAAATTGTCTTTGGGGCAAGTGAGGTTGAGGTCATGGAAATCCATGTAAATGTGGAGTCTCCCTATCAATTTTGTGATAGGAACGATGTTAGAAATCCATTGGAGATAATCAATGGGTAAGATGAAGGAAACTGAGAGAAGGTGTTGAAGTTATTCTTTGACAAGAAGAGTAATGTGAGGATGTATTTTCTACAGCTTTTTTCTATGGGATTGGCATCAGGAATGGTTACGATATTGTGGACCACAATGTTTGGGTCAATACCAGTCATATCAGCATAGGAAAAAGAAAAACATTGCTATAGTCCCAAAGGAAAGAAATAAAAGCTTCATGTTCAACAACATCTAAATATTGTCCTATCTTTAGAATGTGTGGGTAATCATGAGTGTTAAGGTTGATTTCGATAGTCGATTCATTCAACATGGTTTATGTCTTAGAAGGTAATGACCAGTGAATATAATAATCTTCTGCACTAAGGTAGGTGAGTATAGACTCATCGTCCTGACATTGAACAACATTAGTAGAAGGTGTATCGTCATTGATCATGTCAGAATATAGGAAGGGAAGAGAAGAGGGAGCCTCGTCATCGCGTTGACAAGTTAGAGGTCCTGGGGAAATCATGTTTAGGAAAAAAAAAATTAGGAGGAATAGATTCGGGATCTATGGACTCTATGGGTGAAGGTGGTAATGTTGGTGAATGGGGTAGAGAAGGTTTTTCTTCCTCAATGAGGTTGATGTGGGATTTCTTGGAAGGTGGTGCAGAAAATCCAATGCCACTATGGTTTTTGTGTTTACAGGTGGTACATGAAATAATAGTATGGCAGACCTGTTCATAAAAACCAAAACCAAATCCTTTCTATGTGCAACTGTGAAGGAAAGTGTGGGTGAAGTAGCGATTAGTAAGAGATTGTAGGTCAGACAAAAAGGGTTTTATTTAGGATGAAGGTTTGAGTGAATAGGTGGTAATATCAAATCCCCCATAGATTAGGTTAGTGCAAAGGTGGGTAGGACCATAAGGGAAAACCTCACCTATGCGGTAGTCATAATAAGGGTGTTGGCACAAGTTTCCATACTCTTACGGAGTGAAAAATGTGTCAATATTGTATAGGTGATACTCCCCCATAGTGAGGCATTGATAAACACCTTCTAAAGGATCAGTAGTTAATATTTTAGTAGCAAGGATAGATGACTCACTAGATGATTGAGCAGGAGGGTTATTGGCTGGTTGGGAAGTAGATGGGTCAGCTATAGAGGCTGCACCAACAATAGGAATAGAAGAGGTAGGTGTGGGAGAGGTGGAAATAGCATTGGTGTATGGGATTGTGGGTGAAGGAGAAGTGGGGGTAGTGGTAGATGCCTTTATTGGTACAAGTACATTGTTAGGTTGGTACAACATGTTACAAGTTTTGAATGGTGATAGGTCATCGGGAATCGTATAGTTATTCCCTTCATTTTTGAAGTTTACATAGCGGTGTAAAGTTAAAGGGACATAACTCATGACGTGAATCCTATGTCTTATGTTTATTAGGTTATACTGGAACTCTCCCTCTAAGACGTATAATAATTATGGGGCGGTGCGAGGGCCCACATGAATGTGGAGAATAATGGTGCCAAGGGTAGAGGTGATGGTGTCATTGAATGAGTGCAACATAACGGGGTTATTATGTATATAATATGAAGGGATTGTTTCACCTGATTCTTAGATCATTTATTTGAAATGTTGACAAAAGAGATAGGGTAACAGGCGTAGGAGGAATACCTGTTCAAATGTTGGTTGATGGGTTGTTGCACACATATGACTTCTAAATCCACAGCTGATCGTGAGAACTTCCTTTTGGTTAGGTGGAACTACCTGTAATGCACAGCAAGACTACCAAAAGGAATTAAACAATATGGTCAGTGAACTACTTAACGTATGCTAGATTTGGGAAGTGTGATACTTCCTAGATGGCTGTTAGTCCACTTCTTTAAACAATTTAATGTTGTTAACAAATTAAATCCTATTGTAATTTGAAATGATTTAGGTATCTCACTTAAAACACAATAAGAAATAGATCTAATCTAACAGGCTAAACTAGAATAGAATCCAAAGGTCAAATGATGGGTTCTGGGTTCTATAGGTTTGACAGAGGTCTCGGGTAGATCACAGGTGGATGAGGGTGAGATGAAATTTGGTGGGTAGGTCTCTATTCTAGGCTATGTGGGAAAATACAGAGACTGATGTCGGTTAGGGGTAACTGATGGTAGTAGGTGTGATTGGTGTCGGTTACTGTGAAATCTAGAAATGTCACAGAACAAGCTTTAGGTCTCCTTTGTGATTACACAAAGGACTTTGGTTGGTTGGGACAAGGTATTGGGTGACTGGGGTAGACTTTGGGAAGGTTTTTAATGGGAATATGGAGGTGGACATGTTGGATAAGGTCAATAGGTGGCTAGGTAAGCAATAGATGATAAAATAATGATGAAATGAAATAAACTAGAGAAGTATGATGTTATCATTACTTGGATTCTCATCTTGGATGCCTGTGTGTGAAGGATGGAGGTGCAAATGAGAGGCTTGAAGGATGCAAGTGATCACCAACTGAAGGAAAGATTATGAATGGGTTGTATGTGCACTCTTCTTTTCTTGGTTAGATCAGATCATGACTGGGATGGCTGTGTAAGAAAATATGTTTGATCTCCTTCCTTACATGCGTGGTCTCACTGGAATTCACTCTTTGAAGATGTGTTATCTCTCTGAGATGTGTTAATGCTCACCAACCTTTTTACTTTTGACCTCCAACTTCCAACTTCCAACTTCCAACCTCCAACCTTGAGAATAAGGTTGTTTTGGGGTTAAAAGGGTAACCAATGGTGGTTCCGGCTTAACCGGTGATGGTTAGGGGTAACTTGTGTTGGTCAAGGTGGGATTTCCTACATTTATTAAAATAGGGAGATCCTCTTGATTTCCTTGGATCTCATGTCATTAATCTGTAGATTAGAATGGGATCTTCTTGTTATCATGTGGGAAATTGGTTAGAGGGAATGTAGGCATTGATTTTTAGGGTTTGGGTAAGTCTCAGTTAGTTATGGCAACTTACTAAGAACAAGTCTTAGGTTGAGTTGGCTTGGTGAGCTGTCTAAGTGAATTGTATGTGTAGATATTATTTAAATAAGATATTAAAATAATAAATATAGTGAGGATAATGAATTAATTAAATTAAATTAATATTATTGGGGTGAAGGGGGTCATGACTAGGTGAAATTGATGAAGGGTGCTTATTCATCGAGGAACCAAAGGGTAGTCTGACCTAATTTTACTGTCTACATTTTGCCCCTTTTTGTTGCGTAGCTTATATTGGTAAGTGACACTAACAAAAATAAGATGTGGTCATCCCATGTGTGGGTGAAGGTGATCCCCCTCAAACTAGGAACTGATGAGGTAGAAGGGAGAATCAGTGAGTGGTTTGATAAAAGGTAAATGAGAGGAAGAGGTAGGTGGGCATGGGGGAGAAAGGGTTAAAGGTCTATGTGGGAAATCTAGGTAATGGGTCTCAGTCAAAGGTAGCAACACTCAAACACATGCACATGAATAAACTACAGAAAGCTACCAGGTTGAAGAGAAGGAAAACTCTACATCTTCTAAGGTCGATTGGTTTATCCAAACAAGGTGGAAGTGAATCTGGTATCGAAGGTATAGGATATGGTCAGGAAACACAACGTAGGTTAGGTGTAGGAATGTTTAGGTATGTTCCAGTTGACCAAAGGTAGGGTCAGGATAAATGGTCATGACAATAGGCTAGGTAAGATCATCAGGAAAATCAACACAGGTAATAGTTCCGCAAGGTATAGCAAACACATGAGGTCAGAGGTCACTAGCGATGGTCCAGGTCCAAATATTGAGGTTGCAGCATGGGTAAGGTGAATGTAGAGGTAAAATAATGAGTCCCCAAAGGAGGAAAAAAGGAGGTAGTAAATGATGAGGTCAAGAAAGGTAAGGGAAATGGGTTGGGTAAAGGTGTGGTTGGGGAAAGGATCAAAGTGAAGAGTGGGGTAAAGGATCAAGGTAAAGGGTGGGCTAAAAGGAAAAAAATGAGGGCAATGTGTAGGTGGGATTAACCGATGACGGTCATGGATAACCAACGTCGGTATAGGAAAACCGGCAACGGTGAGGTAGGGCACATGACCGATGTCGGTCAAGAGTAACCAACGTCGATTAGGTCGGGTTGGTTATAAAAACAAAAAATTCATGTTTTTTATTATTCATTTATTATTTGCAAAGTGAGAAAATGAAAAAAAAGAGAGAGAAAAGAGAAAAGTGTTTGGAGGAAACGGGACAATGAGATGATAGTGTGATTGGATGCGGGTTTGGTTGGTGAGCAGTGGGTCCACGAGATCAGGGTGTGAGATTTAGTTAGGTGGAGGTTGTGAGTAGTTGTTCGGTGATGGCAAAGGATAGAGAGGAATTTGGTGGGCCACTAGCACAGTGGCCAGATGTGTCACTGAGATAGTGGCAGTACGACGAGGTAAGCACCCAACTCTACATTGTTAATTAGATAGATTAGAGGTTTGGAGAATTGTTATTTGAGGTTTTTGTGTGTTTTTGTTGTTTGTGGGTAGGTAAAAATAAAATTTAGGTATGGGGGAATAAGAGGAAAAATGAGGGAGGGGAAGGGTAGTAAATGGTATAGGTGGGGTGGGTAGAGGTCCAGGGGTAGTTTAGGTCATTGTAGGTGGGGTAAAAGGGGAAGAGGGTGATTTTTAGACAACAGGGGTTTTGAGAAGTCTCAGGATTTTCTGCGACAGTGACCGGCATCGGTCAAGTTTTTCCTGTGTCAGTTGGGTAGAACCGATATCGGTCACCAAACAGGTGACTAATTACAATTACATGGTAACCATGTCGGTAAAGGTGAACCAGTATCGGGCACCAAATAGGATACCGATGTCAGTTTAAGGGTGACTGAAGTCAGTTAGGATGAACCAACACTGATCAGGATTTGAGGCATAAGGGTCTAAAAGTGATGTGGGCTCAGTAGTTGATATGGGTAGAGTGAAAATAGGGTGGAGGGTAATGATAATTGGTGAATATGGTCATGGTAAATTTGGATTAATGTCATGCTTGGATTAGATGCAGGGGAGAGCATAGTTACATATCCAAGATAGGGTTCCACCTCTACTAGTGACATTGCGTGGTGTGGCAATCCCTTTGGAGTTGAAGCATGTGGAGGTAGTGGGCTTGAGTGGGATTCGTGACTACTGACATGTTGTTCGGAAGCCCAACTTGATGGTCATGCTATCGATAGATGGGATCCAGCAACCAACACATTCCACCTTCCGATGGGTGAGATGACTATCACCCTGGAGGACATGTTCCGGATTTTATGGCTACCCATATTGGGTGTCTAGGTGTATTTTATCTCCTCCGAGGCCTCAGAGGAGTTGATTAGGACATTTTTTGGTGAGGGGCCAGCTGATATGAGATTCCATAGTGCCAGTTTGAGCTATGGAGAGATGTACCTAGCCCGTTTGAATGAGACGAGGCTAGTGGTTCTGTTGATGGAGGCAATGTGTTACTATGCACTGCTAGATGTAGAGGGTGGATGCTTTCCCTGATCACTGATGGGGGTACTCCACGATATGATGGTTCATGAGACACACTTTTCCTAGGCACCAGCATTTTTAGTGTAGCTATACAGAGAGCTCTACGCATATGGGTGGTTGCACAAGTTTAGCCTGTGTTATACATTTATACTACACTACTGGGCATATGAGCACATATTGTGCATGTGACCTATAGGGATTCCCCAAGAGGATGTATTCCCAGCTATATTTGTGTGGGTGGGATATAGGAGATGGGTGCCAGTTATAGGAGAGCGGAGATCGGATAGACCAACACATGATGTGGCCCATTTTTGGCAGTTACTGGAGGGGTTTTCTGGAGTGGAAATTATCTAGAGGCCATATGTGGGATTCCCCTCATATAGGCATATACATGAGGAGCTAGCTGAGCTCCAGCTAGAGATGTGGATATAGGGTTGTCGTGCTACGAAGGATGAGATGATCTCTCTAGACAGAGTCCGATGGTAGTTTGGGCTCTTACATGACATTGCTCTACCCTTCCCATAGTATCGGAGAGATGATGTGGAGAGGCCCTTACCTCTACCACAGCCTACAATGTTGACAGGGGAGGAGGATTAGTTAGTGGATCAGTAGATAGATGACGCCAGATGTACAGATAGGTACAGGTAGTGGTGGGTGGCTCAGTTATGAGGCATACCACCAAGACTGGGGTAGCCAGACCTAGCTACCATTATAGTGCAAAGGGATGCCCTATAGGGGCAGGTAGTTACGTTGATTACCTAGTTGGGTATACTGCAGACACAACCAAAGGGTTTGGACACAGAGGTAGTAGAGCTATACATACAGGTGGCCAATCTACAGGTCTAGATGGCTGGTGGAGGAGATGGAGATGGAGAGGAGGGGGATGGTCAAGTGACAACCTTACAGGCTCAGGTGGTAGGTTTACATGGCCAATTGGCCATATCCCAAGCATAGATTGGGGTCTTACAAGCCCATATACAAGCACAGGGGCAGAGGGCACCACCATAGGCACTGGGACCGGGTCCCAATTCATAGGTAGGAGTGGGGTAGGGTCCCATAGGATAGGTACAGAGGCCATGACCTATGGGACCACCACAGACTATGCCTATATCTAGGTTACATGATGCCCTAGGTGAGTCGAGATACTATCAAAACTAGCTGATGGTAGCCAGGATAGAATTTATTTCCTATGTCGAGTACCAAGCATAGAAGGCATCCAGTGAGAGGACAAGATCCCACACTCACAGCATGGAGAGCACATGGGGTTAGTGAGGTTTAAGGCCCGATCAGGTAGAGGCTACCAGCGCATAGAGATCAACTCTAGTTTAGGCACTAGTAGGGACCTAGGAGGTCGAGGATACAGGTGATACCAAGATGGAGGACATCTGCCAAGATGCTTGATATGGCACCTAGTTTTGATGTATGATAGATTTTGTGTGATATATACCATCCTACATGCCAATGACAGTGAGGATGTATGAGATATTTTTGTATATTTTGAACATATACCGGCCTGCACATCGAAGAGATTTTGTATTAATCATTATTTTATTGTATATATGAGACTAGCCTACGTGCCGATGACATTTTGTATTGTATATCAGCCTATGTGCCAATGATTTTGAGATGATGGACATGATGAGATAGTCATGTATATTTGAGACACACATTGATTTATATGTTGAGATACATGTTATGATTTGATGTGTTGATGAGATACATGGTATTATTTGAGTTGTTGATTTGTTTTAGAGATATGAATTTATTGTGTTAATATGGATGGAAATTAGGTGAGTTAGGCATGAGGGAGTCAGGTTAGTATAGGCATGGATTAAGTCATGTTGGTTTAGTCATGGTTGAGTCAGGTTATAGGCATGGATTGAATCAAGTTTTTAGGCATGGTTGAGTTGAAAGTAGGTGAAGTGGTGATTCATTATTTTATGCAATGAATGATACTATGGGTCATATGTGAGATATGGTGTAATTTATGCATAGTGATGATAGAGAAATGGTAGGTGTAAGAAATGTATAAATATGAAACAACTTGTTATGTATGTGGTTTATTTCCAATTGCGGGTATAAAAGGGAAACAAAATTAGGTGTGATGTAATGTGAGGCACATGGAAGATTAATTTCCTAGGGTAGAGGATGGCCGAGATAACCTCCAAGGGCCCCATGCCTTTGAAGTGCTACCTACATAGTCCCGATGAAAAGGGGCCTCAGGCTAATGTAGTTATCCCATGAACTAGGGAAGAATATCAAAATGAGATGGTAGGTTTTTGGGCATGTTGTGGGTTTAGGTTTGATAGGTGTGGGTAGATTATAGGTAAAATGATGTAGGTGAAAGTGATTATGGTGAAAGAGGAGGATTACCCCAAAGGTAAGCGTCGAGGACCAAGTCCTGTATAAGGTAATAAAAATGTAAACAAAGATGGTTAAAAGATAAGAGGGGGCAATAAAGCCACCTAATTGGGTAGGATCATACCGAGTAGATCATACCTTAGAGGAGGTGATGAACATAAGACCCTAAAGACATTGCATGATTGACATGTTCTACGATGAAAATTAGTCACAGGATCACCAAATGTCTAAATTATAAGATGTCCCTTAAGGCAATGAGGAAATGATGAGTGGGAATGGTAAGAAGGGTGAAAGGTATTTAATTTTATATGGTATGAGGTAGCAGGCCCTTCACATAAGAGGTCCTAGGTCACAACGGGCAAGTTGATGACTAAAACGTTTTTTGTTTTGATAGACTGATCGATGCCGAAAGTCTATATGAGATAAATGATATGGAACTCCTTGAGGTCTTTGTGAATCTGATCGATGCGGGAAGTTTTGGTTGCTCTCATTTTATTTTATTTAGAGATTCACATAGTTGTCCTTCAAGGGAGAAGTCTATTTATAGATGCAATTTGTTGAGAGGAAGATGTCCTTTTGAGGGAGTCATATTTTTATGACAAGTTTGACTCAAGGAGTTTGGCCCCATGTGAGGTCTTTGAAGTCACGGACAAGACCAAGGTGGAGGATAGGAATCTTGTTCAAAAGGAAAGGTGAAATGACCATGGGATCTCATCTAAAGGTAGACAAAAATTATCCATGAGAATCAGGCTATGTGCAGCGCCATGGTACACATATTCAAGGGAACATAACAAGTGATAGGTACTCACATGATTTTTGTTTAATTGTTAGGGAGGTGTATGGAGTGGGTAGCACTCAAGGGATGAGATTAGAGTGAGAAAATGAGTGAGGTAGTACAACAAGTCAACAATAGAATGGTTGAAGATGCAAGGTGTTTAGGAGATCAGGCTCAGGTTTACCATCGAGAGAAGATAAATGATAAGCACCTGATCCATAGGTATGAGTCATAATGTATGGTCTAAGCCAATTGGGAGAAAATTTGCCCCATTTACTTTTTTCTACTTTGGTTACGTGTTGATTTTCTTTCAGGACAAGGTCACCGATTTGGAATGTTTATCTATGAACACGTTTGTCATAGGCATGTTTGATACATTGTTGGTAAACTTGAAGGTGATCCAGCATGTTAAGACAACGTTCGTTTAATAACTCTAGTTGTGCTAAGCTGTCATGAATAAATTCATCATCAGTGAGCATGTCATGGAGGGAAATGTGGAGTGAGGGGATCTGGACTTCGAGAGGCAGAATAGCCTCTATACCATAGACCAAAGAAACGGGTGTGGCCACAGTGGAAGTGTAAATACTATTACGGTATGCCCACAGGGAAAAAGGAATGTGTGTATGCCAATCCTCCCAATATCATCAACCACTCTCATGAGAATTTTGTTGAGGGTTTTGTTAGTGGATTTGGCTTGACTATTGGTTTATGGGTAATAAGGTGATGAGAAACTAAGTTGAATGCAGAAGGCGTCACAAATTTTTTGCTATGTTTTATTTTTGAATTTTTTTCCATTGTCAGTGATGAGGCAATGAGGAAAACCAAAGTGACAATCAATGTGGTGGTTAATGAACTCACATATTTTCTTGGCTTTTGTGGAAATGAGTGGTATGGCTTCTACCCATTTTGTGTAGTATTTAGTAGCAGTGATGATCCATTGATGGCATTATGAAGAATGAGGATTGATTTCTCTGACAAGATCTAAACCCTATTGAGAGAAGGGCCAAAGGGCATGAGTGACCTATAAGGCATGACTGGGTGTATGATGAAGATTGGAATGTTGGAATTTTACACAATGTTTGATGTAATCGCAACAATCATGGTTAATGGTCAGCCAGTAATATCCTAGGAAAAGAATACGCTTAGCAACAACAAGGCCACTGAAGTGACCTCCACTTATGCCATCATGAACCTCCTTAATGGTATAAGGAATTTTAGAAATTGTGAGACATTGTAAGAGAATACCATCAAAGCTACACTTATAGAGGATTCCCCCCAAGATGATGTAATGAGAGACCTTTTTAAGGAAGTTGCGTTGTCCATTATGGGTAAGATCAAGAGGTCAGATGGAGAGAGAAAGGTAGTCGGAGTATTTTTTATACCAAAGGTCACTCGGGTCAGAGGTATCGGTTCTGATCGAGTAAACATCATGAGGTAAATAAGAAGGTGATTGGAGTCATTGTACTGTGATGAAGATTGTAGAATCAACAGGTGAAGGGGGTATTTGGGAAGCTAAGCAGGCCATGGTATATACAATTTTTTTGGTTGAACCTGGGATGGTTTGAAGGGTGTAACAATAAAAGGTGGTCAAAAGTATGTCTACATGATGTTTATAATTTTGAAGTATCTTGTTACGACATTGGTACATACCATTGACTTGGTTTACGACTAATTGAGAATCACTAAAGATGTTGATTGATTTAACATCTAGGGCATAGGCGGCTTAGAGACCTAGTACGAGCGCTTCATATTCAGAAATATTATTGGTACATTCAAAATCTAATTTGAAAGATAAAGGCATGGGTTAACCATTAAGAGGAATGAGGATAATACCAGCCTCACCCCCATGTTGACACTTAGAACCATTGAAAAAGAGTGTCATTTGGTAAGGAGGTTCATCCAGGGAAAGGGAAGCAATTGACTCATCTAGAAAGTCAAAATTAGAGGGTTGATCCCCAGAAATAGGTGCGTCGGCCAATTGGTAGGCGATAGCTTGGCCCTTGATGGAATTTTGATGAATGAATTCAAGGTCAAGATCAGCTAAAAGCATAAGCCATCGTGTAGCCCACTGATTTTGATAAGGTTTGGCGTACATGAAGTGTAAGGGGTCGATGTTGGTCACAACATAGGTTTTTTGGTTGAGTAGGTAATGACTGAGTTTGGTGGCATCGAAAACTAATGCTAAGAAAAGTTTTTTCGGGATGGTTGTATCGGGTTTTATAGTCCAAAAGAGTATGGCTTATGTAATAAACCACCTACTCCCTGTGTTGTTCATCGCAATGAGCGAGCATGGCTCCCAAGGAATGATCAGTAGCTGGATATGTATAGATAAAAAGGCTGATCGTCTTTAGGTGGGATAATTACGGGTGGTTGGAGAAGGTATTATATTAAGGCCTCAAAATATTTGTGATAGTCATCATCCCATTTAAAGGAGACATCCTTCTTGAGTAAATGATGAAATGGTTGACACTGATAAAATAATTGTGAAATGAAATGGATTAATGGACTGCAACTTACCTTGCAAGACTACAGAGTTGTCTAAGGTTAGTAGGTGCGAGGAATTTCGAGAATGGCCTTGATCTTTAGTAGGGTCAACTTCTATACCATGGAGGGAAACGATAAATCCCAGGAGCTTTCCTAGAGAGAACCATGAAGATGCACTTCTTAGGCTGAAGGTGGATGCAATATTTAATGAGGTGGTAAAATATTATTTTGAGGATGGAAAGGTGCTCAAATCAATGTTTACATTTTGCTAAGAGATCATCCACGTAATCTTCCAATATGCGATGCATGATGTCATGGAAGATGTAAGTCATAGTCCGCTGATATGTGGCACCATCATTTTTAAGGCTAAAAGGCATGACTCGATAGTAAAAGGTCCCCCAAGTGGTGATGAATGAGGTCTTGTGTTGATCCTCTGGGAAAGAAAGATTTGGTTATAACCTGAGAAGCCATCCATGAGTGATAGCATCTCATGACCAGCGGTAAGGTCAACTAGCTGATCAATACCAGGTAAGGGAAAGTCATCTTTCAGGACAGGCTAGGTTGAGGTCACGGAAATCCATGCAAATATGGAGTCCCCCGGTGTCACCTTAGTGACAGGGAAAATGTTAGAAATCCAACAAGGATAATCAATGGGTAAGATGAAGGAAACGGAAAGAAGGCACTGAAGTTCTTCTTTGACAAAAAGGGCAATGTGAGGGGTGCATTTTCCTTAGATTTTGTTTGATGCGTTTGGAGTCAGGAATGGTTACGATATTGTGGACCACTATGGTGGGGTCAATACCAGGCATGTCTTGCGTAAGACCAAGTGAAAGCAGTGGTTATGATCTTTGAGAAAATAAGTGATGGCTTCCTATTCAGCAACATCTAAAGATTGCTAGTGATCTTTAGGATGTGTGGGTCATCCTGAGTATGAATGGTGACCTCGATAGTCAATTCATTCAACATGGTTTTTGTCTCAGAGGGTAACGACTGATGAATATATGAGTCTTTTGCACCAAGGTAGGTGAGTATGGATTCATCATCCTGACATTTAATGACATTAATTGAAGGTGTATCATCATCGATCATTTCAGGATATAGGAAGGGAAGAGTGGAAGGGGCCTCACCCTCGCGTTGATAAGTCAGAGGCCCCAAGGAAATGGTGTTTATGAATTTTTTTTTAGGAGGGATAGATTCAAGATCCATTGACTCCATCGGTGAAGGTGGTGATGAAGGTGGAGCGGGTAAAGAAGGTGTAGAAGAGCTGGATGTCCTTCAATGATTTTAATATGGGCATGTTTGGTAGGTGGTTTGGGACAAAGTTGATAGCATTACGATCATTATGTTTGTGGGTATTACATGGAATAATAGTATGGCATCCTTTCTCGTAAAATCCAAAACCAAAACCCTTCCATGCACATCGGTATGCAGGAAGGTGTGGGTGAAACAACGATTGGCGAGATGACTGGAGGTCAGTGGAAAAAGGGAAAGTTCATGGCGGTGGTTCAAGTGTATAAGTGGTAGTATCAAGTCCCCCATATGTGACACTGGTACGGAGGATGAGGAGGACCATAAAGGAGGAATTCTCCTATATGGTGATCATAGCATGTGGGTGTTGGTGAAGGACTTCCATATTCTTGTGGAGTAAGGAATGTGTTGACACTATATAAGCGATACTCTCCCAGAGTGAGGCATTGATAAATGACATTCCAAGGGATTGGTGGCTAGTATGTGGGTAGCTGGAATAGATGAAGTGTTGGTGGTTGACATGCTGAGGTAGAGCTAACAGATTGGGAGGTTGATGGGTCAGTTGTGGAGGTTGTGGTAGCAGTAGGAATGGATGAGGCATGTGTGTTTGAGGTAGCGATCTATACTGGTAAGCGGAGGCATAGGTGAAGTAGTAGCGGTTGTGGAGATAGATGCCTTAATAGTTATGAGCACATCATTGGGTCAGTAAAGCATGTTGCATGTTTTGAAAGGTGAGGGGTCAGTTGGAATGGTATAAATGTGTCCTTTGTGTTCAAACTTTACACAATGATGCAAATTGGAAGGATTGCAACCCATGACACGGATCCAGGGTCTACCAAGTAACAGGTTATCTTGGAATTCCCCCTCCAAGACATAAATTTTTTTTGGAATAGTGTGGGGGCCCACGTGAATGTGGAGGATGATGGTGCCTAGTCTAGAGGTGATAGCATCATTGAATGAATGCAACATGACTGGATGTTTATGCATGTAATTGTCAAGTATGTGCATTTGAGCGAATGCATGGGATGAAATGATGTTAATGCTAGCGCCCCCATCAATCATCACATGTTGTACACATATGTCATTGATGTGGACATGGAGATGAAGAGGGCTGGGTCTGGGTCATCTTTTTGGTATGGCACGATCTCTTCCTCTGAGAAGCTAAGGGAGGCTACTTGGTGAGTAGGGTGGGGTAAAGATGAAGGTGGTAATTTTGTGAGAGACGCTACATGACAGGGTGTGATAATGGAGGCTACAGGTGTAGAGTCATTGGGTAAAACCTCAATAGATTGAAGAACCTCCATGAAATCTTGATGATGGGATTCTGAGGTTTGAATGAGGTCATATAAGGACATTTTGAGGGGATATTGATGTAATTGTTTGAGCATGGTGTGATTTGTGACGCCATTAAAAATGGGGTACGTGGGGCCACAGATAGTGATTTTACGTATGGGTGTAGATGGTATGTTGGGTATAGGATTGGTTGGTGAGTCAGTTGCCTTTTCTTTGCCTTTATCCTTCTGGGCATGGGTAGTGAAGTGTATCATGTTGATTTGAGGGGAATTGGTAAATGGAGACGGTGTAGGATGAGTGGTATAACAACATGATGGGCAAAAACCTACTGGGGGAGAAAGGCCTTGTGAAGTGAGTTGGGTGCAATGACATTTGGGTGGTGATGCATGAAAATTTATCTAATACAAACCATATTAATTTCAAATCTTGGGGGTGGTGCTAGGAGTTGTGATAATGGAGGTTGTGGTTGTAGGAGTAAGGGTAGTGTGGGATTGGGTGTCAGGTGAACATAGGATCCTTGTCGATAAGGTCGTCATCGTCAAAGTTGGCTTGTGGAGGACATAATTGGATAAGGATGGTTTTCAAGGCCTTGCAGTTCTCCACATCATGCCCTGGCACATGATGGTATACATAAATTTTAGTATCATCAAACCCTTTTGGCTTGGGTTTGAGGGGGTCATAAGATCTGAGTGGCAGTAATGTGATGACATAAGTCTCTAGGAGGTTGGTTAAAATTTTTGCATAGGACCCTGCTAGTGGATTGCATAATGGGAAGTGATCATATGTTTGGAGGTGTAGGTGCGGTTGATTGTTGAGGAACGGTCTTTGGAGGAGGAGGAGTGGGATTGGAGCTATGGCTTTGAGGTGATGGTGTGGTCTTAGGTGTTGGTAGCGTGTTTGTTTAGGTAGGGGTATGGTAGATGGATGGGTAGGAGGGTGTGTGTTGTTATTTTGACTACCTTATTGTGGGGTAGTGGAGTTTTGCTTTTGGGTTGCACCTTCTTGGGTAAAGGTGATATGGGTATATGAGGTCTAGAAGGAAAAGTAGATGGAGGAAGAGGGAGTGAGTTACCCATGGGGGATAATGGGGGTGCTGTGAAGGTAGATGAAGTGGTTTGTGCTTGGGGTGTGAGCGATAACAACTGAAGTGTAGTGGGTAGTGAAGAAATAACTGAGGGTATTAGAGGTATGGGTGGTAAAGATGCTGCAGGTGCTGGTGTAAGTTGTGTTGGGTGTCTGGGGACATTAGAGGTTTGTGAGGAAGGAATGGGTTGTTGTGTTTTTGGTTTATTGGTGGGTGGAGGTTTCTTGACCATGTGGGGAAGATGAGATCCTAAGAAGGATAGAAGGGGAAGGTGCAGGTGTGATTGACGCAGTTGGGGTATGAGGTCGATGGGTTTGGTTATTCTATTTGGGTGTAGGAGTAGGTATGGTGTTGACTTTGGAGGATGTAGCTGAATCCAGTTTGATATGTGGATGAGTAAGGCTGGTGGTCGGGGTGACCCATAAAGTGGTAATAGGTTTAGTCTAAGGAAAATGTTGTAGGTATGGGTATGGGTTTAGGTGTAGGTTGAGTTATGGGTAAGGGTGTGGTTTGAGCTATAATAGGTGTCATGGAAGGAGTTGTGATAGAGGTGGTTATGTTTGGTTTGATTGGTCAAAATATTTTTGGGTAGATAGTGGAGGTATCAGTAAGTGACCTCTGCATTTGTGTTGAGATGGGAAGCAAAAGACATGCCCCCATAGTAAGGCTCTATCCACATAATCTAATTGATCAGCCAAATGTGAGAATGACACGTCTATAGGTAGAGTTGGTGAGGACCTAATGGAAATTCCCATAAACTGTGTCTTAGAGATGGGGAATTGGCTAGCTTCAGCTTCCATGGGTAAGAGAGCCAAAAGTAGGTCTACAAGATCTTGGGTAACTGATGGAGAATGCGCACCAAGAGGCAAAGGTATCTCAACTAGTTCTATGATAGGTGTAGGAGATGATGGGTGCTCCTCTATAGGTGGAGGAGATGATGGGTGCTCCTCTATGTAGGTGGAGGAGGTAATGGGTGCTCCTCTGTGGGTGGAGGAGATAATAAGTGATCCTCTATGGGTGGATGAGGTACTGTAGGTGATCGGTTCTCTAAGTGGTGAAGCCAGGGGTGAGATGGTCTCAATGTTAGTAGAAGATTCCTCCATAGGTGATGAAGGAGATGAAAGGTGTTCCTCTGTTGGTGAAGGAATAGGGGAGGTTGGTTCCAACGCAGAAGGAGGACTTTGGGCTAGGATCTCCTCTATGGAAGGAATATGGGGTAATTGGGAGGTGATGATGTATGTCATTAAAGATAGTGTGAACCTCGTGGGTATGGGTATCATGAGTTAAGGTCTCACCAGTTTGATCAGATGAAGGGGCATGGTTGGGAAATGGTTTCTTGAAGATGTGTAGGTTTTGGTTGGTAGGTACATTAGGATTATCCATGGTTAACTTGGCTTTCTCGAGCATTTCTTGGACAATATTCTTGAAAGTGATACAGTTTCCATCACTATGACCCTTTACTCGATGATAATTACAGAAATCATGTTCTTTATACCATGCGGGCATGGGGCGAGCAGGGTCAAAACCAGTGTGTGGTTTTATAGGTGGAAGGGTGATGGCTCCGGCTTTGATAAGCTTTTCTAAGACAGAAGAGTAAGGTTCCCGATTGGGGTATATTTCCATTGCTCTCGTCTGAATTGAAAAGTCTGGATGGGTGAGAGATTAGATGAGGGGGTAGCCTGATTTGACAGATGTGCTGGGCTAGCCTTGAGTACCACTGCATTAGTGGTGCCCTTAGCTTTTGAATAATTGTTTTGTGGTTTGGAAGAAGAAGAGGTATCATTCAACTTGAATGCTGAATTCTTATTGCGTAATTGGATTTTCTTCTCTTCGATGGCCCAAATCTCTTACTTTCATGCCATAGTGAATGCTTCATCAAATGTTTGGAAGGTTTAGACCTGAAAGGTTGGTGAGATATGCCTAGAACAAGCCCGTGTGAAGAGCTCGATGAGTTCTTTTTGTGGTAGTTGGAAGGTAATTTGGTTGATCAAGCTACACCAATGAGCGGAAAAATCTGTGATAGATTCGTCCTCATACTGACGCGTGGAGTATAGATCGGTCATGGTAACATTCTTGGCTATATTGATAGAGAAATGATCCAAGAAGGCTTGGGCTACCTGATTAAATGAGAATATGGAGTGTCTAGGTAACCCACTATACCAATCTAATGCAGGTCCTAGTGAGGGACATGGGAAAGGTTCTCAAGAGAAAGGCATCATCATGAGCGATCAGATAACACCCATGTTTAAACGATCACAAATGTTGTTGTGGGTCTTCTTTGCTATTGAAACATTTGAATTTAGGCATTTCCCAATGCACGGGGTATGAGTGGATAGGAATGGATGGGTGGATGGGCTCATTGCAAATCTCATCATAGGTGAGAGTGTTGTGGGAGCTGGAAACCAATGCCTCTAATGTCTACATCTTGTCCAACATCAATTTAATTAGGTTGTTGGTGGGTTGTGATGATTGGGTGCCTCTTATAACATGAGAGGTTGGTTTTGGGCATACAACAGGGGTGGAACTCCAGTGTATGGGGTTTCCATGTAGGTTGATTGAGAAGAAGGTAGTGAAATAGGGAGTACATACCCGGAGTGAATAATGGATGAAATGGAGGTTGCTGATAGTATGTATATGGAGGTGGAAGGGTCGTGGTAACCCTAGTGGCAATAGGGGCTAATGATTGTGGAATGGAAAGGACCACGTTCTGAAATGGGGTAGGGGTCACCGACACTGGAGGTGGTAATGTAGCTACGGGTATGTGTGAGACATTAGGGGTGGATGAGGTTGTGTTTGGGGTAGTTGGTCAAGGGTACAATGGATGTAACGGGTGCCACAGGATGTAACATATGCATCAGTCATAACGGGTATAGGACCTAACTATGAAACGACTGGGGGTAAGGTAGATGTGGGCAGCACAGAGCCAGATGGGGTTGATGCAGGAGTGGGAATGAGAGTTGGGGGGATAGATATAGGCATGTCGTATATCAACTGACCCGAGGCATCTTGAGTGGATGAGTGGGAAAGGTAAAACTGCAAGGCGGCAGGGTTTTGGTCAAGGAGTCATGTGAACTCCTCATCTCTGGTAGCAATAGTAATAGGTTGGATGGGATCCATGGCTGGTGATAAAATGGAAGGTGGTGAAGGACTAGGTGGGAGTGGTTGAACAACTGCATGAAATACAAGTGCGCTTGCTTGTCTTTCGGGTCAGCACCATGTGAACCAGTACTGATCAGGTAGGGCTACTTCTCTATAAATGACAAAGAAAATAGTAGGAACAGGTGAATATGATGGTGAAAAAAGGTGGATTAGGTACCAAATGGTGGCTGGAATGTGAAATAGGATCACCGATGTCAGTTAGGGAAAACTGACACCGGTCAGGGGTAACCACTGCCAGTCACTGTAGAAAATGGACAGTGAGTGAAAAACAAGGTAGAAGGTAAAATCTGATAGGTATGCCAAATCTGATGATGTTTACAATGTCAATGGGAATGATGATAGTGACAGGGACTATGAAAAGTGGAAGAAAGTGAAATAAAATGTCCTTTTGAGTAGGTTAGCAAAAGGACCTGGAACCAATGTCGGTTGGGTATAACCAATGATGGTCAGAGGTAACCAATGACGGTCACTGGACGGTTACTGTGAAATTAAAACAGTGATGAAAGAAAAGTGGTTGTGAATTAAAATCTGATGTAGAATCAGACCCAGAATTCTGAGAATGATGATGATATGGCCCAGGCACACTCAGGTGAAGCTGAAATACACCAGCTGTGATGAGGAGCATGCAAGGATGAACAAGAAAAATGAAGAACATGATCTCTCACCTCAAAATGCAAGCCAAGTAGAAACACTAAGAAAAATGTGATCCTAGGAGTGCCCTTTTCTATTATGTTTGTTTAGCTTATGCTATTTAGGGACTGACACATGAATTGTGAAATAGAGTTTTTGGTGAGGATGGCTTCCTACAAAGAAGGAGATCTAAAAGGTGAGGTTTCAGGTATGTTATGGTGGTGGCGGGATTCTCTCTAAAGTATGACTCGATAGAGTAGTGAGCTGGGTGCCCACTGTGACGTGATTGTGTGATCACCTACAGCTTCTTCCAGGTAAGATGTTGTTTAAGAATGTGTGTATTTTGAATTTTTGTGAGGTTTGGTAAGACTCAGAGAATGAGAAAAAGAAAGAAGTGCTTTTCTACGATTCATTTGTCAACCATCAGTTGGGCATGACTTCTAGTGTATAGGTTGCCCTCAATTAATGTGAGCTAATGCAATAAATCAGAATGCAATGCACTTATTTTTAAGCCCAAATCAAAATGTGAATTGGATGACACAAATAAGATGAAGAGGAAGAGGGATGCTCTTTCACTATAATGTAGAAAACATGAAGAAATGTTCTTTTTAATTACACCAAAAGGTTTCCTTTAGAGAAAATAGAAAGA
Organism: Taxus chinensis; assembly: GCA_019776745.2. Classification (NCBI taxonomy): domain Eukaryota; kingdom Viridiplantae; phylum Streptophyta; class Pinopsida; order Cupressales; family Taxaceae; genus Taxus; species Taxus chinensis. The sequence continues at coordinate 21,105,439 of CM034157.1, forward strand.
AGAGGTGGGTTACCAAGGAAGAAAATTAATGTGTATACTTTTCAAAAGGGAAAAAACACACAATTTTTTCCTAGGAATGAATGAAATGCAAGGAACCCCGGATGGGTCCCACCGGGCATGCCAAAATGTTTCACCTAATTCTTAGATCATTTCTTTGAAGTGTTGATGAAACAAATAGGGTAACAGGCGTAGGAGGAATACTTGTTCAAATGTTGGTTGATGGGTTGTTGTGCGCGTATGACTTCTTGAATCCACAACTAATTATGAGAACTTCCTTTTGGCTAGGAGGAACTACCTGTAATGAAAAGCAAGACCACCAGAAGGAATTAAACAATATATGCAGTGAACTGCCTAGCATATGCTAGATCTAGGAAGTGTGATACTTCCTAGATGGTTGTCAGTCCACTATTTTAAACAATTTAATGTTGTAAATAAAGTAAATCCTATTGTAGTTTGAAAGGATTTAGGTATCTCACTTAAAACACAATAAGAAATAGATCTAATCTAATAGGCTAGGTTAGAATAGATCTAAAGGTCAAGTGACTGGTTCTGGATCTCTGCAGGTCTGATAGAGGTCTTAGGTAGATTCACAGGTGGATGAGGGTGAGATGAAATTAGGTGGGTAGGTATCTGTTCTAGGTTATATGGTCAAATACAGAGACCGATGTCGGTTAAGGGTGACCGATGGTGGTTAGGTGTAACCAGTGCCGGTTAATGTGGAAATCTAGGAATGCCACAAAACAAGATTTGGGTCTCCTTTGTGATTACACAAAAGATTTTTTTAGTTGGGATGAGGTATTGGGTGACTTGGGTAGGATTTGGTGAGATTTTAATGGGTATATGGAGGTGGAAGTGTTGGAGAAGGTCAATAGGTGGGCTAGGTAAAAAATAGATGATAAAATAATGATGAAATGAAATAAACTAGAGAAGTATGATGTTATACTTACTTGGATTCTAGTCCTAGATGGAATCTGTGAGTGAGGGATGGAGGTGTTGATGAGAGGTTTGAAGGTTGTAAGTGATCACCAACTGAAAGGAAAGCATTCTGCATGGGCTGCATGTACATTCCTAATCTTTACTTGGTTAGATCAGATCATGGCTGGGATGGCTGTGCAGGAGAAAGATGCTTGATCTCCTTCCTTGCATGTGCGTGGTCTCACTGGAATTCACTCTCTGAAGATGTGTTATCTCTCTGAGATGTGTTAATGTTCACCAACAATTGTCCATTTCGTGATTCCCACTTTTTCCAACTTCCAACTTCTGCCAACCTTGAGAATAAGGTTGTTTTGGGGTTAAAAGGGTAACCGACGGTGGTTCCGGCTTAACTGGTGATGGTTAGGGGTAACCAGTGTCGGTCAAGGTGGGATTTCCTAGGTTTACTAAACTAGGGAGATCCTCTTGATTTCCTTGGATCTCGTGTCATTAACCCATGGATTAGACTGTGAGCTTCTTGTGATTATGCGGGAATTTGGTTAGAGGGAATGTAGGCATTGATTTTTAGGGTTTAGGTAAGTCTTAGTTAGTTATGGTAACTTACTAAGAATAGGTTCTTAGGGTGAGTTGGCTTGGTGAGGTGTCTAAGTGAAGTGTATGTGTGGATAGTATTTAAATAAGATATTTAAATAATAAATATGGTGGATAATAACTCCTTTCATTAAATTCCCTATTTGTGCCTCAGGCTATGAATGTGAAAGGGTGTTTATTTTCAGGGACTCAAAAGTGTGACCTAAAGTGTCACCATTGGATAGAGCTCTTTCTCAAGCTTTCCAGAAAGGTAAAGTTTTCCTCCTAACTCCATGTATTTTTGAAGTTATGGCTCGGTGGAGTTTTTGTGGGAAATTTTCCCCTAAAAGCCCGCAGCCAATGATTGCCTTATCCTAATCCTCCACGTGTCCAAGGAAGTGGCAAGACTAACCAAACTCCAAAAACAAGTCTTTTACCAAGTGTTTGGAAAAATGAGCTTTTCAAGAGGGCTAATCATTTCATTTCCCGCCTCAGTCAGGCCCATCAAGCACTCAAGGAAAAATGGAAATGCACCACGTGTCCAGATGGGGTAAAAATCTTGAAATGTATTTTTGCTAAGTGTATGGCGCATGGAATTTTTGAAATTTTCCCTAGAAAAAGCCTGAGCCAATAAATGATGTGCCACAATTGTCCTAATGGAACTCGAGAAGGGTTAGGAAAAGGCAGAGGAGTAAAATTGAAATTTTGGCAAGTGTTTGCTAAATTTCAAAAGGAATTTTTGGCCGATGGCCCACTGAGCCAATAATCAGATGAGCGCCACGTGTCCATGGGCCAATCCTGGCAGAGCGCGGGAAAATTGGGAAATTTTCCCAAAGGGTTGGCAAAATGAAAAGAAAATAGATTTCACCCCTAAATGCCCGCATCCAATGGCATGGGGAGAATGTCGCCATGTGTCATTAATAAGCCAGCGGGGGTTGGGGTGCGAAAGGAAATTTTCAAAGGGAAAGGGGCACCCAATGCGAGGAAAAATCTGAAAACGTTGCAAAGTGGATCATGCCAAAGCCCCCCAAGAAAATTGAAGGAAATTTTGAAGAGTAAAAGCCACTCATCCAATCAGGTTTTGCCATGCATGTCAGGTGAGCTATCAAAGTGATGGAAATATTGAGGAAGGAAAGGGATTTCCAATCATAACATGCCACATGTGTCCTCAATTCATTTGGCCGGCGGAGAATTTTTGGAAAATTTTCCAAAGGTGAAATGCAAAGGAAAATGAAGCAGAAAGGCCCGCACCCAATCAAAACATGCCACGTGGCACCTAGAGAAAGGTGGAGCGCGTGGGGATTTTTGGAAAATTTTCCAAATGACCAAAAGGTAAAAAATTCAAATTTTTGCCCGCCAATCCGATTTTGGCCCTATTTTGCCCTAAATTTTCAAATGGCCATATCTTTCGATCCAGAGCTCAGTTTTTCATGCGTTCTTTATATCAATGGAAAGCTGGTGAAATTCTCTACAAGATTCCAAGGTCAATTTTGAATGTTGATGGATTTTTTAGAGATAAAATTGAAAAATGCCTCTGGTATGTGGTCATGGATAGAAATGACGTTTCAACCACCATTTTTAATGAAGAATGGCTCGCATTCTCTCCCAACATGGCTCAAAAAATGTTAGGGAATGGGTCTGTAAGGATGCCCATGCTATGTTTTTGAATGAATTTTGGTCAATGGTTGAAATCCCTTCCACATTTTCCCGAGCCAACTCGGTTTCTCTCTCTTGGGCTCATCCCTTGCACTGTAAAAGCCAGATTTGGCTCATTTTAAAAGGGTTGGAACATTTTTTGCAGAGCTATGCAACTTCCCCTTTTCTTCACCTTCGGAAGTGATTTTTTTTTACCAGACCTTTTCTGAAAGAAACTGCAACTCATATTTTTACCTCTCAGGTCATTGTAATGCAGTGATTTTGATGTTAAAATAACAATACAGGCCTTGTGATTAATTTTCAATCCTCTGCTGGTCATTGTTTGACTAATTTCTTAATTCTTCATTATAGTTATCATTTTGTGCATGTTGTTTATGTTGCATTTTATGAATTGTGTCAATCTTCAGAAGTGAGAAATTGTCACCACTCCTTTGGTGCATCACCTATTAGCATTAGTTTTATCTTTTTTGCATTCTCTATCTCTGTCTCCTTTGGAATTTAGAGTAGGAATTATAATTAAACCTCTGCAACTTGTAAGTGATATATCTGATCAGAGGAGTTGAGGAACCAGCCTCTAATCTGGAGATTCCTTTCCCATTTTAGCAAGTCCCACACTTGGGGAAAGGATTCAATGTTGTGCAATCACACTGGATGCCTTAAGATGATCAAACTAGAAATCTGATCAACATCCAGGGGTGCTGCTGATTTGCAACAATAGTTTTGGCACGCCCGGTGGGACCTTAGAGGTCTTCATCTTCATTGCAACAAAATTGGATGTGCATTTTTTGCAAGTTTCTTCTTTAAAGAGCCCTAAATTGCACATCTGGTGACTCCAAGGAAGAAGAATCAGCTGGTTTTAGCAGTACAGACCTGAAAACTCATGAGAAGAATCACCACGAGGTCAAGAGTTGGAGAAGAAGAGGTGTTGTTTGAATATCTGCAGTTATCTCCAAGAAGAAGGAAAAGAGGGAGGAGGATTCAAAGGTCTCCATCTCCACCAAACAGAACTCTATCAACTCCTCCACCTGGTAGGCCTTTCATTCAATCAACAAGGGTTCTAAGGCCAATCAGAATGGCACAAAACAACCCCTATGTCAATTTCACTGGAAGCAGCCCACTTGCTCTCAATGCACAAAATCCAATCCCAGTTGCAGCATTGAAGAACATTCCATACTTCACTGGAGAAAATCAGACCACTCCTGGTGATCATGTCAAGGATATTGCTAACATTTGTGCAATCCATGAGATCAATGAGATGCAAGTTGCTGTCAAATTACTGGCATCTTCATTCAAAGGGAAATCTTTGCAATGGTTTAGGAGCCTTGCCTCAGGTTCTATCAAAATTGGAATCAGCTATGTATAGCCCTCCATGAGTAGTTTGGAGAAAAGGGAGATAACTTGTCCCTTTTGGAGCAATTGACAACTATCAAGAGAGCTCCCAATGAGCAGCTGACTGATTTTAACTTCAGATTTCAAAGGACTTGGGAGAGAATTCCAGTGGCAGTAGGCCAACAGCAGAAGGTGCTTTTCTATATTACCTTAAAGCTTTAAATTCTGATATTTCTATGTTAATTCAATCCATGGGAGGCACAACTATCCCATTGCTTATAGCATTGCCATTAGAGCTGAAAATTGTTTGATTCAAGCTGGTAAGCTAGCTCCTAGGCCTCCAATGCCATTGTATCCAAGTTTAGAGAATCCAAACACTAATCAAGCACGCCTAATTTAGCTCCTATTCCCACTCCTAGAAATCAGAATTCAAATGAAGCTTCTACTTCATCTTCTAGTGCCTCAAATGAACTTCAAGAAGTCATGAAGCAATTGCAAAATTTAGGTAATGAGCTGGTTACTCTCAAGAGGCAGCAAGCCCAAGGTTTTAGACCTTCTTTCAGCCTCAAGCTCAGCCTAATAGGCAGCCATATCAACCCCAAAGACCACCCAATCCAGCTGCAAATCTAAATCAAGCAAGGCCTCCTGCCAACAGACCATTTCAGCCCTATAATCCCAATGCTACATCTACCTCTAAAGCATTAGTGCCAGTACAAAACAACATAGCTCAAGAGTATGATTGGTGTTTCCCATGCAATGAACCTCATAACCAATCTATGTGCTTCAATGGTGCCTTGAATCAAGCATTAATGGTGATAACTATTGGTGTGGAGGGTGAAGGTAGTCAAGGAAATAACCAACAACAAGAAACATTCCAGCAACAATCAGCTCCAAATGATACCACACTTGTAAACTGGCAAGAAGAAGATTTTTGTGGTATGAACCAAACAATTTCTCAAAGTGTTGCAGCCAACACAAGGTCAAAAGGAGAAATTTGGGTGAAGAACAGCCATTGGCTCCCAGTAATCCACAACCTTCTACCACTCCACAAAATGGTTGGCAAACAAAATGCAGTTCCAAAACACAAGGACAGCCCAAACCAGTTCCTAAGCCAACCCAAATGCCAGTTGTTGTTGCCCATATGCAAGGAATGAATGTGCAAGCTAAGGGACAGCAAAGGGATGCTTCATCTTCATTAAATATCATTGATCAGATGAAGAATACAAATGTAAACATATCAATGTGGGAATCACTATCTATCCCAGGCCAAAGAGATTTGCTACAAGCTGCCATGAAGGACTGGTCAACTTCAAATCAGCAAGTCCAAATGCAAGAGAAGGTGCTCACAAATGCTGCCCATCCTGAGGGGAATCATGGAGGACAACAAGGTAAAATGTTGAAACCCCCTCCATTCTATGTTTCATTGATCATTGGAAACCAATTAGTACACAATTGCATGATTGATTCCGGGCAAGTAGTTCAGTAATGCCCAAGCAAATAGCTGATCAGTTGGGAATTCAATATGAAACCATATCTAAAGGGGTAGTGCAATTGGATGGGACAACAGTGACAACAGTTGGAGTGATTAAAAACTTGAGTCTTACCTTGCATGCATGCCCAAATGTTGTTTTGCAAGATGTGTCAGTCATAGACCTGCCACCACTCTTTGCCCTATGTTTGTCAAGGGATTTCACAGCTAAGATTGGAGGTTACTTGTCTGCTGATTGGTCACACATGTTGTTCAGAACAAGATATGGAACTAAGGCCACAATCAGATCTGAACCTATTGCAAACTTTCACATTGAGCCTTACACTCCAAGCCAAATCAATGCCAATTGTTCAGTGTTTGATCAAGAAGATTATCCAAGCACTGATGAAGCTAACACCAAGGTTGGAAGCATCCCAGATCTAACTCTTGATGAATGGGAAAGCAAGGTGCATGCTTTTGATCCTTATCAAGAAATAGAAGAATCTGAGCTAGGAGTCTATTGCATACATGAAGAAAATCAGCCTATTCCTAGCATCACCAAGCTAGACCACAAGGATGACAATGATGTATGGAAATTGTTCTTTGATGGATCAAGAAGTAGACAAGGTGCAGGAGGGGGAGCTATGCTTGGTTTCACCTCAAGGAGTTAAGTATTATTCAGCTTTTAGATTTCAGTTTGCATGTTCTAATAACACTGCTGAATATGAAGCTTTGATACAAGGATTGCATTGGTCAATCAAGAGAGGAATAAAGAACTTGCAAGTCTTTGGTGATAGTGAGTTGATTTTCAACCAAGTTAAGGGGCAGCATGCTGTCAAGAATGATCTGCTCAAGTGCTACAAGAATAGGGTGTGGGACCTCATTGAAGATTTTGAGGGTTTTGGCATCAAATCCATTCCTAGAAAAGAGAACCAAGCTGCTGACAGGCTTGCAGCAGTTGGGGAAGCCTTTGATGTTGTTGAAAGCATTCAAAAAGACAAGGTACAGCCAAACATCCATGTGATTGTAAGGCCTTCAGTGCCAGAAAACAATGTAAGTTGGCAAGTGTTTGAAAATGATCAACAAATCATCCATTTCTTACAAGAAGAGGCTGAGTTCTCAGCTAAAAATCAGGAAAAGTTAGAGCAGCAGTATGGTGACCAAGTGGTACAGCTGAGAACCAACAAACTACCAAAGGGACTTATTACTTTGGAGTCCATTTTCAATCCTAATGATCAGTTTAGGAAGGAGAAAGGCAAACATCCAGGTCAAGGGAGAAGATTCAGTGTCCATCTTGGTGGAAGAAGGCAAATCACTCCAAATTGGTAAAGTGACAACTGAACAAGAAAGGTATGAGTTCATACAACTTTTTCAAGAATTCCCTGATGTGTTTTCTTGGAGCTATGAAGATTTGAAAGGTTTCAATCCCAAGTTAGCTCAACACACCATTGAATTGGACCCAAGTACTAAGCCCATCAGGCAAAAACAAAGGCCAGTCAATCCACACATGGAGCCTCTCATGAGAAAAGAATTGAATAAGTTGATAGAGTCAAGAATCATATTCCCTATCAAGCATTCTAGTTGGGTTGCCAACTTGGTTCCAGTTAGAAAGAAGAGTGGGGAAATCAGATTGTGTGTTGACTTATAAGATTTGAATAGAGCATCTCTCAAGGATCATTACCCACTTCCTTCCATGGAGCAGATTTTGCAAGTTGTTGTTGGCTCTGAAAAGGTTTTCACTACTTGATGGCTATTCAGGGTACAATCAGATTATGGTGAAGGAAGAGGATCAGTTCAAGACAGCCTTTACAACCAAATGGGGAACTTATGCATACAGGAAAATGCCATTTGGGCTGTCCAACGCTGGAGCTACCTTCCAAAGAGCAATGGACATGGCATTCAAAGGTTTGATTAACAACATAGTGCTGATATATCTTGATGATATCACTGTTTTTTCAAAAAATGCAGCAGACCACCTCTCTCATTTGAGACAAGTGTTCCAAAGGTGCAGAAGATTTGGAGTCTCCTTGAATCCTAAAAAGTGTATTTTTCTTAGCTCATGAAGGAAAGCTCCTTGGCCACATTGTCTCCAAAGAAGGATTAGCAATTGATCCAGAAAGAGTTGAAGCCATAAGAGCACTACCATTGCCAAGCCACAAGAAGGCCCTTCAAAGTTTCTTGGGGAGAATAAATTTTGTTCAGAGGTTTGTCCCAAATTTTGCAGCCCTAGTCAAGCCCATCACCAAGATGTTAAAGAAAAGCATGGATTTTAAATGGACAGTAGAAGGCAAGAAAGTTTTGAAGCAATCAAAGAAGCCATCTCTCAAGCACCAACTCTCATTAACCCAGATTTCTCCAAGGATTTCATCCTCTATGCATTTGGGGGTGATGATACTATTTCTGTAATTTTGGTACAGCAGAACAAGGACAATGATGAGCAGCCAATTGCTTTCTTCAGCCAAAGCCTGGAGGAATATGAGGTGAGATATTCTTTCATTGAGAAGCATGTTCTTGCAGTAATGGAGAAGCTTGAAGAAGTTCAAGCATTTAGTCTCAAACAACAAGGTTCAATTGTTGGTTTCTCATGTGGGAGTTAAAGACTTCCTCCTCAATAAAGACTTGAATGAAAAAAGAGGTTGGATTACTCGTGTCATGGAATATGACATTGAGATCAAGGTCACCAAGTTGGTCAGAGGAAAAGGATTGTGTGAGCAGCTGATTCTTGAGCAAAAAAAGGAAGCATGCAATGAGAAAGAGGTTGTTTTGGCGTTGCAAGACAGCCATGAGCAAGGAAGCACTCAAGAGGAAAATAATGGTGTCCTCACTCCTTGCTGGACCCAAAGTATAATGCACTTCCTAAGCACAGGCCTATGCCCTCCAGAGATGAACAAAACCCAAAGAAGACACTTCAGATTGCCAGGCTGTCCCATATGCCCTTGTTGATGGTGTTTTATTCAAAAGAGATGTGAATGGAGTACTGCTGAGATGCATTGGTACAAATCAAGATTCATAGGGTGTTGGAAGAGTTCCATGGTGGATCAGTGGTGGTCATTTTGCACCAAGAGTGACAGCTCTAAAGATCATGAGGGCTGGCTATTATTGGCCCAAGATTTTCAATGATTGTTATGCATGGATCAAGAGGTGCAAGAATTGTGCATTCTTCACAGGTAAAGAGAGGCTAGCTGCCCTTCCATTGCATCCAATTTCAGTTGACCAGCCGTTCATGCAATGGGGTTTGGACTTCATTGGAGTCATTAATCCCAATTCAAGCCAAGGGCACAAATGGATTTTAATAGCCATAGATTATTTCACCAAGTGGACTGAAGTAGTAGCACTCAAGGAAGAAAATGAATCTAGTATCCTAGACTTCTATGAGGGAATAGTAACCAGATTTGGCATACCGGCTACAATAATATCAGATAATGCATTGAATTCATTGGATCCAAGGTAACTGAATGGGCTGTCAAGAATGGGATCTACCTAAGCACTTCATCAAACTATTACCCTCAGGGTAATGGCCAGGTTGAATCTACAAACAAGAACTTGTTAAGGATCATTAAGAGGACTCTTGATGAAAATCAGAGGTCTTGGCATACTAAGTTGAAATCAGCCTTATGGGATGATAGGATAACTCCCAAGAGATCTATAGGTAACTCTCCATTCAAGCTTGTTTATGGAAGAGAGGTAATTTTTCCCATGTCACTTGAGTTTCCAACATTGGAACTCATGAAACAATTGGAGTTGTTGGAGTTTGGAGCCCATGGACATTAGATATGTAGAATTGATGGAGCTCTAAGAAATCAGAAATCAAGCATCCCAAGCAATGGAAAGGATCAAGCTTTGATAAAGAAGAAATTTGATAGAAAGGCCAAGGATAGATCTTTCCAAGATTGGAGATCTAGTGTTAAAATGGGATGCAGATAGAGCAAAACGGGAAGGCATTCAAAATTTGATGCCATTTGGAGTGGCCCATACATGGTCACAAAGTGTAAGGACAACAATAGCCTTCCCAATTTTCCACAGTGAAGATGGTGAAGAATTGCAAGATTCTAAAGTCAATGGAATCCATCTGAAGCATTTCTATGTAAAGGCATAAATCCTCTACCTTGTAAATATTAGCTTAGGTTTTCAATAATGCTTGATGACTAACCCTCTTCTTTAGAGTCTTCATTTTTAATGCTTTAGGTTAGTCTTCATTTTCCCTAAGTGGGTTGGAAAGGAGTCTTGAATAATCTTCATGTTCCCACTCAACATTTGAAGATATTTGTCTGAAAGAATTTCAATTTTCAATTGAGATAACAGAAGAAATTGATTTGATTTGGTTTATAGATCATTTTCCCTTGTTTTCTTGATCTCGTTGATGTTTTTATCATGTAAAGAATTTTTTACAACATTCAACTCTTCACTATAAGTTGTAGTAGTTGACCAATTTTTGATTTTGATAGCTTCATTTTCGATTTCTATTTCAATGAATCCATCATCAATTAAGTCTTGGATGTACTGATATATACTTGAATAATGGTCTATAGAGTTGCCTTCGATGTGGTGGCATTAACAATATTCTGATTCTTTATACCACTTAGGCTTGTGTTCCCCTTTATAGAAGAGTCTTGTGATTTGATATTTTATCATTTTATCCTTTGTTAATTGATGAAAGACACTAGAGAGACTTTCTCTAAGGGGTGTAAACTAATGTTTAAATTTGTGTGGAGTAGTTTCTTTTCTAGGTTGCATGATTCACTTTTTGGTTGATTGATCACTAAATTGGGAAGCCATATGAGAGATTTTTTTTGACATCTCATGAAGACTTTCAAGTAACTTGTCATTTGATGTCTTGCATGAACTTGCCATAATGTAGTCAATATATGAATACCTAAAGTGGAGTTTCGAGGAACGACTTGTATAGTATGGAAAATTGCTTGATGTGACTTTATATGTTGACAAATTAAATGTCACTAGATATAAGGTTCACTATTTTGATTAGACAACGGTTTACGGTTAGGGATTGAATTTTTAAAGATGTGCAATTTTTGATTTTCTAGTGCGTTCAAGTTATCCATGAAGAGGTCTCCATTGAGTATCATGTCTTGAAAAATGTTCTTAAAAGTAATGCAATTACCGTCACTATGGCCTTTGATGTGATGGTAATTATAGTAGTTGCATTCCTTATACCATGTAAGCATAGGATGAGTGGGATCCAAACATGTATGAGGTTTTATGGGAGGAAGTGTAATGGATCCATCCTTAAGAATATTTTCCAAGACTAAAGAATAGGGCTCTCCAATTGAAGTGTACTTCCGCTACTCCCACCAGAACTGAAAGGCCTAGACATGGGAAATATTGGAAGAAGGTTGGGATTGATTAGAGGGATGAGATGGAATCTCCTTGAGGACTACCACATTTTGTAGATTCTTTGGCCTTTGAATAATTATTTTAGGGTTTTGAAGATGAAGAAGAATTTTTTTGTTTGAACGGGGCATTCTTGTTTCATAATTGGATTTTCTTTTATTTAATGGCACAAATTTCTAGCTTTTGTGCTATGGTGAACACTTCATTGAAGGTTCAGAAGGTTTGTACCTATATATTTGGTGAGATATGTATGGCACAAGATTTAGTGAACAACTCAATAAGTTCATTTTGAGGCAACTGGAATGTTAATTGGTTGATAAGACTTTGCTAGCGGGAAACAAAATCTGTGATAGATTTGTCTTCATATTATTGTGTCGAATACAGGTCGATCATGGTGACCTTCTTGACTAAATTGATTGAAAAGTAGTCCAAGAATGTATGAGCCACTTGGTTGGAGGAGTAGATGGAATGTATAGGTAAATTGTTGTACCAATCTAAGGCGGGCCCTGTTATGGACATGGGAAATGTTCACAAGAGAAAATCATCATCATGGACAATTACGTAACACCCACGTTTGAATGACCAAAATTTCTATTGTGGGTCGTCTTTACTATTGAAACTATTGAATTTGGGCATTCCCCAATGTACATGGTATGGGAAAATAGGAATGGATGGATGAATAGGCTCATTACAAATTTCTTCATAGGTCAAGGAGTTACAAGATCCAGGAACCAATGCTTCTAATTTCTGCATATTTTCCATCATCATCCTAATGAGGTCATTGGTGGGTTGTGAGGGATGGGTGCCTCTTGCATTAAAGGGAGGTTGATAATGGGTATATGATCTGGATGGAATCCCAAAACATGAGGGTGAAAAATATGTAAACTGTGAAGGGGGGATAGATACAGGTAGAATGTACCCCAAATAAGCGACATACGATATTAAGGGCTGCTGGAGATACTTGTAAATAGGTAGGGTGGTTGCAACAACTCTCATGATAAAGGGTGGTAGAGACTAAGGAATAAACAGAATCAGATTTTGGAAAGGGGTGTGGGTTACCGACACTGGAGGTGGTTATGATGAAAATGGGGCAAATGGGGTTATGATCAAGGTAGTCGGTGAAGGAACGACTAACATCACAATCATAATAGATGTCATTAGGGAAATAATTATGGAAAAGGTGGAGCCCAACTAAGAGATTACATGAGGTAATGTGTATGAGTGCAGTGCCAAGGTAGTGGTAGTTGATGCGAAAGTGGGTACAATGGCAAGAGGGATAGATACAGGCATGTCGTATATTAACTATCTTGAGGAGTCTCGGGTAGATGATTGGGCGAGATAGTATTATAGGGCCATGGGATTATGATCAAGGAGTCTTGTGAGCTCCTCGTCACCAGTAGCAATGGGAATAAGAAAAGTTGGATCCATAGGTGACAGGATGGATGATGACGATGGACTAGGTACTAGTGGTTGACGGTTGGCATTAAATACAAGGGATTTAGTTTGGCTATGAGTCAACACCATGTGAATTAGTGGTAACTAGGTAAGACTATATACGATATATGACACAAAAAAACAATAGAAGTAGAGAAGGATGAAGTCCGGGGGGTAAATCTAGTCAGTGTTTTGATTAAAAATCAAACACAGAAACTAAAAATGGTCAATATGACCAATGATGGTTACAGGTTAACCGATGAAGGTTATGATAACTGATACCAATCACTGTGGAAAGTACCAATTTCAGCAAATGAAACAGAATTGATGAATATGAACTGGGAAAATTGTACCAAATAGAGATATCAGAAAGTTGGGGGATATAATGGTGCCTTGAGGACCAAAAATGGAAAAGAAAAGGTGATGAAGATTGTTTTATGTAAAATAACCAAAATATTCAAAATTTGACACCAGAAAGGTAAACCAATGATGGTCAGATGTAAACCGATGACGATCACTGGATCGACGCCGGTTATTGTGAAATTAGAAGAAATGAAGAAAACATGGATTTTGGTGAATTAAAATAGATGAAGGATCAACCCAGAAATATAAGAATGACAAGATAAGGTCCAGACACACTCAGAAACAGCCAGAATACTCCAGCTATGATGGGGAGTGTGAAAGGAAGAATAAAAATGAAGAATCATAACTCACTCCTCAAAACGCAAGTCAAGAACAAAGATAAGAAAAACACGTAATCCTAAAAGTGAATTTATGTTTGTTTTATCTTATGATATTAATACCAACTTATGAATTTAGAATAGAGCTTTTGGTTGGGAAGGCATCCTATGAAGAAGGGAATCTAAAGGTGAGGATTCATGTTATGTTATGGCAAGGACTGTCCCTTCTCTAAGGTGATGACTAGACATAGATAACCAGCTGGGTGCCCATTGCAAATCCTCTGATTGTGTGATCATTGACAACTTCTTCTAGGTGGGATGTTGTTTAAGAAGATTTGTAAATTCTAAATTGTGTAATTTGGAAAAGAGAGATAAGAGAAAAATGTGCTTTTTACTATTCAATTTTGTCAACCATCAGGTGGGTATGTCCTCCAGCATATAGGTTGCCCTCATTTTTAAATGTGAGATAATAATGTAACATACAATGATGAAATGTAACAAATTTTATAACCCAAATTAACAATTATATTCGATGAAGCAAATGATGAATAGGTCAAGAATGTTCTCTTTCACTACTATGCAAATACAAGAAGGAAGAATTGGTTCTCTTTAAGCACCAAATGAAAACTGTAATTTAGATAATTAGAAGAGAAGAATATTACTAGGGAGAATATTAAATGTGTATTTTTTAAAAGGAAAGAAAAACACAAATAGTTTCCCTATATGAAGAAAATGCAATGAACCCAAGAGAGAGTCCCACCAAGTATGTCAAAATGTTTCGCTGAATAATGTGCTTATGTAAGAGCAAAACAGATAAGTTAAGGGTGAGGAGGAATACCTGTGAATGAAGGTGGAAGGTAGAGTGCGCACATTCTGATTTCATGATCCAATGATGCTTTCGATAACTTCCTTCTTATTAGGAGTAACTACATGTAAATACAAAACAAGACCACAAGAGGAATAATAAACAATATAAGTCAGTGTTGCCTAGCATGTGCTAGATCCAGGAAGTGTGATACTTCTTAGATGGTTGTCAATCCACTGTTTAAAATAACTTAATGCAAGAAATGATGTAAACCAATAATGTCCCATTATAGTTGATATGATTTAGGTGTCTCATTCAAGTACAATAAATAAATCTAATCTAATAGGATAGGTTATGATTAGGTCTAGAATTCAGACAAGTAAATAAGGTGGTCGGGATAGGTCAAGGTCAAGCTTTAGGTGATTTGGGTTGTTTGGGAAAAATTTATGAGGTTGTTATTATAGGAAGATTCACTAGATATAGAGACCAACATCAGTCTGGTATGAATGATGTCAGTTGCGAGGAGACCTAATTTTTTTTGGGTTAAATGGAATTGCTAGGGTCGAGCTTATAGAAACTGAGTGAAGTTGGATTTGATGATTCTCTAGGATGTCCTAGAGCATGGACAAATAATGGTGAGGTAGATGACATTGCTGGGAGTAGTTAGAGATGTCTGGAGTCAGGTGTGGGAGGCTGGGAAGTTGTAGGTAGTTAGGTAAAGGGATTGACAGGAAGGTGAGAGGTTATGGGGTGTAGAAGAGATTATGAATCTTAAAGAAAGATGATGAGACTTATATCACTAAGTATAGAAAGATACAAATTTAAATGCACTTACTAGTGTTTGCAAAACTGGTATTTGGATGGAGATGATGGTTGATCCATGGAATTGGTGGCTATTTCTATACTTGTGCTTCCCGAAATCAGTGTTTGGTTCCTAGTTCAGGATGTTTGAATGTGCAGGAGTGATCTGGTGTGTGCTTGCATGTAGATCTCTCTTCTCCAAAACTTGAATAATTCTTCCAACCTCTCAAACAAGGTTACCAAAGTGAATATGTGATAACCAATGATGGTTTAGGTTGAACGATGTCAGTTTTTGGTTGACCAACATCGGTTAAGATGGGAAATCCTAGGTTTGCTAAAATGATAGATCTTGGCAATCTTTTTGGCCAGCTTTGTCCATTTTCCTGTATCAAAACAGAATGTTGCGCTTAGATAAGCGGGAATACAGTTAGAGGAAGAATATGCATGTGATTTTATGGTTGAACTAAGTCTTATTTAGTTATAGTAAGTGGATATTGAGTCCTAGTAAAAGGGAAACATGCTAAGAATAGGTTTATGATGAGGTTTTTAGGTGATGTGGTGGGATGAGGTGCCTCGGTGAGGTGGAAATAAGTTTAATTAAGGTAATTAAATAATGAATATTGTGAGCATGGGAATTAATTTAACTGTGGGTAATTAAATTAACATACATGTTGGGTAAATGGAGAGTGTGGCCCAAATTTGGTGTCTAAAGCACGAGTTGAACATGGGTTCCAAAAGGGCTCAATTTTCCCACAGAACTAATATTTGCGTACAAAAAAGCATGATGGTTAGTTGCGGGCATGTTGGAGTTAGGATCTCCACATGGAACAAGTACCATGGTGATGTGAGTTATCTACAAGGTGTTCAAATCCAAAACATAAGGAGTTTGACAGGATGAGTCCTTGGAAGCCCGGGGAGTTGTGCGCATGGAATGCAGAATGTGTGCACTGAGGCCCATAGGGAATAGGTTCACATGGGGCACAAGTTCCCCATGGATCTAATATGTTCACAGTGCACGAGATGCATTGATGCCAATTTGCAAGTGAGGGGACTTTCTGGGTAAGCACAAGGGTGTCATGCCAAGCTCAAAGGGAGAAAAAGGGATAGGAAGGCTTACATGAGGTATCTTTTTGAGCTATACAGCGAGAAAACCACTAGAACAAAGTAGAGAAGAGCCCAAGAGTTAGGAAAATGTCCCAAATAAGCTCCCTAATCCCAATGGGGCATAACTAACCCCCAAATATAACTTTTACTATGAAATTGGACTCATTAGGCTTGTATTTCCAAGCACTTCACTTATAAATCATAAGATATAAGAATTAGGTGGAGTAGATAAAGGAATGAAAAGAAAACACTCCAGATCAAAATGTAATGACCTAGGTGGTTGAATGTAGTAATGGAGGCACGGGGGAAGTTTTATTCTTCAAAAATCTAAAGGACATGAAGATATGGGTTTCTAGGGCCATTCATGCCATTTTTAGAACATTTATTACCTTTTGTTGGTAGGTGAAGCCAAGATTTTGGGATTTTCCTCTTCTTTTCTTTTCCCCCTTCTATATATTGTAATGGATAGCTCATTTTAAGGTTACTAAACATTCTATATCTTCTCCTCCATTCTTCTACGGGTTTTTTTGAGCTTCAAGCATCCATTTTGGGCATCTTGTAAGAGATTCATGCCTCTTTTCTTTAGTGTAATAAACTATGTAATCATATAAAGCAGTATGATCAATTTTTGTGGTTATTATTCAACCCTTGTTGTGTTTTATTGCATTATTTGACCTCTACATTGCATTTAGAGGTATTTTGTGCATTTTATAATTTCTTGTAAGCTCTAAATGGTTATGTTTAATGGAAATGGTGTTGTGAATGTGTGCTTCTAAGTTGTGGTTTTATACATGCCATCTCTATCCTCATTTCTTCTCATTTTCATTTGTTAGAGAGTTTCCCAATCACCCTTCTCCTGGTGCTATCACCCTCTTTAGTGGAGGATTTCCATTTTTCTTGCATTTTCTTCTCTCCCCGTCCCCTTGAAATCATAGGATAGGATTATATAAGTGTATTTATAGCATTATGAATAGTTGTGACCTTAGATTAGGAGGAGAAACTAGCCTTCTCTAGAGAATTATCTCAGTTTCATGGTCCCACACCTTGATATAATTCCATATTTCCGAAAAACATTGATTTCCCATTTAATTAATATGTAATCAAATACAAAGGTGTTTTTTTAGTGATAATAGTTCTATCATGCCCGATTGGACCAAAGAAGTCAATATTTCTAGTTTTATCAAGTTTGGGTGTGTATCTTGGTGAAATTATAGCCTTTGGAGGATATGTAACAACACATATGGCGAATTGAAGTAGAAAATCTACTCGTTCTAGTAGCTAAAGAGTCTCGGTCCATGGGAAGAATCCAAATGAGGTCTAGGACAAGAGAATATGGATTTTTTGATTACCAACAGATACCACCAAGAAGAGAAATAAGGGGAAGACAAGTTTAGAGATCACCATCTCCACGAAACAGAAATATTTCAACACCTCCACCTGGTAGGCCCTTCTTGTAATCTAATAGATTTATTAGACCTATAATAATGGTTACACTAAAACCAAATCCAATATTTTTTAATTTCGTAGGAAGCAGTCCACTTGCTCTCAATGCATAAAATCCAATTCAGGTAGTGGCACTGAAGAGTATTCCATTGTTTACTAGAGAAAATCACACAACTCCAGCTGATCATATCCAAGACATTGCAAATTTTTGTACTATCCATGAAATTATTGATATGGATGTGGCTATAAAACTTCTAGCCTCCTCATTTAAAGGGAAGGCTCTACACTGGTTCAAGATTCTAACAGTAGGATAAATCCAAAATTGGAATGCATTGTGCATAGCTCTTTGTGATCAATTTGGAGAGAGGGAAGATAATCTATATATGTTATAGAAATTGGCCACCATCAAGAGGTCTCCAAATGAACTAATAGAAGACTCCAAGTTTAGATTCCAAAGAACGTAGGATAGAATTCCAGTTCTTGTAAGACCAACTATCGAAGGTGGATTTTTTTACTTCCCAAAAGTTCTTAATTTTGATATTATTGTTATGGTGCAATCTATGGGAGGTATAACTGTTCCAAGATCCTATGCACTAGCTATTAAGGATGAGAACTATTTAATTCAAGCTTGTAAACTTTCCCCTAGGCCACCTATGCCTATTTATATAGAGATAGGAAATCGTAGTTCTATCCAAACATCTAAGTTAGCTCCTATCACTACTTCTAGAAATTAGAGTTCCAATGAGGCTTCTACTTCCTCAAGCACCTAAATTGAGCTTCATGAGGTCATAACACAATTTTAAAATCTAGGGAACAAGTTGGTGACAATCAAGATGTAGTAGGCCCAACATTTTAGACCTTACTATCCTCAATACCAGCTAAACACTTCCCTATATCAACCCAAAAAACCTCCTGCTCAACTCCAATTCATAATCAAAGCTAATTTCCTCCTGCTAGGCCATTCTAACCTATTCATCTAAAGATTTTGTTCCCATAAAAAACAATATTATAGAAGATTATGAGTGGTAATTTCCTTGTGGTCACCCATATAACCAAGTAACATGTCCTAACGACATCTTGAATTAAGATTTAATGGTTCAATATGCTTATGCTTCTCAAGAAGCAACTAAAGAATAAAATCAGTAGCAAACAAACATACAAGAAGCACCTCAAAGTGACACCTCACTCATAAATTGAAAAGAAAATGATTTATGTGGGATAAATAAGTCTCTTCCCCAGGGTGTAGCATAAAAAAAAAGATTCAAGAAGAGAGTTATAGAAGAGGGGAAATCATAAAATGCATGTCTTGCTCAACCTTCTTTCACACTTCAAGGAGTTGGCAGCTCAAACACAGTCCCAAATTTACAAAATCAGCCTAAGGGACCTGTTTTATTAGCTCATGTACACGAGAAAGTGGTCGTGAATAAAGTAAAACAAAAATAAAATCCATCTCCATTCAATATCATTGATCAAATGAAGAAAACAAACATTGAGAATCTTCATATGGGAGTAATTATAAATTCTTAGACAAAGGGATTTATTGTAGGAAGCCATGGCCAACCTGTCCATCTAAGACAAGTCATACAAGAATCAAGAGAGATTAATCACTAATGTAATGCAAGAAAATGAGGGTCAACCAACCAGAAACATGAAAACTTCACCATTATATGTATCCTTGATCATTGGGAAAAATCTAGTGCACAACTACATAAATGACTTAGGGGAAAGTAGCTTGGTTATGCCAAATTAGATAGCGTATCAGATAGGATCTCAAGTATGATCCTATTTCTAAAGGATTGGTACAAAAATATGGGACAATAGTGAGAACTATTGGAGTCATCAAAGGCCCAAACCTTAGATTGCATGGATGTCCCAATGTCATAGTTCCTGAAAATATATCTGTGATTGACCTACCTCCACTCTTCGCCCTATGCTTATCTAGGGATTTCATTGCTAATATTGAGGGATGCTTATCAGCTGATTTGTATCATATGATTTACAAGACCATATATAGAACTAAGGCTGCTATCAATTCTAAGCCAATTTTAACCTACCACGTTGATCATTATGTGCCAAGCCCAATCAATGTTAATTTCATAATTTTTGAGCAATAATATTACCCAGGTAGTCAAGAGAAAGAGACTAAAACTAGAGGCATTCCAAATTTTACACTTGATGAATGGGCACACAAGAGACATGGTTATGATCCTTATAGAGAAGTGGAAGAAGCTATTTTGGGTATCTACTATCTCCATGAAAACAATACACCTCTTCCTAGTGTCATCAAAATAGATGATGATGATGAGAATGAAGTTTGTAAAATTTTCTTTGTTAGTTCAAGGAGCAGAAAAGGTGTTGGAGGAGGAGTAATTCTCGTGTCTCCTAAAGGTATAAAATACTACTCTACTTTCATATTTCAATTTTCTTGTTCAAATAACACAAAAAGGTATGAGTCTCTTATCCATGGTCTACACTTGGAAAGAAAGAAAAAATTCAAAAACTTGTAAACATTTGGGAAAAATGAGATGGTTGTAAATCATGTTAGAAGAAAAAATTCTCGTAAGAATTATCTTCTCAAGTGCTATAAAAATAGGGTATGGGATCTCATTGAATATTTTGAAGCATTTAACATCAATTCCGTACAAAGGAAAAAGACTGAAGATGTAGACAAACTTGTAGCGATTGGGGCAGCATTTGACATTGTTGAAGATATCAAAAATGATAAAAAAAACAACATATAAATGTGGTAATGAGAAAATTTGTTCCATATAATAACACGAGTTGGTAGGTGTTTGAAAGTGAAAAATAGATCATCAACTTCCTACAATAAGAGGTTGAGTTCTCTTTGAGAAACCAAGAAAAATGGGAGAAGCATTATGGAGATCAGGTAGTCCAACTTCAAATAAACAAGTTGATAAAAGGTTAAGTGACTCTAGAATCCATCTTAGTAACTAGGTTTGTAACCAGGTTTGATTGTCACAATGCTTTAGCATTCCTTGGCACCAAAATATTTGAGTGGGCTGTTAAGAATGATATATATCTAGTCACTTCCTCTAACTATTACCTTTAGGATAATGGTCAAGATGAGTCTACAAACAAGAATATCTTGAGGATTATTAGAAGGACTTTGGATGAGAATCAGATGACATGACATAGAAAACTGAAATCATCCTTGTGGGCTGATATAATCACACCCAAAAGATCCACTAGAATCTCTCCCTATAATCTATTATATGGAAAGGAAACTATGCCTATACCTCTGGAATTACTAGCATTAGAGATTCTTAAGCAGCTGTAGTTAAACCTAAACTCAAATCCAAGGAAGTTAGATATATAGAACTCATGGAGTTGGAGGAGCTGAGAGACCAAGCAATGAAAACCATGGAAAATGATCAAGCTTTTATCAAGAGGTATTTTGAAAAGAAATCCAAAACTAGGAGCTTCCAAATGGGAGACCTAGTACTAAAGTGGGATATTGACATGACTAATCCAGGAAAACACTCAAAGTTTGATTCTATATGGAGTTTTCCCTACATGATCTCAAGATGTAATAGTAATAATGCTTTCCAATTGGAAAAGTTGGATGGAGAAGAACTTCAGATTCCTATCAATTGAATCTACCTAAATCATTGTTATTGAAGTAAAGTATCATCTTTGTACATATTCACTTAGGTTTCTAAATCCTCCAAGTGATTTCAACACACTGTCTTGTTGTTAGAATAGGTTTCCCTTCCCTAATTGATTTGCATAGGTTTTATTGCTTTTGGATGCTCTTATTGAAAAATTCATCATGTTTTTGGGGGAATCTATTATGGGAAGACTTCAAAGTGTTATGAAATAATTTCCATTTCTATGAAGTCTCAAATGAAGAGCAACAAAAAATCAGATTTCAAGACATATTCATTTTTCTAATTCTCTTGTCTCTTCATATCAGTTGCATTTTTATCTCTTAGTACCTATTCTTTAATCATAAATTCAGTTTCAGAGTTATCTTGAAGCATTTATGAGAATGTGTTTCACAACACCTTGCATGTTCTCAGTCCTGGTGGGTAGCCCTTTTCAATTTTATTCAAAGTTATCCTTAGTTTTGAGTAGAAAATCAATCTCAAATCAGTTTTCCACACTGATTGAATCTTGTTAAAGAGAAAATATTATGAAATTGTGAGTAGCTGAAGCAATGTCGAGTAATCTTCAGCTACAATAAATGTTCTAGTTAGGATCAAGGGTAGTGGATTCAGTTTCAAATCAGGTTGTAGAAGAAAGAAGGTGAATGTCAAGGTTTAAAACAATTTTCCACTCACATAAAACCTTAATTTGGAATATTTTCATACTGTGGATGGCTAATTAAGTGAAACATATCTGTTTTAGGTCCAAGAAGTGCTTCGAGTGGCTCAGGGATTGAGTTTAAAGTTTTAGACCAGTTTCATAGTTAGCAAGATGACTCCATACCCAATGGAACAAAACGTCCACTGATCACTTCATATAGTAGGAAGATGAATCCATTGATTTGTGAAATTATTATCCATTTTTACACCGTTGGTAAAAATGGACAACTTCAGAATTGGGACTTGGGAAGTTGATTAAGATTCAATGAAGGAATGGTGAAATGATAGGCTCCATGACCCAATATTTAGCTAAAATGCAAGAAATTGGTAAATTGAAAAAATGTCTTTTGTAGTATCTTGTTGTGGACACAAAATCATGCACTTTAGAATTTGTTTATCCCAGTTTCATACTACGATTTAGAAGGTTCTTGAGTGAAGAAAGTACTAATTAACCCCCATCTTTAGGCCATCTTCTTTTATTTTATCTCTTCATTACCGACCTTCTACATCCACATGCCCAATCAACTTGGTCATCACTTCACGTTATTTTAGCCTTGACTGGGGTGCCCATGGGCTAGCTATTGGTCCCACTATGGGTGCCCCGATCCCTTTTGCACTTTCCCACCACTTTTTGGGCTCTTTCTACCCATTTCTTATTCTTATCTTTTTGGTGGTCAACCATTTTCAGGTTAATTATGAAATTAGATCAAGATAACCCTATAAATATAAAGTTACGAGACCATAGTGAGGGACCAAGCACTAGTCACTATTATCATCCATCTAGAGTTGCATCCATCTATTACATTGGAGATCACTTACATCCACATAGCTCCATCACAAGGCACAAGGTTAGGACATCTACATCACACACAACATAGGGGGAGGATTCTATTCTATTCCATGCACACATTCTATTACATTTTCTACATTTAGCTATTGCTCGTTACTTCACAAAGTGTGGCTGGGATAAGAACACCTAGGGCACATTATGCACACACTCACCAGAAATACATTTGGGTTTAAAATGTAGTGCAATTCTTAGTTAGTAAGCCCATTAATTGTGGTAGATGAGGTTAGTCCAACCCATTCATTTGCATATCTTATTTTTTAGGGTTTTTATACTTCTCTTGGTCATTTTGTAGGTCTCTACATCATCTTGGATTATTGGCGACATCTGATACAAGGCATAATGAATCTGATGTGACACATAATGGAGGGTTTTAGACCACCTCCCAGCCCTGTGAAATTCAAATTCTAGATCTTTTACATAGACCAGGGCACCCATTTGTAAACTAGAGCGCCTGTAGGTGCCCCAGTACCCCTCTCCAGGATGCTCTAGTCCAAGCTAGATACTCCAGATCCATCCTTTTCAGAGCTTCATGCATAGTAGTTCCTGACTTCTAGATTGCTCTAGTCACCATTCTATGACACAGTCCCGTGAGTATATATCTATTCAAGTTGAGTTCTTTCCTCTTCTCTCTTGCACATTAGGGTTAGACATTTCCTTTTGCATGGTATTAGCTTTATGGATCATTTACATACTTCTTTATTGCATTTATTTACATTATTTACAACTGTTCATAGCTTAGATTAACTAGATATACCCACTTATACTTACATCTTTTAGTTAATCAATTTATGGCTGAACCCAATTATCCTTAAAAATCACGCTGGATACAGCCAATACTCTAATTTTTCAGCTCCTATCATGAAGATACCACTTTTCCTTTGAAATCACCTTGTAGAGATATTCCTTACCTGTAGGATCTTGTTGCAAAAATCTTCATCTAGACACAAAGTCATTCCTTGATGAAGATATTCCTCCATACTAACTAGAGCCTGATTATGTGTTGCTTTCGCTATTTAAAGTCCCCTAGGTAGAATGACCATTGCATATAAACCCATAAATAATTCTAACACATTCTTTATTTCAATGCTACAAAAGGATCTTCTACAATACCATGTTCCATAGATCTTATATGGTTTACAAACCAGTATGAGGAATTCAAAGTAAGGCTTGATTCTGTCATAGACCATACTTTGTAAATCTTCTAGATTATCATTTAAATCTACATCCACTACATGTATATAGTTGAACCTGCAGGATGCCATTTCCTAGCCTCTTTCATACTCCTTGCCATGTAATACTAAACAACGTGAAATTATTACTATGCTCTTTAGTTGTAAATTGATCACTTTACCACCTACTCATTGTTAGTCCTGAGACTTATTAAATAACAAATTATGGCAATGCATCCATAATTGAGCAGTTATCATGAGGAAGTGTCAATGAAATATAATGACAATAATATACTTTTAGGATGTAGGGGTTGGCAACCCAATTGACCCATCCTTTAAGGGTATGCCTCTCACAATTCCAACTAATACATCATGTTACAATCCTGTGGTAGCTCCTACAGTCCATCCTCTACATATAATTAGTGAACACCATATCACTGTAATTGAGAAAATTTCCCCTTGTGTATAGCCAAGCTGTCATCCTCAGAAACCAATTGTCAACAAATCACACATAGTCAACATACAGTTCAATTCTTTTTTCCAATTGTATAAGATGTCATACCTCCTCCTCATTTTGTATTCTAAAACTATTGCAAATGAGAGACAATGTTATTTCTTAATATTTTATTCTTATCTTCCACGTCCTTTTAAAGTTATCTTTATATGGATAGTTTTACCCAAGTCAAACTAAGTGTAAATTCGGTTTGAAGGATGATATTCACTCCTACCTTCATTGTAGATGGTATCTAACAAAGTCATTTAGATAGTATGTTCGTAAAAACCAAGGCTTCTCCATGTTGGTTAACCCCTTGTTATTGCCAAATTGATGTTCTATAGACCCTACAATATGTTTGATTATTACCTCAACATGCATCTTATTCTATTTGAATCTCTATTTTTGTTTTTGTTGGTTCTAAACTCACTACTATCTTGAAACATGCACGTATGTACCTAATCTAATTTTTCTGTAAGGCATACTTAATGCATTCCTTGATCCACTTAGTCACAATTGTTGATTGTAATTCTTTGCCTATCTACTTAGGAGTCATAGACATTTCTCCACATGTTGAATGCTTCTCATATTAGTCATTGTCACTTGCTGATCATCCTTTATAGCTTATGGCAGTTTAATGATATTATCTCTAATGGCCTACTCACCCCACTGATAATAAATGAGGAAAAAGCGTATGGCATTTACCAGTGTATGAGCACTATTATGTTTCAGTTCTAATTGGTGTAGTTGGATTCAGCAATTACTGCCAATCAAGCTTCTCATTCTACAAAAATATATATGGAGACTTTATTGACACATTACGTTTTTTTATCTTAAATTAGGTAAATAAAATATTGAACTCCATCTCATTGGTATATTTCATCTGGCAATTGATGGAAATGAGTGCATTGGTAACATTTTAGCCATTCAGGGGCATGAATGTTGGCTTGGTAGTAAATACTTTAGATTGCTACATGGCATGTTAAATACTATGTATTATATATTAAAATTTTGGTTCTGACGAATCATACATGTACAACATTATTTGTAGGGAGGTCTTGGTGGATCATACTTTAGTGTATTACATACTATGAATAGGTGCATGGAGGTGCTTCTGGTTGCACTAAACATGTGATCAAACACTTTAGGTCACTAATGGTCCATGTATTCAAGAGTGTCACCGAAGGGATTAGCCAATGAAATGGACCTTAAATCTTATCATGATTCATGTGGTGGGGGCGTACTATTCTGAACCTTTAATGCATCGCAAGAGGACCGTCCAGACCTAATGCCAGCTATAGACTTCACATAGGCTAAATGGAGCTCCAGCCTATCCAATCAAAGGATGGTACAAGAGAGGCTTATGTGACAATGTACTCCCTCTTGATATCTTAGTAGTGATATGTAACTTAACGATAAATTCATAACTCAATCCATAGAGGTTAATCAAGTAGTTTTACGACATATTCTTAGGAAGATCCAAAAAGTAATGGCCCTAATCATAGAGTAGTAAAGAAGATTCAATATTTTTGTGAGAACTCAATAGACAGCCTTGGGACATGTGAATATATGTTTTGAATAGTGCTGTGGACCAAATACCAATGATATTACAAGAATCTTTTCTTTAGTCTCATCTCAGGTCAAGTTAAACAATTATCAAAATCTCATTAAAATAGTTACATTTCTAATTTATAGCTCAAACAAAATACACTTTAGTTTGATGAGATATCCAAACTCTTGTTTATGGTTTATTCTTGTACATGAGTAGATCACCAAATGAAAATCATTATACTACATTGAAAGGCACCCAGGGATGGAATGCTAGTTCTATCATTCCAAGTACCATGAGTTCAATTATGGCCTAAAGTATATTCTATGAACTTAGGGGAACCTTACAAAAGCTAGGTAGGTTTTGAGGCAAGACCACTGTTAGGACACTATGAATTAAGAGATTTAAGAAATGTTAATTGTTTGATCATCCCCAAATGGGTGTTCATGTATTTGGTTAATTTATAAGACTTAGTAGATATAGAGTGATCTACTTTATCATTGCAACATGGTATGCTCAACATTTCAGGTCAATTATGTTCAAGTATAGTGGTCAACTGGGGGAATCCACAAGGATTTGTCTAGTCAAAGTCATGTGAGACTAGTTTCATGTTGAAAATTAACACTATGGGAGAAATGCTTGAGAGTAGTTCCCCAAGTTTCCATAAGCAATATTGGTTGATTTCATCTGACCAATCCTAACGACTATGCCATGTCAATTAAACCCCAAGTTTTTTTGCTAATACGATTTACATTAGCTCTTCCAATGAATACAAAACTTATAATGGCAAGTTTGTTCAGAGAGTCTTAAATTGATGATACTTCTTGTATGAAGGATTTAGCCCTATGATTGGTGTGCAACTTTTTCTTCTTTTATGACAACTTGTGTGTATTACGGCATATGACATGATGACCTCATTTTCAAGAGAATTCTTTGTGTAGGCCTTACTTATATGGTCATGCATGTTTAGCATTCTAGAGCATGTCAAGTAGGTCTAAGAAGACTAGTCATGACAATAAACCATGTACACATTATGGACATTGAAATGCTATGCATGATCTAGTGACTAATCCCCACCCTTGCCCTTTACCTACCCCATTAAGATTTTTTAACACAATTTAAAGGCTTTCTACCAATGACAATTTTCCACGGGGATTCCCACCTACATGTTATAAAGTGCTTCAACAACATTGAAGAAAGACTGGTCCTCTTTTTGGGCCGACATGAAACCCAGTCACTGATGTCACATGTGCCCCTATGAATAAGGGGGAGCATCATTTTGGGTTTTGCATAATAAGATGAAGTCACCATAGACCTGGTTATTTTATAAGCTTCCTTTATAACCCTTGCAAATGTGGATATATACATTCATGAAATAGTTAAGATAAGTCCTAGTGAACTTTGATATAATGGATTTTGATAGAACTTTAGTTGCCCTTAACATTTAGGGGTGCATGTAAACAATTAGGACAATAGAATTCCTAATAATATGTTTCTTCTTGAATAAAATGGACATGGTAAGTGCAAATCAGAAGGTGATATAGAGATCACAAACAAGGCCTATAGAGCTAAATATGATGAGTAGGTGGTTTAAAGGCTCCAAATATTTAGGATGATACCAAGCAATTTCTTGATAGTTTTTACTGGCTTCTCCATTTTAATGACCTTCGACTGATGAATAAGTTCTCAAAGTTTAAACCCGATAGTATAGGACTCTATCCTTCTGAACTATTTTTCTCTCGTCATTCACATCGGTGCCCATGCATACCATCTTACACTAATTTCATTTCATCCATAAAACTCTACATTCATTGTATTTTGACATGTTCATGTTCATACATGTCTTTATCAAAGTAGCATGTTGGGATTAACTTACATAATGGGGGACACGATTGACTACGTCTGAGTTGGAAATAACTAGGAAATATTCGTTGTAGCATCTAAGCTGCTAATGAGAATACTTTAAAGTGGAATGGAAAGTTTTCGAATATCCTGGAAAAATTCACATTTAGCAACTACAACAATGTAGATGATCATGTTGTGTGCACTTGTTGACTATGAAAGAACAACACTTGTTGCATACTTGACGGCCATGTTTAATTACAAGACAACAATAGCTGCATTGAAACGTTTATAGTATAGGTGTTGATGTCTATATTAGATGTATTTAAGCTTTCACATTTTCCAGATATTAGTTTCCATGAAATACTTCCATATTTTTGTCATGCCACACTTTAACCATTCTAAAACCTTCATACAATGTTTCGATACTACACATTTTCATTAACATCGGGTAAATAAAATGTTTAAACATTAGCCCATAAAGTGACCAAATTTAATTTCTTGCTCATCTTCTACCTAAGGTCTTTAGAAAAATGTAGTCACAAACTCACGCACTTTAGGGTACATTATCTAGTCCTTAGTCACATACGACTATTTAGCATGATTCCTGACTAAGAGAAAGTATTGATCAACCCGTGCATCTTTTGGCCACCTATCTTTTATTTTATGCTTTGTCATTCCCTAAGTCTTACACTTGTACTTGCTCATTTTGTCATATTACACCTTATCAACATTTGTCTATTCTATCCTAACACTAGGGCACCCATAGCTAGGACTGGGGTGCGCCATGGGTGCCCCCGTCCCCACTAAGCGCACCCTTGTCCTCTTTGTACACTTGGTCACACCATTTATGGGGTCCTTTCTATCCGTTTGAGCTATCTTTATCTTTTTGCGTGTAGTCAACCTTTTCGTGGTTGATTATGAAATTCAGAGCAAGGGAATCATATAAATATAAAATTATGTGATCATAATAAGGGGACCTAAGCACTAAGCATTCACTACTGTCATCCACCTAAGGTTGCATCCATCAAAGGCATCTATAGCTCCATTTACATCTATATAGCTCCATCACGAGGGGCACAAGGATTGGTTCATTTGCATCACACTTCATAGGAGGGGAGATCTTTATTCTATTCCATTCACACATTATATTACATTTTATACATCTATTTACTTGCTCGCTACTTCACAAAGTGCGACTGAAATAAGAGCAACCAAGGGCACATTAACCCACACATACATACACTAGAACTACATTTGGGTATGAAGATGTAGTGTAGATGATCAATGAGTAAGTCCATCTGTTTTGGCAGCTGGGGTCAGTCTAACCCCTTCATTTGCATCTTTCATTTTTTAGGGGTTTTATACTTCTCTTGATTTTTACAGGTCTTTACATCATCTTGGATTATTTGCAAAATATGGTACGGAGTGGTGAATCTGATGCAACAGATAGTGAGGGTTTTGAACCACCTCCCAGCCCTATGAGATTCAATTTCAGAGATTTTACGTAGAACAGGGTGCCCATTTTGCAAACCAGAGCACCCGCAGGGACTCCATTCCCTCTCCAGGCACTCCAATCCAACCAAATACTTTGGATACATTATTTTCAGAGATTTTTCATGGTCGTTCCTACTTCCAAATTCTCTAGTCAGCTCTATGACATAGTTCTGTGAGTGCCTTCTATTCAACTGATTTATTTCCCCTTCCCTCTTGCACATTAGGGTTAGCATTTTCTTTTGCATATTTTTTTGGTCACTTACATGCTTCTTTGCTACATTTATTTACATTATTACAACTATTCGTATCTTAGATTAACTATCCCCACATACTACATATTAATAAATTTTAGTTAATCACGTTCTCTATTTTCCCAAATCCCCTGGTTTGAGGAAAATATAAAAAGTTGAGATACATTTGAGAAAATTGGGAAAATGGGAAAATATCGAAAAAGATCTCGGTGAGCTCATGAGCGAGTTGGGGAGCATCTCGCCAAGTTAGGTTAGAAAGTGAGCTAGTTTGGGTTGGGACGAGTTAACTTGGAAAGTCACCAAAGTCTCTTAAACTACAGAGGAATGAGGGTGAGTCACTAAAATTGATTGTCGAGATTAGCATTTGCATGATCGTGGGGTGCAGACAGAGATCACACCAAATAAGTTGGAAAACCATGAAGTTATATGAGGTTCTTGTGGGATTTTTGATCCTGTAAGGTCTGAGTGGAACACCAGTTCCACATGGTCTTGAGTTCCCTGTGGACCTAATATTTATGCACAACATGGTAGGGAGATTAGTTGTAGGCATGTTGGAGTTAGGAGCCCCACATGGAAAAATTACTATAGCGGGGTGAGTTCCTCATAAAGAGGTCAAATCCGCAACACAAAGAGTTCAACAGGGTGATTCATTTGAGTCTCAAGGATTTGTGTGGAAAAAATGTGGAGTTTAGACATGCAAGGCCCATAGGGAACAGATTCCCATAGGGCATGATTTCCTCACTGACTCGATAGGTCCATAGTATACAGGAGGTGTTAGCACCGAGTTACTGGGGAGGGGGCTCGCTAGGTAAGTGAGGGGGCATCATATCAAGATCAGAGGGAGAAAAAGGGATATACATCTCGACATGAAGTAGCTCGTTGAGCTACACTATGAGCTGGCTGCTAGACTAAAGTAATGTAGAGCCTAAGAGTTGGGAAAATGGCCCAAATGAGCTCCCTGATCCCGATGGGGCATAAATTACATTTAAAGGTATTTTGATCATTTTATAATTTCTTACAAGCTCTAAATGATTATATTTAATGGAAAGGGTGTTAATAGTAATCAACAGAGTGGGATAGGTAAATACCATGATTGTAGAAAAATTCCATCAATTCACCTTCCTTCAAGAAATTACACACCATTTCTGAGTTGCAATGCTTGGTTGGAATTTCTTACACCCACATTGTGAAGTAATTAGTAGTGGCAAGGACATACATATGACTTGCGCTGGATTACGTGTTCAATACACTGATGAAATCCAAACCCCATTGTTGGAAGGGTTCTTCAATAATCACACGCCTGAGAGGAAAAGAAACAAGTCTTGGTCTTCCCACAAATTGTTGACAGAGATCACATTTTCCAACCCATTTATATGCATCTTAGAAGAGGGTAGGCCAATAATAGCCACCTCTCAGAATTTTGTGAGTTTTAACCATTGCATAAAGAAATGACCCCCACATGTTTGATCATGATATGCTTTGAAAATTTTTATGTTGTTCTTCTTCAATGCACCTTAGGAATGTACCATCCAATCCCTTCTTATATAGTACATTCTCCCAAATGACATATCTCTTTTATTTTAGGCAGAGAGTACATCTTTTTTTATACTCTAGTCCTAGAGGGAAATCCCAATAGGTTAGGAAATATCCTATGTCTACATACCAGGGTTGGTGGTGCTTACAAAGAGCATGAGAGGAAGGTATTTAATCAAGCATGCATAAAATTGGAACAATATTCCCATTCTTCTCTAAGTAAATGAGTTCACACAAGCCATTTCCTGTACCAATTTGGAAGGTTTGATGTCAAGGTCATATTCTTGCAATTTTGACACCAATTTCCTCTCCTTGCACTGGGGATCTTGCTGCATCAAAATGGACTTAACTTACAAGACTAGGGACCATGACAACAACATGAGAGTTCAAAAGATAAAACCTGAAATTCTTCAAGGCTCTAACCACTGCATAGGTATTTTTTTCATGTTGTAAGTAGTTAATTCATGTGCTTTCAGAGGAGCACTCATGAATGCAATGGGTGATTGAATTTTATCTTCATTTCCTTGAACAAGGAATGCCAAAATAGTATTCTCTGAAGCATAACCATAGAAAATGAACTCTTTATTGAAATTAGGGTGCACTAAAGTAGGTTCTTTTGCAATAACACTTTGATATAGACTCAAAGGATTCCTTTCCTTTTTTACTCCACTTGAAATATTCCTTGGGTTTCATCATGTTGATGATGTCCTTTGTAAGCTCAACAAAGTCTAGGACAAACCTTCTCAAGAAATTTACTTTGCCAAAGAAAGAGTGCACACCTGGTTTACTGGTGGGTAGAGACAGTCTCTGAATAGATTCCACTCTTTCCAAATCAATATTTGTGCCTTCCTTTCTCACAATGTGACCAAGGATTTTTCCTTCAGTTACCCCAAATATTGAATTTTTTGGATTGAGGGAAATGTGATGCCTTCTACAGTGGATCAAGACTTGTTCAAGTTATTGCAAGTGCTCTTCTCTCTTCTTCGAGTATACTGTGAGGTCATCTAGATACACCACTATGCATTTCCCTTCAAATCCTTGAAATCCAAATCCATAGCTCTCTGAAATGTGGCACCTATATTGATCAAGCCGAAGGGCATATGATGATATGCAAAATTGCCCCATGGAGTGGTGAAAGCAGTCTTGAATTGGTCTTCTTTGGAAACTTCAATTTGGTTATATCTAGAAGAATCCATCAAGCATGGACATCATTTCTGAACCATTCACTACTTGTAAGATATGATCCATGACCAAAAGGGTAGTTATCCTTTAGGGAAGCTTGATTTAAGTTCTATAAATCCACATAGATGTGGATTTCACCATTCTTCTTCAAGATTGGTACAATATTAGCTATCCATGTTGAATGATGGATAGGAAAAATGATATGGGCATTGAGTAAATTCTCAACTTCTACTTTGATGGTCCCAATAATCTTTGGATTGTACTACCTTTGATTTTTTTGGAAGGATTTTGCATCTAGTTTTAAGGGGATGGAGTGTTGCATTGATTGAGGTTGAAAGGATTTTAAATCATCATATGAATATGCAAGTACATCTGAATATTTTTTCAACAAAGATGAGAAGTTTCTTCCATTCCTCAGGTGAACAACATTTTCCTATGTTCACCATCCTCAATTGTTCACTTGTTCCGATGTTTATCTTGTCATATTTTGATGAAGATCTTGGTTGATCCTTGGCCTTACCATGGATGAACCTATCATGTTTTTCAAATAATTCCTCCAGTGACACTATCCCCTTCAAAATCATGTTACCTTTCAATTAAATTACTCCATCTTCATTTGTTTGATCAATTGAATTGTTGTTACTATTATTTATGGTAAACTCCCATGGGAGTGAGTCACTTCCTTCAAAGTACATAGACCTTGAAATATACAGTCTTCTACAAGAAGGAAAAATTTGATTATCATCATTAAAAAATTTCAGTTTTCTAAATTGTCTAGCACACTTGGGCGGAAGATCATTTCCACTGAAAAATTTTCTCCTTTGAAATCATGGATGTGGGATCATCAAAGAGGTAGACATTTCCAAAGAATCATCCCCAGAATTTTGATATCTAGGAACTACTTAATATCAAATGCATCAAAGGATTTAAGACAATTCCAAACTCTATTCATGTAGTGGTAGAGATGAGATTTCTTGACTTGAAATATATCTCTTACTTGTTTCACAATTAACTCAACATCTCCTTGTATGATGAGATTCTTGATCCCCATTTCTTCACAACTCACAATCCAAGAAACAAGGCTTCATATTAGTAGTGTTGTTGGTGTTGAAAACTACAACTTGTATGCAAAGGGAAAAAATCTCCCTGTGGGGATGAAAAATGATACCTGCACCTAAGCTAGTTGAGGAACAACTTCCATCAAATTCCATGCTCCAAATTTCATCAAAATATTTGTTAGCCTTTCCTCAAGAATGGGTATCTCTTCACCTCATTTAGAACTCATGAAATAGTTCCCATCACCTCTTTCCTCAAATGGAACTCTTTCCAATTATTTCGAATGAATTTTTTCCCAATTCTCTACTTTGGAAGAGGACATTTACTCTAGGATCATCTAACTTCTAAACTGTGTATTTCATCTTTGGTTCAGGAAATATATTCTTCATTTCATTCTTGACTGGTATTGAAGTAGAAGACCAATCCATTTGAATCTCACCTCCCATTTCCTGGTAAAAGCTTCTACTAAGGAGCATCCCATAGGTAGCTGGCATATCTGCCACTAGGATTGTTTTTTACCCACTTTTCTCTAGATAGCCACAAAAGCCAACATTGCATCTTTGATTCTTCAAACATTTGGAAACTCCTTATCCTCCATTGAGTAAAAATGACTGAATGTTTGAGACAGACTCAAACTAAGAACTTGAGAAACCTTGGTGGGCATGACATTTTTAGAGGCACTGGAATCAATAATAATTGTTCAGTCGGTACCCATTGATCAGCAGGGAAACATAGAAAGGTTCAATTTTTCTGATGGATGAAGGGGTAGAAGCTAGAATATTTTGATTTGGGATTGTCTAGGTGTGGGAAGTAAGCCTTTGGAAGTGGATGACACTTTGGATTTGGAACTTCCACCTTTGATAAACTTGACTAGCTTATCAAACTGCTTGGGGTGAGTTTGCAAGTATTTAGATTCGAAGATCTGAACTTTGGCCTTTTTCACATGGTCAATAATATCAAAGTTTGAGGAAGAGTTTTCTAGAGCATGGGAAACATTAGCTTGATTTGATCTACAAGGATTATTTGCATATTTTTCATTACTCTTTTGACTTGTAGAAGTAGAAGCATCATTCTTGGAAGGAGTAGAAGTACTTGACTTACCTTTCTTAGAAGATGTCTTGTGATGAGGCATGGCTTCAAATTCTTTTTGGCTGATTCCAAATATGGAGGAAGTGGGGATCCTCTCTTAGTTATTATTTTTTAGTAGTAGAGTCATCCAGTTGAGGATCTTCTCTCTCCCTTTCTTTATGCTTGGATGATTTCTCCTTTCTCAAGGGTTTTTGATTGAGTAAAAGCAACACATGAATGATTGTTCATATCAGCTACAAAATCTTCATACTCATCTTCAAAAGAGGATGCATACTCAAAGAAACAAACCTTTGTGTATCCAATTTATTTGATCACAAACTTACCTTCTTATTCATCACTTTTGAATCTACATCTTCTTCATTTTCATCATCTGATCGAGTTCCACAAGTTGTGTTCACATGGGTGGAGCCTCAAGAGCAAGTCTATAAGGTGCCACAGCAATTATTTGTTTTTTTGAGGAATTTCTTCCTCAGAATATATTCATACAAGGTATTTTGGGTAAGTTGTTTCTTAAGAGCAAGCACATCATTGACAAGTGTTTGTACTAAAGATTTTGTAGCTCTAGAACTTGAGCTTTGAGCTTTCTCTTTTCCTTGTCCTTTCTTGATTTTTCCAAGACATCAATAGATCATCTTCCACATAACAACAAGCCCTTGTGCCTCATCTAAAGTAGTAGGTTGACTTCTTCTCAACATGAAACTAAACCTTTGGTAATTGAGCATTGGTGAAGAATCTTAACTTATTATCCTTCATGTAGGCCTGGAAACCTCTGGGATTTTGTAGAGCACCTTTTTTGAACTTAGATACAAATTCTCTCATAGGTTCATGGGGCTTATTTTTTCAGTTGAGACCATTGTGCAAGGAGGGCATGAGCATCTTCAGTAGGCTTGAACCCAACCTCAAATTTAGATTTCATGTTTTCCTAATTTCTAATTGATCTTCATAGAAATTGGTAGAACCAATCAACAATGGCTTCTTGTAATGATTCCAAAAATATATGAACTAAAAAATCTTCATGTTTGACTCCCAACACACCACAAACTGTGATGAATGCAACAATATGATCATTCAGATGTTGTTTCCCTTCTCCTTTGAACTTAGGAAAGTTCTTCCTAGATCCCTTTGGCAATTCATGTAGTGGAGGAGCCAAGGCCAATGGGCCTGTATTATGTCCCCATGGTATGGGTACATGCATTCTCTCTTCTTCTTCCTTGGTTTTTGCTTCTTCTTCTTCTTCTACAAGAATGAGGTTCAGTGGTTCAACTACTAGTTCTTCAATGATACCTTCAAGAGGTAAGTTAGGATCAAATTTAATAAAGTACTCTTGACCGGTTTTCCTTTCTATCTAAATAATGGGAATCCTAAAATAGCTTGTTGTTGAGCTTCAAATGTTGGGTCAAGGATGCCACTAGCTCGATTATCCCTTATGTATCTTCTTTCCTCTAGTTTGTAGGATTTGTGTGTAGCTCAAAACATATTTATTTATGCTCTTCTTTTCTGATTTGGAACTTGTCTAGCACGTTGCAAATATTGGGAACATGTTATTCTTCTAAATCCAAAACTCTTGAAGTAGTATGGTAGTGATTGAAATTTACTCTATTGTTTCCAGATATGCAATTCCTCAAATATGTCTGTAATATCTTCTTGAGTGTCTTGGAAGAAAATAAGATTAGGATGCAAAATTGGAGCACTTCTGGGAATAGTCATTAGGGTAAAAATGTAGGGTAGGCATTAAGGCTTATCAAGTTTTTCAATTCTAATTTTATTTTTTTTTTTTAGATATATGATTTTTAGGATTTTTGTGGTTTTAGAAGTGGTGTAGAAACAAAAAATATTCCCCACGGTGGGTGCCAAAAAATATTGGGAGAAATAATTTTTCACAAGGAAAAATTAGTGATTTTTCACCAACGCTCTGGGACTAAGTCCCTCCTCTTGGTAATGGGGAGGCTCCCATTTATTGAATGCAGAAAAAAAATCAGTGGGTGGTCATGAAGCTCAGGGATCACACAAGAATACTCCACTAGACCTATGGAAAATTTGCTTGCACTTAGTGCAAGGGAGGAATTTTCTTAGTTGAAAGGAGGTAGAGGGGAGTAAGAATATGGTGAAGGAGGGTTAATTTTTTTGTGAATAGGCACTTACAGTAATTTTCACAACATTAACCAGATAACAATCTACACTCAATTAGAAGAATTCAACTTGTGAACAAGATAAGACTAACAAACCATAGACACAAAATTCTATTGATTCATTTTTATCAAAGGTTTAGTTTCAACACCTTTCTTGGTTTTACAAGATCATCATGTTTACAAAGTTGAGCATGTAAAGAAATAGAGGAAACATAGACAAAGAGGAAAATGGAAGAAGTTCAGTAATCTCTTGATTGTATTTAGAAGTGTAAATCTATATACTAGAAACTCACAATTGACAAGCCCTTTAGAATGGAGAGGCCATTCCAATTTATAGTTATTTGTGAATAAAGTCTTTTCATCTCCCCCCACATGAATTTTCACTTCCCTCATCACTTGTGACCTTTCATATTCCTAGGAAACAAAAGTGAGTTAATTTTTATCATTAATTGAAAAGAACTCATTACAATGTTAAACTATAGGTCACTTAAGTGAATAAGAAAAAATAGTGAAAAGTACCTCCTTAATCAAAAAGAATTAGAACATGGAGAGAGAAAAAGGAGGAAGGAAGAAGAGAATAGATGATCACTTTAATGAAGATGAAGCCTCTACTGATGAAGAACTGACTACTAGTGAACCTTTTGGAATGCTCCTAGAAATATTTCTTCACCCTTGAATTCCTTACTGAAATGGGCCATGCTGTAGGTGCCACTTTTTCTCTACCTAAGGAATATGGATGAAACTCAAAGCATTGATCTAGGTTTCAAGAATACTTTTGATGGTCTTACATTGATTGAACCAAACTGATGATCCTTCACAATACTAGAAATTGAACTTATGATCTCTATGAGAGATTCTCAGGTATCTTTGTTAAACGAGAAGGGATATCCCACCTATTTTTTTGACTAACTCTTGGAATGATTTTAGGATCTCTTCAATTGATGAATTTTCATTGATTGGAGGTGACCCAAGATTCCACACATTGTTTCTGATACCTTGTAAAATCTATGATACTTAGTCTTCACAAGAATCAAGTTCAGTGATAAAATCATTCAACATGTCATACTAAGCACTCATCATGTGAGACCAAATAGGATACAAGTTATTAGTCATGGAAGTGAACAAATTTTTACTCACCAAGGAATGGGAATCTAGATTACTCATTTTAGACACTAATGGAAACACATTGTCCCAATGGTCTTTCTCCTTCTCAATCTCCTCCTTGGTCATATTCACTTTAGAATCCATGGAGAGAGAAAATTTAAACAATGAGAGAATCTCTGGCAACAGTGTCTTTCCTTTCTCAAGAATCTTTTCAACCCATCTATCATTATCACTTCCCTACATTGTGTGACCTTCAGATTTCTTGATTTTTTCAGGGTCAAAACTATTGATAGGAGTGATGGCCTCTGTAGGAGGAGGTGGTATTACATTAGGATCCAAATAATGATTGCACATAAGTAGTGAGAGTTATCACATGTTCCTCTAACTACTCAGTTGTTTTCTTATATTCCTCATTTAGAGAAAGCATGCAGGAAACAAATTCCTTGAATATGTGTGCATCACCTCATGCATGTGGCTTGACCCAAAGAAATCCTTGTTATTTCATAATCATCCCTAGGTCATCTCTTCCATAGGTTTCACAACCATTTGGTCGGGAAACTCTACATATTGATTCACCAGAAGCTCCACTGAAGAAATGAGAAGTTACATGTGCCTTCTTACTTCTTCGGTTTTCATGATTTTTGAGATAGCTTCAAAATTAGGTGTCATGCATGTTACATTGTCCTTGAATCACTCCAAGAAACTCTTAAATCCAAGGGAAAGTATCTGTTAGAGTGGGATCAATATCAGGCATGGGTGCACTTTCAGGTGCATGATAGGGAATCACATCTTACACATGGTGAGATGACTCAATTCCAAAGAAGATACACTTGGGAACAAATGAAAATTGGGACTGTGAAGGATCAATTTCACCTTGTTTCAAGAGTTTCAATGGGTCTCCTCAGTGATTTTGGAATTCTTACAGAGCCTCTTGGGGTGAGAATATTCAATGTTTCATCTTCTCCACATCTTTCTCTTTGAGGGTTCTTTATGAATGAGTGGAATCATGGTCTTCTCAGATGTCTTTAGAGAGGAAATGTGAGATACATGTCTGGATAGAGTCAAGAGGCCACCAGAGTCGATGAAAGCAATCATTTTTCTCTTGAACCATTCTCTTGATCTCTAAATTATTGTACAATTCCATTTCCTTGACATCACCTAATTCTCTTATGTTCCATAGACCAGAGGAAGGGGTGAAGATTTCACTTCTTGATACTCAGGATCAAACAAGTTTGATCCATCATCTTTATTCCCTCAATGAACTAATCAAAATTTATATCCCTCATTTGATCAATTGTCATCCACATATGGTCACTCTTTTTTACATAAACTTCATCAAGGAAATTAGCCAAATAGTCCTCAATTTGAGGTGTGTGGTGTAATCTAGGAAAGGTGAAAGTTTCAAGATTTTTCTTGATATCAAATTCATGCCTAGATGTGTAAGAGTAGATATCGAGGGAAGTGAAATATGATTTAATGCTCGATGCATCTGGGACACTCTTACATGAATATATTCCCAAAGAGATGGGAAAATATACACCCTTCTTTTTGTTGTTTCTACACCGAACATGAACATGAGCTAGTTGTCTACATAATTTAAACATTATGATTTTTTCACTAGGGTACCTTGGTAGTTGATGAGGGGAAAGATCAAAGCCTAAAATCCATGATGTAGGTGAAGGTGGAGAACTGAATGAAATGGATCCCATATTTCTAGATCATTGTAGATTCTTGAGAAGAGATCCTTAGATCTTGATTGCCTTTGAGGACTCTGATGATGAACATGGTGATTGCATCATTCATCTTGGAAAAATGATGGTTATTTTTTTATGTGTGATGCATGGGATACTTCTCATATGGCAGGTGATTTTTGAGATACATTGATAGAAGTAGTCAGGCCCCTGAAAGGTCTTGTGAAGGTAAGATCATATAATAAGTAAGAAATCATGGTGAAATTCTTGGTGGAAGGTAATTGAAGCAATTGTTGATGGATATTATCACTGATAATATATCCCCCAATCCACCACTTGGTTACCTTTAGTGGAAACAAGGATAAATGAGCCATCCAATCTTGGAATTAGTTTTGTTTCCTCACTCATCACCCTTCTTAGTAGGATAATGGACATATGAATAACCTTCATGGAATTCACTCTTAGACAAGTTCTTGAGGAACATGAGAAGGTTTTCTTCCTTTCCTAAGCCATAAACCGAGTCCAAAGGCCTTTGAAAAATATGAATCAAGTCTTCACCCACTCCTATGATGAAAAATTCCTTGGTGATGATGAACATGTTACTAACAGTGGGAATCCATAGACATTAAGAGATATACTCTTTGGAGTGAGGATTACAAGGATTGAATTATTCATCTACCCAAATTATCCTTCGAATCATCATCATAGTGTTGTGCATAGGCCGAGACCAATTCATTTCTCATGGATAGATAGTGGGTGACCTCTTATTAAGAATATCCCACTCTATAATATCTTCTCTTCCACTAGTCCAAAAGGTTTTACCAAGAATCCTATTTTTCAAGTCTTCAAGATCCATATGAGTGACATCACTATCTCTCACACAAGGATACTCGGTAGTTAGGGTTTAAATGGGTTACAGACCTAAGTATTAGAAATTTAAAGTTTCAAAAATAAAGGAGATAAGTAGAATAACATTCACCAAAAAAATTATGAACTCAAATCCGATATTGTCTATTTTTAGTAGGTCATATCTAGGACTGTTATTTTTAGTAAGCTTCCACTATTTTCTCATTCTAAGGTTTCTTGTTCATTCGGAGTATCACATATGTTGAGGATTTACTATTTTTATAAACTTACTTTATTTAAATACTCATTATTGCGAATACTACTATTTTTAGTAATTTTTCCAAAATTCTCCCTTTCGATGTTTCTTACTTATTGAGGATATTACAAGTGTTAGGGATTTATTAATTTTATAAAATTACTATTTTTCATTACCCACTACTTTTAATACTACTATTTTTATAAATTTCAATCACAGGTATTGGGTTGCAATGAAACCACTGTTAATTTTTTCTATTTTTCACTAGTACCTTTTACTCTGTATTTCATGGTTTTCTTTCTGCTTGATCTCCATAAAATTCAAAAAGTAGGTTTACGGTTTGGATTTTTTTTTTTGCTGTAAAAAAATCCAAGGAATCAATGCATTTTATTTGATAGTCTTCCCAAAGGTGGTTTAGAGAGGAAATCATTGGAAAAATTTCATGGAAAATGGGTGTCTAGATGAGAAGCTGTGATCGAATCTCTATTTTTATTACTATGGATTTCTAGAAAAAAAAATGATAGTGTGTATAGACAAGAATGAGGTTTTAGAGGATGTTGTGGTATAAAATTTCATGAAAAATGGTTAAGTGTTCAGTAAATGGATAATTAATGAAGTTTTGCTACGATTCTTAACTCAACTACTAATTATACAACTTAAATAGGGTTTGAGTGGAGTGAATGTGAGGTTTTTTATGGTGCAAAGGGGACAGAGAGGACACCAGGGACACAAAAGTGTGACTTGCACCAAATGGTGACAAGTGGTATCTTGTGGTTTGTGGTGGATGAGATGTGGTGCTAGGAACTGAAACCAGTGGAGCAGAATATGGTTACATATGGGCCCATGAGATACATGCATGATTTGGTTACACTTTTGTGGCCCCGTTATCCCTTGAAATATAGAGGGGATAATGGGTACACTAGGGACATCAAATTATTACCTATTAGAAAGAGGGAGGTCACACTTTGGTGTCACCCTTATCCCCCTTGCACTATGGGGATAGAGGGGACACCTGTGTGTCCAAAGTGTGACTTGGGAAGGAGAGTGAGGTTTCTCTTTGGTGTCCCTCTTATCCCCATTTTACCCTAGGAATAGAGGGGACACATGGGTGTCCAAAGTGTGACTTTTCCATTCTAGGAAAGTAGATTTTACTCAAGAATTCCAAATGTGGATAAGGGACTTGATGATTTCTCTACAGGAGCTTAGGAAAATTATTTAAGGTAAGATATTATATGATTTAGACTCTAAATCACACTTTAATAGTAATATAACAATTCCCAAAATATAGTTATTCCTTCAACTCAAAATTTAGCTCCTATTTCATTTTAAACTAAGAGGGATAGCTCTGAGTTTTGAAATACCTGATGAAGTCCTTAAGCCTTGGAGAAAATTTGATGTTTCCACCTTATAGAGGATTCCAATATATTTTTTTTTCCAATTTTGTTATTCCTAAATCTTTACGAAACTCCTAGAATCATCTGGAGAAGGATGATTTCACCAATATGACATTCATTCCCTGCACCTAGAAAGTATTACATAAGGTGTTCCTGAATGGTATTTTCTTTCCTAAATAACTTCAAACATCTTCAATACTCTCTAACCTCACCCTCAGATACTTTAAATTTTCCTTGAACATTCCCGGAGGCTATTTATTGGCTTCAGAATGGCCAAAAATGTTCCTCTTAGGCCTTCAAAGAAAGATGTCTTTCATCAAAATCCACTGAATTCATAAATCATCTTATAAAATATTCCCTACACACTAACAAAAAATTAATGATGTTGTTAAAAGTTTCATGTGATCTTGGGTGGGGATTGAACTTAATGTAGGTCAGCTAAAGGAAGGATGCATAGTGATTGGGAATCCTAATTTTCAATTAGGGGCTTAATTATTGTGCATAAATTTTTTTTAATTTTCCATGATAGATATTTTACATGACAACAAATCCATAGACCTAATGGGAAGTTTCAAACATATATACATTTTTTCCGTAGTATTTTTTTAGAGTTATTTTCAAAGTGTAGAAAGCGTTGGGTTCCTTTTTTGATATATTTTACAAGAAGAGTGCTAGGTGCTAAATGAGGTGAGTTTCAATTGTTTATATATGATTTCGAGGGTGATTTGAGTTGAAAATTCCAACTAAGATAAATTAAGTAACCTAAAGAATAATGTGCAACATGGATTTTGGGACCAAATTGAACAAGGTCAAGACATTACACTAGGGTCAGGACTATACAAATGTTCCTTCCCTTACCCTATGTTTTTTACCTAAGAGTGGAAATCTACAAAGTGAAGTTTGGAAGATATCAAGTGGAATTTCTTAGTATGTTTCATGCATTCAATTGTTATAAACTATCAACAACTGCATTATAACAGAAACCAAGCTAGACAAGAGACATAGGAATGTACCAGATGAGAATGTGTAATCTGCACTTATTTGAGAAAGAGAGAAATTTCAAGAGCAACAGTTTCAAAGGTATAATTACCAAATTTGAGTGTTTACACATGATCAAATTCTTCATGTTTTATTTATCTCTTTGTTACTATCATTTGGTGTGTTTTCTATACATTACATCTCAATAGCCTGTTATCATGCCCCACGAATCTTACATTGTGACCATTACACACTCATGTGAATGAAATTTTGGGTCACTTTGTCCCCACTATACTCCTCACCTAGCCCATGATTTATCATGATACCCACCCTCTTTCATATATATATATATATGTATGTATGTATGTATGTATGTATGTATGTATATGCATCATGATCATCATTTGCTAAAGTGTCATCCTAGGGAAATTCATCCCTTTAGTACATAAAACCTAGCCAACGATTGATTATCATATATATATATATATATATATATATATATATTCTCATTTTGCATGTGTGCTTGTATGGCTCCATTTTTTGTTGACATATTGCATCCTTGTGAGTTTTAAATTTTCATCTACATGTTATTTCAACATATTTCATCTAGGGGTACTAGATCCTTTTGGGTGGGTATTTTTAGCTCAATATCAAAATGGTTTACAACACCCATATATATTGAGGAGGTTCATATGTGGGTGTAACCATTTTGGATTGAGCTAATATAATAATAGATATATATATATATATCTATATATATATAATCAGTTTGCAGTGTGTGCTTGTATGGCTCCATTTTTGGTTGACATAGTGCATCTTGTGAGTTTTAAATTACACTATCATTATGAATTTTCAATCTACATGTTATTTCAAACATATTTCATCTTAGGGTAATTTTTTTTCATTTTCCATGATAGATATTAGTCTGACAACAAATCCATAGACCTAATGGGAAGTTTCAAACATATATACATTTTTTCCGTAGTATTTTTTTAGAGTTATTTTCAAAGTGTAGAAAGCGTTGGGTTCCTTTTTTGATATATTTTACAAGAAGAGTGCTAGGTGCTAAATGAGGTGAGTTTCAATTGTTTATATATGATTTCGAGGGTGATTTGAGTTGAAAATTCCAACTAAGATAAATTAAGTAACCTAAAGAATAATGTGCAACATGGATTTTGGGACCAAATTGAACAAGGTCAAGACATTACACTAGGGTCAGGACTATACAAATGTTCCTTCCCTTACCCTATGTTTTTTACCTAAGAGTGGAAATCTACAAAGTGAAGTTTGGAAGATATCAAGTGGAATTTCTTAGTATGTTTCATGCATTCAATTGTTATAAACTATCAACAACTGCATTATAACAGAAACCAAGCTAGACAAGAGACATAGGAATGTACCAGATGAGAATGTGTAATCTGCACTTATTTGAGAAAGAGAGAAATTTCAAGAGCAACAGTTTCAAAGGTATAATTACCAAATTTGAGTGTTTACACATGATCAAATTCTTCATGTTTTATTTTATCTCTTTGTTACTATCATTTGGTGTGTTTTTCTATACATTACATCTCAATAGCCTGTTATCATGCCCCACGAATCTTACATTGTGACCATTACACACTCATGTGAATGAAATTTTGGGTCACTTTGTCCCCACTATACTCCTCACCTAGCCCATGATTTATCATGATTACCCCACCCTCTTTCATATATATATATATATATATATATATATATATGTATGTATGTATGTATGTATGTATGTATATGCATCATGATCATCATTTGCTAAAGTGTCATCCTAGGGAAATTCATCCCTTTAGTACATAAAACCTAGCCAACGATTGATTATCATATATATATATATATATATATATATATATATATATATATATATATATATATATATATATATTCTCATTTTGCATGTGTGCTTGTATGGCTCCATTTTTTGTTGACATATTGCATCCTTGTGAGTTTTAAATTTTCATCTACATGTTATTTCAACATATTTCATCTAGGGGTACTATATCCTTTTGGTGGGTATTTTTTAGCTCAATATCAAAATGGTTACACCCATATATATTGAGGAGGTTCATATGTGGGTGTAACCATTTTGATATTGAGCTAATATATAT
The DNA here is from genome assembly GCA_019776745.2 of Taxus chinensis. NCBI lineage: Eukaryota > Viridiplantae > Streptophyta > Pinopsida > Cupressales > Taxaceae > Taxus > Taxus chinensis. Next base: position 21,150,383 of record CM034157.1, read on the forward strand.
ATATATATATATATAATCATTTTGCATGTGTGCTTGTATGGCTCCATTTTTGGTTGACATATTGCATCCTTGTGAGTTTTAAATTACACTATCATTATGAATTTTCATCTACATGTTATTTCAACATATTTCATCTTAGGGTACTATATCCTTTTGGTGGGTATAGTTTAGCTCAATATCAAAATGGTTGTACCCACATATAAACCTCATCAAATACTAACGCAATTTCCTCCCATTTGATTCATCCACTCAACCTATCCATACCTTTCCAAACCTTGCCAATCCAACCTAGCTAATCATGTTAACATCTAATCTAACTATCATCCTTAACTCCCTTATCATATTTCCAAATATGACTTAGTGGATAAACCCATATATGTTCATGTACAAGAACACTACATAAGAAACATATCTTTTTCATCATGGTGATTCTGATTAACTATGTTCATATATACATTTATGTTAGTCCATATATTCATACATAATCATAACTAAAATCAAAATTACATCACACCTATAACAAATTAACCATCAATGTATTGCTTAATCACCCATGATAAATTCATTACAATAAATATCATCAAAAATAATCTAATTACCTAACCCACCATATAATATATGTAATACAATAAATAATTCAATACATAAACACTCATAATAACATCATACAATACACTAATCCATCCATACCATAATCTAAAAATATATATCACAATTCATTGTTCCTACCAACAATCCACTATATACACCATCAAATAAAAAATATAACTATATAAACCAAAAATGATACATCAAGGTAAATACATACATCTAAAAAATATATTAATACAACAACTCATGACCATGGATATAAAAAATTCCATGATCCATGATATACAAATGTCCATACTAAGGCCTCTCGGATCTCTTCGTGGCTCTCTGACCTTGGCCTTGACACTCGACAAACCCTCCTAGGTTTATGTACTAATCTCTCTGAACCAATACAAACCCATGAAATAATTCAATATGGTATCCATGTAATCTTCCAAATCTTGTCTAAAAAGGATGTATTCCTCTCGCTTAGTGTAACATCTTGCTTATATAAGGTCCTATAATATAACATCTCTTGCATGGCTTATAGGGAGTCTACAAAATCCTACACCAATGCTTTCAGAGTTAATAATAGCTATATTGTGCCATGTTCTAAATTAAACACTTCCATCTCTCATTTCAATCTCTCTACCTCAGCTAACACTACACTAAGAGCTACCATAGGTTCATGTACCTATAATCCTTATCTCTTATCCAATTCCTTCTCGATATGAGTGACCTTTGTCTACAATCTCAATATCTCTACATCTCACACTATCACCTGACATTGTAAAAATTCTAATTTTCTATGCAGTTTGTCTTGATGCACAATCATCACCTCACCCTATATGAGTACCACATCATCTTGTAAACCATATAGCTCTCAGAGTAACCCCATTATGTTGTTCATCCTAGCACTAATCTCTTGTTGCATCCTTTATATGAATTCCTCATCATGTATTGACCTCCCTACCTAGGATATGATACCATCTGATAAAATTACTTCATCATTTCCTCCCCTTTTCCCTCCAACATGTGATAGTGCTACCCCCACACCAATGCCACCCCTAGTTTCAATATCCATTTGTTATTACTCCCCCTCATATCTATGTGAATATCTCTTAATTTCCCCACCCATTATCTTATCTCTATGCTCGCCTCTATGCACACTCTCTCATTCATCGTGGTCTCTTTGTATGTGCATGGATTAAGTATTTCATCCTCTATCATAAATTATGTGGTGGAGCATATGTCAAAACAATCAATCGTAATGGTCTAAATCTCTTCCACCTTTCTTGGTACTTCTAATTTGTACCTCCATCTCCCACATCTAGTGCATGATCATAAAGTATTTATGTCATCTCCACCTAATTGGATATGATTATATCTCAGTCTATCATTTTCCCTACTATATGATCTCCCTTGTAACATGGGAAAATACATGAAATGAATTTTTTATAACTTTCTACAAACCAAACTATCTCTATACCCTACCAAGTTGATACCTATTAGTGAAACAATTCAACTTTATAAAGTCACTTTAATGAATAAGAAAAACTATCATGATTACACACAATGAAGAATTATAAGAGGGAGAGAATAAATGGGGATAAAAAGAGAGGTAAGAAGAGGGAGTTGACATATGTGATGAAGAATCTCCCTATGATGAATAAGTTTTTTAATTCATGACCACAATATCCTCCTTATCCATGATGCACATATACCTTGGGTTGGCCGAATGAGTGTTTAGAAACACTATTGAGAGATCCCATGATGTGATTTTAATTTATCTATTTAAGCCATGGGATCATCCTATAACCTTGTGAAGAGTTCAAAAAACCTAAAAATGAATGAAAATGGATTCATCTAAAACTTTTTGCACCCAAAACAAAGACTTTCTATTTTTAGTAAGTAGGACTGAGACTTGTTGTTTTGGGACATATCACTTGTTTTCTCAATTTGAACTTCAGAACCGTTTGTAACATTCCAATACTCCTTTTTTGATGATGCATTTTTAATTTTTAGCCACTTTCTATTTTTAGCAGGTTCCTTTTCTAGAACTGATATTTTGGGAAAATTTACCATTTTACCTTGTTTATGATTTTGCATTATTTCTGAGTGTTCTGGGTGACAAGATCTTATAAATTAAGGGAATTACTATTTTTAGCATGTGAAGGGGCATGTTACATGCTAGTTTTAGTAAGTTTATTATGGGTGTCGGATTGTAATGAAAGATGTCTTGAAATTATGGGTTTTATTCCAGGATTCCCCGCTCCAAATTTTTGGTGATTTATAGCCTTTCGAATCTTTGAGAATTATAGTATTTATTTGAAGAGGGAGTAATGGTGATGAAAAATTCAGTCCTCCATATCCCTAAACAATAAGAATTTTGTGCCACAAAACTTAGTTCACACAAAACTATATTTTTGGTGATTGTTTCCTCGAAATTTCACTTGATTATGACCACCAGAACCTCTGGAAGTGGAGATGATGAGTTTTTTTGTTTTCCTTTTTACTCATCCTAGATCTCCCATAATCATTCATATAATTTTAGGTTCTTTTTTACACTATAAGTTCCTTAAGACTCCAATACCTACTTTGATCGTTTTTGTTCTAAAACCCCTGAAAGTTTCCTACATCTTCCAAAACTTACTACATTGCATTTCAAACTCCTCCATGGCATATCAAGATGATTTTAGGATTCTTGAATGAGCATGGAGGAGGCACATGAAAGAGGGTTTGAAAAATTGCAAGTGAGGATCACGAGGGACGACATGTGCACATCAACGGATGTGTGAAACGACAGCGTGAAGAGATCTCGGGAGGAGTGAGCATCAACTGAATGTGCATGCAAAGATTCGACAAACGGGCAGAACCTGGTTAAGCCATAAAACTCTCCTCTATCTCATAGATCAAAAGACGTGTACATATAGGAGGTGTTGAGTAACCCCCAGTGCTGCAATCATGACAACTCAAGTAGAGAGGGGGAGTTACATTCCCAGAATAGAAGTGTAACTCCCAATGACGCACTGATGACGCACTGACACGTAAGAGAATCTCATAATGACCCCTAAATGACACATGGACCTATGATCTCACCTAAGTGAGATGACTCACCTAATGATGTGGAAAATAACACACACCAACACCCCCTTCATCGTAACTTAGGATGAGGTAATCAAGTTAGAAATGAGAAATGGGTCCCGACACAAAGCCTGATGAGGTACCCATGTACAAAAATAAGTCCCAAGCAGTGAAGGAAAACCCAGTGGGAAAAACATCCACCACAAGAGAACAACACACTCTCTAATCTAAGAAAGATGCCAAATATGGGTCCTGGCCATAGATGAGCCTGAAAAGGTACCCATGTACAAAGAGGTAATCTCTCGAAAAGAAGAAGAAGAGAGAAGAAGAGGGAGATGAGAGGAATGCAGAAGATGCCATGGATGAATCTAAACTCTGCAACTCTAGGAAGTCTCCTAGAAGAATGTCGATGATGAGATCCTCTACCTCTGGACTGAAGAAGAGCCACCCACACTGAACTTTGTGCCTGCCCTTAGGAAGGATAGAAATGATGTGTTGGAAGTCCGTCCACTCCACAAAGGAAACTGAAGGTAGCAACACAAAGAAATCTGAGTCTGGTGCATGGAAGTGTGACATAGGTCTAGTGAGTGAGTGCCAAGGAACCGAAGGTAATGCCATGTGCGTAGAACTGTTAGAGTGAAAAGAGTGAACACCTGTAGAAAGGATGTCCACGTGATGTGAAGGCAACAAAAATCCTCCACAACAGAAAAGAGGATCCACAAGCAAGGGTGGATCAATGATGGTCTCTTGAATAGTGGAAGTGATAAGATTCCCAGAAGGGGCACTCCCAACAATAGAGATGATGAACTCCTCTGAAACACCTGTAGATGGATGAGGAACCTGTAGTGCATCACAAGTAGACTCTGTGAAAAGATGACCAAGGTCAGGCAGATACTCGTCCCAATGAGGGGGCTCAACAAACAGAAGAGTGATGTCTAAGATAGGTATGAGTCATCCAATGAAGGTAGAGGAGTGAAAAGGGCCTCGTACACTGTAAAGTGGAAAGGAGGTTGGTGTAATGACGGTATGAGGCTGAGTATGAGACTGCTCGATATCTGATGAGATGTGGGGGGTGACAAAACTATCTAGAATAGTGAGAGAAAGAGGAGAAGAGTCCTCTGTAGTACTCTCTACATCATAACTAGGTGCACAATCCTCATCATCAGAAGTAGAATCAAGTGAATCTGTGTCAGTGGAACTACCATCACATAAAGAATAAGAGGAGACAACTAAATCATTTCAGCAACAACAATGGTGAGCAGTATGTGAAGGGTCTCCATACAAGGACTGAAAGAATGCTCCAGACATGGTGAGGTGGATCTGAGTCTGCCACATGAAACCAGAGAGAGGTATGAGATACATGCATCATCATGTGACCAAATACATGGTCACAAGTGTCAAGGAATTCCTCAGATGACGATGATCAGTGGGTGCAAGAACTGGCCCAAGCAAGAAGAGTAAAAGACCCTCGTGGGTGAAGTAACGTTCCATGGAAGCACGCCAGATTGAATAGTTCTCTCTCCTGGTGAGAAGTGGCGGAGGTTGTAAGGTGATCCTACGATGCTCACATCTAGAAAGAGCTCTCTCCATGATGTGGAAGTGGAAGCAAAAAATGCAAGAATGCAAGGTGCACAAAAGCAAGATGTCGGACTCGGCTGATAATGCATCTGTGTGTGTAGGCCCAAGAGTACAATCAACCCCCCTGTTTGTGGCACTTTATAAAAGTGGTGTATTTTACAAAATTGGAAATTCCATCACCTCAAATGTGTAAAAAATCATGCAACTTTGACGCGAGAGTGAAGTGCTCAAAAATGAGCAGCGAGTCAAAAGTTATGGCATAAATACAATTTGCACAACTAATGGAAAAAGTACAATAAATACTGCAATGTGATTAAAAAGTGAATCAAAATGAGTGCAAAGGGTATCGTGTGACTACTGTTGGAAATGGCACAAAATTTTAGCAAGGGTTTGTTTTGACTATGAGGGAGGATTAGCCTCCTACCAATGTATGAGACCTCACCCTCGTCTTCGAATGCTCAATAAGGGATTAAATACAAGCCTGGGAAAATAACCTAAAATTATTACAATGCCAAAATGAAATGTTTTTTTTTTTTTAACTAGAAAGGCACCCTAAAACATTAAAAAAAAAAAGGTGGAGGAAGGAGGGGCCCACATTGGAAGTGGCCAATGCCACATGGGTGGAGCTGGACAACAAGAAGATGCCACGATGTTTGTTTGACTTCTACTTTAAGCGATGTAAGTATCATTGTTTTGCATGTGTTGACCAGAATACCAATGAGTAGGAGGTGCTTGCCACGTGCCAGTTGGGAGACTGTTTGGAGCCGTTGGAGTCAAAAAACCGCACAGGGTTCAAAAAATTTTCCACAACCCTATTTGTCGAAGAGCAAAAACATTGGAGTAGTTCTTGCAAAGAAGTTATTGGAAAGGTAAAAATGGCCAAGGCCAAGAAGGGCAGTGATGCAGGCTCAATGAGTAGCTCAGTGGGCTAGAGATCCATGCAAAGGAGGTTGTTGTTGTCCAAGGAGATTCACTACCACTTCTGATGTCAAAGAAGATCAAAAAACAGCAGATAAAAACAAAAGACATAGGTTCCAAAGGCTGAAAACAAATGAGAGGGGTTGGGATTCCAAAGGTCTCAGGTTTGCAATGCAGTCATGGAGAGCACAAAAAATGCCGTTGAGAGTAGATTTCAACAAAAAAGTTGTGTTTGACCAACCAGGTGACCAAAAAAACAGGTCCCAATAAAAGGCCGAAGCCACTACCAAAGAGTCAATCCAAGCCAGTGCAAAAAATTTTGCTATCAACACATAATGCACGAAAAGACGTAGTAAGCCGTTCCAAGTGGAGCAGCCAAAGCACGAGCTAGTGAACAATACAGGTTGAGGTAAGAGCATGGGAAGCTAATTAAATAGATCTGAACAACCAAACCAGAAGGCATTAAGCCACTGAGGGTTCAATGGAGCCTTGTGAGACAGCGAAAGTTAACAACATTCGACGTGCCAAACTCATTGAGTTGGTCAAGGATCCATAAAGAAGCATGATGAGCCAACAAACTAGCCTGAGAACAAAATCCAAGCAAAGGCAAGTGGCAAAGAGCTGAAGTACCCAAGGTGCAGAGAAAGAACAATGAAATCATGAGTAATGACCCAGAGGCACAAGACAAACTGAGCATTGATTAGCACGTAATGACAAAATCCAAATGGTGAATATCAATTCACATGCTGGGAAAAGTAGTGAGTTGAGCCCGACAAGTACTATGTGAAACCAGCACCAAGAGTCTAAAAACAAGCACAGAGATGAGTTGGGATGAGTGAGAGGTAATGCAACAAAAGTTGAATGCATGAGAAAACTAAAAAACACTAAACGAATCCAAAAACATGCCTGAGTCCTCATGAGTTCACCCAAAACTAAACGAGTCCTCTGATCTTAAGGCATAAAAACCAAACAAGAACCTCAAAGCCAACCCACAAACCAATAGAGGTATAAACACCTCGAATCAATGCAAGTAGAGCATGGTCGGAATATCCATTATGACACATGCACAAAATCTTGTATATCATGCCAGAAACCGGAAAACATGCAAGAACGCCGATGAGTGCACGGATCCACAAGATCTACTCTGATACCATGAAAGAGGGTTTGAAAACCCAAAGCGAGGATCACGAGGGATGATGTGCACATCAAAAGACGTGTGAAAACAGCGTGAAGAGATCTCGAGAGGAGCGAGCATCAACTGAATGTGCATGCAAAGATTCGAAAAATGGGAAGAACCTGGTTAAGCCATAAAACTCTCCTCTATCTCATAGATCAAAAGATGTGTACATATAGGAGGTGCTGAGTAACCCCCAGTGCTGCAATCATGACAACTCGAGTAGAGAGGGGGAGTTACATTCCCAGAATAAAAGTGTAACTCCCAATGATGCATATGATGCACTGATGCACTGATGCGTAAGAGAATCTCATAATGACCCCTAAATGACACATGGACCTATGATCTCACCTAAGTGAGATGACTCATTTTCCTTTCAAAAACACATGAAAAAAGATGGCTCTAGCTTAGGGATGTGTTATGGATTGAGAATAGAGAGGAAAGAGTAAGTGGGAACCCTATAATATCAATATACAACATGGAATAGTTCCTTATCCATTGGTCTTTATGGAGTCACTAAAAAGATATAATACATAACTTCATTGATTGAACACACTCACACAACAAGAAACAAACACATAAGATGAGAAAGGAAACACACAACACAAAAGGGAGACAACCTACATCAATTATTTATAGGTGGGGAACAACCCACTTTCATTTAATAATGAAATTGAATTGAGGGATTACCCATAAATGGGTATTGTCAAATTTTGTCCTTCCACAAATCCATTGACAGGTTCACTGAAGTATGAAACCCTCCTCCGCTTCTTGAGAAATATAGCATGATTGTTATTTAAATTGATTATCAACTCATTCATTCCATCACCTTTGTTTTTTTGACACAATATTTCTAGCCTCTCCTTAGTTCTCAATTTCATTTCACTTGTTGATTTTTCACCACTTCCATGAAGATGCTTTTTATTACACTTGATTTTTCATTTTCATAACAAGGCCCATGTTCTTTATCATACATCTACTTCATGACCACCACTTCTATGGGTTGATTCTAGGAATATGTGTCAAAAAATTTGACATTATTACCTAACTCTTGATGTTCTTATTTTTCAATTGTTCCAGGAAGTCATCTTTCTCATGTTCTAGATCTTTAAAAACATGATTTTTTACACAGTGTGTCAAATGCATTGCATTATCATCTTGGAAAGAGAATGAAATTTAGGTTGGGTATGAAACATGGAAATTCCCATCTTCCTCATTATGTTCATTTTGAGATTTAAAATCAATATTGTTGAGTGAATCATTTTCTTGGGAGAAATAAACAACGAAAGGTTGAATTTTATTGAGAATGTTTCTACGTTTAGTGAAATCAACCTTTAGACCAAGAAATAATCAATTTTTCATTTTCCATTGAGAATTTTACCATCCTCATGAAAAGGAAATTAGCACAATATCTAAGCTGAAATGCTATCATTATCATTTTCTCATTCTTTGTTGATGAGAACAAAGGAATCCATTTTTGTGATGAAATCATCATCTCCTTGAGTATGTTCAAGTTCAAGAGGTGAAACTTGTTGGCATTCTTGCATTTCTTGTCATCTTCTTCCAATAAGAAAGAGAAGCTTGCAAGTTCACCAGCATACCCATCACATGGAAACTCATACCAAGCCTCAATAACATGATCGGAAATATTGAAGTTACATGTCAATATTTTTTTTAGAATCATTCCTTCTTCTTGATCTGCATTGTTATTCACTTCACTATTTTTTTGTTCAAAGTGAAGGCTCTCATCACCATCACTAGTATCCAGTGGACCAATTTAATTTATGCTCTCATCCCATGATAAGTACACCTTATAAAACTTTGAATTCATTAACTCATCATTATGTTATTGGACTGGATTTGTGATGCTTGGATATTCTTCCACAAACATGGGCAGCTCAAGATCATCCTTGAAGTTCATGAAAAATTTACAAGATTTAGAATTTTGGCACATGATATTTATCATTTGGTTGAATATGGATTTTGAAAAATATACTTAATCTTCATGATGGGAATAATTTTATTGGTTTTACCATTGATCAAGATGGTGATGTGTGACCAATCCAGCTGCATATCTCCTTTGACATCTTGATAGAAGCTTTAGCCCAACAACATACTGTGAGAGACAAGCATTTCTGCTATAAGGATTCACATCATGGTTTTCTTGTCAGAGAAATATACCAATTTGACCTCACTATCCTTGATTTAAGCCATAAGGGGAACTTATTTAATTTCCATGGAGAGACACTAGCCATAGGTAGGGGAATGGAAGAGGCCAAGGTCTTTAACAACTCTTGTAGACATGACATTGTCCCTGGGATCAGAGTTGATGATGCAATTGTTTATTTTACACTTTTTGATTGATAAGGCTATGTATAAATGTTATACCTTCCTAGAAGTCGATGGCGTGGAGGTAAGAAAATTCAAAGGTGGAGTGGATTGAGATGCACAAGGTGGTTCTTTAGTGGTGGTATTTCGAAATAGAGTTACTTCCTTTAATATGTTACACAAATTTCGCAAGTTTCTTTGGATGAGTTATCAAGTATTCAAATTCATACATTTGGACTTTGGATATTTTGAAATTTTCCATGATGTAAAAGGATGATGAATTGATAGGTACATCAGGGGTTGTGGCATTATTGACATGGATGTTCTTAGGATTTGCAAAAATTGATTTTTTAAGAGGATTTTAATGAGACTTGCTTGAAGAGGTAGAAGGATTCTTAGTTGAAGTGGTCTCATGCTTCTCAACTAAACTTGTGAAAGTAGAATTTGATGATCCTCCATTAATTATTATTTTTCTCATATTCACCATTTAAGGATTCATTTTCTTAGCTTTGGTAGTAGAAGAAGAGCCTTCTTTACCCTTTTTTGATTGATTAAACATTACATATGAGTAACTATCTGTGGATTCTTCACCATTAATTTTGAATTCATAAAAAATGATTCAATAACATCCTCTTTCTCCTTCATCTTCAAATTCTGATTCAAAATATATTCTTATTCATATTCATTGATCTTGTAAATTGTATTGACTAGTGGAGCCTCTAAGGCAAGCCTTCTAGGTGCTCCTGCAATCTGATTTTTGTTTCAATTTTGATGAGATGCTATTTGAGAAACTCATATCTTCAATATTTTCAATTCATATTCCAAATTTGGTGAAATTGGATAAGTTCCCTCATCTTTAGAACTTTATGACTTTGAAGGATTCTTAATCTTACTATAAAAGATGAGATCATTGTAACATGAAGAACAAGGATGGAATCCTGATAATTATATTGATGTTCAATCTAATAAAACATACAATGGAGTGTTGCAATTCTTATAAGAATTATATAGATGAATACACACATGGAAATATGTTACATAGGTGCAACAATAAAATAATTTACAAAATCTTCCAAAATTATACATGGGAAACAAGTATAACAAACATTCAATTGTAGCAATAATGTAACAAATAAACAATACAAGAATAATATGGTTATTAAAACATAACCATATAATAAATAATGTTATGTAACTAATTTAAATGAAATTTTATTATATAGCATAACATTCCCCCCCTTAATTTTGCATTGCCTCAAGGGATGAGGAGAGGAACTCTTTGAACAACTCAAATTTGTCATGTGCAAGTGACTTGGTGAAGACACATTCTTGTTGTTAAGATGTTGGAAAAAACCAAAGTTCTATATTATGTTTTAAGACATGCTCACGTATGCAATGTACCTGTACCTCAATGTGATTTGTTATTTAATGAAAAACTATATTGTGAAAAAATTTGAGAACACCTTCATTGTCTACACATATGGTTATTGGTTTGTCCTATGGTATTCCAATTTATTCAAGTATGTGATGTAGCCATATCAGTTCACAGAAAGTTTCACTTGCAAAATGATAATCATATTCTTTGGAAAAGTGAGAAACAAAGTGTTGTTTCTTGCTTCTCCTTGATATTGGTCCAGATCCCATAAATAACACAAACCCTGAAGTGTATTTTCTATCATCAATTTTTACTGCATGATCTGAATTTGAATATACAAACAAGAAGAAATGATCATTCTTCTTATATTCGAGACCAAGATCTATTTTTCCCTTGAGATATCTCATGATTCACCTTGCTTCTTTCCAATGATAGACTTTAGTTTCCTACATGAACCTGGATAGATAGATCACTACAAAGATGATATTTGGTCTATTATAGGGAAAGTAAATGAGACTCCCAATAAACCACTGATAGAGAGTGGCATTTACCACAGGAGATGGATCTGAATGAGATAACACTAATCTATTCTTCATAGGTGTAGAAATAGGTATGCAATCCATCATCATAAATTTCTTGTGCGTTTTCTTGGTATATTTCAAATGAGAAAAAAAATGTGATTCTCTTTCTACCATACTTCCAATCCAAGGCAATAATGAATCAGCCTAGGATCTATCATGTCGAATGATCAATTAATATCTTTCTTCATTGCATTAATCATCCTCACTGAATTTATAGTGATGAATATATCGTCGATATAAAAAAAACAATCACAATCTCCCTCCGTTACTTTTTGAGGTAGAGATTGGGATCCTATGGATTTTTGAAAAATCCATGTTATATGAGATGCTCATCAATTTTGATGTACCAAGCCTAGGGTGCCTATTTAAGGCCATATGAAGATTTCTTGAGTCTGCATACCTTTGCTTCTTGACAAGGTACAACATATCCCTCAAGTTGAGTTATATAGACTTTTTCTTGTAAATATACATTAAGAAAGGAACTTTTTCAATCCATCTGATGGAATTTCCAACCAAACTGTGCAGCTAGAGAAAATATCATCCCGATCATTTTGATCTTAGATGTGGGAGAAAATGTATCCTCATACTCAATTCCTTATTTTTGTGCATACCCATTTGCTACTAGTCTTGCTTTATACATGTCAATGGTCCCATATACTTTGTACTTTGTTTTTAATATCCATCTACATCCAATGGTTTTCTTTCATGGTGTAAGATCGACAAGCTGCCAACTATTGTTTTCCATCACTGATTTGTATTCATCATCCATGGTATCTTTCCAATATTTTGACTATAGGGCTTCCTGTACTGTAGAGGGATTGTCAGATCCAATAAATCTACTCATCAAATAAAATTTTATTTCTTCTCTTGATTTACTGTGAGTTTGTGGTCTAATGGTGGATGTATTTAATGGAGCATCCATTCTTACATATCATAGCATACTAGTATACCACTTGGGCATACGCTGAACTTCTCCCATGAGTGGTGGTTCTATTTGATCATCACCGGCATCCCCATCATAACTTTCATCATATGTGGGAACATCAGATTCTATTTTTACAACTAGTGAAAAATCCACATCAGGTGATTATGTAGGAGGAGAATCTTCTTCATTATTCTCAAAAATTTCAACATCTCTGATAGTGTAGACTTTCCTATTGTTAGGATCCATTAATTTTTACCCAAGAGTCTCTTTATTATACCCAATGAAGATGATTTTTTTTTATTTCATATCTAATTTATTTCTATTTTTCCTGGGTATGTGCATACTTTCTTTGAACCCAAATACTATGAGGTGTGAAATAGATGGTTTCCTATTTGACCATACTTCATGTGGTGTTACTCCATCAAGAGAAACGATGGGAAATATGTTTAACAACTACATTATTGTCTTTTTTGCTTCTATCCAGAATGTCTTGGCTAGTCCAGAATCATCGATCATACACCGAACCATTTCCATGATAGTATGATTTATTCTCTCAAAAACACCATTATGCTATGGTGTGTGTGGAGGAGGAATTTGTTGATGAATCCCATGAGCTTGTAGGTAGTATTTAAACTCATCACTAGTGAATTCCCCCCCTCGATCTGAGAGGAGAGTTTTGATGTGATGAAAAATTTCATTCTCAATAACCACTTTGAAATTATTGAAGGGTTCAAAAGCTTCACTTTTCTTGTGAAGAAAAAAAATCCACATTTTTCTCAATAATTATCAACACAAACCATGAAGTACTAAAATCTGCAATGACTCATTTGCATTGGACCACAAGGATTGGTATGAACCAAATCAAGCTTACCATGAGCTCAAAAATTACTCTTCTGGAATGAATCTCTGTGTTGTTTTCCTCCTAGGTAGTGAGGACACTTGTCTATAGTATTCTAGAGAGATGGTAATCCTTTTACCATATTATGTTGACGAAGTGTCTTGAGATACTTGAAACTGATATGACCAAGTATTTGATGCCAAAACTATGCAGAGGTAGAGTTCTTCACCACAAGTGGCTGATCATTTCTGTGGATAAAATCAAACTGGATCATGCATCCCACATGTTATCCAATTTTGGCCCTAGGGGCTAAAATTGGACAACAAGGGTCAATCGGACCCTGAACTGAAAACCCCCTTCATAAAACATTTGTGGGACATTATGGGAAAAACTTGTGTTGAAGGCACATCTTGGTGTTATGCAAAATTTTAGGATCATTTTGGAGTATTTTCCCCATTTTAGGTCTTAGGGGTTAATGAATTTTCTTGTAGTGCTAAGGTTGATCTCTATGGGCCCGCTTTCTCCCAAGGATATCGAGGAATCAATTAAATTGAGAAATAAGGTTTAAAATGTCCTATGATGCTCCCATTATCTCTTTAATTTCAACAAAACATAATGGGTTACAACTCAAAGAAAAGACCAATTCGGTAAACTAAGGAGGCATCGAGCTTAAAACAACTCGCCGAGTAGCTCGGTGAGCTACATAGTGAGATGACATGGTGTAAAAGGGATTATTCTTGACATATGAAAAATTTAGGCTCGATAGCGAGAGGAGAGCTCGAGAAGACTACAACAAGTCAATGTAAAATACATCAAGCCTGAAATTGGGAAGTGTAAAATGAAGCTTGGCAGGTTTCTCACGGGAGATCGAAGGAAGATAAGGTTTCCATAAAAGGGTGAGTTAAATATTAAATAGGAGAATGTAGAGCTTTGTGAATTGGAACTCAAATGAAATGATATCAATCTCAACCAAGCTCATTAGAATAGTTTGTCAAGATGAGAAGCTATGAGATATTGCTAAGGGATCAGAAGATAGCGAGTTGAAAGGTATACAACTCGCTGATTTGTGGGGATTTTGAACTGATTTCTAGAGAATTATGAAGCATGAAAAATATGTGATGTCAGTAACATATCAAATCCAATGTGTATGGCTTGAACATGATCCCTTATAGATGGAAAGCTTGGACCCAAAAGAGAGACATGAGGGGATCAACTCAGGTGACCAAGTTGGAGCCAATCCAATCAATGGAGGGTGTATCAGAGTTATTAAGGAGATTCACCATAATATGATGGACTGAGCTTGAGTTCAAAGGGTAAATTTTGAGCTTAGTTTTCATGTTATGGGAAAGTTTTTGAAGCTCAAGAGGACTCGGCATAATTCCCAGAGTTGCTCGACAGTTATATGAGATCGATAGATGATGGATATTTGGTGGGTGCAGAGGTACTCGGATGAGAACTCATGAGTAAGCAAAGTGGAGACCAAGCAGTTGAAGTGCCTCACTGAGTCAAGGATAGTTTGATTAGAATCAAAGGAAAAATGAGTCATGTCAAGGGGATGAAGAAGCTCAACCCTATAAATCCAAGGAAGGGGAAATCTTGTCGCAAGATCTCAGTGGCATTGAGATGAGCCATAAGGGAGTATAGCGACTCGCAGTAGCTCAAGCTTGAAGAATAACCCCTGAGGGTTCAAAATTATGATGTAAGTACTAAAATCTTGATCTTAATGGTCACTCGGTGATCACTAATAGGTGAGCTCGAGAGTGTTTGTTGTTGGGGTTAGCACACTAGTTGTACATATAATATATCAGATCTAATGATACATGGAAATAAAAGCGTATATTCTACCAGAAGAATATATAAACCAAGTGACATAAATCAACACTAGATTTAACATGGTTCACTCAGTGTGGGCTACTTCTACCAAGAAACAAGCCAATCTATTATCCAAATCTTCGACAAGATATATAATGAAGATTTACAATCTTCTATACCTCTTAGATGTACAATACTTTCTTTCTTTCAAGATTTTTCTTCATCACCAAGAATTCTCTCTCTCACCAACCTTTTTCAATTTCTTTCTAATTCTTGTTAATTCTCTACTTCTAAACCCTAGCTTTTATGCTTATATAGTCGTTTATAGACTTAGGGCACTTAGCCATGTAATTACAATTAATATTTGTACTTCAATGCTAAAAATAGATCTAATTCCTGAGAGTTAATTAAAACATCCTCACACAGGTAACCGACACTAGTTAGACCTAACCATTGTTGGGTCCTCCCTTATCTAAATTATTTTGGTCCTACGTGACCAATGCCAGTTCCCCCCTAACTGATGACAGTTACCGTATTTTTGAAAAAGTGTCCATTGCATGTTAAACTAAAGTAATTGAGCTCCATAACTCAACAATCTCCCACTTGGAGATTAATTACTATGCCTTACATGTACAACATCTTTCTTGGATCCTTCCTTAGCTTTGTTTCTTCCTCTTCAAGTCTCAAACTCAAAGACCAAAAGAAATGGAGTGTAGCTCCAAATGCTCCTTTGCTAATGGATTTGTTAGCTTATCTGTAGGTTTCTTGCTCATATGAATATTTTCTATATTCAACTATCCATCCTCCAATACCTACCATATGAAGTGATACCTCAACTGAATGTGTTTCATTCTTGAATGAAACACTGAGTTCTTTTCTAAATGAATTACACTATGACTGTCACTGAATAGTTTACAATCACCTTGCTCCTTTCCCAACTCTTCCATGAACCTACTCATCCATATTATCTCCTTGCTAGTCTCTATAGCTACAACATACTTTGCCTCTATAGTAGACAAAGCCACAACCTTCTGTAATCTTGAAATCTAGCTAACTGTCATTCCACCTAATGTGAAAATATATCCAATAGTGCTCCTTCTACCATCCATTTCTCTAGCCATATCCAAATCAACATATCCACATAATTAAAAATCCAAACCTCGATAGCATAATTACATGCTAGATGTCCCTTTCAAATACATGAGTATCCATTGGACTACTTTCCAATGCTCTTTACCTGGATTATCCATATATCTACTCACAAATCACATTGCTTGTGATATGTTTGGTCTGGTACAAACCATAACATACATGAGACTTCTAACTACTGAAGTATATGGCACTCATGTCGTGTATTTTACCTCCTCATGTGATGATGGACACTGATCTTTTCTCAATTTGAAGTTTCTAGCCATAGGTGTGCTAAAAGGTTTTGCATTCTACATGTTGAACCTTTCTAACACCTTGTAGATATAATCCTCCTGAGATAAATACAATTTCTTGTTTTTCATGTTTGTGTATTTGCATGCCAAGAATTATTTTTATAGCTCCTAAATCCTTCATAGCAAATGTGTGAGCTACCTTTCTCTTAAGCTCACCAATGTTCTGTATACTAGATCTTGTAATAAACATATCATCCACATACACTAACAAAATAATATAGCTCCCATTTTCAAGCTTCTTGAAATAAACATAATTGTTAGATTCACATCTCAAGTAACCATGCTCTTGCATAAAACTATCAAACCTCATGTACCATTGCTTTGGATATTTCTTGTGCTCATATAGGCTCATTTTAAACCTGCACACTAATTTCTCCTTACCTTTGAATTCATACCCAAACAACTGCTGCATATAAATATCTTCATCCAAATCACCATGAAGGAAAGTCTTCACATCTAGTTTCTCTAAATGTAAATCTTCTACTGCAACTAAACTCAATATAGTATGAATACAATTAATCTTAACAACAGGAGAGAAAATTTCACCAAAGTCAATACCTACTTTCTGTACAAATCCCTTTACTAAAGCCTTTCCTTGTACCTTTTCTTTCTACCCTCTTCTTACTTGATCCTATAAATCCACTTGTTCTGCAATGTTCTCTTACCTGCTGGTAACTTAACCAAATCCCAAGTTTGGTTCTATCCCAAGGATTCCATCTCCTCATCCATGCCATGCTCCCACTGAATGTGAGTCTTATCCTACATTGCTTCTTCAAATCTCTATGGTTCACCATTATCAGTCAACAATAAATAAAATAGAGAAGGTCTAAATCTTTTTATAAGTTTACTTACCCTTTGTGACCTTCTCACAAGAGTTTAGGGTATCAGAGGCTCAATTTGGGCCTCCTGGACATTCCTATCAAAATATGACAGTGAGCGACATTGGTCACCTATAACCCAGATCAGTTCTGCTAACTGATGTTGGGTTGGATCCTTTGTAGCTGATACTAGTTCATATGACCGATTCCAGTCAAGGGTAAACTGACACCGATTAATGTGTAACTCTGTAGGTAATACTTTTAAATCTGAGAGTTCATTTTCATTCAAAAACTTCTCAACTAGTTCATCCTTAGGTACCAAAATTTGATCCCTGTACATTCTCTTTTCATTCCATTCAACATCACAACTCCTAATAATTTTATAATTCTCTAAATCCAAAAAACGGAAATCAAAATCACCAGATCCATAACCAATGAAAGTTCATCTCTTGGATTTTACATCCAACTTTTTCCTATTTTCCTTATTGACATGCACAAAAGCTTTTAAACCAAAAAATTTAAGAAAATAAATATCTACCTCTTTTCTGGTCCAAGCTTCCTCTGGTATTCCTCCTTGTAGTGAACTTGAAGGCCCATGGTTAATCAAATAAACCATTGTATCAACTTCTTCTACCCAAAATTGTAAGGGTAGTCATGTATTCTCATACTTCTAGCAAGTTCCATGATTGTCTTGTTTATTATTTCCGCAACACCATTCTCATGTGGTGTTCTTGGAACCTTTTTCTCTCTATGTATCCCATTCACTGAAAAATAATCATTGAAAGTCTTACTATAGTATTCACCACCATTGTCAGATTTAAGGCACTTTAAATTAGAATTTGATCCATTCTCAACAAGGTCTTTCCATCTTTTAAAATTCTCAAAAATATCATATTTTTCGTTTAATACAATAAACACATACCTTTCTTGTAGTATCATCAATGAAAGTAACATAATACTGGGATCCTCCATGTGAAGCTACCTGAGCTGGTCCCCACACATCTAAGTGTACAAGCTCTAATTTTTTCTCCTTCTTATTTGCCCCAACTTTGATAAATCTCACTCTCTTTTACTTTCCAAAGATACAATGCTCACATAAATCAAGATCTAAATCTTTCAAATTTGATTACTTACCCTTAGTATTTAAGATCTGCATTCCTTTTTGACTCATATGACCCAACCGAATATGCCAATTGCATGCATCTGAATCTTAAGTAGATAATGTAGAAAAATAATCAGTAATACATGTAGATAAATATAATGTTCATACCTTCTTACCTCCTGCCACAACAAAATCAACCTTGGTGACTTTCCAAGAGTCTCCTATAAAAGTAACCATGCAACAAGATTTGCCTAGTTGCCCTGCAAAAATAAGATTCCTCCTGAGGCTTGGCACATGCCTCACATATTTCAATACCCATGTATTTTCATTCTATAATTTTAGATGAAATTCACCTTTACTAGTAATACTACAAAGTTCATCATCACCCAAATAAACATGCCCAAAATTACCCTAGACATAATTTCTGAAACATCCCTTATTAGGTGTTACATGGAAAGAAGCTCCTGAATCTAAAACCCATAATTAAATTCTACTATCTAAAGAAAGAATAAGAGCATATTACATTACCTCTGATGTAGAAATATTTTCTTCTTTACCTTTGTTTGGTTGTTGGTTCTCTTTATCCTTTGACCAACAATATTTCTTTGTATGTCCTTTCTTTCCACATTTCCAACAATTCCCTTACTTATGGATTCAGATCTAATATCCCTTGACTTTGATTTTCCATTACTCTTAATCTTGGATCTCTCCTTCTACCTGCCCCTTCTTTCTACATTCAAATATTTTCAAGATGATGATTCCTCTATACTCTTCCTGTGAATTTATTCATTAAATATTATACTAACCGCATCATTAAACTTCAAAATATTATTAGCAGATGTTGTATTACTAACAATCATTACCAATTTATCCCAACTATCAGGCAAAGAACATAAGAATAAAAGTGCTTTTACTTCATCATCAAATGGTATAGCAACTGATTTTAACTGATTTACAATAGATCAAAAATCATTCAAATTACTAGATGTAGATCCACCTTCATGCATCTTAGAACTGAATAGTTTCTTCATCAAATAAAATTTATTTGAAGCACTAGGTTTTTTATATAAATTAGGAAGATATTTCATTAACTCTACTGTAGAATCTGCTTCTATAATATTGGAAGCCATGGATGCTGCCAGGATCAATCTTATAGATCAAAAAACATTTCTATTACGAATCTTCCATTCTTTATTAGTCATCTTCGTAGGTCTAGACTTCTCATCCAATGGTAAATATAAATATATTTGATACAAATAATCCTCAATCTGCATCTTCCATAATTGATAATTACAACCGTCAAATTTATCTACCTTGTATATGTTTTCTTCTGCCATTTTTGTAGCTCCCACTCAATCAGAAAACCCTCTATGAGTAAATATGTCAACACACAAAACCTTCAAATAAAGCTATGATACTAGTTGTTTGGGTTAGCACACCGGTTGTACATACACTATATCAGATCTAACCATACATGTAAATAAAAGTGGATATTCTACCAAAAGAAATATACAAAACAAGAGACATAAATCAACACTAGATTTAATGTGATTCACCTAGTGTGGGCTACGTCCACCAAGAAACAAGCCAATTTATTATCCAAAGCTTTGACAAGATATACAATGAAGATTTTTAATCTTCCACACCTCTCAGATGTACAATAATTTATTTCTTTCAAGTTTTATCTTCATCACCAAGACTTCTCTCTCACCAACCTTTTTCAAGTTATTTCTAATTCTTGTTAATTCTCTACTTCTAAACCCTAGATTTTATGCTTATATAGTCATTTATAGACTTAGGGCACTTATCCATCCAATTATAATTAAAAGATATAATTTAATGCTAAAAATAGATCTAATTCCATAGAGTTAATTAAAACATCCTCACATAGGTAACTGACACCATTTAGACCTAACGGTTGTTGGTTCCTCCCTTACCTGACTGATCTCGGTTCCCCCCTAACCGATGACAGTTACTGTATTCTCCAGGAATTTTTTCTTGCATTCTAAACTGAATTAATTGAGCTCCACAACTCAACATTTTCATCTCTCACAAAATGACTTAGAAATAAAGTTCACTCATGTAGGATAGGGCTCGGCTTGAAGGAATGTAAATGGAAACTAGTTCTAGACTAAAAACTTGAAGTTTTCATTTTAGGGATCATGTATTGATTCAACAAACCAAATACAGAGGAAGCAATAAATCAGTGGCATGAATTGGTGGCAGGTAGGAATCATGATGAAGTGAGTCAAAAAGTCATTTTAGGTAATCCTCATGAGTCACATTTTTGGAGTCTTTCTTCGGAGTTATCTGTTTCAGAATTTTAGAGATTTTTAGGATTATAAATGTTAAGAGAGTTGGATATTTCTGAAGCCTGAAAATCAAAAACTCCAAATTTTGGAGTTTCAATTTTTCAGGATTTGGAAGTGTGTGGATTAAGAGTTTAGGGATTGTGTGTTTTGGGGTTGAAGTGGTTTCCAAGGTCTGAGTTAGTTACCAAGTTAACCAATTCAATGGCCAAGCTATTCGGGGTTCTTTGCCAAATGTGAAGTGGTTGTGTCGAGACGTGGAAAGTGATCCATCATGTAAGTCACAATGATATGACACTAAGGGAAAAGGATCAAGTCAAGTGTCAAGTGGTGCGGAAATGAAGCTTGGTGCATGGGACCGAGTTACTTTGTGAACACATACATGACACTAGAAGGTGGTTCAATGATTTTGTAGAAGGGTGTCGAGCAAAACACGAAGGGCATCGGAATGAAAGTGGGTAGAGATTACAAGTAGAGCTTGTTTCACTCAGAAAAAGTTACTCGTGGAAGTCAAATCGATATCGGGCCATAGGAGATTGAGCTTGGAAAATAGGGAACTCAACGCGGAGCTCTGCATTATGATGAAGGGAGTCTTTGTGGGCAAACTCAACGCGGAGCTTGGTTACATTAGAAGTTGTAACAGCTCGAGTTGGGAAAAGATGGCTGATGAAGGTGCCCAAGATAAATAGATGGAATGAGATCGTGATGGTAGTATCCCGTGAAGAGAACAGATCGATTTGGTGAACCAAGTCAATGGCTGAGCTAAAACAGTAGAGGTGAGGGCCCTTCACCAAAAAAGCTGAGTTTTGTCAAACCGTTGGGCACCGTGAATGGTAGATAATTAATTTAATATTTTTATTTAAATATTTTAAATAATAATATTTATTATTATTATTTAAATATTATTTTAATTAATTGAGAAGACTATGTCAACAAATAAATTAATGCACATGATGGAACTTTCTCAAGTGATTCAACTGAACTGTAATAAGTGATACATCATGTACCTTCAATTTAGGAAGGAATTTATGACTCCTTCTCTCCTCTCTCAATTTCTTCTATAAATGTAAGTTGGAAGCTCATTCCAAGGGGTTCCAATAGGTCATACAAGTTGGACAAGTTAGACACTTTCCAAGATTCCCCTCTCTTCACAAGCTATGAACCTGTAGGCTCTCAAGCATTTCTTCACGAATTGTAGTTGTAACCTATGCCTTTTTACTGATGTAGTGATACACTATACAAGTGTTTGAAGTAATTAGAATTATGCTTTGTGATCAATATATGTCCTTTCATGATTTTTTCCTTTCTTCTATTTGCCTCTCTCATGTTTCCAGGAGAACTATGTAACCAGGGTTTCTTTTACAAGTTTTGGAGGTCATTGTGCTTATCAAGGAGTGGAGTACTGTATGACAAAGGGGTTTGTAATGCATTTCATTCTTTCTCATGATCATCTATCTTCATGGTGCACAAGCCATTAAATTTTGTCTGAAAACACCCTTTCTTGGTGCATCACCACTTCTAGTATAGGTTTTATTTCCTTGCAAATCTCTCTCCCTAATCCCTTGAAAATGTTAGCATAGGACTAGTTAGCCATTTTTATTACACTAGGAGTAGTGTAACACTTATTTTAGGAAGAGGAATCCGGCCTTCTCTGGAGGTTCACCTTGAGCCCAAGTCCCACAGCTTGAGAGGTGATCCCATGTGTCCCAATCACACTGAATGTCGTGTTCACTTTTTAGGCCATTCAGGGGGTGCAGTGATTTGGTGACAACAATTTTTGGCACATTTGGTGGATAGGTGAAATTTCTACATTTCACAGTTATCCCATTGTAATATCTTAGCCACATTTTTCAACAGGTGTGTGTATTGTGTTCATTTCATTTCATTAAGTTATTGTGCTCTTAGTGAAATTTCAGCCTTAGGAGGTATACCCAAGCACAACTGGTGACTCCATTGGTCTAAGTACCCTACTCTCTATGTGTTACAAATCTTCATTTTACCCATTTCCATCTATTTTTCTTCCACATCTTTCCATTTTTCTCCCATTCATGAAGTTGTGCAATCATGGCTTCATTTCCACAATGGAATTCCCACTTGCAGCAGCAACACTTTCCATCTTCAAGCTATTTTAATCCACCTCCAAACTCATTTCATGATGAATGAGAGTTCAACAGCATGCATATCCCACATGAGCAAGAGTCATGATCAGTTTGGTTTTCACCCACCTAACTATGAAGAACAATTCATGCAGATTTTGGAATCTATTGTACATGATGGAGAAGATCACTTACAGAAGAAGGTTGTAAGAGTTGGAACTTAAAATGATGAAAATAAGGATCAATGGTAAATGAGCCAAATCAAATGAAGCATTCAAGATTGGCTTCAACATTCCATACCCATGGGTTGGCCCTATGCCAAGTTTTAGTCCTCAGGAAAATATTCACTTTATAATCAAAATGTTTCCTCAACTTGGAGGTTGGATTGAAGAAAAGAGGCATTTATGAGTTTGATGCAATTCAATCTTGTCAATGGGTTGATTCTGCATTACCACCTTACAACCCTCTTTCCATTTCTCCATCAATGCAATTTCAATCCAAACCTCATGGTCCTAACCTTCCAAGTTTTTCACCATCTGCACATGTAAGAATTCCTTTCCTTCACTCATCTATTCCTCCATTCCATCATGAATCTTCCATGCCTCATCCTTCTAAATTTCCTCTTTTCTACAAGGGCCATCAAGACAAGAGAATGAATCTCTTCCTCAAATAGTGAGGGAATCAGTTGAATCCCAACCCGCCCCTCCTCTTGTAGTCCCAAATCCATTTTGGGAGGAGCATTGTCAAGAAATGAGAAAAAGGGAGGAGTATATGGTTGAAGAGAATAGAAAAGGAGAGCATGCAGATAATCTGAGGAAATGGGCTACAAAACTTAACATCAAGCAAACTTCATTCCTGACTAAACCTTCTATAGAAGTTGAGGCTCAAGAACAAGTGGAACAAACTAGTTTTGTACCAGAAACAAATCTAGAGTTGAATGAGGAGGACCATAGTCTACTTGTTTAGAATGTAGTATTCATATTGGCTCAATTCCATCAGAGGATTTTGAATCACCAAAGGTGGAAAAATCAGTAATAGAAGAGAATGTGCAAGTTGAAGAAGAAAGATTCTCAAGTGTACTAGCTGATTCTAATGAGTGCAATGATCCTAATTTCCATGCATGTCAAGAACTTTGCATCACTTCTGGAAGGTGGTAAATCTTTCCAAAGATCATCATTAGATGTTACAATCAGCCATAACAAGTTTCATGAGATGAAGGAAGGATTCAGAGATCAAGAATGTGGATAAGACCATGCAGAAGATTTCTAATCCTTTTTTCTCTCTGCCTTCTCAAAAACATGATTTTTTAGAGGAATTTGATCTTTCAAATTTCATGTTTGAGAATGAAGAATATCAAGATGAAGAAGGTTCTAGTTTGAAGGATACTCAGATTGGGGAGGAGATTTTGATATAGTCAGAGAATGAAGAAGCAAATTATCTATCAGATTTGGAAGAATGTTTTGATGGACAAGAGCCTATGGAACTTGACAATCTTGTTATTCCATCACTTATTTTCCACCAGAAAGTGTCAAGTGTTGTGGAGGTACATGCTCAAGAACAACTCATTGCTCATAACTATCCTTTGGAATCAGAATTGGAGGAATTGAATCTTCCATATCCATCATCACACGTAAAGGAGGAACACACAGGAGAAGCTAGGACTGATCTAGAAGCACTGAATGAAGATTATGTCATGGAGAGGTTTCTATTTTTAGTTACGAAGAACCTATTTTGTTAAATAAGTCTGTGATGGAGGAAAGTATTCTTGAATATCTTTCCCCCCTACCAATCATCCAAAGATGCAAATTGGAGGGTTTGATTTTTCAAATTCCATGTCGAATGAGGGAGATGTCACTATAATACCATCCATTCACACAGGTGAAAGATAAGTTATTTGTAAATGGGAAACAAGAGGGAAATTGGGTCATGAATAACCATCCTTTTCAAGGATGTCTTCAGCAAGAATTCCTTGTTAAAATTGAAGTTCAGACAAAATAGGAATATTCAATGGGTTAGACCATGTCCTATAAGGTACCTAGCTTCATTGAAGCCAGAAGAGAAGCCAGAACCAGTCACATTCATTTCAGAATGTGAGGATGAGTTTCAAAATTATGAGGATCAGTTGCAATGCCTCTACAAAACAAATGCAGAGTAACTAAAAGAGGAATTATTTCTCTTTCTAGTTGATACCTCAGTGGACCAAGTGGAGAATTGGGATTATTTCAGTTTTTCACTCTCATTTTCAGCCATGTCCATTATCACATCATTTTCATGGCTTCCCATTGTAAGGAAAAGAAGCTATTTTGCACAACCAGTTGCAGGTTTTGTTTAGCTCACCTGTGCTTCTGGTTAGTGTAGGGTAGTATAGGTTTTCTTTCAGCAGAATAAGTGCATTGCACACCCTGCATGTTCCATTTGGGGCATGTATGGTTTTTAGTTATTTTATGTGTTTTGTTTTCCATTGTCACTCTTGTGTTGTTCTACACACTGTTGCATCATTGGAAGGTGTCAAGGAGAAGGAAGGTTCAAATATTCCATAAGCATTTCATGATATACTTCATTCAAAATTCCATAGTGTTCCATAGTTTCCAAGTATTCAACAGATTCGGTATACTTCATGCTAAGCATTCCAAAAGGTTCCAAGATCAGATTACTCAAGAAAATTCTGGGATGTATCACAGAGGATCAAATTGCTTTCAGAATTCCAATATAGACTCCATGCCCAATGGATGACTTAAGGCTACTGGAATCATGCTTAGCAGGAAATCATCCCCGAGAGGTCACCAAAAATGTTTTCAATTTTGGCCCCTAGGGTAAAATTGGACAAAGGGTCAATCGGAACCCTAGAACCGAAAACCCCCTTCATAATTTTTTTTGGGACATTAAGGGAAAAGCTTGTGTTGAAGGCACATCTTGGTGTTATGGGAAATTTTGGGATCATTTTGGAGTATTTTCCCCATTTTGCATCTTAGGGGTTAATAACATTTTCTCGTATTGCTAAGGTTAAAATCTTTGTGGGCCCACTTTCTACCAAGGATTGCAAGAAATCAATTAAATTGAGAAATCATGTTTAAAATTGGGGTGCTCCCATTATCTCTTAATTTCAACAAAACATAATGACTTAAAAATCAAAGAAAAGACCAATTTAGTGAGATAAGAAGGCATCAAGCTTAAAACAGCTCACTGAGTATGGGACAGAGCTAGCTCATTGAGATGACATGGTGTAAAAGGGATTGTGCTCGACATATGAAAAATGGAGGACTCGAACATAAGAGGAGAGCTCAATGAAGATTACAACAAGTCAATGTTAAAATACATCAAGCCCCAACTTGGAAGTGTAAAATGAATCTTGAGGTTTCTCATCGGGTGAGCTCACAAGTAAGATAAGGTTGAATTTCGTAGTTGAAGGGAAAGTTAAATGTTGAAAAGGATAGAAATAGAGTATGAATTCAAAGGAATGAAATGATCATGTCAAAGCTCAGAATCAAATGGCTCATTAGGTAATTTTTTGAAGATGAAAGCTTATGTAGAGAGCTCGGGACATTAAGATTATGAGCCATAAAAGAGTTATGACAGCTCGCAGGATTCAAACTTGAATTTAACTGACTTGAGTTCTAGAAATTGTGAAGTATGAAATTGTGATATTGATGGTCATATCAGTGAGTCACTAAGGTGAGCTTATGGAGTGAACATTGAATCTCATAGATGGCACAGAGCTCAGACTTAGATAATAGAATTCACTCAGTGGGATAAGACTTGGCTTGAAGGAAGTTGGATGAATCCAATCAGTTGGAGACTGAACTCAAAGTGTTCATTTTAGGGATTCATGTAATATGATAGACCAAGATTGAGTTCAAAGGTTAAACATCATCTTAGTTCACATTTTATCAGAAATGTTTGAAGCCTGGGAGGACAATCAAAGCATAATGCCCAAACATAGGTTGGATCAGATGAGCTCGATAGAGTCATGGATTTTTAGTGGGTTTAGAGGTACTAAGATCAAGTGAGCTCGTAAGTAAGATCAGTGGAGGCCAAAGTTGAACTACTCAAACTGAAACTCAATGATAATGGAGTCAACTCGATTGAGAGATTTTTGGAAGTCGAAATAATGGTTGGGTAGGGAGTCAGAATGAGTTACATTTTCCTAGTCATTAGATTTTTGAGTTTTGAGTTTGGAGGCCCAATTTATTTCATATTTTCAAGGAGTTTTTTATGGCCGAAAGATGTCAAGCGAGTTCTTTTCTAAATCTTGAAGATCAAAACTCTGAATTTCAAAGTTTTCATGAGTTGAAGGTTGCAACAGAAGCTCAGATAGGAAGAATGACAAGATTTGGAAGGTTTCTATTTGACTTGGAGAAGCTCATTTAGTAGGAGTTGTCAGGTTCCATGGTTGAAGTCACACGAAGTTGAGAGCTTAAAGGTCCCAAGTTGAAACTCGAGCAGGTTGGGATTCAAGACCATTTTCAGGTGGAACTCTCATGAAAGACTTTCAGGAACTCGAATTTGACATGGAGGAGCATGGTACATTCTCGAGTAAATGTCTTGAGATATATGGTGCAAGGTGTGATTCAAGCCATTTTGAGCTCAGATAAATCCTGCATGGCAAAGTATTTTAGGTAGACATGGAGTTGTCAGTTCATGTGTGGATACTATGCGAAAGGGAAAAGTTGAGTAGTGAGTCAAGCCAACCGATGCAGGAGGGCTTGACAAGGATCTCAACTGACTTGGAGGTGCAATATAATTTGCAATATGTGGTTGGTAAATTTACAAGGATTTTGAGAGTGCTAAACTATGTCTGTTGAAATGCATGAATATTGAGCCGAGGCATTCTTCGAGGCCAATTCACAACCATGGATTCGATATCAAAGAGCTAGAAGGGCTCATGCTCAAGTGGTTTGGATGAGATAGTTAGTTGTAAAAAATTTCTGAGCATAGAGAGCTCAAATGGGAGTGGATAGCTGGAATTGTCGGTTAGACATTCAAGTGAGCACATTGGGGTGTCAAGGTAGAGACTTTTGTCTAATCTTTGACAGATGATATGACAGTGAGGGAAAATCAGAAGCTCAATGTGAGTAATGGAGAGGACTTGCGGTACATGGGATTCAAGTTAGCACGAGGCATTATCAATGAGTCAGCTCATGTGAAGGTGATGGATCATCTTGGTAAGAAGCTCATGTTGAAGATTCAAGATGGTGAGCTCACATGAATGAAAGTGAAGCTCAATTCTAGAGCTGGTGATGCACTCAATGTTGGATGGTTGAACATGTAAAGTATCAGGCTCGTCATGGAGATGAAGGAGCTCGGTGGAATGAAGGACTTGAGCTCAAGGTTACGATGGAGTCAGAGCCCACATGAGTGAAGGTCAAATCAGTCATCAAGCTGAATGTGAGTTACTTGGAGCTCAGTTTAGGGTGAAAATAGAGGAGCTTTACATTGGAATGTAGGAGTTTCAATTTCTCAGTTTGGTAAATGCAGAACGACTGAAGAAGGTTCCCAAGAGTCAACTGATGGAATGAGCTCATGATGGTGGTATCCATGGAGAAATGAGATAGATTCAGTGAAGTGAGTCATTGGCTAGAGATAAATGGTAGAGCTGAGGGCCCTTGTAATGACCAAAAAGCTTGGAAGATTTCATTGAACCATTGGTGAGAGGAGAATGTAGATGGGATAGGAAGTTAGAGTTGTTAGAGCTCACTAGGTGAGAAATTGATGTGGGTTATAGGCCATGCATTGAAGGATCATATTTGATCACAGAAAGGTTGCGACCCACCAAGTGGAACCATTCACTGAATAATTTTAAAGATTAGGAGCCATGTGGAGAGATCACCATTTTTTTGCCAGTGAGTTCAATTCTGTAAGAAATCATCATTGTGGAGTTCAATCTAGTGAGAGGAGAGTCTGAGCTTGCAAGCAAGTAAATGGGCTTGAAGTCTGGTGGTAGTCAGGTGCATGTAGAGAGATTCATTGCATTGGATGTAAGAAATGTAAATGGAGCTTGTTTTGGGTGTGACAGTGGCTTGACATCAGAGGAGCTCAGACCCAACTCAGTGAGTTGGCTCGGTGAGCCAACCACCGAGTTGGGCCATTTTTAGTATTTTCTTTTTTCCTCATCACAAACCAGTCAACAGGGGGCCCACCAAAATTTAATTAATTTAATATTTTTATTTAAATATTTTAATAATAATATTATTATTTTATTTAAATATTATTTTAATTAATTGAGAAGACTATGTCAACAAGTCAATTAATGCACATGATGGAACTTTCAAGTGGTTCAATTGAATGTAATAAATGATACATCATGTACGTTCAATTTAGGAAGAGAATTTATGAATCCTTATCTCCTCTCTCTCAATTTCTTCTATAAATGTAAGTTGGAAGCTCATTCCAAAGGGTTCCAACAGGTCAGGCAAGTTTGACAAGTTAGACACTTTCCAAGCTTCCCCTCTCTTCACAAGCTGAAACGTTGCGAATTTGTAGGCTCTCAAGCCTTTTTTCTTGAATTGTAATGGTAGGATATGCCTTTTCCCTAATGTAATGATGCACTATGTAAGTGCTTGAAGTAATGAGAATTATGTTTTGTGATCATTTATATGTCCTTGCATGATTTTTATGCTGCTATTTTCCTCTCTCATGTTTTCAGGTGAACTGTGCAACCAGGGTTTCTTTTGCAAGTTTTGGAGGTCATTGTGCTTATCAAGGAGTGAAGTACTGTATGTAAAAGTAGGTTTGTAATGCATGTTCATTCTTCCCCATGATCATCTCTCTTAATTGGCAAGCTTAAAATTAACCCTTTTTGTCTAGCAACACCCTTTCTTGGTGCATCACCACTTCTAGTATAGGTTTTATTTCCTTGCAAATCTCTTTCCCTAAAACCCCATGAAATGTTAGCATAGGACTAGATATCCATTTTATTACATTAGGAGTAGTGTATCACTTAGTTTAGGAAGAGGAAGCCAGCCTTCTCTGGAGGTTCACCTTGAGCCCAAGTCCCACAACTTGAGAGGTGATCCCATGTGTCTATAGTTATGTGAACCAAGAGGTAGAGAAATGTTCCCAATCCCTTTTACTGTGTATGAAGAATCATCACCTAACGAAACATGGTTTTTCAAAGGTGTGTCCCTCATTGAAGTAAATCAGTCTCTATGGTTGGTCATGTGTTGAGTGGCTCCCAAATCAACATACCAGACATCACTAGATGATGTGGAAGGTTCACTTGATCGAGAAGTGTACAAGTAGTCTTCAATATCTGAATGTTCTTCTTGCTCAACAATATTGCCTTATCCTGATGGGGTTTTATTTTCCAGTTCCCCTTTTTCTACCATTGATTGTAGTTAGAATGTCCCTTGTGAGATTGTTGTGTTAAGGTCCAAAATTTCTTGATGAACCTTTCTTATAAGTATTATACCAACAATATTTCAATTCATGTCCTCTTTTACAGATAGGACATTTCTTCTTCTGTTGTTTATCCCCTTTATGCTGATTCTGATTTTGGGAATTTTGATAGGAATTATGTTTACCTTTTCACTTTTCCTTTCCATTTTTAATGAGAAGAAACTCGCCTTCTCCTCTTCATCATCTTTATTATACATAGGGCTTCCTCTTGTTGCAGTAGATTCACCAATTTGTCAAAACTAACTGTCGTATCTGACAAGTTTAGTGTTGTCACAAAAATGTGGTATGAAGAAGGGAGGGTTCTCAAAACAATGGGAAAAGAGAGAATCATTAGTGACCTCTTCTCCTAGGGATAGAAGTGAAGCCCTCAACTCTACAACTCTTCTCAAGAAAGCTTCAATTTTCTCATTTTGTTTAAAATTCAATGTGTGTAACTGACTTATACAAATTCAGAATGACATTCTTGTTTTTCACCTCATACACCATGCTCAACTTATCCCACACTTCTTTGGACGTTTTGGCATCTCAAATGTGGGGTTCCACATTTTCAGACACTCCAAACAATGATGATGAGCTTGTATTTCTGATCCAATCTTATCAAATTTTCATTGTTGTGTTGTATCAGTAGTTGATCTGGTTAGAGTACCATTCACAATAGGCCAGATTTCTTCAAACTCAAGTTATGTCTTGATTTTTGTCTTCCATGCAACATAGTTATGAGTAGTTATGAATCTGGAAGAAATAATTTGGGGGCATTGGTTCCCATTTTACATAATCCACTAGCAGGGTTAGGCTCTTATCACTCCAGGTATAAGGTCTCCCAATATATATACCATCAGTATGATATACCAAACCTTTCTATATACGTGCCCTTCCAATATACCCATTAGTACGTGGAAGAAGCTTTCCCTTTCTATATACCTAGCAGTATGTGAAAGAGGTGTTAACATACATGAAATAATTTGATACGTGGTACCAAGAAATACTGAAAGGGGTCTGTGTGATTATTGACACTCACTCAAAGAAATATCCTCATACATGCGCATAACTTCACTATATACTTGGATAGTTTCTCAATCTAGATTTAAGTCATGTAATCATTCATAGACGGATGGGAGGGCTCAGGGTGTATGCATTATGTCCTTATTACTCCTTGTCAATTTAACGGTTCGATGCCTAGATGATGTTGTTGCATATATATTAGGTGTTAAGTGTAGTATTAGTCACAATGGCTTTACCTATAACTCGCTTCCCAGAGGCACTGTTTATACCAAACATTGCGAAGGAGATCTAAGATCTCGTGAGTGTTTTAAAACCAAAATTTCACTATTTTTAAGTACAAATCTCTACCAGTTTTACAATAATTACAATGGTTTTTGGTTGACTATGGCAACCTACAAATTAATACAATACACTAAAATATACAATTACATTCAAAAAAATTGAAAAATTGAATGGCAGGAAAATGTTTTTATTTTTTCGAGGCCTTGGTGGCCTCTGGAGCTTTATAGCAATACAGAATCTCTGAGCAAAAACCAGTAAAAAGTTATCTCAAAATCTAGTTTTCAGCTACCCCTCCTTTGGAAAAAAATTTGTCCAGGATTAAAAATTGAGCAATTTTGGAGAAATTTATTTTTGACCCTTTGTAGGGTTTTCTGCTGCTATTTTTAGTGGTGGGTTTAGCTTATATAAGGGAGTTTAGATGATTTTTTCCCTCTAAGTTTAGGCCTCTATAGTTGGCAGTGGCCGCTAAATTAATATTGAAAAATTGCATTAGGGGTGGGAGTTTAACCCCAAACTACCTACACAATTGCCTTTGCACTTATCCAATAAAGCCACCAATGCTTATGGTATGAAATGACAAATTTAATTTGAAATTAATGTAAAAAATGACTAATCTTTGAAAAATGAGATGTGGCTTTGTGCTGAGGGAGTTCCACATGGCTTAAGTGATGAGGAGATCTATAGATTAGGTTTTCCTTTGGGAGGATCTAATTCATTAGGGTTTTTCCACTAAATAAAATTTTAAACTTATCTCAATGCTTTTGTATTTTTAGGGTACTTCCACCATTTTTGATTTCTATTGCCACAGTTTATTTGTTCCATTGGCCTACATTTTATTGAAATCGGCTCCGTGAGGAATGCACACAAAATTTGATCTCCGCTGGATTTTCCTCCTCAGAGTGTTGTTTACACGTAGGCTTATTTTATTTCCAATACATAACCTTGTTGTGGTACAGGTTCTAACTCCGTTGCTGTAAGATCGAAGGCATGATGCACAATGTACTGATTTCTATCAGAACTTGGCTCAGTTTTTACAAAAACTTGTTTGCAACTTTGATCAAATGCTATGCACATCGTTGTTTCAATGTAGGTCGAGTATGGTCTTGATGGCTTATTTGTAATATAAGTTACCTATTCACCAAGCTGAAGATTGCTAATGACTTGGCCAATGTTACTAATTTTCTTTTAGAAATCTAAGGAATTGAACAATTGCAATTGACTTGCATGGAAATATTTGAGTTACAAGCTCAAGTATGCATCAACTCAACTTAAACAGAGAGCATGGCTTCCAAATCTTGGGCTAGAGAATGAACAAGAAGGTTGTGGGACTGTAGGGAGAATTAGGAAGCTATTGGAGGTGCATTAGCTTTCAAATGATGTAAATTTATTCTCCAAGATTTTTCTGGGTTACTGCAACCATCTCCAACTTGCAAGGAGCTTAAACCTGACTCTGGTACCAATGTAAGATGAAGAACATGGTGAAGCTTGGTAATCTTATTAATGTTCAATCCACAATGCAAACTTACAATGAAGTGTCTGCAGGGCTTATAGGAATTGTACAATGACTCAGGAATACAAACACATGGAAATATGTTAACACAGGTGCAACAATAAACTAATTTAAATGAGCTTTCAAAAGTATTGGTGGGGGCAAGTATAACAAACATAAAATTGCAACAATAATGCAAATTAAATAATACAGAATAATATGGTTATTAAAACATAACCATTTAGATAACAAAACCCTCATGATAATTAAAATTTAATTATTTTATTTTAATTTTGTCCAGTGCCACTGGAAATTGAGAATTTTCCTGGTGCAGAGGGCACCAAGGAAAAAAAAATCTTTTTGTTTACCTGTATATCACACAAAATGTTTTGGTACTACAAGGAGATGTGGAACAGCTAATTGGAGGCAGCATTGGCTCTCAATGAATGATGACAGAAATTTATTCTCCACGATTGTTCTTCCTGCATAACCTCTCACAAAGCTTGTTAGGAGCTTCAACCTGCTCTGGTACCAAATGTAAAATACGTGACGAAAGCCTATAATATTTTATTAATCAACAAAATCATTTTACAAAAAGATGTGATGCAATATTTATACATATTGGACAACAAGTATATAACCAAACAAATAATATTGGGTTACACAGGTGCAACAACTTAAACCATATTACATAAGCTTCCAAAAGAACATCCAGGAAGCTGAATAAATCAAATAGATAATTGTTACAACTATGTAACAATATAATCTATGAGATAATATGACAAGTTATGGTTAATAAACCATATAACAATCATTAATCAAATAATAATATCCTAATACAATGCATAATTAAAATATGAATTATATATACCCTAACATTTCTATCCTAAAATATAGTTTTTTTTCAATTTAAACCAAATTTAAAATCTCTTATAACTTATAGAGATAGGTTTCCATATCTGGAATATGATCTACATGAATAACCTCTACACCAAAAAATGTAGAAGTAGATAAAATAATACCAACAGTACCAATGGAATATCACTTGATCAGCCATAGTGATGGTTAATATGAATAACTAAGGTGGCCACGCTAAATATGAAGAGGTAGGTTCTTCATGCTTCAAGCTATAGATATTTTTACCAAAACCTTCCATTCTACAAAATTAAACTATGTAATGACATACACAAAACATTTTTCACTTTTTTATGGGCCATTTTTCAAAATAAGGACATTTCAATCATTACATGTTTTTCTATCTATCTTTGATGTTACTCCAAAAGTTGCATTCACATACATCTATAAATAGTATTTTTTGGTAAACATATTAAAATAATTATTTCCTTATCTACCTCTAATAAACTATCTTGGTCAAATTACCCTTGCAAATCTACAACCTAATTCTCCAGGGAAAATGTTAGTGGCTAATACTCTGTCAATTTGGCTAGAATGTAAAAATTGGATATATTCACCTTTATGATAACATAAAGTGAGGACATAATCATCGACTGACAAATAATCATTATTTATTAGCATACTAGAAAAAACATATTATTGCATATGTATTCACCAACCAAATTAACATTTATGCCCACATATGTATTATCTTATGGGTGAACATAGTTTTTCTCCAAGGAATAGACACGAGTGTGTAGGTATTCATCTACCAGCTAACATTTATGTCTATGTATGTATTTTTCTTCCAGAAAACATACTTTTTTCTTCATTCTATCAGGGGTGACCTTAAATTATATAATTCAACCAAAAAAGATATGATTAGTATAATGTTTCTAAAAGAGACTTTTGCAATTTTTACCAGATGAGATTTGATGCATGCAACTAAGTTAGGAACATTTTAAATTTTTTGAATAACTTGATTATTTTTGAAAAGTACAAATGAAACAATAAGTTATACAATATGAAATCAAATAAAAATAATCATAAATATAATTATCTTCAAAAAAATGAAAATTTTAATTTACCTGCCATATGTTCAATTTAATTTTTGAGAGGAACTATCATGTAAGAATGAGGTAACTAATATTATGTAAGTATCGGGTAAATATCAGGTAAATTAATATCATGTAAGTATTAGGTATAAATCGGTGTATATAAAAAATAATGAACCAACTGATACATTCGTAATCTTGATTTAATTATATTACTATTGAAAAAAAATGTCGATATGGAAAATTAGGTGTTTCCACCAATTTTCACAAGGCTACGCCCCTAGGCATTGAATAGTACAACTCCAATTACTTAATTTAAACTAATCTATTCCTATCTAAATGTTGTGGGTTTTCTAAATAGGTCAGGGATAACACAAGAACAATTCCTTTAGCCTGTGGAAAAATGCTTGTACGGGGTACAAGGGAGGAAATTTTGATGATGAGGGGTGAAGGAGAGAAATTAGAAAAAAGAAGGTTATTACTGTGAGTAAGCACAAGAAAAATTTCCACCCAATAACCGAAGTAGTTCAAAATTCAATATAGAGCAAAGAAATAATGAAGCTATCTAGTGAGAAGAAAAACCTAGACACGCGATTCTTAGATTCATTTATCAAATATACACAACTCTTTCTTGATCACTATGCTTGCAAAGTGCATAAAAGATAAAAATAGAAGAACACATAGGAAAAATGGAATGGAAGAAATGTATGTTTATTTCACATGTTGGTGATACAAATCTTAATACCCAAATCACAATCCACAATTGCTACAAGATACAAGCTATCAAAATCTAGCATTTTCAAGATCCTTTGGAATGGAGAAGACATCCAAATTTATAGAAATGTGAATTGACCTCTCATCTCCCCCCACATGACTCTTCGTGATCTCATTTACTTGTGACTTTACATCTTCCTAGGAAATGAAAATTAAGTTCCCTTTTTAGAGATCAAAGGGACTTCTACAATTGAGCTTTATAAAGTCTCTTTAATGAATAAGAAAACTATCATGATTATAAACAACAAAGAATTAGAAGAGATGGAGAGAAGAAAAGGGGAGAATGAGAAAAGGAATAACAGCGAGTTAAGAGATCTGACAAAGAAGCTCCCTATGATGAAGAAATTTTCGGATTCATGATGAAAATATCCTCCTTATCCATGATGCACAGATACCTTGGAATGGCCGAATGAGTGTTTAGAAACACCATTGAGAAATACCTTGATGTTAGTTTAGTTTATATTTTTGAGCCATAAGATTATGCTACAACCTTGTGAAGAGTTCAAAAATCTAAAAAATGAATGAAAATGGAGACATATGCAAATTTCTACACCCAAAATGGAGCCTTTGTTTTTATCAAGCAGGACCGGGACTTGCTATTTTGGCACATATAACTTTTTTTTCTCAAAAATGACCTTATGAACCATTTGGCAAATCCTAAGATTCCTCTTTTGATGATGCATTTTTATTTTTAGCCACTTTTTATTGTTAAGAAGTGCATTTTCCCAGGCTTACAATTCTACATTTTTTTGAGTGTTCTAGGT
The DNA here is from genome assembly GCA_019776745.2 of Taxus chinensis. Lineage (NCBI taxonomy): Eukaryota > Viridiplantae > Streptophyta > Pinopsida > Cupressales > Taxaceae > Taxus > Taxus chinensis. The sequence goes on from CM034157.1 coordinate 21,186,988, forward strand.
AATTAGATCTTGCAAATTGATGGAAATAATATTTTAAGCATTGGAAGAGGAATTAAAAATTCTATTTTTGGTAAGTGCATTGTGGGTGTTGGGTTGCAAGGAAAAAGGTCTTGAAATTCTAGGTTTTGTTCCAATATTCCCCACTGCAAATTTTGGGTGATTTCACCTTCCAGATCTTCATGAATTCGAATATTTCTTTGAAGAGGGTAGAATACTAAAGAAAAATACATTCCTCCATATCCCTAAATATAGGGACATCATGACACGAAAACTAGTTCATGAGAAACTAGATATTTTGGTGAATGTTTCCTCAAAATTTTGCGTGATTACGACCACCGTAACCTATGGAAGTGAAGATGATGATTTTTCTATTTTGCATCTTAACTCATCTTGAAACACTCATAATCATTTGTTTAAGTTTAGGTTATTTTTTATGCTACAAGTTTCTTAAGCCTCCAGAACATGTTTTCATTGTTCTTGTTCCAAAACCCCTCAAACTTTCCTAAATCTTATAAAATTTTCTCCATTTCATTTCAAACTCCTCCATGGAATCTTTAGATGATTTTATGATTTTTGAATGAGAATGGAGGAGGCACACTTGTCATAAAAAGACTAAGGAATAGCCTTTCTAATCTTAGTATAGATTTAATCTTTTCACAACATTGCACTGAATAGACTAAAATACCTAGTGATCACATTTTGTACAATTGGGAAGGATGTAAAATACATATGAGGACTTTCAAGGGTCATAATAGGCATGATAAAGAGGGCATAATGATTGGGAGAGAAGGTTCAAGAGGCTTTCCAAGAAAAAAATTCGACGCTTAGGTATAGTTGTCATGTTTTTAACTAAATTTTTTCCTTTTCAAAAGCACATGACAACAATTCCTTTCGATCACATATGGCCTATGGCCTACCAAATATAATGGTGTAAATACATAACATAAATATATGTTATCTTCACCTTACGCTAATAAAAATTCCCTATAGATACTCCATGTAATAGCTTCCTCTGTAAGCTTATCCTATACTCTATGGTAATAATCTAATTACTATAATTTATGCCTGTGGTAGCTCACATCGACTGCCCATGCGTATACTAGTAGATCATCTAGCCTCTGATGCATCACCATGTATGCTAGATTCTCAATTGTAATATGCTCCTAGGCTCATGCCTATAATACTTTTTTTGGGCCCATACTCCCACCATCCCTATAAACTAACAAATTCAAATCCTTATATAGCTACACAATATACAAGGTTCCCATAAAAACACTGTCATCATCTCACACATATCAAAAAATAAATCTTCCAGCCCCATCATAAAATATCAACTAGTATTGTAAGGTATAAAAATAGTACTAATAATATCCATCATTAATAACCACAATTTGGGTACTAATATAACCTCTACACATGCATCCAAACATACTCCAACCCCTGCATGCTCGGTAGTGACTTTATACCTTCTAGCCACATCATCCCATCTACTAGTGTTGTATCCATCTAGTAAACTAGCTCACCTTATACTGGTACTCATAGAATACACCACACATCCTATAGCTTCAATAACATCTCCCCTATAGGAAAATAAAAGGTACTCATCTCTAAATTCCATCACTCACATAGTGACGTCAGTAATTTCCTATCAACAAGAACATCTTATATCTAAACCATAAAATACAAGCCCACTACATCTAAGAGAATCCAATCATCTATAGATAATAAATTTAACTCACTCAATACTCATGTTCATTGCTCTCATATATCAATGATCCCCAACATCTCCTATACATATAAAAATTCAATGCTCTAAATCAAATCATCTTAACAAGTATTTATCTCATTCCCCTCATCTCATCTCATTTCCATCCTTCTCTCTCCTCTCCAATTTTACTCTCCAGCCATACCCCATCCTTTATTAGCACTTCTATTTCCTTTTCTCTCATCTCCATTTTCTCTCTCCAATCCTACCCCATCACCTCCATTTCCTGATCTCCCCTCTCTATTTTCTTTCTCTAACCTTACCTCATCTTTTATCCCTACCTTCCTCTCATACCTCTCTACCACTATTCCCATCCCCATCCCCATCCCTCTCCCTAACCATCTCCCCATCCCCTATCCCCTAATATCCTCCATACATCCTACATGTATTACTCTAGTGACATAAGCATCACATACCCTACCTATCCTCTATCCCTTCTCCCCCCAACCTATCACACCCCTTCTATAACCTACACTACCTACCAAATTCCATATCCCCACCCCTCCTCTATACCACAGGCCACCTATGGAAGCAGAAAGGTTCCTCCCCCACCATATTTTCCCCACCCACCCAACATCCCCACCCATTCCTCAACCCACATGCTATCATGGATAATGGAGATGCTCATCCCTCTCATGTCCCTACCCCACACACTAACACCTATGTTATCCACCCCACACCATGTCCCCACCCCTCTTCTAACCCTCGCATTACTCATGATGGTGGAGACGTTCCTTCCCCCATGTTCATGACCCACCCACCAATACCTATTCTACCCACCCCACCCCACATCCTCAACCCTCCCCTAACTATCACACTACCTTTGGTAGTGAAGATTCCCCTCAACCCCACATCCCCACCCCACCCCGCTATCTCACTCGTGTTACATCAAAAATGCCACCTATAATAGAAAAACATGACCCTACCCTAAAAATATCTAACAGTGACATGTATCTGACCCAAAAATCTAACCCTTCTTCCCCTCACATCCATAAACCATCACCCACCCTAAATCCTACCCTACCACACAAGTGTAAATGCACCCTAGATCCATGTCCCTACCATAACCCAAAAAAAGCATCTCCCTCCCCAATTTAAACCCCTAACCTTACCTAACCCACACCCCACCACCATGACACAAAAAAAACACTCATCCATGCCTCTACCCACACCACCAAGCCTCTGCCCATAACATTGTGCCTCTTTCCCCTCCCCCAAACCTCTTCCCATTTATCCTCCCTAACTAAACCTATAACACCTTCCATCCCTCTTCTCATGGTCCTGATCCTAACTCTAGCCAAACTTTAACCCTCCATCAATTAAGCCTCCCTTACTAAAACCAAAGTGGTAGAAATAGTGGATACATGAGCCATATTGTGTGGACACGACCTGACATCCAAATCTTCTCTCAAACATAAAATACACCCAAAAATAAATAACAAAAACTTAACCAAACCTACTCATTGGAAGTCCTCACTCTATTAGATTCCCATTCACCCTCATTCACTCTACCTAATGAATCTCACTTTGCAAAATATCCATCTCTCTCAACTTCTTCTGTCAATTCTCCAAAATTTATTTTACAAAATACCAAAATGAAATAAATTCTACCTCTAACTCACTATTTACTCAACATATGTCACTTTTCATCGCAATCATAATTTTTTTCTTCCATTTCAATTACTTCCTTAAAAATATTCTCTAAATAAAAAGACATTAACTTCTTCCAACCATCATGTTTTGGCCAAAACCATTATTATCCATCATTTAAAATAATAAAATAATACCATCCATACAATAAATTCATACTTATTACAACAATAATCACCTGAATTTCACATCATCATACATGAATAAACTTTTCCATTTCTCATTCACTAATTCCCCCAAATGTCATATGTGTTGTCATGCTAAATGTCTAGCATGAAAAAATGAAAAAATTTGCCATGAAAACTAAGCCTGCACCAAAAAATCCCTGAACCAACTAATATAAACCTACCCTCCAGATAATCTCCAACTATGTAAACCCAATCATGGTTGAGAGGGATGTGATAAATAGATTTTTAAATTGTTTTTTAGGTTAGGTGGTGGGAAGCATTTCATGAGGTCATTGTGATCCACTTTGAAGAAACTTCTCCTAGAGGCCTAAAAAGGCTTATTTTCAAGACTTTAGCACATAATGAACACCCTCTGAAGAGGAACCAAAAAGATATAATTCCTCCAAGAAGTGTGTTATTGAGCTATAATATCATTGGAGTTATTTTAGGGAATTTATGCAAGGTGACATGGGTTTAGGAATAAGTTTTGCAACAATGGGCTACTTATAACACGATGTAAGCAAATGAAAGAAGTGAAAATGTTGGTGAGCTTATTCTGGATGTTACAGGAGCCTCAGGTATTTTTTTGAGTGACCAGATACTCATAGGAAATATAATATGGTATAATTCACATTATAAAAAGTTTTGGGAGATTTTATTGTCTGGATTTTGAGATATTAGCTTGACAGTGAAAATGAAGATCCCTGATCATGATAGAGATTCAACTAAGGATTCCAAGAGTTATATAGAGAGTTAAGTCTTGATTAAAATCCCAAGATGATCTATTAAATTACCTCTTTAATCAAAATGTGTTTTTTTTTAATTTTATCATCACTCTTTTCCGTGGTATTCACTTTCACCAGCACATAGGATTGAGTAGAATCATAAAAGGGTGAAACTTTAAAATTTTAGGAATAATTGGCTCCTTAAACCTATGAGAATCATCTCATAAGAAACTTTGGAGTTAAAATGATATAATATTTTCCTAGGTAACTCATAGGGATGCTTTAGTGGTGGAAAAATAATTTCTAGAGTCTATTTTTGGCAGATGTTGGTGAAGGCGGGGTTTCCAAATCAAGTCAATGTGCACTTACACACCTTAGATGAAATTTTTAACCTTTACACTTGGTGCAAAGGTTCATTGGGTGAAAAATGATGCACCACCTAGGAATGATGTTGAGTTTTAAAGTGTCTCATCACTTAAGTGACTTTTGTGGTGGTTATGTTGATGTTCATAACTCACACTTGCAAACGGCTCCCTCCCCATGTTCTAGCACACCATTGGTGCACCTAGGAATCCTGAATGTACATTTTCACTTGGTGAAAAATTGTAATGGGTGCAAAAAAATTCACCAGCAAAGAGGATGATTCATTTCACCACTTAAGTGATAATGGTGTGCATTAGGTAAGTGTTAACACCTCACACTCTCAAAACACCCACCCCCATGAAAAATTTAACCCATGGCACACTTTGAAAGTCCAATTGAAAAATTTCACCTGGTGTAAAATTGCATCAGGTGTAAAAAATTGTGCCACCATCCTCTCTCATCCTTTTTTTGCACTTAAACCCTCAAATTTCTCACTAGGTTCAATTTATGCACTCACCTTAATGAACTAGGTAGTCCCCCTCTTCATGATATCTTGAGAAAATGGTCATTTTTTCAAGGATTTCATAAATTTTTCACCATTTTACCTCATGATAAATGTGGTAAGGTTTAATAGAGACTCTCATACCCATTTAGTAATTCTCATGTCTGTTAACATGGGTTAATGTAAGGGTGTGCAAGTGGGTTAAATTTAGGTTTAGCTTAATTGTTGATCAGAATGAGTATGAAAATAAGGAGAGGGAACACAAAATATTTGCATGCAGTAATAAGTTGCATTTGAAGGTAAAGAAGGATATGAAAGGAAATTAGGGTCAGAACAAGCTGATTTGGGGACATATTTGTTTTCATGGTTATGGGCTATTTTTGGAGATAACATGCAAAGAACACATTGGGATGGAGACTTACACGACACACAAATGTTATTTTGGTGAGTGTTTGATAAGCGTCATGCATAAGTTCAAGATAATAATAGGGTTACTTCTTCCACTTGACTATACGACGTCTATTATTAGTGCACTTGCATGTGTGCATGTTATTGTAAAGGCACGTGAATATTATGAACATACGACCTTTTTTGGAAAGTGTGTAGGTGGTGAAGGGAAAGTCTCCACCCTATAAATATATAGTGAACTATGTAGTTAGAGAGACAGTTGACACTATGTATGAATTATTGTAGAGTTATGTTGTTAGATCTAATACGCGCATAACTCATGGTGATGTTTTGTAATGTAAGAAGCTTCTATGTAATACAATGTTTAATATAATGGAGTATATTGGATGGATAGTGGTGTTAAACATGTCTATAACTAGTTTTTGCATTTTTAATCTTATTATGGTTATTGTTTAATTCAATATTATCTAAGATCTAGATCTGGAATATGCTTTGTGGAATGTTATGCTTATGTATGGTTCTAAGTATGTTGTATCTTCATTACACTAAAATATTACACAAGCAAATCTAAAGAGGAGCTTGGTACCTTTACGTGCTTTGGGTGAGTGCTCAGCTCAGGCTGGGTGATGTGCTAACGCACCTGGGTTTTTCTGGGTTTTATATAGTAAATTCTAGGCTGAATCATTGGTTCCATTTCTGGGACCTCTTTTTCAGTTGTTTTCAAGATGTTTTGTGATGAAGACATACCAATTGACCTTAGAAAGTGTTGAGGAGTGGATAAAGGATATGGAAGAAGAGTACGCTCGAAGGTTCTCCACTGGATCTCAATTTGACGCATGCGCATGGGTGGAACAAAATATGTATGACTATTTGAATGAGAGCTTATTTGTTATTTTTATAGTAGAGTTGTACGAGTGGCTGGTTGCTTATGTGTCTATGAGGAATTGGAGGTATCCCACACTTGTCTAGACACATGAATAATTTCATGCCCTTTATGATGTTGATCTTATTCAGATGTGCACTAGGGATACTTAGTTCCATGGTGTTTTGAATAGCTATATTTTGGAGTACTCAATTTCCACTTATTCTTTCCCGGAGGTAGCTGAGTTCTAGTTTTTACGTTATCCATAGGGAACTTATTTTCAAGGCATTCCATTAGATATCAAAATCTTGATGGTAACCGTGAAATTGGAAGGAAAACCGATAGCTAGCTAAACCCCACCACGCATGGGGGTAGGAACAAGTTTGGTGAAAGATGGTGGACATAGCGGTAGAGAGACAAAGAGAAGAAAGTCAGCTTAAGTATAATGAGGCATGCAAGAGAGAGATAGAGAAACATCATGATATTACATAGTAGAAGGTATTGAGGAGAGAGATGGATCATGAAGGATTTGAAGCTCACGTAGGAGACATGGAGCCAAAGCATCTGGAACTCCCCCATTTGGGAAAGCATAATAGGGAACCCTCCTCATCCTCACATGGGAGCACGCCATCAGAGACTACCTAGGCCATGAGTGCACATTTGAATCTACCTGGTAACCTAGCCCTTGCACTTGGATTTCTAGTATCTAGTACAATCAGTAGTCAGCAAGCTAGTTTGGGCAGTAGAAGAGCAGAAGTAAATGAAATAATGAGTATATCTATGGTAGGGAAAACATATTCTTTTTTGTTTGGAAGTACCTTTTTAGATGCATCTTCAACACATAACTCAAGTGCATAGAATTTTTGACTCACTTTTGGGAGTATTTTTACTTCACAGACTATAGGAGTTCAATTTAGTACCAGTGTTGGGACATAGGGTAGTACATCCACTGGTCCACCTTCGGCTACAGGTGGAGGATCAAAAGGCATAGTTGGCTCTAGTTCTAGTGGATCTGGTGGTTTTAGAAGTAGAGGTAACACAAAAGGTTCTGGATCAGGTGGATATGGTCTGCACCAACCCCATAATATTTAAATGGATATGTCTCTTTGTCTTCCAGAGTATAGGGGCATAGAAGATGCTACTGAGCACGTGCACATGTGTGAGATACTATGGCACACAAAAGGAGTTATGACTTATGAGTGCAAGGTAAGTAAGTTCACAACTAAATTGTAGGGATGCACTCACAGTTGGTACATGAATTTTGACCTTGATCAAAATTGTGTAGATTATGTAGCATTAAAGGATGCTTTCCTTAAGGAGTTTCATATTCCTAAGTTTCAGCAAAAGAGTATAAGTACGCTCAAGGATATTAAGCAGGGCACTAATGAGATCATTTAGGAATACGATGATCATTTCAAGACACTATTGTTTAAAGTTTCTTATGATATTCATGGAAACTAGCATGCACAATGGTTTTTTGGGGGCTTGATCACACCTTTTAGGAGGGTGTTGTCCCATAAGACTTATACGGACCTGCGTGAAGCACTTGAAGTAGATTTGCATGCTGAAGCAGTTGGAAGTATAGACACTGGCATGAGCCCATTCCTTGAGGCAAAGATTACAGCCATGACAAAGCAAATGGAGAAACTATCAGAAAATTCAACACACGAGATGCGTACTAGGATTTGGTGTACAAATTGTGAAGTGGAAGGGCACACCAAAGGTAGTTTTGCTCATAAATAAGTAAGTTCATTACTATTGGACTGTGAGATATGTCATTTGTTATCCATGATGCAAGCTTCTTCCTCATTAGGTACAATATGCGATAAGGAAGATCATGTATCTTGTGATTGTCAAATTTTCTTATCCATGACTCATGATATAGAAGACTTCAAGGTTGCCAAAATTGTTAGATTAATGATGCCATAGATATTGCTTGTGTGATAGACTAGAGTATCCAAGATAAATCTAAAGGTAAAAGTGAGCACCATGATTGTGACCACACTCAAATGTGCTATGATCGGAATGAAGGGCGCTTTGAAGGAATGTTATTAAATTTTGTACACTTGGCAAATCATTAGATAATGAGGAGCTACAGATAGAACCTTGAGGTTGAAAAGTTCCTTTGTGAGCATTCTGGGTTAATCATACAGGAAAATTCGGGCATTTAAGAAGTACTAACGATGTTTTAGAAGGGTTCATGGTTGTCTGCTAATATTTGGATTCCCTTTTTGGTTTTTTAGGATTCACAATTTCAGTCTTGGGTAATTAAATATGGACCATGAGGCCCCACTTTCAGTTAATGTGTGCTCAAAATGATCAAAATCGATCAATCAATTCCAGCGAAGTTGGTTTTAATTATGTTCACATGGACGGTCTCTAGTTCGCAAATGGTCAAGCTGCATGAGAATTAGAATTTTTATGAAATAAATAGATTGGGGGGTCTAAGATGGATCGTTGTAGAAAAATGGGTTTTTTCAGCCCAAGATGCATAGGTACGAGCGTGGTTAACCAACATTTAGGTGTGAAGACTGCAACTTAACTTATATGAATGAAATGGCTCGTCACATAGTGTTGATGCTCAACATTTGAAGGTATCAAGGAATTCACAATGAGCTCTGAATGGCTATAGCTCAACGCTTGAGAGCTTGGGACAAGTGGAACACGTGCAAGTTCACCGTGAAGAAAGACTCATCATATTTCTAATATAGAGCCATTGTTTTGACAAGGGTCTCGGTGTTGGCTAAGGTTGGCTCGGATCAAACATGTACGTCCGTGGGCTCAGCCGAAAGATCACAGTGTGAATATGGGTGATTCTTTTCATACATATAGCCAACATGATTTGTTATGCAAGGGGTCACGAATAATGTAAATTAGACCCGAAGGACTTCAAGGAAATGTGTTATGAAACGATTGGAACTCGGGCCTAGTAGTTTGGGATGCTTCGCAACGAAATGGATTGACGAGCTATGGGAGACTAGATGAGCAAGGTAAGAAAATGATTGAAAAACTGAGGGAATGCACAAATTATTTTGAAACTCCATAATAGCTCGTGCAAATAAAGCATTGCAACTAGAGCAAAGATTTAGCTCAACGTGTTTGAATAGAGCTTTGCTCATAATTCGTTAATAAGAAAACTTGGGTGGTAACATCATAGGGTGTCGAGCTTAACCCTAGTGCATGACAGATATGGTTTCCGTGATACCTGAACAATCAATACCTAACCCACGTGAGATGACCCTCCAGCATTTGGAGTGTTGAGAGACTCATCGTATGGCTCACACTGGCGACCCTCCTATAAATCTGACGTTGGAGTGGTTCAGACATCTGAGACTGAGGGAAAGTTTGAATAGATAAGGTGCTCGTAGGTATCAATATCATCAAGTTAGGTATGCCAATGGAGGAAATGTAACTAGAGCCCTGGATAAGGAGCTCATCGTCCAAAATATTGAATTAGGCTTATTGTGTTTGACTTTGCAGCAAGGTGAAGCCAAATCATATTTTTTAGGTGTAAATAGCTCGAACAAGATGTTTAGATAAGTTGTAAGGATGACAGAGAGCCGATAGTAAGAGATTGCGGAGATTTAAAACAAATTCATCTCAAGATTTGAAGGCTAGCGTGAACTCATTGGGGATTTTGATCAGGCCTAGCTGACCATGGTACTGAAATGTAGAGATGGCAGACCAAGCATGAATAAGATCTCGTACGCAGTGTATATGGATCTCAGGTGAAGCATCGACCAAGTGAGGGAAATATACGTCGGGATCCCAAGCACAATAGAGCCATAGTGGTCGTGAGATCACAGTTAAGGTAAAACTGGGGCTTATCTCTGAGCTAGGCAAGAGTGGAATACCAACTATACTCAGAAAATTATCACCTGAGTCAGAGTGGCCATAGGAGGTGGATGATGAGCGAGTTGTGTGAGTGACTCCACCATGTAAGTCGTAAGATGCGACTCTGAGGGTGGATGATCAATTCGAAGTGGCCGAACGGTGTGGAAACCGTTGGGCATTGAATTAGAGGAGACTCATAGTTCACTTTGCGTAAAACAAGAGAGAAACTGTTGCCAGAAGTACTGATTTGATAATGGCTCTTCAAAAGGTTACCGTGCACCATACATTGCATGACTCTGTCAACTCCCTAATCAAATGTTGCAGAATTTGGAGTCAACCCCTCACGATGCAATATGGTGCAAAGGCAGGTGGTGATCGATTTAAGTGCCTAGTGCAACAAAATGAATCATCCATTTTAGTTGCTTTCCAATGCAGCTCATGTGGCTCCTGCATGAATCTGGACATGATCCGAACAACATATGATAGATCTGGTTGAGTGTGAGTTAAGTAGATCAAGCTCCCCACTAACTATGTCGGTAAAGAGTAGCATTAACCAAGGGAGTAGAGCAATATGAAACCAACTTAACCTCAGAAAGAAAAGGAGTAGGAGAAGACTTGCAATCAGTACATCTGAAACCAAGCTAACAAATCAAGAGCATACTTATGTTGTGAAATCAAGATTCCTGAGTCAGATTGTGAAATCTCGATCCCAAGGAAGTAATGAAGTAGACCTAAGTCAGTCATGGAAAACTTGTTGGCTAAGGTGATCTTCACATAATCAATAATACAAGAAGAGTTTCCTGTGATCAACAAGTCATCAAAATATAGAACAAGAATGAGTATGGAGTCATCTTGCCGTAGAATATAAACATTTGGATCAGAGCGACACCTAGTAAATCCTGATGTAAGTAAGAAGGATTCCATCTTGGCATACCAAGCCCGAGGGGCTTGTTTAAGGCCATAAAGAGACTTCTTTCACTTACAAATGAGGGAGGAATCTTGGACATAACCCGGAGGTTATCGTCCATATAGATCTCTTCCTCTAGGTCACCATGAAGGAAGGCACTCTTAACGTCCATTTGATGGACTTTCCATCTATTTATCCTGCGAAAATGGCTAGGGTCAGTCGAATAGAAGTCATATTCGCAACCAGAGCAAAGGTTTCTATATAATCAACCCCAGATATCTGGGAGAAACCCTTAGCTACTAATCGTGCTTTAAAATTTTTTACATCTCCATCTACTCCATACTTTGTTCGGAACACCCACTTACACCGAATAATTTTTCTTCCTTTCGGAAGAGTGGTGAGATCTCAAGTATCGTTCTTCATGAGAGAGGAATACTCCTCATCCATGGTAGAATCCCACTCAAGAATACCAGAAGCCTCCCAGAAATACTATGGATCAGAAGTAGAGGTGAAGAAAGAGTGGGGTCCAACAAAATCTAAGCGAGTACATCTTATATCCGGAGTATCTTCAACTAAATCTCCAGCACTTTGAATTTTTTTCCTGGCCCAAAGGGGACTAGGAGGATCAGGCTCAGAGTCAGAAGATTCTTCACTTGAGTGAGAAGGGACATAGTCCTTGTCATCACTACTATCAAAATCAGAAGACTCAAAGGTTTGATGGTTGGGAGGATCCAGAAGAGGAGCACACTCAATAGTATCATCATCTGATGAGTCAGACTCCGAATCAGCGAGCTGAAGAACCTCAATAGGTGGAGAAGTAGAATTCGAAGAAGACTCATCAAACTTAACACTTCTCTCAATATATATCTCATGAGAAGTAGAATTCATCAATCGATATCCCTTCACACCATCAGGATACGCTATAAAGATATAAAGATACCAAGCCGTTTTTGCTTGTACCAGGCCGTTCTTGTTTTAGCAGGCCAAAAAAAATGTGGTAGATGTAATTTACAACCCTGTGAAGCAAAAAATGTGGCAAATGATGATTAAAAATGCCTGAACAATCAAAAAATGTGGCAGATGATTAAAAAACATCTGAACAATAAAAAAAACACCAGAACACTAAAAAACACCTGGAAGGTCCAAGAAAATGCCTCGAACAGTCCACAAAACACCTGGAATGAAGAAAAAATGTAGGCCATGCGTGAATGAATAGTGATGATAGTTTAAACAGTCCAAAAATGGTCAGAGGGATAACAGTTTGTTGATGAGCAACCATGACTGAAGAACTCAAGGATCCTGTAACCACAAACAACATGCACAAGAAAAAAAACACAAAAATATTTCCGAGAAATCTTGTTAGAGATATTAGCAAGATAATTTCTAGAAAATAGTGATCAAAAGACTTGCATGTAGAGTAAAATAACAAAACCAAGTAAGAGTAATCGCAACAAAAAACAAATCAAGTGCACATTTACCCAATTTCAACTCTGATAACATGAAAAGAGTTTGTGAGAATCGAATCGGAAATGAGGCACCACGAAGTATTTTCACTCCAACAGAATCGTGAAAGCTCCAGAGATAGGAAGGATAAATGATCAGTAATAGAAGAACTTGCTCAACAGAAACAAAGCTTGCATAGAGGAAAGATAGTGGAGTGTCTTGGCATGCTCATAAATTAATAGAAAAGGGGTACATATAGGGTGCTGAGTAACCCTAGTGCATGACACATATGAAACCCTAAACCTAACCCATGTGATATGACCCTCCAACATGAGAGGAGGACACATAGGATAACTCACACTAACAGACAAAAGGACCCAAAATAGGCAACATGTCTGCATACAAAGGAAAATAATGTAAATTAGACCCCAAACTTCAAACGACCATAAATTTTGACTCAGAGATCCGATTTTCATGAAATTTGACTTTCTAATTTTTTATTTTTGATGAGGGTAGCTATATGAAAATAAAGGAAACATCTCTAGATCTGATGAATTAAATGCTCATTCCCGTTAAATGACAGAAATGTCTGACAGACCCAAAATAGTTGCCCACACTTAGAAGGCCATAAATTTTCCATTTCTCAACAAAAAATGTACAAAATTGATACCGTCGGTATCGTGTTTTCGAGCCGGATGCACAGAAATAAGGAAATACATAATTTTATGAGAAATCAATGGTGATTCTATAGAAAATGTGCCCATTTCAGAACAATGATTTTATTTGGTATTTGAGATGCATTCAATGGATCATGGGCTAGCGTTTCTCACTACTGCAAGTTATGGAATAGTATGGGGGGCCTATTGCAAGAAACAAAACATTATTTCACTTAATTTACTACCTCTGGCAAGTGGCTAAAGGATAGATTTTGGGATTTTCATTTTTCCTCTCTCTCTCTCTTCTCAAATTTCTATAAATTAGAGTGTTAAGATCATTGTAAGGGGGGATAGTTTTGAGTAGAAAAACTCTATCAAAATTGTTTTGTGAAGTCAATGTGTTGGAATCCCTTGTAGTGGACTACTTGCATGGTGATCCAAGCCCTTATTCTATAATATATTGGATTGTGCATATCAATGAAGCAATAGATACAATTTTTTGGATACTTCTTCCCCTGCTATGTTTGTTTGCATTATTCTCTCCCTTTCAAACTTATTACAAATATATTGTGTCTACCTTATACTCTGCAGGGATTCATTCTCATTGTCCATGTATGGAATATTGTTTTGAATGCATTTGTTGGAATGTGGATAAATTTTATCACCTCTTCTAGTATGCACTTTGTTTCTATTTTTCACACATTTGATATTGTTCTCACACTCTCCTTTTCTGTTGTATCACCACTTTAGTGTAGTATTTTTTTTCATGCACTCTCTCTCCCTGGTCCCTTGGAAAGTTAGATTAGGATTAGATAGTTTTTCCTACATTAGAGTACATTATGACAGGTGGTTTAGGAGCAAGAACCAAATTTCTCTGGATGTCTATCTCAAGTAGCAAGTCCCACAACTTGGAGATAGTAACCATTTTATCCAACCACATTATGAGCTCAAGCACACACACTTATGAAAACCATAGGGTCTTGTGATTCAGATATAATAGTCATCTTAAACATGACACCAGCTGGTGCCCATTATTACAACATGTTATAAGGAAGAATGTATCCTACTATTGTAAAATTTTCTGGTCCATGACTCATGATATAGAAAATTCTAGGTTGATTGGTCATATACGTGATGTTATGTATATATTAGTGTGCAATAGACAAGAGTATCAAATAACTTCAAGCATAAAGGTGAGCACCACCATCAGAATCACAATCAAGTGCACTATGATTGAAACAAGGGGCATTATGAAGGAGGACATGGTAGAGGTCGAGGATACCAGGGTGGTGGACAAAGTGATTTCCCTTGCGGAACATGATTTACATGTGGATAATCTAACCATTACTAGTGCAAATGTCCTCAGAATATTACATGTTCTTTCTATAGAAAGAATCATAACTATGAGGAATTCATGGATCTATATGATAATCTTAGCAAGTATCATAAGTAGGAGAATAAAGGTAGAGGGATGGATAGGATACAACGCACTATGGAAAATAAATGGATGCTAAAGCTGGCACTAGAACTTGAGGTATTACCTGTGAAGATTACTACACGCGTTGAAGCTGCGCATGCTAAAGAAGTATTACATCAGAAGGATACCATCACTAAGGAAGATGCTTTGCAAGAATAGTATCTGGATCCTGCACACCGGAAGGAGGTATATCAGGAGACCATGGAGGTACTCAAAAACCTTCAAGGGGGAATACAATGTTTTAAGGAACAATCACAAAAGATGGAATAGAAGAAGGAAACAAAGACGGTTCAGTCAGATATTGATGACTTAAAGGAGGTATGCAAATTATTGCACTAGGAGAATATCATTCAATTATTAGGGAGTTGGCTAAAGGGAACCACACCACACATGAATATTGAGAATGGATGTCATATATTGCATGCAAATCTTCCCCCTCATAGCTTGGATTACGACAAGGAAATCACTCTTAATGTTATAGTCGATGGATGGTTCTTGAGTAATATATTGATTAAAACAAGCAGAAGGTAAATGTGCTTACTTTAGATGCATGGGTACAGATGGGGAGACCTCCATTGCATCCATCTTATAATGTATTGTTCATGACTAATCAAAATAAGGCCACTCCTATCGTACTTTTAAAAGATGCATCCATTACTATAAAAGGGGCCAAGTTCACTAAGGATTTCTTAGTATTAACACTTGTAGAATCAAATAGTTTCCTAGCTCTACTTGGGCACCCTTGGTGTTATGCAAATAATGTTGATCTTGGGTTCAACAAAGGATATATAAGTTTTGAGAATAAGGAGGAAAGAGTTATTATTCCTTTAATGGATGGGAAATTTGTGCCCTATGTTAAACCTTTGAGTGAAAAATATATGAATAGGATTTATGTATGTGCCATTGGGGACCCAGAAGTACTTGATACCAGTGATTCATAAGGAAGGAATCCTACAACAGGAAGATGGATAGTCTATTAGTGATACCATAAGTATTGCTTGTGATAATTGGGCTCATGACACTTATGATATGGTTGGGCACGAAGTAAGGAGTGCTTTTTCCTAGAAAATAAAACCTCGTTGCATTAGGAGGATAGATAACATCTTGGTACCTCAATACACTGGAGAGGGAGACCCTATGATTTTCCTTTGCACCATGGAGGAACAATGGATAAACCAATTTGAAATAATAAAAACTATTAGCATATACCCTATGCAAAATAACAGTGCACTGGTGGGTGGTTTACAGGGATAATATTTTAGAATGGAATGAATTCATATTTACTCTAACAACTTAGTTTTCTAGGAGTAATGCCCCCACTCAAATATGTACATATCATGGTAATAAACCTTTTCAGCACCACGTTCAGCAGTGTGAGAGGATCTACAAAGAGGGGCGACAAGATTTACCACCTTCGCTATGGGTGCAAAAAATTTATTCCATTTTACAAGGATGCACACATGTTTGGTATGTATATGTGGATCTACATAGCGAGACTAGAAATTGGTAGGATTTGATTATAGTAATGGTCCAGACTTTTGACTACTTCTCTACTAAACCTCCAGTAGAAGAGGAATTATGGGTTATAAAGCATTTAACTATAGGATATAGTGCAAAAGTGGAAGAACTCATTTAAGAGTTATTTAAGGAGAAAAAATCAGGAGTGTTCTTTGATAAAGAATAAGAAACAAATTTTGCACTGTTTAAATGCACTTTCTTTGAGAAATCAAAAGGAAAGATGGTCTATATAGTGGACAATGAAGAAGTATAAAATCTAGATATAGATCATTTAGTAGGTACCCGTGAGGTTTTGGATCGTGTGGATAACAACGCGTGCACCTATCATGAACCCATGAAGACAAAAAAGTGAATATTAGTATAGATGCAAACCTAAGAAGGTAATAATTGGGGATTATTGGTCCGACTCTCAAGTGGAATAAATCATTGAGTTATTACATGTTTTTCAAGAATTATTTCCTAGGGGCTACCACAAATTAAAAGGAGTGCACGAATCATTAGGAGAGATTAAGATTAAGCTCAAGGAAGGTGTATACTTTGTCAGGAAAAGACCTTACATAATTAACCCTAACCTACGTGTAAATGTTAAGGAAGAAATTGACAAGATGTTGAAATCATGCATCATCAAGACCCTAGAAGAATCAGAGTGGGTTAGCCCCATGGTTATTAGTATAAAGAAATATGGTAGGATTAGGATTTGTGTGGATTACTGGGAATTGAATATTACATGTGTGATTGATCCCTTCCCTACACCTGTCATAGATGAGATATTACTAGGAGTTGTAGAGTGCAGAATCTATTCTTTTATAGATGGATTATTTCGGTATCATCAGCTCACGATTGCACCGGAGGATCAAGAGAAAATAAATTTCACCACTGAATGGGGAATTTTTATATATACTATGATGCTCTTTGGTCTGACAAATGTGCCTACTATATTTTTGTGCATAGTTGTTCAAGCATTCTACAATTTTATTCAAATTTTCTTACAAGTTTACTTCGATTATTGGACAGTGTAGGGGATTGTTATGGATCACTATGACAATTTTTGCTTAATGTTTGAAATATGTAGACAATTAAGTATCTCTTTAAACATCAAGAAGTGCATATTTTCTACACATTTTGGCACTTTGTTAGGGCACATCATCTGCAAGGAAGGTTTATTAGTAGATCTAGCTAAGGTTGCAGTTATTGTAGGCTTGAAAGAGCTTACCAGTCAGAGTGAGGTGCACGGATTCTTGGTTCACACTGGGTATTATAGAAAATTTATCAAAGGATATGCTAATATTTCTATACCCTTGGAAGAGTTACTAAAGGGAAAAGGGAAATTCTATAGGGGAGAACCGCAACAATCCGTATTTGAGGCATTGAAGGAAATACTTACTACAACACCTATTCTACATTTTCCATCATGGAACCAACTGTTTCATGTACATGTGAATGTATCTAGCACAACCATTGGTGTGGTGTTAGCTCATCCTAGAGAAGGTATTATAGATAATCCTATTTTTTTTCTAGTAGAAAGTTGACTCATGCATAGCAGAATTATACAACTACTGAGAGTGAAGCATTGTCCATAATCTATGTAGTGCATAAATTTAAACAATACCTGTTAGCAACACCATTTGTATTTTAAACCAATCACATGGCATTGATATACTTGGTATAAATACCATTTTACAGGGGCACATATGACGATGGGTGCTCTCGTTCCAAGAATTTGATTTCACATTTATGGTAAAACCAGGTAAAAGTAATTCTAGTCTAGACCATTTATCAAGAATGCACTCAGGGGAGGATGCACAGACAATTGAAGATACAATTCTGGATGCACAACTATACATGTTACAACGCGTGCCTTCAGGATTAGAAAATATTGATATCTTTTTACGTACAAGTCGGACACCTGAATGAATAAAATCCTTAGGGAAGAAACAACTTATAATTCACATGACACCTTTGATTTTGATTAGTTGTGACCTATACAAGTTAGGCTGAGATGAAGTATTATGTTGGTGTGTACTACAACACGAGCACAACGATATAATGGAAGATGCCCATGGTGGTATTGTAAGTGGGCACTATGCAGGTGATGCCACTATGCACAAGATTCTACTCACTAGATTAAGGTGGGAGACCCTTTATAAATATTGTAAAGCATATTGTAAGGCATGTGATAACTGCCAGCACCTTGGTAAGCTTGGGAAAAGAGATTAAATGCCTTTAAGACTTATTCCTAGTGCTGAGCCATTTGAGAAATGGGATATAGACTTTTTGGGTCCTATTTTACCAGCCACACGTAGAACTGGATCACATTACATCATCACTTACACAAATTATCTTAAAAGGTGGGCAAAAGCACCACATACCAAGGATTGTATAGCAGCTACAGTAGCAAGGTTATTATGGGAAAATATTATTACTAGGTATGGATGCCCATTGAGCTTGAAAAGTGATAGGGTCACACACTTTTTAAATGAGATGATCAGGATATTATTGGATGAATTTGTGATTGTGTACCATAAGACTACACCCTATCATCCTCAAGAAAGTAGGGCTGTGGAGGCCTTCAACAAGATTTTGAGCCAGACATTGACAAAATATTATGATGTTGGAAGGAAAGATTACGATGATAAACTTTCTATTTTTCTTTGGGTGTATACAAAAACATACAAGAGGTTGAAAAAAACCACATCCTTTCAGTTGGTGTTTGGCACAGAAGTAGTTCTTCCTATGGAATTCATGTTACCTTATTTGTGTATTGTGTGAACTGGAGGTCAAGCTGATGAGAAATGTTTGGAAGAAAGAATTGATAAATTGATATAGTTGGATGAGAGGCGCATCATAGCTTGTTGGAGTGATAAGTAGGAAAAGGCCAGGAAGAAGGCATGGAATGATAGGAACATTAGGGACAAAAATCTTGAGATGGGACACATGGTGCTTCTTTATGATTCTAATTTTCTGTTCCATCCAAGAAATCTTAAAGTGTATTTGTTGGGACCGTATATTATCACTCACATAATTCAAACAGGTGCTTTCTATTTAGAGATGCTTGATGGAATACGGTTACCCGGTTACTTCAATGGGAGTAGGTTGAATCCCTACTATAAATAAGTCTTCTTGGTGTTTTTAATAAGGTAGTATTGCCATTTAGCATAGATTTTCATTTCTGTATTTCCTTAATGTATTTCCTTCTTTGTCGCTATCCTTTGTCAATTTATTTTGGTGTTATGTGTAATAAGTGTGTTTTTGTGATGGAAGTTAATTACCATTTGAAGTATTTTTATGCTCAGAGGATTGCGCATACCATTGGTGTGGGGTGGTTACTCACAACTGGGTACACATGAGAAAAAATTGTTACAGGTGCTAACTAAGGGTGGAAAAGAACTGCTAGAAAGAAGATAAATGAGGGAACAATATAACGTGATGTAAGTAGTGGCCATGGATACTACTAGGGGAAGGTTCAATGGTGAGGTACTCATGTGCATGGAAGCGTACTGAAGAGATGTCTGTAGCCAGAAGGTAGTAAGGCACACTAGAAGGTTATAGTTGGGGTACAAAGATGTACCATACGGATATTGTGAAAATGGTCAATTAATGAGAGGATTGTTGGTAGGTAAAGGAACAATAAATGAACTAAATTTTTGAAAATATATATAAGTACATGATATGGGTTCATTTTTACCTTTTTGATCACAATTTTTTGAGTGAGCTAAGTGCAATCAAGTCGAGTGAATCGTGTTGATGTGCGGAGTGCTAAAACCAAACATGGAGAGAAAAGTATTACATGGAAAAGGCGTGTGTCCCCATTAGTGAATGGTTTAAATGAAGTAGAAGTGTTGAGAAGGAGCTAGGGCATATAGTTTCAAGCTAGGGCATGCAAATTTGAGCTAGGGTTTGAGTTTTCTCGTGATAGACAATGAAAAGGCGGGATTTTTACAATGGCACCAAAGAAAGCACCTGCACCAGGAACGAAAGGAAAGAAGAAGGTAGAAGATGAAGTTGAGATTTATCTCGAGAGTAATTTTTTAGAGATGCGATACCCATAAGGATTAATAATCAGACAAGAGTGGGATTCCAACATCTAGACGTGTAAGATAACTGACTACAACAACCGTACCTCTGACAACAAGGGAGAGTTTGATGTGTTACTGAATAAGAAGACCAATAAGCACATGGTAGAGGATATGCCAGTGTATGACAACATTATGGAGAAATTACTGAAGTAGGTAGGATTTTATCAATTATACGAGCTCCCATATTTTGGAAAAGGTGAAACCTTATACCAATGGCTAATGAGAAATGTCCATGAGGACTTATTTTATTTCATGAGACGAAGAGTTAATATCACATCAGACCTGACTTTGACACTAATAGGATTGAAGGACATAAGGGTAGACCTTTTTGTGATCTGACTAATAAAGAAACGATCATAAAAATAAGGAAGGAGTTAGGTTATACCAAGGATCCACATGAAATGGACATTGATAAACTAAATAAGTTTCATGTGGTGTAGGCCGTCATGGATATGCTAACCAAGTTGAATGACCAAGAGATATGGTCATAGGTAAACACCATGTGGCTTCATATTGCAAAGAAAATGTCTCAAGGGATATTATACAACCTAGCAGGCTATATTTCAGACACCATTGTTGAGGAAGTGTGCACAAGAGAAAATATAAGTTTTGGCACTATCCACCTTTCTCTTTTGTTTTTAGAAAAGGGAGTGTCTGATGGGCCAAAGAACAAAATCTGGGAGTCCTTTGGAATAGAAGTCCCTCGTGGAGAGGTTTGAAAATTATTTATGTGAAGGATCAATGAGTGGGCTATTTAAGCAAAGGGTGGAGATGTGGTATGACTGAATTCATGCAACATTTGAGGAGTGGTTCATTCCCAAGGAGCTACCTTCGGTGGTGGGAAAGGTGGTATAGTTCACAGTGTACCAACATTTCTACATCGTGTGGTTTACTATGAGGGATGGGATATAGATCCCATGGTGAAAAATCCCCTCTTCCTTCACAGTGCACTACTTCTAGGCATCATTCCACTAATTTAATAATGCCCATTGTGTGAACTTTAACGTAGAAAAGGTATACTGTGACTACCACACATGGAGGAAGACATGTGTATCTAGGCCGAACTACCTACATTGAGAGGCCCATCTCAAAAATAATAAGTATGAATCCTAAAATCTTAGATATTGGGGACATTATATCCATGCTCATATACCTTCAACTTAAGCCTAAGTTGGAGAATACCAAATACGTGGAGGACGAGTTCGTTCTCCCTGGGCCACCTAAGGGGAAACATACAGTGGAGAACATGATAGCTCCAAAGCCTGCAATGACTATAGAGGTAGATGAGGAGGAAGAAGAATATGAAGATAGTGGTGGCTTAGATCATAGAGGTTGGAGGTAGCCCACATATAGAGTGGAGAAATAGCACACATAGACTCCACCTCAGGTGCAAGAAGGAGACGAGGACTTGGATGCAAAATTAGTCCATGAAGAGTGTCATTTTAAGAGGGTATTCCAAAGAACAAGAACCCAAGGCACATGAACTCCACAACCTGTAAGGAGATCACCAAAACTCTCCCCTTAGAAAGAGGAAATTGAGTAGAAGAAGAGGAAGCTAAAACTGAATGAGGAGGTGGAGGATTTTGTAGAGAGCATGCCTAAAACCCTAGTGCATCCAGAAGATATGGAGGAGCCAAGAGATAAGGACATGAAGGATGAAGAGGAATGTGTAAATGAGGTAGAAGAATAAGAGAATGAGAAGTCTCACGTGCATGAAACTACCAAGGATATTGAAGGGCTAACTCCAAACCTTATCGCTTAGGTTTCTAAGGGACCAAGAACAAGGATAACAAGTGGAGAATATGCTATGCTGAGTATGGGATATGTTGAGGACACAATAAAAATCATTCATGCCTGTTTTAAAAGCATAGTGGACCTGAAGGAGTTATATGGGTGGGAACTGATGGACCCAGACATGGCCACTACGTGTGCAAGGAAATAATTTTCCTTGTTCATGTAGAATCACATGAACAAGCCATATTTTTATGTATGCGAGGAGTCTTGTGTGTAAAGAATATTGAAGAAGGAACCTAAGAGCAAGAACATGACTATAAATCCCGCTATCATATATAATGAGTAGGTGAGCAATGCCTTAGTTAAGGTATCTACAGAGGTTACGCAGAGGAACATCGATAAGGATGCCACTATTAGAGCACTACTTGAAGATAATAAGGAAAAAAACTACAAAAATAACGCATCTAAAAGGAGAGAAGGATCTAGAGAAGAAAAATAATAAGGCCTTCATCAACATGGTAGAAGAAATAAGTGAATTTTTCCTGAAAGCATGACCACATCTACATTTTAAGGTACCTGAAAAGTTTCCTTTTGATATGCACTATGTGTGCACGTTAGTTAATTTAGTGCTTGAGGATGGACCAATTTAAATGCCATCACCCAAGGATATTGAACAAGAAGCAGAGAGAGACAAGGCCTATGTGCTTAGAAATATTTCATCTTATGAGGCATTATTACAAACTTTACAAGATGAGCTGAAGAAAGTAGATCAAGATCTAAACATATGCGCATCACCAGAAGCAGTGATCAGGATTGGAACTATAGGAGAAGATAATGAAGCTCTGAAGGTAATGAAGGATGAGACTTTAGGGCACAGATAGAGATTGGCATTACTAAAGAAAAATCACAAAGCCCTTGTAGTAACAAAAAAATTACATAAGGAGAGGTTGGACGAGCTTGGAAATCTCATAGCCTAAATGATGGATCTTATGGAGGGAAGGATGTCTGTTATGGCTAATGTTGTCCTCATATTGCAGAATGAAAATGGAGAAATTACCTAGGATGAGTTGGAATCTATTGCCATTAATGTTCTGTAGAAAATGAGAAATGTGTTGGATGACTGGAAAACATTGGAAGCTAAGATAAAAATAGAATATCCTAAGTAGATCCTCCCAGTTGAAGTAGAGGGTCTTACAGAATAAAAGTCCATTCTTTGTACAAAAATTCTTTACATTCTTTCCATTATTATTCTTTATTATTTTGGAACATCAGAAGGAAACCCCATTTCCGGGGTAGAAATTTCATTTATTGTGGGGTAATGTTGAGCAGACAGAGTATGACACTAAGGAGAAGGAACACACTAGATTTATGCATAGGAATAATTTGAATTTGAAGGCATGGAAGGATAGGAAATGAAACATGTTCCATGACAAGTTGATTTGGGGAATTAGCTATTTTCATGGTTACGGGCTATTTTTGGAAATAGCGTGCATAGACGACATCGAGATGGAGACATGCGCGACCCACAACTACTATTTTAGAAAGAGCGTTTGATGAGCGTCATGCACAAGTTGAAGATAATAATAGGATTAATACTGCCAGTTAACTGTAGGAGATCTATTATTAGTGCACTTGCATGTGTGCCTATTATTGTAAAGGATCATGGTTATTTTCAGCATGTGACCTACTTTAGGAAGTGCATAAGCGGTGAAGGGAAAGTCCCCACTCTTACAAATATGGATTGAACTGTGTAGTTTGATATACAAAGACACTATGTATGAGCTATTATGGAGTTATGCTGGCATATATGATGCATGCATAAACTTAGGATACTATTTAGTGTAAGAAGCTTATGTATTTACTGTGTTTAATATGATGGAGTGTATTGGCAGGATAATTGTGTTAAATATAACTGTAACTAGTTCTTGTATGGTTAATCCTATCATTGCTATTATTTCAATAATGATTATTTGATATCTAGATCTAGTTATGCTCTATGGAATGTTTATGATATTTATGGATCTGAATGCATTATATCTTCATCATGTTAACATCATGCAAAAGCACCTCTAAGGAGGGTCATGGTGCCTTTGCATGCTTCGAGTGACCGCTCATCTCAGGCTAGGTGATGTGTCAACGTGCCTGGATTGTTCATGGTAAATTCTAGGTTGCGTCATTAACCATGGTTGAATTTGGAATATTTAAATATCCTTGTCATTTTGGAGCCATTTTTCATGAAATATCATCCCTCCATAGCTGTTGTAACCTGCTCATGTTCATATTTTTCTTAGAAACTCTTTTCAAAAAATGATAAATTTTCTCATATCTTGCTCATTTCTACTCCATTTTCCTTCAATTTTTTCTTGAGCACTCCCATGGTAAACGCATTAAATATGATACAATCCTCATCCTCATTGATCCTATGATTTTTTCACATCACCCATATGTAAATTTCTACCCAAAAAAAAATCCTTTTTAGATTCAAAGAAAACCGGAGGGTAGAAACACCTAAAACTTAGAGCAAATGATAACGGTGAAATTCCTAATCCAACAAGACAATTTTCATCCCAATATAACAAATGGAAGACCTGATTATATTTTTAGTAATTTTTCATCTAATCCTTGATAAAAATATAAATTCCAGTGTAAAATAAGCAACCTCTTGAATCCCTCAGTGCAATTCTCAAGTTCAGGACTCTAAAACTAGAAATTATAAAATTGGGGGAAATTGGCTAAATTTAGCAGGTATAAGTGAGGTGTAACTTACTAAAAATATTAAGTGTTCATATCACATTAAAATTTTGCACACACTCTCATCTCATCATTCCATCAATTTTTTGAGCAACTTTGAAGATCAAGTACACTAGGTATGATCCAATATCCACTGTCTATAGAATATGCACTTGTGGGAGACAATAATGTAGCCCAGCTGGATCTACAGGAAACAAGAAATTTGATGACAAATGAATTCAAATATCTTATGGAAGAAAATATATTTTATAGTTGGATTTTTCATAGTAGGAGGTCACTAAGTTTTAGTACAAAGCACTGATTTTATCTTGTCTTGTGCTAAACACTATGACCCTACCTCCTAGACAATCTCTATAGATGACAACTCATTATTGGCCGTCCTGCCTCCAAAAGTAATTTCAAGTTGTCTACAAATCCCAACTCATATAAATATGTAGATTATAATAAATTATTTTTCAAATCAACATTGGCTCAAGACAGACACCTACTTGTAGGGGATTATAGTTGGATTTTAGTTAAAACCTATAAGAAAACCATCGAGGCTACCAAAACCACTGTAGTTTAGGGGTGAGTTCCACAAAGCCTACTTAGATGCCATTTTCTTACCGATTAGAGTAATGGGTGAATAAAATACCAAGGAATTCCACATTTGGATGGCCTAGTTCGTGCCAACAATCATGGAGGGAAATCAAATGATAGATTGGGGCTAGATCATTTGTAAAAAACTCCACTAATAGCTAATGCAAATGTTCACCACTAAGATATTCACCATGACCTCATATCTGGTGTATACCCTTGCATACACTAGACCATACATAGGTTTGTTTATTGCTCAAGTTTTTCATTAAATAGCTCCTGAATTTGATAAGGACAATCAGATTTCCTTCAAGGAAAGTAATGCCCATTTCACACGGGTGAATGATGCATTCACCATGTTCATCATCTAACTCCTTGAAATAAATCCTAAAAGAATAATATATCCTCAGGATATATATTTTATTGAGAAGTATAGGTGTCACCTTGTACAGTTTCATAGCTTTATGTACATTAGGGTGAGTGGTTTTGATCTTTCTCGGCTCAGGTTTCCTATGTATCCTAGTGATAAGATCATTCTGGTAGAAATCTGCAAACAACTTTCTCATGTGTATCTAAAGTGCAAGGGTGCAAAGAGAAATGATATCTCATTCCATTTCTCATTTAGTGTCTTCTCTAGTAATAGTGTAATATATGCCACAAACATCAAGACATCCTTGGATGCATTTCACCTATTTTCATATGAAACTAGGCCCAACTTTGACATAAGGAAATATCTTGTGTCTTTTAATGTTATTGGATTACATCATATTCCCCAATTAGAAGACTACTGGAAAAATTGTGTGGATGACCTCGAGGTTGGGGAAAGATATTAATTACATGAGGATGATTCTTGAAGATATGGAAACATTTGGGTTTGATTATTTCACTATAGGAGTTTAAAATATGGTTCCGAGTTATTTCATCTAGAGTACTAGGCAGTGAGTTCATCTCCCTTTCCTCCCACTCATGGATTAATTGCAAAGATGGAGATATCAATGAGTGGACCAAAGTGGTGATTAAATAATCAAGGGATTGGTTTAAAAGAAAGAAAAATTCTAGTAGGTAAGAAGGAACCACTTCAACCTTACTTAGACAACTATCACATTCATCATCTCTCAAGGATCTCAAGAGGGTTTCCAGTTCATCCCATTCCGAGAAGACCATTATAAATTGTTGCAGACTCACAGCACCCCTGGATGCAGATCAGGCTTCTAGGTTGATCACTCTAGCATCCAGTGTGATTGCACAACATGGAAACCTCTCTCCAAGTGTGGGACTTGTGAAACTGAGAGAGGAATCTCCAGATTAGAGGTTGGTTCCTCAAACTCCTCTGATTTAGATCTATATTTGCACAACTACAGAGGTTCAGATCCTAATCCTACTCTAAACTGCAAGGAGACAGGGATAGAAATGCAAAAATTGAAACTAACTAAAGGTGGTGATGCACCAAAAGGAGTGGTGAAAATTTTTGTCAAGAAAATAGACACAGACCAAAGATTGCAACATAAAACATACACAGACTGATAAGATATAATTTAGGATCTGAAATGAAGCAAATAACACAAACAAAGGACTGAAACCATTCACAAAGCTTGCATTATCATTTCAGTGTCAAAACCATGCATTACAACCTCAGAGAGGTAAAAACTGTTACAGTCTTTGAAGAGGTCTGATTCTTCAAAAAATCACTTGCTGGAGGTGAAAGAAGAAGTTGCTATGTCCAAAAAATGTTCCACCCTTAGAAATGAGCCAAATCTGGCTTTTACATTGCATGGGTTGAGCCCAGGAGACAGAAACGTACAAAAAACGTGAGAGCCCATTCCTCCTTGACTACAGATGCATTAAAATGGCATGGGAGACCTTACAAACCCATACCCTACCATTTTTGACCGAATTGGAGGAGAATGCGACCCATTCTGCATTAAATTTGGTCACTGAAATGTCACTTCTGGCCATGAACACGCGTCAGAGCTGTTTCTTAACTTTCTCTCTCCAAACTACACCAAAATTCAAGATTAACCCTGGAATCATGTAGAGAATTTCATAAGCTTTCCGTTGATATAAAGAACGTGCAAATCTGAGCTCTGGATCAAAAGATATGGAGATCTGAAGATTTAGGGCACAAAACAGGTGAAAATGTGTTTTGAAAATTTTTCCCGCGCTCTGCCACCTGGATGACACGTGTCAAGCACTGATTGGATGCGTAATTCTCTCTCCTTCCCTGTCCCGTGGGTTTTCCTTGAAAATTTTGACTTTTTGTGATTTTGGAACATTTTCCACTTTCCTTCCGCGCCCCCACCACTTGGGACACGTGGCATGCATTGATTGAAGGACAGGGGGGGGGGCTTCCTTTACTTTTAGCTTTTTGGCCGAAACTTGGCCAAATTTTCTAACTCCTCCCCAAGCTCCACACTTCCCTGTTCCATTGGACACGTGTCCTCTTCTGATTGGCTCGGGCCTGACCCTTCAAACCTCGCCCTTTGAACTTTTGGACGTTTCCCCTTGTGACACGTGTCATGATTTGATTGGTCTTCGGGTCTGCCAGCTTTTCACGTCCCTCACGTCCTCACAGCCCGGCTGTCCCAAACTACTTGGGAAAAATTCCTCTGATCCACCCGAAATGGGCTTCCTTGTCCCTTTTCTGCCGATGACACGTGGCGTAATGTGATTGGCTCTCGGCTCCTTCGGCTATCTGCGTCTTCCTGCGTCCCTTTGTCCCAGATGTCCCGAACTGAAGTTCTCTGCACCGGCTGATCCAGGTGGTTCGCGTCCTTCGCGTCCTCATGGCCCAGATGTCCCAAACTGTTATGCTTAGCAGTTAGTCGATTTTCCTCTGACCTTCAGCCGGTTCGCCTTTCCGCGTCTCGTGCATCCTCATGGCCCGGATGTCCCTTTTCTCTGCAGACTGCCTGGCGGCCTTTTGGCCGATTCGCGCCCAGATGTCCCTCATGTCCCGACTGTTGCGAGGACTAGGACTTAGCCATTTTTCATGATTTTTCCTGGCCCAAGCTTGTTTTCTGCAACTTTTTCACCTTTTCTCAGAACTTGCTCTTTTCTTCTTGGACAGGGGAGTTAGAAAAAATCTGAGGGGACCCTAGAAACATGATTTTTTTCCCTGAATCAATCTATTTACCTGGGACTTGAGAATTTAATGCATGTTATCAAAATTACCCTGGGGGTGAATTTTGGATAACAATTTGGTGACTCAGCGGGGTTACCTACCTGCTAGGTAGAAGATACCAGTTGCCTGAAGCAGTCCATTGGGCATGGAGTCATCAAATATTCAGTTTAGAACCCCAACTGACTCAGAATGTGTAAGGAGGAAGATGGAATATCACCTGATGAAAGCAAGGACTGCAAAACATCTCCATGGACAGCAAGCTGTGCCAAAGCACTTAGGGAAAACAAAACTAACCTACAGCAAAACAATGTGCACAAGCACTTGGAGGAATGAAAATCTAATCTAATATTTACAAGGTAGTGAACTTCCCTCTAGAAGCAACGCTTGAGATAGATTCCATTGACTGGAATCTGCAGTTCTTCACCATCCAATGAGGCCAATTGGAAAGCATTGTTGTTCTTGCACTTCGTGACCATGTATGGGCCACTCCAAATGGCATCAAATTTTGAATGCCTTCCCGGTTTTGCTCTATCCACATCCCATTTCAACACTAGATCTCCAACTTGAAAAGATCTATCCTTGGCCTTCTATCAAAGGTCTTCTTGATCAAAGCTTGATCCTTTTCCATTGCTTGGGATGCCTGATTTCTGATCTCTTGCAGCTCCATCAACTCTGCATACCTCACCTCCATGGGCTCAAACTCTAGCAACTCCAGCTGCTTCATGAGTTCCAATGTTGGCAACTCAAGTGACATGGGCAAGATTGCCTCTCTTCCATAGACAAGCCTGAATGGAGAGTTACCTGTGGATCTTTTGGGAGTTATCCTATCAGCCCATAAGGCTGATTTCAGTTTGGTATGCCAAGACCTCTGATTCTCGTCAAGAGTCCTCCTAATGATCCTCAACAAGTTCTTGTTTGTAGACTCGGCCTGGCCATTACCTTGAGGGTAATAGTTTGATGAAGTGCTTAGGTAAATACCGTTCTTGACAGCCCACTCAGTCACCTTAGATCCAATGAATGCCAATGCATTATCAGAGATTATTGTAGCAGGTACACCAAATCTGGTTGTTATCCCTTCATAAAAGTCTAAGATGCTAGACTCATTTGCCTCTTTGAGTGCTACTGCTTCTGTCCATTTGGTGAAGTAGTCTGTGGCTGTCAAAATCCATTTGTGCCCTTGGCTTGAATTGGGATTAATGACTCCAATGAAGTCCAAACCCCATTGCATGAATGGCTGGTCAACTGAGATTGGATGTAATGGAAGGGCAGCAAGTCTCTCTTTTCCTGTGAAGAATGCACAATTCTTACACCTCTTGATCCATGCATAGCAATCACTGAAGATTTTAGGCCAATAATAACCAGCCTTCATGATTTTTAGAGCTGTCACTCTTGGTGCAAAATGGCCACCAGCTGGTCCACCATGAAACTCTTCCAACACCCTTTGAATCTGATTTGTGCTAATGCATCTCAGCAGCACTCCATTCACATCTTTCTTGAACAAAACTCCATCAACAATGGCATACGGGACAGCCTGCAATCTGAAGTGTCTCCTTTGGGTCTTGTTCATCTCCTGGAGGGCATAGGCCTGTGTCCAATGCCTTGGGTCCAGCAAGGAGTGGGGGCAGCATTGTCTTCTTCTTGATTGCCACTTGGCTCATGGCTGTCCTGGACTGTCAAAACAGCCTCTTCTTCATTGCATACTTCTTTTTGCTTCCCCAAAACCAGCTGCTCACACAATCCTTTCCCTCTTACCAGCTTGGTGATCTTGATCTCAATGTCATACTCCATGACACGGGTGATCCAACCTGCCCTTTTCTCATTCAAATCCTTGTTGAGGAGGAAGTCCTTAACCCCAGCATGTGAGACCAGCAACTGGACCTTGTTGTTTGAGACTAAATGCTTGAATTTCTTCAAGCTTCTGATTACTGCAAGTACATGCTTCTCAATAAAAGAGTACCTCACCTCATAGTCATCTAGGCTCTGGCTGAAGAAGGCAATTGGCTGCTCATCATTATCCTTGTTCTGCTGTACCAAAATGGCAGAGATAGTGTCATTACCTCCAAATGCATAGAGGATGAAATCCTTGGAGAAGTCTGGGTTGATGAGAGTTGGTGCTTGAGAGATGGCTTCTTTGATTGCTTCAAAACTCTCCTTGCCTTCTGCTTGTCCACTTGAAAGCCATGCTCTTCTTTAACATTTTGGTGATGGGCTTGACAAGGGCTGCAAAATCTGGGACAAACCTCCGAACAAAGTTTATCCTTCCCAAGAAACTCTGAAGGGCTTTCTTGTGGCTTGGCAATGGTAGTGCTCTTATGGCTTCAACCCTCTCTGGATCAATTGCTAATCCTTCCTTGGAGACAATATGGCCAAGGAGCTTTCCTTCATGTGCAAGAAAGATGCACTTCTTAGGATTCAAAGACACTCCAAACCTTCTACACCTCTGAAACACTTGCCTGAGGTGAAAGAGATGGTCTGCTACATTCTTTGAGAAGACAGTGATATCATCTAGGTATACCAGCACTATCTTGTTGATCAAGCCTTTGAATGCCATATCCATAGCTCGCTGGAATGTTGCTCCGGCATTCGACAGTCCAAATGGCATCTTCTTGTAAGCATATGTGCCCCATTTTGTAGTGAAGGCCGTCTTGAATTGATCTTCTTCCTTCACCATTATCTGATTATAGCCTGAATATCCATCTAGCAATGAAAACCTTTCTGAACCAGCTACAACCTGCAATATTTGTTCCATTGATGGAAGTGGATAATGATCTTTGAGTGATGCTCTATTTAGATCGTGAAAGTCCACACACAATCTTATTTCTCCATTTCTCTTTCTTACTGGCACCAAGTTTGCAACCCAACTTGAGTGTTTGATGGGGAAGATGATACTGGCCTCAATAAGCTTGCTTAACTCTTTTCTCATGAGAGGTTCAATATGGGGATTCACTGGCCTTTGCTTTTGCCTGACAGGCTTGGATTCTGGATCCAGCTCAATAGTATGTTGTGCCAACTTTGGGTTGAAACCTCTTAGATCTTTGTAAGTCCAAGCAAAGACATCTGGGAACTCTTGACAAAGCTGAACAAAATCAGATTTCTCTTGTGAGGTACTTACTTTGCCAATCTGCAATGTTTTGCCTTCTTCCACTAAAATAGGCTCTGAATCTTCACCCTTTACTTGAATGTTTGCTTTCTCCTTCCGGAACTGATCATTCGGGTTGAAGATTGACTCCAAGGTTATGAGGCCTTTTGGTAATTTGTTAGTTCTCAGCTGCACCACTTGGTCACCATACTGCTGCTGCAGCTTGTCTTGATTCCTGGCGGAGAACTCAGCTTCTTCTTGTAGGAAATTAACAATTTGCTGATCATTCTCGAAGACTTGCCAACTTGTATTGTTATCCGGAACAGCTGGTCTCACAACCAATTTGATATGAGGCTGAGATTTCTCACTTTTGATACTTTCTACAACATCAAACGCAGCCCCAATTGCTGCTAGCCTGTCAGCGGCTTCATTCTTTTTTCTTGGGATGGACTTGATGCTAAAAGCTTCAAAATCTTCAATAAGATCCCATACCCGATTTTTGTAGTTCTTCAACAGATCATTCTTGGCAGCATTTTTCCCTTTGACTTGGTTTACGATCAGCTCACTATCACCAAATACTTGTAAATTCCTGATGCCTTTCTTCTTTGCCCAGTGCAGTCCATGAATTAAGGCTTCATACTCAGCTGTATTGTTTGAGCAAGAAAACTGAAAACGGAAGGCTTAGTATTACTTTATACCTTGTGGTGAAATGAGCATAGCCCCTCCTCCTGCACCTTGTCTACTCCTTGACCCATCAAAGAACAATTGCCATACTTCATTCTTGTCTTTATGATCTGGCTTGGCGATGCTGGGGAGAGGTTGATTTTCTTCATGTATGCAATAGACCCCTAGCTCAGATTCTTCCACTTCTTGATAAGGATCAAAAGCATGCACCTTGCTTGCCCATTCATCAAGAGTTAGATCTAGGATGCTTCCAACCTTAGTGTCAGCTTCATCAGTGCTTGGGTGATCTTCTTGATCAAATGCTGAGCAATTGGCATTAATCTGACTTGGAGTGTAAGGCTCAATATGGAAGTTTGCAATAGGTTCTGACCTGATTGTAGCCTTAGTTCCATACCTTGTTCTGAACAACATGTGTGACCAATCAGCAGACAAATATCCCCCAATCTTGGCTGTGAAGTCCCTTGACAAGCAAAGGGCAAAGAGTGGTGGAAGGTCTATGACTGATACATCTTGTAAAACAACAACATTTGGACATGCATGCAAGGTAAGACTCAAAGTTTCTAATCACTCCAACTGTTGCTACTGCTGTCCCATCCAACTGCACTACCCCTTTGGATGTTGTTTCATACTGAAGCCCTAGCTGATGAGCTATCTGTTTAGGCATTACTGAGCTACTTGCTCCAGAATCAATCATGCAATTGTGCACTAGCTGATTTCCAATGATTAATGAAACATAGAAAGGAGGGGGCTTCAACATTTTACCTTGCTGTCCTCCATGATTTCCCTCAGGCTGGGCAGCATTTGTAAGCACTTTGTCTTGCATCTGAACTTGCTGATTCGAAGTTGGCCAGTCCTTCATGGCAGCTTGCAGCAGATCTCTTTGGCCTGGGATGGATAGGGATTCCCACATTGATATATTGACGTTTGTCTTCTTCATCTGATCAATGATATTGAATGGTGATGAAGGATCTCTTTGTTGTCCCTTGGTTTGCACATTCACTCCTTGCATGTGGGCAGCAACAACTGGTATTTGAGTTGGCCTAGGAGCTGTTCTTGGCTGCCCTTGTGCATTTGAAACTGGACTTTGCTTGCCAACCATTTTTGGAGCCATGGAAGGTTGTGGATTGGTTGGGGCTAATGGTTGTTCTTCACCCAAATTCCTCCTTTTTGACCTTGTGTTGGCTGCAACACCTTGAGAAACTACTTGATTCATGCCACAGAAATCTTCTGCTTGCCAGTTCACCAATGTGGTGTCATTTGGGGCTGATTGCTGTTGGAATGTTTCTTGTTGTTGACTGTTTCCTTGACTGCCCTCACCCTCCACACCAGTAGTTGTCACCATTAGTGCTTGATTCAAAGCACCATTGAAGCACATGGATTGGTTATGAGGCTCATTGCATGGAAAACACCAGTCATACTCCTGAGCAATGTTGTTTTGTGTTGGCACCAATGCCTTAGAGGCAGATATGGCATTTGGATTATAGGGTTGAAATGGTCTATTGGCAGGAGGCCTTGTTTGATTCATATTTACAGCTGGATTAGGTGGCCTTTGTGGTTGGTATGGCTGCCTATTAGGCTGAGCTTGGGGTTGATAAGAAGGTCTAAAACCTTGGGCTTGCTGCCTCTTGAGAGTAACCAGCTCATTGCCTAGGTTTTGCAATTGCTTCATGACCTCTTGAAGCTCATTTGGGGCACTTGGAGATGAAGTGGAAGCTTCATTTGAACTCTGATTTCTAGGAGTGGGAGAAGGAGCCAAATTAGGTGCTTGATTGGTGTTTGGGCTCTCTAAACTTGGAAACAGTGGCATGGGAGGTCTAGGGGCAAGTTTGCCAGCTTGGATCAAACAATTTTCAGCCCTAATGGCAATGCTATAAGCCATAGGGATAGTTATGCCTCCCATGGACTGAATCAACATAGAAATATCAGAATTTAAAGCTTTGAGATAGTAAAGAAAAGCACCTTCTGCTTGTTGGCCTGACTGCCACTGGAATTCTCTCCCAAGTCTTTTGAAATCTGAAGTTGAAATCGGTCAGCTGCTCATTGGGAGCTCTCTTGATGGTTGTCAGCTGCTCCAAAAGAGACAAGTTGTCTCCCTTCTCTCCAAATTGCTCATGAAGTGCTATACACAGCTGATTCCAATTTGTGATAGAACCAGCTCCAAGGCTCCTAAACCATTGCAATGCTTTACCCTTGAATGAAGATGCCAGCAACTTGACAGCCACTTGCATTTCATTGATTTCATGGATTGCACAAAGGTTAGCAATATCTTTAACATGATCACCTGGAGTAGTCTGATTTTCTCCAGTGAAGTAGGGAATGTTCTTCAAGGCTGCAATAGGAATTGGATGTTGTGCATTGAGGGCAAGTGGGCTGCTGCCTGTGAAGTTGACGTAGGGATTGTTTTGAGCCATTCTGATTGGTCTTAAAACCCTTGTTGACTGAATGAAAGGCCTACCAGGTGGAGGAGTTGAGAGAGTTCTGTTTGGTGGAGATGGAGACCTTTGAATCCTTCTTCCTCTTTGCCTTCTTCTTGGAGATAATTGCAGGTATTCAAACAGCACTTCTTCTTCTCCAACTCTTGACCTTGTGGTGATTCTTCTCATGAGTTTTCAGGCCTGCACTGCTGAAACCAGTTGATTCTTCCCCTTGGAGTCGCCAGATATGCAAATAATAGCTCTTTTTAAGCAAGAAAATTGCAGCAGATGCACATCAACCTTGCTGCAATAAAAATGAGACCTCTAGTGTCCCACCGGGCGTGCCAAAACTGTTGTTGCAGACTCACAGCACCCCTGGATGCAGATCAGGCTTCTAGGTTGATCACTCTAGCATCCAGTGTGATTGCACAACATGGAAACCTCTCTCCAAGTGTGGGACTTGTGAAACTGAGAGAGGAATCTCCAGATTAGAGGCTGGTTCCTCAAACTCCTCTGATTTAGATCTATATTTGCACAACTACAGAGGTTCAGATCCTAATCCTACTCTAAACTGCAAGGAGACAGGGATAGAAATGCAAAAATTGAAACTAACTAAAGATGGTGATGCACCAAAAGGAGTGGTGAATACATTTTTGTCATGCAAATAGACACAAACCAAAGATTGCAACATAAAACATACACAGACTGATAAGATATAATTTAGGATCTGAAATGAAGCAAATAATACAAACAAAGGACTGAAACCATTCACAAAGCTTGCATTATCATTTCAGTGTCAAAATCACTGCATTACAACCTCAGAGAGGTAAAAACTATTACATTGTTTGAAGAGGTCTGATTCTTCAAACAATCACTTGCTGGAGGTGAAAGAAGAAGTTGCTATGTCCAAAAAATGTTCCACCCTTACAAATGAGCCAAATCTGGCTTTTACATTGCATGGGTCGAGCCCAGGAGACAGAAACGTACAAAAAATGTGAGAGCCCATTCCTCCTTGACTGCAGATGCATTAAAATAGCATGGGGGACCTTACAAACCCATACCCTATCATTTTTGACCGAATTGCAGGAGAATGCGACCCATTCTGCATTAAATTTGGTCGCTGAAATGTCACTTCTGGCCATGAACACGCGTCAGAGCCTGTTTCTTAACTTTCTCTCTCTAGACTACACCAAAATTCAAGATTAACCCCAGAATCATGTAGATAATTTCATAAGCTTTCCGTTGATATAAAGAACGTGCAAATCCGAGCTCTGGATCAAAAGATATGGAGATCTGAAGATTTAGGGCACAAAACAGGTGAAAATGTGTTTTGAAATTTTTTCCCGCGCTCTGCCACCTGGATGACACGTGTCAAGCACTGATTGGATGCGTAATTCTCTCTCCTCTCCCTCACCCATGGGTTTTCCTTGAAAATTTTGACTTTTGATGATTTTGGAACATTTTTCACTTTTCCCCCGTTCCCCCGCCACTTGGGACACGTGGCATGCATTGATTGGAGGACAGGGGCATGGGGGCTTCCTTTACTTTTAGCTTTTTGGCTGAAACTTGGCCAAATTTTCTAACTCCTCCCTGAGCTCCATGCTTCCCTGTTCCATTGGACACGTGTCCTCTTCTGATTGGCTCGGGTTGACCCTTCAAACCTCGCCCTTTGAAATTTTGGACGTTTCCCCCTTGTGACACGTGTCATGATTTGATTGGTCTCCGGGTCTGCCGGCTTTTCGCGTCCCTCGCGTCCTCACGGCCCGGCTGTCCCAAACTGCTTGGGACAAATTCCTCCGATCCACCCGAAATGGGCTTCCTTGTCCCTTTTCTGCCGATGACACGTGGCGTAATGTGATTGGCTCTCGGCTCCTTTGGCTATCCGCGTCTTCCGCGTCCCTCTGTCCCAGATGTCCCAAACTGAAGTTCTCTTTTCCGGCCGATCCGGGTGGTTCGCGTCCTTCGCGTCCTCGCGGCCCAGCTGTCCTAGACTGTTACGCTCAGCAGTTAGTTGATTTTCTTTTCTCCTTCGGCCGAACCGTTTCCGCGTCCCGCGCGTCCTCACGGCCCGGATGTTCCTTTTCTCTGCAGACTGCCTGGCGGCCTTTCGGCCGATTCGCGCCCAGATGTCCCTCATGTCCTGACTGTTGCGAGGACTAGGACTTAGCCATTTTTCATGATTTTTCCTGGCCCAAGCTTGTTTTCTGCAACTTTTTCACCTTTTCTCAGAACTTGCTCTTTTCTTCTTGGACAGGGGAGTTAGAAAAAATCTGAGGGGACCCTAGAAACATGATTTTTTCCCTGAATCAATCTATTTACCTGGGACTTGAGAATTTAATGCATGTTATCAAAATTACCCTGGGGGTGAATTTTGGATAACAGGAACAATTTTAAGAGAAGGGAGAAAAATTTTAGGAGTTTGAATAATGAAAGATTGACCCCTCTCAATATCTTATGTATCAAGTGAATCCAAGTGTCTCTTCTATGGAAGTTTAGTCAGATCACAATGAGTAATAATTGATCCCACAACAAGCATTAAATATCCCTAACATATTTTCTAGACCATCGAATCCATTCTAATGGATTTGTGACTTTCTGAGAGGCGGATAAAAAATGGTGTAACAAATTACAACACCAAACTTTAATGCCATCTTGAAGTATAAAAAATCCAAGATGTCAAGGAAATCAAATACTACTTCAATATTCTACATTGAGGCTTACGAATCTCATTTTGTAGAAGTTGCACAACCCAAGATAAACAATCCTTTAGAATAAATGAATCTCAGTGATTATGTGATGATTAGAGTCTCACTTGCCCAGACTACACACGAGGGTGATGCTCATATTTTCAAGAATTCTTTGACTCAAATATTAGAGTGGAATGAGGAATACAAATGAACCATCTACCAATTGGAGGAACATGTAAGGACCTTGTCTTCATATATGTAGTAGTTCTTAGAGCCAGGATCATCATCTTTACCTCTAGTTGAGGTGGTCTCACCCATCACAAGATTTGACCCATTGGCCATTAGGTAATCCTTAGGATTCACAATTTAGAGGAGAGAAAATGATAAGTGGGTGGGGAATATCATTGAAAAAGGAAATGTGCTTTTTCTCTAGGTCCTCTCTTTGTTCTATTTCATCTTGGGTAGAATCTTAAGCATAAAAGGTGCTAGGTTGGAAATGGAGAAAGAAATGGTGATATGGAATAGTTTTCTCTCATTGACCTCTTTAGAAATTAAAAATGTGTTAATGAATCCTCTTGAGAATGTAACACCGATTTGGTTATGCACCATGGATGCAAGGTGTGATGTGTTGAAAGATTCTTTATTAGAGTTTGAGGAGTTTGAGAATAGTGATCAAATAATTGTCCAAGATCCAAGAAAATTTTTAGAAGTTCTTGGATCCCCTCATATAAAAAACACATCTTTAAAAGAGATCGTGCCTCCTTTTGAATAAATGGTTCTTAAAGAAGCAAGAGATCCATTCTCCTTAAACGAATACACTCTTGAGTCACTTCTAGAAATCTATGGTTCTATTTCAAATATTGCTAGAGATCACAAAAATTAGCTCACTGAATGCAAGAGGATAATCCGCATTCCAGAGAGTTGGAACAATGCATTGGAGTATGTGAGCATTCCTCGGTTAGAGAAGATCACATCAACAGTTTTTTGTTTTGTAAGAGAGGTGAAAGGGCTCAAGTTCAAACTGGGTGGGTTTCCACATGATGCATGAGAGGTAGAATATTCATCATAGGAACATTATTCATCAAGTGGAGGATCTACTTCATCCCTCTACATTCTATTTCACCTTCTTTTATTCTCACTCTTCTTCTTCTCCCTTTCTTCTAATTATTCATTGTGTGTAATAATGAATTTTTCCTTATTCATTAAAGTAACTATGTAGTATTTGTGCAATGTAAAATTCTCTTTTTTAATTATAAAAATGGGACTAATTTTGTCTTTCTTAAGGGCATTTTAAAGCCACTTGTAATGGGAATATGAAAAGTAATGTGGGGAGTAGATGAAGAGATGGATTTTAAATCTATAAAAGGAGATGGCCTCCTTATTATAAGAGGATGGTTTTTCTTGTTTTATTTCTCTTATTGTCTTTCTAGGAACAAGTGCCTTCATTTACTCTATTCTCTTGTATATTGTTATTATATCTCCATATCAAATTTTACTCCACGAACATTGTAAATTTAGCAACATGATGCAATACAACTGTGTGTTTCTTATGGATTGTTCCTCTTTCTATGTGAGTGGTTTCTTTTGATTGATGCAAGTGAAATGTTCTTGTTTTAATGCAAAAAACTCATTTATGATATTTTTATTGAAATCCCCTTCTTATTTCCCTCTCCTATCTCCCTTACTAACAAATTTTCATCCCTTGTATTCCATACAAGAAATTTCCACACGTTTAGGGAAGTATTCCTGTGTGATCCATGGTCTTTAGGCCACCCCTATAAATTAGTTAATTTTTATTTATTTCCTTTCTTTTAATAAATAGAGATGTCCCATTCAAGAAGAGGGACATAGTCCCAAAGTGTTGGTGAAATTCCCTAATTTTTCCTCGCAAAAAACTTATTTTGCCAACAGTTTTTGGTGCCTACTGGGGGGTAGAATTTTTGGTCTCTACACCATATCAAATACCACAAAAATCCATAAAAGTATATATTCCAAAAATACAAAAATATTAGATATCTAAGAAAATCAAAAAAGAAATTTTTAAATCAGAAAAATCTATTGATCCTTATGTCTTCCACTAATGGTTATTCTTGGTCCTCCCCCAGTCCCAAGACCTTATCTTATATTCCATACCCAATAATATATTAAATTAGTATTAAGAGAGGCTATTTGGCATAATTGAGTGAATTTATCTCATTACCACATATTTACAAGAGTTCTAGATTTGAAAGAAGAACGTGCAGAAAATTTAGAAAGAGTAAGACAAATTCAAATTCAATAAAGGAGATCTTGATAAAATTATTATTTGAGTTGAATTAAAGCCTACAAATTTGCTAATTGTAGATACACTAGGTATGAGAGGAAAAATGGAAACCTTGATCATATCTTTGAAGAAATCCAAAGATCGAAAGATAAAATCAAAAACTCTCGTTGCCCCTTCCTCCCAAGAATTCTATCATCATTAACTCAAGTGGTGTTGAAAATCCCAATCCCACTCCTCTAGTTTCATCTTTAGTTTCTCCAATTTATGTAAATCCATTGGACATAGAATTTATATATCTTAAATAAGAATTTGAAGAAGAATTTGTAGAAGTAAAAGTGGAACCACAAGAAGACATGAAAGTATGAACAAAATCAAAAGAAATAATGATGGAAGAAGAAGAGAGGCCTCCTTGAATTGTTCCATGTGGTAGAAACACAGGTCCACTTTCCCTCCTTCCACCTATCCATGAATTACCAAAGGTATCTCAAAATATTTTCCCAAAATTTAGAGGTGACAACACACAACTCCCATAGGAACATGTAGGAGCATTCATCACAGCATTTGGATTATTAGGATTAGAACACAAAGATGTGTTTGTAATATCATTTGTATAATCTCTGCAAGAAAATGGAGTAGAATGGTTCTAAATTCTACCATCCAGATCTATCACTAGTTAGGAAGACATCAAAACTATCTTTGAAAAAATATTTAAATCTACCAAATATTGTCAAGAACTCCTAGGGCAGCTGGTTCAAATTAAAAAGAAGCTTAATGAGACTATGAGGTACTTTGTAGCTCATTACAATAGGTTAATCAAGAGGATACCCTTGGAAGATATGACTTCCGATAACAATGTGGAAATATTCTTCATCAACGTTAAATTTCCTAAGGTAATATTCATACTTAGAATAACTTAAACTAGGAATCTTAGAGAATATTGGGAATATTCCATTAAAGTAGAGCATGTTTTGATTATTTCGGAAAATTAAAAAATCCAAGTGGAAAACAAAAAGGTCAAAGTTTCAATTCTACCTCCATGGATCCCTTGGTCCAGAAATTAGCAAATGATCTAGTTTCACTCAAGGAATAACTAGCACAAAGTAATTTTAGAGATACTCCAAGGAAGATTAATTTTCAGAATAAAATAATAATTACAATACTTCAACAAATTCTTGCTCTAGAGCCTCCCCTATTAATGTAGTCTGTAATACACAAGGTGATGATGAAGAAGATATTGTTGAACAAGATGATGATTAACAAGAAGAGAATGGGATTGAAATTGAATAAGTTAATGATGTTGAGATTGGGTACTTCGAGTACTCATCCAGAGATGAAAGTGAAGAGGATGATGCACCAAGTTTCTATTGCATGGTATTCACTCATTATAAATCCCAAAAGAAAATTTCTTCCACTACTACCCCAAAGAAAAAGAAGGATGCAAATTCTCCCATGGCGACTCTACATAACAAAATAATCAACAGAGGAGTTGCACTTCTACCTTCTATGGACTCTGCTAAAGATAAATTAGATCTCATGGAATCTAAGAAGACCTTGTCTAAAACAATCAATTCTCCTAAGTCTATATATGTTAAAGCTTATTCTAATCCTTCTAATACTACTCCTAAAATAGTGAATGTTTCTAGCAAAAATTCTAAGGTACACAATAAGCCTGCAATAGCTTCCAAGCCTAACTCTATTGCCAAAGTAGCCCCCACTTCCAAAGTAGTGTATTCTCCACTCCATAAAGCTTCCACCACTTCAGAGACATCTACTTATTCCTCTTTTGATATCATAGACCATATCAAAATGTTGAAGATCCAAATTTCTGAGTTTGAATATTTGTTAACCCATCCATAACAGTTTGATAAACTACTCTGGTTTAGTAAAGGTAGTAACAAAAATCTCAATACTATCACACCCTCTTCGAAAGGGTTGTTGCCAAATCCTACTTCCTCATCTTCTCAAAACATACTAGCATTAAGCACATCCAAGACTAACAAGATTCAACCATTCTATATTTCTCTTCTTATTACAAGTTTACAAACTCCAAGAGTTCATGAAAACATACAATGACATGTGCTTTCGAAAATTTGACCTCCACATTCAAAGTAGTTACATTCCCTTGGAGGGAAATGCTCCACATTGAATTATGGGATAGAACCTAGACACTATTCTATGGAACCTCAAGAAGTCCTACTTAAATGGGACCCCTAGGATCTAAAAACACACCTGTAAACCATGGGAAATTGACATGTTATCTTGATCTATTTACAAAGATGAAGTTCCCCGTTCTCGCATCACATACCACTTATGTCGATGTCGAATAGACATTTCTTGTTGGAGTTCCCGTAATGAAGACCTGCTGGTGATTTTGAACAAATGACACTTCCTCGGGGATCTAGTGGTCAGCTTTGATCTATGACTAGAAATGGCTTCAAGTCAGGATCCTGCATCAGCAAGCAAAAATATTATAAGTTTTGCCATGCCAGGATCCATATGATCTTAGTTATTTCAATATGTTTGATACTCAATGGTAAATGACTAGTCTTCGGAAAAAGGGGACAAATAGAGGCTCTGGGTGGGGCCTAGCATTGGTTCATTCTAGTTGACATCTGAATACCCTCCTTATTACCCATTCAAGCATCTATTCTTGTTATGCTACATATACACACTTATATATACTTAAATTCAAAGGAGCTTACTATTTATTTAGTCTTCTCCTCAAAGGGAATTTTACTAAATGTAACAACACGTAGTAAGTTATATGTTTTCTTAAATATTTTAGTAAGTTACAAGAAACATTTACAACTACTTTTATACTGGAACTATTTCATAGTGAGATTACCCGGTGAGGTATATTCACTATTTGCTTAGATATGATGTATGTAATTTAGAGATAGCTTATTAACTGGATAATTGAAAACCTTCAGTATAGAGGAGAAGAGGGGAAGGCAGAGCCAATAAACCTATTCATTCCATAATCAATCGATCATTCATGCTAGCAGGTGAGGAGAATCGCTTTCATTGATAAGTCGATCTTCATTAACATGAAATAATCATGATTCACTACTTGAGATTTGAATATAATATGTAAACATTATACTGCGAAAAATGGAACGTAAAATTACACAACCTCAACAGTGGTTAATCCGACAGTATGTAAACATTCTATGTCAAAATGGCAGTAAAATCTACATAGCCTCAATGTGTTAACCCATGAGTCTAGAAAAGCATATTAATATATGATTGCATTAACAGGACATAGATATTTAGATACCTAATGGACTATGTATTCATTAACCCATATAGATATTATATTGCGGATAGTGATAACAATTAACAACTTAATACTGTACAGGAGCTTGGCCTATGCAATTCCTAGCGGGGGTTTGAATGTGATAACAAGTAACAACCTAGCGTCGAAACACCTTTTGAAATGCTTGTATAATCATGAAAATCAATTACTTCTGGTTACGTTAATGGCTGCCTATATTTATGTGGACTGGAAAAGCAATTTGACATAATGTTTGCACAAGTTGAAAATTACGTGTCTTACCAACAGCTGAGTACATATTCCTCTTTCTCTTGTAAGAGATTTAAACTATCAACACTATATAGGGCATGGTAACATACAATAATGTAGAACATACCCTCTGTGAGTGATCATCTTTTTCAATATCCAGAAGGTTGTTTAGGGGCTCCATAAGTAGATGCCAGTAACCCTTTCATGAGGATTTCTTAATGTGACCTTCACGACACCATTGCAACAAAATTACCTGTACAAAGATGCAAGTGAACTTTCAAAGTAAATCATCTAAGCAAAAGGACATCATAAGTCGATTATGCAAAGAGAAAACCATGGATGCATCACTCCAGAGCATAGATTGAGAGTCTAATAATGTGCTATGATAGCTGTAAACCATGCATGTATAGGAATTCAAGACACCCATAGATCAAATCCAAACTAGAATTCTCAACAATTAAACTCAAGGAAAATCTATGTATCTAACCAGGTGACCAAAAGCATTAATGCATGCTCAAGTTAGCAAAAAAATGCTGGTGTATCGTCCAACTTTAAGTGCGTTCCGTCATAAGAACGTTATGGAAAA
This sequence comes from Taxus chinensis, assembly GCA_019776745.2. Classification (NCBI taxonomy): domain Eukaryota; kingdom Viridiplantae; phylum Streptophyta; class Pinopsida; order Cupressales; family Taxaceae; genus Taxus; species Taxus chinensis. Next base: position 21,230,759 of record CM034157.1, read on the forward strand.
CGCATAAATTAGACCGCCAACATGCTCAGGATCAGTGGTTGACAGGAAAAAAATCATGTCATGACGGCGGTCACGAGACTGCCGCACTTCAAGGGCGGGGCGTGTTGCATCACAGAAGGAATAAAGAGCCAAAAAAAAAAGGAAAAAAAGGGTTGAGCAATGCACGCGGGGGATAAGCATGGACATGATTCCCCTAATAACGCATATTCGTACAGCATCTCTGGCTTCTGTAATCAGTATTCAGGCTGAGAGAAATATAAAGAATGATAAATGGGGCAGTTAGTCTAGACATCTTTCCGGTGGTGCAGTAAATCAAGCCAAATATGGTTACGTACAATAGACATAGTATCTTTAGTTCACCCCCTTGAAAATAAATTCTTATATACTAACGAATTGGTGGTAGACATTCTTACCTCATATGGGAAGTTATTATGTAAAAAAAACTGCAAAAATAGGTTGTTATGTAGAGAAATAACATTGATATTCTATTGCTATCTATATAAATATTAGGCCTATGGTCAAGGGTGTGCCATGCATGAAAAATGTTTCGCATCTAGATCATGGAAGATTAATGAAGCTATGAAATATTGTTCATTTAACAAATATTAAGGAATTTTGTGAAATCCTAGGATATTGTAGAGTCACAACGCAAAGAATAAGCAATTAAGTACAGATCTGACCTAAGTAACAATATAGCAAACGGAAATTAAAACCCTAAGTGCAAGAGATGGAACGAGAGTACTTAGCTGATTTTGTAATAAATCCTGAAGTATGTATTGATATGGAAGAACTGATGAACATAGGAGGGGCAGACTGTCACAACCGATGCCCATAAGATTTTCATAACTGTCGGAAGATATGCCAAGAAAAGGGTGCCTAGATTGGGTCAGGGGTGCCTAGGCACTAAAGACCTCTAGTTATATGGGTGACCACAATTACTATGAAAAACCTCAGAAAATGAATTTCATGCTAGTGTTGCAATATGGTTCACTAATGTTCGATTGTTTGATCGCTTGTATGTCTCACTATGGAAGATCATTGAGTTCGCCTGTAACCTGTAAAACAAATGATCTCTTGTAAAACTCGCAAAACAGATCAAATCCTACATAATAAAAAGATGCAAATGGGGAGTCAGACTAACCCTTGGAGGTCACCCGACATAGTGAACTTACAACCGAGTGTTGTACTACATCTCAGACTCCATGTAGTTTTGTGTGTGCGTGTAAGAATCCTGCCCTAGGTGGCTCTTGTGCAAGATGCACTTGAATAACAAGCAATATACTAGATGTAGTAATGTAGATAGATGTGTGGATGTCAAAATGAACTTCCCCTCCCTATGAAGTGTATGCAGAAAAATGCAGTACCCTTGTCCCTTGAATGAAGCTAGATGGATGCTTTGATGCTCTTAGAAATGCCTTTGGATGCAACCTTTAGGTGATAGATAATAGATGCTTAGAGCTTGGTCATTTATTATTGATCATATAGCTTTGTATTTATATGATTCCCTTGTTTGAATTTCGAAATTAACAATCTAAAAGGCTGACCACATAAGAAAACAAGATGTACAAAAGATATAATTAGGCCCAAAAGGGGCGAGTAAGAGTACAAGAGAGGTCAGAGATACCCAGAGGGGATAAGGAAACCTGGGTGTTGGCGTCCTTGTTGGGCATTGGTGTTCAGAGCCATAGAAATATAAAGCAATGGAAGTCATTGACTATGGACAGTGGGGTGTGGAAGAGGTCACATAGAACAGCAAGAAAGCAAATCCAAAGAGGCCAATGATAGATGTCAATTGACTATTTTTTTATCGCTCAGGAATCATATGAATATTGGTATGTGATTAGGACCTAGAAATGTACCCAAAGTGCATGATTTAGTGTCCTAGATTTTCCCCCACTTTATGTTGTTGAGTGAATACTCGATAACATAAAGTAGATAAGAGATGCGTACCTGATAACCGTGTAGATCGATGGTGAAAGTGTGCCGAGGAAACAAGAAAAATAATGGAGTGATAAAATGAAAATGGAAGCTAAGCTAGGAAAGAGGAAGTTACCCTAGGGGTGAAAGCGTATGTGTTATGTCACCATATTTTGTTTTCACCTGTTGTCGTTGTCGCTTTATGTGGGGCTGATTTCTTGTTGCATATTAAGGCTGGACCTATAAAAGAAGAGCATAAGAGTATTCAAATTCATGTATATGTAAAAACTTTGATCCAAGTATGTATAAATTATGTAAAAGTATGTTGAAAAAAGAAAAAAATAACATGTGCATCTGATTCGTGACGAGTGAAAAGGATAGAAAGTGTCCTGAAAACGGTGTAGAAAAATGCATTTCTTTTGGGCGATCTCATGCCAAGAATGAGCTTTTCGGGCGATCTCACGCCAAGTGCGATTTTTTTGGGCGATCTCATGCCACGGTAGAAGAAATGTTGGGGAGAAAGGTCTAGTGTTATTCTACAACCCTGATTATTTCTTGATGATTTATACACCACTGCAGATGGTGTGATTCTACTTTTTCATGTTTTATCTAGTTCAATGTAGTGTAAATAGAAAAAAGGATATATCATGCATTCTAATTACTAAAGGATTGTTCATATTCTATGCAAACCATTGTGTAAACTGCTGAAAACCATAATAATTTGAGAAAGTGACTGTAACTACCCCTATTCATATGCACACAAGAATGGTCAAGAGTTCCCTGGTGCTCATGTTTGTATCTAGGTGCTAGTTTATGTGCTATGTTGAAGACCCAAGTCATATTTTGAGCCCTTACTGTAAGTGTAGACTATTTCACCCAATATGTGCACCATGCACTATGTTGTTTCACTCTCCATCATTGTCTTAAATATGAACATGAAGGTAAGACCCATACAATCCCCACTGATATGAATCCATTATGCTGATTGTTACATGACATACCATGTCAAAATGATGTACTTGTGCCTAAATCCTTACCAGAGTAATATGAACAAGCATCTACTAACACATTGGTATCCTCTTTCCAGGTACCTGATGACTCCTCTATCACTGAGGCCGTAAAACATCTTACCCTTGAGGAATATCACCTACTCATGCTCAATTCCATCCCTTCACCTAAGATATATAGTCCTCCTGACAAACAAGCCATATATGACCCCAATGTCAAAGAATTTATCTCCTATGGACCAGCCTATCTAGAAAAACACATAATTTATGGCAGATTCAATAATCCACCATCTCATTCTGTTAACCCACATCATGCCATGTCATCTACGTTAAAATTCAAATATATTTACAACCCAAAATTTTTTGGTATGTATCTTCATTGTTGTGCGTGGAAAGGTTTTGGCCTCAGACATTATGAACAAGATATTCATGATCAACATGTTATGTGTACCCTCAAATCTCATGAGAGAAGTAGAGTAGGTTTTAAAGACTCCACCTCTAACATGCATGAAGTCATTACATCTAAAATTACCACCATTCCTAACGATCCCTAGAACTAGAGCCAACATGTTCATAAATGAACTCTTGAAAACTCCATGGATACATAGATGATACTATACCCATCCCACCTAATTTTTTTAATCAACGCTATATCATTAGGACCATTAACTTATCAATTTGGTCACTTCACTAAATCACTACCACTTATCCATCCAAAAATGGTTGAAGAATATTTACCCTCTATACATATCCTTCAGTGTCAAGATGACCAGGATATTCTTTCTCACATGGGAGCTGAGGATCGTTTTCCTTCAGAAATCCTTACCATCCCAATACACCAACCCTTCTTAATGAGTCTACCATAGATGTTAACCTGAGAACCCCAAAAGATCCTCATATATTTAAGGTCGATCAATATCTGAGTCCACATGAAATACACAATTTCACAACATTATGAACAAGGTACTGATAGTCTTTCGCCTAGTCATATAGTGATATGCCTAGAATTGATCCTAACATGGTTTTACATAACATAGTCACATATCCTAATGCTAAGCCAATAAAACAAAATCTCCATAAAATGCATTCCCATATAGCTCTCCTTATCAAGGAAGAGTTGTAACGTATTTTATTTGCTAATTTCATCATATCCATTGATTATCCATAATGGGTCTTTAACATTGTCCTGTAACTAAAGCCTCAGGAAAATTTTGCATTTTCACAGACTTTAGGAATCTCAATCTTGCTTGACAAAAGGATGATTTCCCTCTCCCCAACATAGATAAGCTTATCGACCTAACAACCAACCATGAAATTATTTCCCTTATGGATGGTTCTTTTGGATATAATCAGATTCTTATCGCCCCTGACAATCAGCATAAAACAACTTTTATCACCCCTTGGGGAAAATTTTACTACCGTGTCATGTCATTTGGTCTCAAAAATGTTGGGGCAACGTATCAACATGCAATGACCTACATTTTCCATGATCTTATCCACAAAATTGTGGAAGATTACGTTGACGACCTTCTTGGGAAGTCTAAATCATGAAAAGATCATCTTAATGTCCTTGAATCAATCTTCACCCATCTCATTCAATTTTATCTCTGCCTGAATCCTACAAAGTGTGTTTTTGGTGATCTCTCTGGAAAACTTTTGGTATTTATCATATCTTTTCGTGGAATTGAAAGTTGATCCCCAAAAAATTTAGGGCAATCATTGATATGCCTCCACGATCTAATCTCAAAAAACTACGCATTATGATAGGAAAACTACAGTCCATCCGATGATTTATATCATAGCTCTCTGACCGTAGCTGCCAACCATTTCACCATATTGCTTTGCACAAGGATGTGGTGTTTCACTTGGATTCTGACTAGTGCCAGAAGGAATTTGATGAAATCAAAAAATATTTACTATCGCCACTTGTACTTACACCACCTCGTGAAGGGGAGCCATTTTATCTTTACATCTCTACCTTGGAACATGCCCTACAAGCCATGCTTTCCTACTGTGATGATCAAGGTCATGAGCAGGGTTCGTGTACTAAATTAGTTGCACATGTTTCATGAATATGAAACACTGCTACTCTGAAGCTGAAAAAATGTGTTGTGTATTGTACTTCGCTACTTCAAAATTCCGACATTATCTCCTCAACCAAAAAACATACGTTGTCACTAGTTTTAATCCACTTAAAGCCATACATGCTAAACCATTCCATAATGATCGTATAACTTGATGGTTGATGTTAATGACTAAATTTGATCTTGAAATTATACCACTAAAATATTCATTAAATGTCAGGCCATTTACTGATCAACTCGTTGAAGCACCTCTTCTCAGATAATCAACCACCTCATGAATACTTTCTTGATGAATCTATCAATAACATTAATGAATCTGGTGACTGTGAATCAAACCTTCATCCCCATAAAAATGACCCTCTTCTTTGATGGTGATAAATTAAGAAGAAGGAGGGGCTCAGTGTCATTATCATACCACCTTGGAACATTCCCATTCTACTATCATTCAAACTCAACTTCAAATGCACTAATAATATGGATAGAATACGAAGCCTTAATAATGGGCCTTACTACCACTATTCTCCTAGGTGTCCATGATATGGAAATCTATGGAGATTCACAACTTGTCATCAGTCAAGTCAAAGGAGAATATCAATGTAAAAAGGAGGTCCTTCAAATGTGTAAGGCCATTGTTGATTTTCTCCTTAGCGTATTCAACCATTACACCATTCAAGCTATTCCACGATCTTCTAATAGATTTGTAGACACCATGACATCTCTCAGCTCTCTTATCCCTTTTGAGATAGAAAAATCAAAGGATAACACTAAGATGTCAGCAGTCATTCAACATTTGGATCATCCATCACATCAAAATGACTTAGCATCCATTAATGTCATTGATGAAAAATCACCTGATCATTTGGTACACACAAGATATGTGATTACCTTTCTGAGTGAAAAATCCCATTAGATCTATCACAATCTGCTAAACGATCATTTATCCAATGCACCACCCACTTCGTCATAATAGGTGGTATTCTCTATAAACTTAGTTTTGAAGGACATGCTACTACGATGTCTTAAAACACATGAGTCAACCAGAAAAATTAAAGAAGTGTGTGATGGCATATGTGGTGGTCACTTTAGTGGTAATTCCATCGTGAAACAAATTGTATGGTTAGGGTATTACTGGCCTAATATCACTAAAGTATTTTTGTACGTACCTAAAAAAGTGCATTAAATGTCAACTTCATTATGATCTTATTCATATTCTGAGCCAAGCACTATAACCCACACAAGACTTGTGGCCTTTCTCTCAATGGGGGTTAGACCTCATTGGTTTGATCAATCAATCCAAAATCATCTCAACAATATCATTCAATCATCACTTCAACTAAATACTTCACTAAGTGGGTTGAAGCAATTCCTTTGACCTCAACAAAATTCTGGACCCATCATTAATTTCATATATCAAAACATTATATGTCACTTTGGCATCCCGCATAAGCTTATCACAGATAATGGGAAATCTTTTAAAAACAAGGAATTAAAAAAGCTTTGTGATACATTCAACATCAAACTTATCTTTTCTTCACCATACTACCCTCAAGAAAATGGACAAGCAAGAGGCCTCTAACAAAAACTTAACAAAATCCTCATGAAAACTGTAAATGATGCAGGTAGAAACTGACACACTCAAATCCATTTTGCTCTCTGGGCTTATCAAACCAACATTCATGCACACCTACCAGTGCAACACCTTATTCACTCGTCTATGGATCTGAAGCCATTATGCCTCTTGAAATTCGAATTTCATCACTACGTGTATCTCTCAATTATTTCATACCTGATGAAGAATATTTCCTAGGATCATCTAGCACAATTGGAATTGTTAGATGAAAAATGTGTAGCAGATCTTGAACATCATCAAGTTTATCAACAAAGCATTAGTAGGGCATAAAAAAAAATGTTAAAGAATGAGATTTTAAAATCGGTGATCTCATCTTTAAAGTAAATCAATATGTGACTAAATTAGAGTGAAGTAAGCATGGAAAGTTTTCCCCCAATTATATTGGCCCATATGTTATCACTCATAAATATGGGTCAGGAGCATACCGTCTCACTTCTCTTGATGGGGAACTTAAGTTAGAACCCTTAAATGCTCTACACTTGTGGCCTTTCTATTGTTAAGTAATTGACCATCAGAATGCCAGTTTTAGTCAAATCTTATTCATTCCGTCATTGCACCAAATTCCTAAGGGTCACTACACCTATCCATCAACATCACAAACATTGGGCATGTGGATGTAGGTCACATGTGCATTTATCCCCTCCTCTAAATGGTTTGTTAGGGTTCTCTACCCTTAGTTTAACAAAATGAAATAAATCCATTCGATGCTAAAAATATCTTGTTATAATAGATTGATCCCTCAAAGGAAAACTATTCACAAAATGTTAAATTATCAAAAAACGTAGACTGATCCCTCAAAGGACAGCTACCTATCTAAATCATGGTCTGATCCCATGAAGGACGACCATTAAAATCAAAGACATAAAAAATGTAGACCATACCCTTGAAGGATGACTACTCATATATAAGGCTTCCCACATCGATCAACCTTTCAAAACACAAAGCATCCAATAAAGCTTCCTGCATTGATCAACTTTCCCGTCATAATGAAAAATTTCCCGCTTGATCAGTTTGCTTCAAAATATTATAAAATTTGGGGCATCAGATTCTCTATAAAACCATTGAAAAGGAGAACCTTTTTTCCTTTATAATGACATGCATCTACATGGTCTCCTTCTCTCTTTTATCCTAGCAAAAACATATTTTATTCAAATCCATTGTGATTTTACCTAAAATTGTCCAGTGATGGTCTTATTTAACATTTTGGAAGGCTATAAGTGGAAGTGTTATAAAAACCCATTATACAAATTCAAAATTTAGTGGGGAGTTTCTTTCCAATTTTATTGTTTTTCTATTTAATCACATTCTTGACTTAATACATTCTGCATTTGATCACATTTTCCAAAGTTACTTGAACATCAAAAATAGTAATCAAAACATAAACATTTCTAGATACCAATATATCCAACACATATAACATACAACACACACATATCAAAATCAAAGAAAAATACCACATCATCATCATCATAATACATAAAATTTTGAATATAAATAACACACAATCCATATAACCTCAGGGGATTATATGATCATATCAACACAAAGTACAGAAATCATCACCATCATATATAAATACTAAAAAATTTCCATATAATCAAAATGACATCATACATAAAGAAAAATGGGCTTCCACGAGCTTACATACTATCATATAGTAAACTCCATCAAACTAGGATCAGGAGTGCCTCCTACTACATGAAAAACACCACTGGCTCCTCCCTCACCATCACCTCTTCTCGGAAGTCTTTGAGGTGTCTACCCCATGCTCGCTGCACTACCATTGGGCCTAGTTACTACTGTCGTGCCCCCTTGGGTAGATATATGATCAACATATAAAGTGGATTTGGGGTAGTTCCTAATGATCATATCCAAATATTAGTCCCTCTCCACTCGTATAGCCTCATAATGAGATACCACAATTATGTCAGGAGAAGGTTCCATAGATGCCCCTCTCTTTCTAACCATCACTGATAGCTCTGTGTAAAAAATAAAAGGCCCTGTTATCCCTAATGCCTTCCTAAAGGTATCTCTATGACTCTTGTACCTATCTCTATCAAAAGAGACCTATACAAGTTGTTTCTAGAGGCTATCCCGCTCTATTATCGATACATATCTCTCTATAACGAGAGTATACCAAACCCCTGAAATATCATCCTGCTCTTTTCGAGTGGCATCCCTCTCTGCCTCCACTATAGATTTCTCGGACATCACCGTTGCAACATCTAGAGCTACAATAATAGGCTTGGCCCTCTCCTCATAAACCTCACCACCCTCCTTTTCTCCTCCCTTCTCTGAAGCCCACACCCATCAAACTTCATTTGCAGCCCTCTCTGCTTCCATCATCCACTCAAAGACCCTTAATGACCGGGACCACCATGCAGTAAAATTGGGGGTCACTCTCGCATCATCAATCGTAACTATATGTCTATCTTCATCTGGACCCTGATGGGTGTCATTATTCCCTTAATTTAATAAACTCTTAGTTGATGTCATATTAAAACCAGAGATGTGTCTGAAGCTATATGCAACAAGAGGAATCTTAGTGATTTATTAATTGATTTTAGATATTTATTATTTTTATATTTCTTGGGGTTTTTTTGTAGTGTCCTTAGGATTCCCTAGCCAAAGCCTTATTATATCTATACTACAAGAAACTTTCTGAAATAAACACTCATTACTGGAATAAATAAATCTTCAGAATTGAAGGTGTTCTTGGAAATGAAACACACTTTTGCAAAATAAATCAAATTACTGGAAGTAAACACACTCTTGCAGAATGAAAAAAATTGCTGGAAAGAGACACACATTTGAAAAATGTTTTTAAAATGTTTGCGAGGAAATGAGATTCTAACTTATAACACCTATAGGGAAAAACGTGAGAGAATTTAATTGAAGAATCAAAAGCATTTACAGAATTAACACTTAACATATTTACACAATTTTCTCAGAAACATAAATACCAATAAAACAAAGAATTATGATTCTTGGAGGATTGGGCCCTTGCTCCACCTTGAATCAGGAGTTGACAAAGTATGATTCTCTCAAAATAAAATGGCTATATTATTATGAAAATCTTCTATCTTACAAAATTTATTGTGCCTATCATATATCTCTATATATCTCTTATCTATCTATAGGTCCTTATATCTATTTTATCATCTGAAGATGCCTTTATGATCACGGGTGCTTAATAGTTGTCCATCTAAAAATAGGTTTCCATAAAACAAACTAGTGCTCAAAGTAGATGTGGAAGTTAGGAACCTTGCTGGATGTTATCCAATTTTGGCCCCTTAGGGAAAAATTGGACGACAGGGTCCTATTGGAGGATTTTTTCTTGGCAAGCACAATTTATGTTTTTAGGGAGTATTTCTTAATGTTCCCATAGGATGTGTTGTTCTTGAGAAGACATTTTACATCTTCTTGATTTTGGGGATCCCATGAAGAATACAACATGGTGACACAATGTGCAAAGAAAGATCGGGGATGGCTTGGAGAGGCTCAGGGTTACCACATTGGCAGGGATCACTAAATGTTGGTTGAGAAAATGAAACATGGGGTTTCACAGACAACCTGGCCGAGGTGGAAGACTCACGATAGAGTCCCAACAAGAGAACGTATTAAATTAACAAACCCATAGTGGTCAACTCGGTGATGATTCATGACGAAAGAAACTTCATAAGTCACAAGAAATGGTCTTCAGGAAAACAGTCACAGAGAGGGTCGAGCTAATTTTTAGTGTATGATTGACTTTTTCATTTGAGTCACATCGGCTGTGAAAAGTAGTCTAACGTGTAAAAATTATAACTCAAATCTAGAGGGAGAAGTTTTTTCATCGGTTAAAAGAACTATTTCAAGTTGTAATGTGAGAAATACGTTCGCCAGAAGCTTTAAGCATAACATATATGGAATATTGATGAATGAGTTTATGATCAGATCATGTTTGGTGTTACAGAGTTTTAGTGGTGAATGCTTGAATGAATAATTATTCCAAGGAGTTCGGAATCAAACTTCTTCACAATTTAATCATCCAACGAGCCAGGATGTGCAACGTGTCACGAAGATATAACGGCTAAGCATGGTGAGGTGATCCTTGTAGGTCATCAATACAAGTGGGCCGGGTTGAGCATTCAAGCTCATTAGGGAAAATTATTTACGGCCAAATTAATGTTTACATAGATGAATAAATATTAGAAGTTTATGTGTAGATTCATGGGTTGACGCACATCGGAAAGGTTAACATAAAAGATGAGATGGCAGAAGTAGAGTGAGTTGAGCATTTTAGGATCAGGGATTACCATTTCAGAGTTTTATTTTGGATTTTTGTTTCAAACATTTCCTTTTCAGAATTTTGGAGTTTTTGGGTCAAAAAATGTTGGGAGAGCTGAATATCTTCGAAGCCTGAAACTCTGAAACTCTGAAATTTGGAGATTCAGTTTTTCAGGATTCAGAGATTTTGTTTTCAAAAATCAACTCACAGAGCTCAGTGGCCAATAAATGAGATATCTCGAAGTTGGGAGTGATGATGGAAATTAGCAATAGGAACTTGTAGCTTGACTGAGTTATGTCAGCCAAACCAACCGATATAATAGACTTTGGTTACATATGACCAGGTAGAACCTAGCCCGAAGGCCTTCGAGCTATGCAGAAGAATTGCAGGCCTCGAGTTGGCCAAGGTAAAAAAAGGGGGATGCATGGTGGTGAAACACAACATAATAGCTCGTTGTTAGGTTCATGGAAGGCTCACAATGATGAGTAAGCTCAGTCCATCAACTAATGGCTTGGAACCATAATGAATTGGAATGGCTTGGTTGGGAGTGATCTACAGGTTGAGCCTAACTGGGAAAACATACAACTAAGCTCTAAAGAGTCATATACGTATGGAGAGAGGGATAAGTGAGGAGCCTAAGCCAGTCGAGATGCGTGATAGAGCTCAGTGTTTGGAGTCACAGACCGATGTTGTAGTGGGACAAGCCAACCCATGGTAAATGACTCGATGGATTGAAACAAATGTGGAAGAGATTACAACTAATCAATGTACTTCACAAGAAATGGATTGTCTTCATGCACAAGAACAATGCCATGCCTTGATCTTGAGAAAATGAGAATGTGGATGATGAACCAATCTCATGCAAAAAAATAGAGCTCAGAAAGATAAGAATCCACCAATAGAGAGAATAGGATGATGGGTAAAAGAAATAAGAGGCCGAGGAATTTTGGCTTAGGAAGGATAGGACTCATTGTGAGTTTGGATTGGGAGCCACCCAACTCATGAGCAAGCTAGAATCATCATGAGAAATAGAGATCTTGGAACATAGAAATGTTGGAAGCAAGTTAGGACAAGATTCATTGGGTAGAAATGATAAAAATGGAGGAGCTCACAGGTTATATTGACGCTCGGCATGTCGTTGCGAAATAAAATAGCTTGGTCATGGGAACACAGTGATTTGCATCGAGCTTACATCTCACATTAAAAATCTGGGTTAGCTCTAAGAAAATAGAAAGATCAACGACGAGTTGAAAAAAATACCTTAGGAGGAGGTGGTTCGATCTAAAATGGGTGTCGATTGGGATAATGCTCTTAGTGGAGGTCTGACTTCACGTGGAGATAACAAGGATTATACAGAGGCAAAATCGAGTCATCTTGACTCGTGCAATGGCTCATCATGCAGAAATTCACATAGCTCAGGCAGCCAAGAGGCATCGACGTTCAAAGTTGCATTTTGAAAATTAACTACTCATTCGGGATTTTGGATTTATTTGTTTCAGAACCGATCCCATCGATTTGAAAAAAATGGGCTTGAGGATTATGAAGCCAGAAACTCTGAAATTCAGAGTTTCAGGTTTTCGGGAGTCGAAGGTTGAGGAGACAGGTGGAGCTTGTCATTCAAAAAAATAGTAAATGCATAAATTTCGGTAAATTAGAAATAGTTTTCGGTTAAAGGGAAATCAGATAGTTAATGGAATTTAAATCCCCATTCAAGATAATAAGTGGAGCTCGATCAATAAAGCCAAGATAAGTGCAAGATGTGGTGAATATATAATGCATTCATGGTAAAATATTTAAATGTGAGTTGAGTCTTCTCGCAAAGGAATGAAATGGTTAAACCAAAAGACCAAATGATAAGGGCCATGTGGAGATAAAAGTGGAGCTCATGGGAGAAATAATAAAAAACCCACCATATAAAATGGGGAAATTTCAATGTAACAAAGGTGGTGGCCGATAGGGGAAAGGAGCCAATGACCGTGAATGGACCAATGACTGTTAGTAGTTATGTGAAACAAAGTGTCAATGACCATTTGAATTAAATTTAAAAATGAAATAAAAACTATCCAATAAAGTAAGTCACATCAATAAATGAACCAATTAAATGATGACACATAAACAACCCATAAAAGGTGATTTTATTCACAACTAATGGGTTGCCTTAAATTCCTTTGTATTCAAAAGTACTTATTTTAAATCCCTTAAAAATATATTTTCCACATACTCAATTTTTTTTTAAAAAAATCTGTATATTAAAAAAATCATGCTCTCCAAAAGGGTTTTTTTTTTTTTTAAAATTATGATTGTTAAGTGGCTCTAACAACCTCCCACATTATGATTCACGATGATTGGCTCCTCTCCCCTAGAAAGCAATTAACAATGAAATGTGAAGTGATAATGTGTGAACGATTAGTCATTTGAGTCATGGAGAGAAATAAATGGCTTTGTGGAGTCCAAATTGGAAATCCTGATCAACGTTAATGAATGACTCAGTTGGAGTATATAAAATTTAAATAACCTCAAGTCACTCACCATGTGATGTGGCAGAAAAGAAATACGAAGAACTCGTTATGAGCTCGATAGAGAATAATAACACCCCTCTTAATGCATTTTTCATTGGGGTTCCACCAATACAAATAATGGTCTATATTTTAAAAATTATTAAAATATTATATTTTAATAAATGGGGATGGATTCAAATTGATTCAAAATAGTGCCTGGGATGCCCTAAAATCAACTTTTTCTCAAAATATCACAACTTCCTCCTCGGTTAACAATTTTTGACAAAATTACATTCATTAGAATTGAGAGAAAGAGAGCTACACCATGGAGCTATTAGAAGATGAATTTTTGGAGTTTTTTATCCAATAATTTTTCCTCATTCCTTTAGTGGTTCCTCGAAAGGTGGGGGTGCAATAAATGAGGTAGTTATGGCCAACAAAAGTGGTTAATTATTTCCTACATTCTAGCCTAGATTCTAGGACTTCTCCCTCTTTCTCTTAACCACTCGAAGTTTTATATAAATGTAAGTTGGAAGCTCATTCCAAAGGGTTCCAACAAGTGGATTCTAATAGGACATACAAGTTGGAAAGGATTAGACATTTTCCAAGATTTCCCCTCTCTTTACAACTTGAGATGTTGTCGAGTTGTAGGCTCTCAAGCCTTTCTTCTCAAGTTGTAATGGAAACCTATGCCTTTTTCCTTGATTTAATGATGCATTTTGCAAGTGATTGAAGTAATGAGAATTATGTTTTTTGATCAGATGTATGTCCTTTCATGATTTTTCTACTTCTATTTTGCCTCTCTCATGTTTTCAGGTAACCAGTGCAAGTTCAGGTTTCCATTGCAGGTTTGTAGATTTGTGTGCTCATAAAGTGGTGGAATATTACATGTAGTTGAGTTGTGTTGTTGTTTCACCCTTCTCAAGTTCATCCTTTTCCATTGGGAGATTGGTATCTTATTTGGTAGATCAAGTTTAACAAAGTAACGTCTGCCCTGGTTTGTGGTATTTTATACCCTTTCTAGTTGCGATAGGTGAAAGTGGTCAGGGATGCAAGCATCCCTCCCAAATTAACACTTCCAAATGTTAAACATCCCTTAATTTGGTGCATCACCACTTCTAGTATAGTTTTTTTTCCTTGCAAAATCTCTCTCCCTAATCCCATGAAATGTTAGCATAAGACCAGTTAGCCATTTTTTCTTACATTAGAGTTAGTGTTGTGTTGTGTTTAGGAAGAGGAAATCGGCCTTCTCTAGAGTTTCACCTTGAGCCCAACTCCCACAGCTTGAGAGGTGATCCCATGTGTCCAAATCACACTGAATGTCGTGATCCATTTTCAGGCCATTTGGGGGGTACAGTGATTTGGTGACAACACTGGACAGATAATTGTTTGATCTTGCATACATATTTCTGGGGTCTGAAGAATCGGCAATCTATTGATGTTCTCATGATTGGTAGGCCCATTTATTTCCCTATCATCATATGTTGTAAAAATAAATAGATTCTCATTGATTCCAAAACTTTGGAGAAGTTTCGGAACCAAAGGCAACTATTCTAGAACTAACTGTGAAAGTTCTGGAGCATAAGCACATGAGTTCCAGAACTAAGTGTCGAAGTTCTGGGACTAAGTGTTGGAGTTCCAGAACTAAGTATGAAGCTTTCCAAACTAACTGATAGATTTATTTTGTTACGTCATGGATTTATGGAGCTAAGTCAGGAGGTTCTGGAGCTAAGCCGTATTGAAGCCAATGCTTCCAAAAATGTGTTGGTTTCTTCATACTTCGTTCTTCTGACTGATTGTGAACTATTTTATTACAAAAATGAATTTCCACACACTTTTTTAGGAATTACAATTTTTTTAAATGCTCGAACTAGATCTAACAGAAGATGGAAAATTACATCCTAACTTATACTAGATCAAACAAAAGTCACAAAATGCAGTGAAACTTGATAAAAAGGAGAGTAAAATAACATCCTTTATTGCACATTAACAAGGCATATTTTGGCCTTATCATCTCCCCATACTTTTTTTTAATTCCCCTTAAAAACTTTACTCTTCAAATCTTGGGCTATGAATTTTGCATTCCAACTGACTACTCAGGTCAAATGGCTGAAATTGAATATCCCAGTGCTTTAGTTCAGGAGTATTATCTCTTGATCCTCCTTCTATCTTTCTCTACCACTCTTCAAAGTGAGTTGGTTCTTGGGGATCTCTATTTTTCCATGGAGAAATGGGGGTGATAAGGAGAGTATGCCTTGTTCTCATTCCCATCTATATGCCCCTTTATTTTTCATTGACCTGAGGGATTAGTGTACATAAAGCTTTAGCTCTTTCCAGACTCCATATTAAGTTTTTGGTAGATATCACTTCTCTTCTTCTCAATGCAACTGAGAGAAAATCCTATCTTTTCAAGCATCCATCAAAAATATCTTCAACATTTTCCTCCTCTTAAGAGGTGAAGGCATCAATACTTTTCTATAAACTGGCAAGATAATGTGCCTTGAACTAACTATCAAAGGCATGGGATCTGAAATGTATAACAAAGGTAGATGGTTTTCCATAGTGAGCCCTCATGTAGATGCCAGATGAAATAGATTTTAATAAATGTTTAGAATCCCTCTCTTTCCATGCAATCTAATTTTGAAGTACAGAAACAAATGCATTCAACTAGCTTTCCCCTACATACAAATTGATCATGAAGCCTGTATTCATTTCCAGCATAAAATTGTAGAGATAGAATTCGCAGAGATGATTTTTCTTCTCTACACTAGCTGAGGAATATGTTGTCATGAACTTAGATTCATATTTTATTTCATGTGGAAGGCCACATGCAATTCTTGACAGTTTTCAGTGAATAAATTATTCTTCTAGAAAGACACTGTATGTAGAAGAAGGTATCTTACATGTGAGTAATCTTTCACTCATTATGCAAACAATTTTTATATTTACTAGACATTTAAATTTTTGTTCTTCCATTTTGTAAAAAAATTCTTTCCATTCCTTCCTTGTCTTCTTCTCCTCTTCCATTTTGATTCTTATTTCCTCATTTGATGTTTTAAATTCATTAAGTTCTCTGCAAGTATCATCCCACAACTACTTAAGTGGCCAGTAAGTCAATTCAATTCGCCCAACCTGATTCATTGAAGATATCTTTGACATAGCATTCTATTTACTAGCCAATTGGAATTTTTCTCTTTTTCTACCATTTGTTGTTTGACCAATGTTAATTCTTTAATCATATCTGTGAGATGATTTTTTAGTTTCTCAATGAGCATTTCCCTATGCTCCAATTTGTTCTTGAGGAAGTTTAATTCCTCATCCTTTTCCCTAATGATAAGTTCCACTCTAGAAAAAAAAATAGAGTTTGTCTTACTTGTTATTTCTCCTCTTCTTATAAAATTTCCTTGGGAAATGAGCATTCCTCTTCCACCAAAGGGGATTTCCCTTTTCATTTCCAAGATGTTGATTCCTCTTCTTCATGTGATAGTGTTGTTGATTTACTCATCTCTTAAAAACATGTTCTTCAAATATTTCCTTTTCTTTTTCCACCTCAGTTTGACTTGGTCGAGGAGGATTCATTGCCATGCTACCCAAAATATCAACAACTTCTTTCTCCAAACCATCATGTTATTCAGTATCCACTGGAATTCTCCTAGACCTCTTATGAACTCTTCTTCTTTGAGGAGCTTCATGATGCCCTGAAGTGGGATTCATCCTAGAGATTCTTCTGATTTCCACTTCATGATCCAACTTAGGTGAACTGTCACTATTAGAGATAGATATTAGTTCTTCTAGTATTTCTGCAAAGGAAGGAGTTTATTTTGAAGGCACATTAGGTTTTGCATCTTTGATCATTCTTTGAGATCTCCTCCTCTTTGGCACATTAACTCCACCCACTTCCTTCTTTTTCTCTGAAGGAGGATCGATATCCAAATTAATTATAGGGGAGAAAGGGGTTGGTATTCCCCTCCTGATAATATCAAGGCTTTGTTTGAATTTGTTAAGTAACTTTTCCCATGCTTCTTCGCCATTTTTCTTTTAGAGAAAGTGGTGCCGACAAACTAGATGGACTAATCCATGATGTATAATTATCCCAAATCCCCAAGAATGCCTTTGAGCCCTTATCTGGATGGAGTCAAAAAGGAACCCTAGAAGGTTTACTATACACTTTGGTTTTGCAGCCCCATACCTAAGATATATTAGCATCTTAATGACCTCTCTTCCCAAAATCGTAAATTGGCCATCACAAGTTAGGTACTTAACTACCCAAAATTCTACCCTATCAAAGGGTTTGGGAAAGTCGGCTCTTCTGACCCCCTTGATGCTTTTCTTAGTGTTATAAATATATTGGGGTTCATATTCCCCCTCCTATATCAAGGTTTCCACTAATTCTTTTAGGGTCCCCTTAACAGGATTTGGGACATGTACAATTAGTACCCCAGATACATTTCTTATTTTATTTATGGTAAAAGGAATTACAATTTGTTTAACCTTAGTTCTAGATTATTATAAATTTATAAAACAATTCCCTTACCAATTCATCATTGTACTTTGAGAATTTCTTTAGAAACTCTAGCCACCTTGCTTGTCCAAAAAAGGTTGCCACCTCTCCATCTGCAAGAAGTTGTGTATCATCCTCTTCCTATGACTTCTTTTTAATCCCTATCACAAAAAGGACGATTCAAATTATTCCTTCTTCAAATCCTTACTATGTCAGAACTAGCTACAGAACTACTAGATTTAGCTATGGACCTATTGGGTTTAGCTGCAAGATTGATGGGTTTAGCTTTGGAATTAAAATATAATTTTGTTGTTTCTTCCTTGAATTTTTCTACAACTACTTCTCAACTTCGTTTATTCAACACAAATGATAGCTCATTACTAATACGCCACCACTTTTACTTGTTCCATTGACATCACACTCATGATTAATTTATTTTAATCACAATGTACAATAAATGACTCATCATACCGACTTATTAAATAAAGTCTAACAACACATGCAAAATTTTAATTTAACCTTTAATAAGATCAAGACATAATTATCATTAGTTTTGATGTAATCCTTCCACCTTGATGACTCATCATTCTTAAAAGTGAAAAAGGAAAAATGGTTAGAAAAGACAACTAAAATTCCAAATACATTCCATTTATTGAAGATACCAACCACCATTTTTTGTTTTTAATTAGTCTTTTGAGATATTTTTTCTGGAAAGGGAGCACCATTTACTATTTTTCATTCCCTTTGTTTTTATATTTTATATTTTATATTTTTATTATTATTTTGGGGAAGAGAACACCATTTACTAGTTTTTATTCTCTTTCCTTTATTTTGGATCCATGCCTCTAATTACTTGACCATTTTGGAAGAACTAGGTTCTTCCATATGATCAAATTCCTTTTCTGTTTCAATCTACTTTAGGAACTCATCCTTGATAGGAGTCTTCTTATAAAATTTTAGCCTATGTCCATTGACCATAAGTGTCCTTCTGCTACCATCAATGGGAAGTAACTGAATAGATCCATTGTCAAATATCTACTCAATCTGATAAGGTCCTAGCCATCTAGTTCTCAATTTACCTTTGAATTGTTGGTACTTAGAATCAAATAGTACTTACCAATCACCTACCATGAATTTTATTTCCCATATATGTGTTACATGTCACTGCTTCTTTTGGTCTTGGATTATCTCTATCTGTTGAAGTGCTTATAATCTTAGCTCATCCAATTCATTAAGTTGTAGAATTCTTTCCTTTTGTGTTGCATCTAATTCAATACCCAATTTAGTTGTTGTTCTCAATGTTTGTAGTTCAAATTCAATAGGTAATAAGGAATTTTTCCCATAGACTAACTCATATAGTGAGAACCCTGTTAGAGTCTTCTAAGTTGTATTATAATCCTAGAAAGCTTCAGGTAACCACTTTACCTAATATCTTCTACCTGCTTTAACTATTTTGGTAAGGATGTTTTCCAATTCTTGATTTGTCACCTCTTCTTTCCCATTTGATTGTGGTTGATAGGGATATAACTTCCTATGATTAATCTGATAGTACATTGTGAAGGCTTGGATCATATTGGACATGATTTGTGGATCTTGGTATGAAACTATGCTTCTTGGTGCACCAAAGTTCATCATAATTTTGTGCCAAATAAAATCAGAAACTACATCTTCATTAGCATTTGTTAAAGCATGAACCTCTGCCCACTTTGTCACATAATTAGTACATACAATAATGTGCTCCTTTCCTTATGAAGGAGGACTAAAAGGGCCAACAAAATCCATCCCCCACCTTTAAAATGGTTTAATCACTACTTGAGGTTGTAAAGGAATTTCATTGGTGAAAGTTGGTTGTCCCATTATTCGACAAGGATCACACTACCTGATGTATTTCTTCACATATTTATATAGAGATGGCCAATAATATTCAGTGTCAAGTATTTTGTGTGCTTTTCTTTTCACTAAAAAGTGTCCTCCACTTGGTTCATCATGATGTGCCTTGAGTATGTCAAATATTTCATCTTCTCTCACACACCTGCGTAGAACCAAATCAAGACCACATTTAAATAAAATTCCATTCAACCCTTTAAATTGTGCATTGGTTTTGATTAATCTTTTTATTTGTTTCTTATTAAAATAAGGGGGGAACTTCCCTGTTGCAAGATAATTTTCCATACCAAAAAATCATGGTGTATCAGCTGAAATAGAAAATAATTTCTCATATGTAAAGTTGTCCTTAACTGGATATTGTCCCCCTATAGTGGTTAATATTGACAACAAATCAGCCACCACATTATATTTTCCTAGACTATCCACATTGGTAATATCAAATTCTTGTAAAAGTAATAACCACCTAACTATCCTAACTCCAACCACTAGTTTGTTCATTAAGTATTTAATTGCTGAGTGATCTGTATGTACAAATATTTTATAACCTGTAATATGATGCCTAAACTGTTAGGATAAATAATATTATCCTATTATTAATTATGCATAGTTAGATTATTTAATTAATTTTATTAATTAAATAATAAATATACTGTTATATGGTTAATCAACCATATTTGTTTGTATTCAGATTGTTATATTGTTTTAAACAATATATATTGTATTTTTCTAATTCCTGCTTCCCGGATGTTATTGGAAGCTTATGTATTTTGGCATTTGGTTGCACCTGTGCAACTTATTCTTTGTGTGTATTTGGCTGTGCAATATCTATAAATATTACAGCCCATTCTATTGTAATTGTTTGATTGAGATTAATAAAATATCACAGGCTTCTGTCCCTGTTTCTTAATACATTTGGTACCAGAGCGAATTGAAGCTCCTGGCAAGGTTGGAGAAGGTTGCATAAAGAAGGAGAATTCATGGAGAAGTAATCTGCACCAGAAGGAGAGCCAGTGCTGCCTCCTGCAGCTTCCCAGAACCCCCTGCAGTCCCCAACAACCTCCTGTTCAGTTCCAGGTGTTTGGAACGCAAATTTTTTTTTTGCACTGGTGCACTCAGCACCAGGCAAAAATTGCTTCAGGTATTTATAGAAAATTAAAAAAAAAAAAAAAATTTTTTCCCCAATCAGGGTTTTACCTCTAATTTAGAGGATGCATTTAGAGCTATATCTCAAAAGTTTATCTAAATCTGCTTTGGCTATGTATATGCACCTGCAGTGAACAAACAGAGCAAAGAAAATTAACAAAAAGAAGAAGGTGCGCCATCAAGTGGAAAATATACAGTGGGAGCTGGAAAAAAGAGTTTTTTTTTTAGCATATGGCCAATACTCATTTCCCTGCGCGGCCGAGCATTAGGAAAAATGTGTTTTTGAGCACCAAACATCATTCTCCTCATTCCTGCACTCTTCTCCATCTGACCACGCCCTGCACATGCAATCCAGCAAGCAAATGAATTTTAGATTGTATTGTTTGCATTGGCCTGACACATCTAAATGTTGACACCTGCTTATCAAAGGTGCAAAAGTGAGGGCATTGGAGTTCCCTGATCAACCAGCTATGCACCAAGATCCTACATGAAGTAATGAATGACCTCTATCCTAACCATGTGCCCAGCATTAGGAAGACGGCCTCAACAAAGAAAAAAAATATCCATGGTAGTCAAAAACGCGGTGTACAGTGAAAAAGTGGCCTGCATTTTCCAAAACAATATCAAAAGAGATAATACAGCAAAAAATAGCGGAAACGTTGAACAAGTGCGTGGGAAGGCATTTTTCAATAAAGCATGACAAAATACAGAAGAACGGAAGAGCAAAGGATAAAGCCTACACCACCACCAAAGCCACGCATTTTGGGCAAGCAAGCAACCTGCAAACTTCCCTCTAGCCACACTGGAATGACATGCCCCTTACGTTATGCATCATTTTTTCAAGACTTAGTCAGTTTTTTATTTCTTTAAATATGTAAATTTCTTCATTTCATAGTCACTAAGTGCTTCAGTGAGCCAAGTTGGATAAGTGGAAGGGTGCCTTAGGTGGTTAAGAGGTCCTTGAGGTTCAAATCCCACAAAAAAACACTCAAAATATTTACTTATTATTGCATTTAGCGACAAATTCCGGAAAACTGCTAAATTTAGCGGAAAAAACTTTTGCTAAATTTAGTTATAACTAAACTAAATTTAGCGGAGAAATCCCTAATTTAGGGTAAAAAAAAATTTTCTCCTATTTGGTCTTTTTTCATTTCGAGACATTTTTTGCAAAAGGAGACCCATCTAAAAATTGCATTTTCAGCTATTTTTTTGCAATTTTTAGCATTGTATTGGGCTCAGGAGGCCACCAGGACCCCGTAAAACAAAAAAATTGCCTGTCATTCAATTTTTTCAATTTTTTGAATGTAATTCTATAATTGTATTTTGTATATTGTACTAATTTGCAGGTTGCCATAGTCAACTGCAAAACTTTGTAACTGCTCAAAAACTGGCAGAATTGTAATAAAAAATAGTAAAATTGGTTCTGTAACACTCACGAGATCCTAGATCTCATTCGCAGCGTTCGGTATATACAGTGCCTCTGGGAAGCGCTTACGGGTAAAGCCGTCGCGACTACTACTGCACTTAACGCCTAATATAGCTGCAACAACGTCGTCTGGGCATCGACCCTATAAATCGACGGGGAGTAATAAGGTCACAGTGCACACACTATGAACCATCCCATCCGTCTGTGAACGATTGCAAGACATAAATCCGGACTGAGAAATTATCCAAGTATATAGCGAAGTTACGCGCGCGTATGAGGATATTTCTTTGAGCCGGTGTCAATAATCACACAGACCCCTTTCAGTACTGTCTTGGTACCACGTATCGAATTCTTTCACGTACGTTAACGCCTCTTTCACGTACTGCCGGGTATATAGAAAGGGCGAGCTTCTTCCACGTACCGACGGGTATATCGGAAGGGCGCGTATATAGAAAGGTTTGGTATATCGGACTGACGGTATATAGATTGGGAGACCTTATACCTGGAGTGATAAGAGCCAAACCCTGTCAGTGATCTCTACAAAATGGGCACCAATGCCCCCAAATTTTTTCTTCCAGATTCACAATTGCTCAGAGGAGACAACTATGCTGCATGGAAGACAAAAATCAAGACACAACTTGAGTTTGAAGAAATATGCCTGTTGTGACTGGTACTCTAACCAGATCACTTGATGATGCAACACAACAACGACAATTTGATAGAGCAGATCAGAAAGCAAAGTTCATCATCTTGTTTGGAGTATCCGACGATGTGCAACCCCACATTCGAGATGCCACATCAGCCAAATAAGCATGGGATAAGTTGAGCATAATATATGAGGCCAAGAACAAGAATGTCATACTCAATTTGCAGAGTCAGTTACATACATTGAAGTTCAAACAGAATGAGAAAATTGAAGCCTTCCTAAGAAGAGTTGCAGAGTTGAGGGCTTCACTTCTAGCCCTGGGAGAAGAGGTCAGTGATGAGTCTCTCATTCCCATTGTTCTGAGAGCTCTCCCTTCTTCTTACCGAATTTTTGTGACAACTCTAAACTTGTCAGATACGACAATTAGTTTTGACAAGTTGGTAAACCTACTGCAACAAGAGGAAGCAATGTACAACAAGGATGATGAAGAGGAGCAGGCACTGTCTTCACATCAAAAATGGAAAGGAAAAGGTAAAGGAAAACCTAAATCCTATCAGAAGTCCCAACATCAAAATCAGTATCATGGGGACAACAACAGAAGAAGCGATGTCCAATTTGCAAAAGAGGACATGACTTCAAAGATTGTTGGTACAACACATATAAGAAAGGTTCATCAAGCAATTCTGGACCACAACAACAACAAACTTACAAGGGACATTCAAACAACAATCAAGGGCAGAAAAAGGGGAACTGGAAAAGAAGACCCCACCAGCAAGGTAATATTGCTGAGCAACAAGATCAGTCAGACAATGAAGACTTCTTGTTCACTGCTCGATCAAGTGAACCATCCACGTCATCTAGTGACGTCTGGTATGTTGATTCGGGAGCCACTCGACACATGACCGGCCACAGAGACTGGTTTATTTCAATGAGGGACACACCATCGAAAAATCATGTTTCGTTGGGAGATGATTCTTCATATACAGTTCAGGGGATTGGAAACATTTCTCTACCCCTTGGTTCATGCAACTGCAGACTATCAGATGTTCTATATGTCCCTGGGTTGACAAAGAATTTCTTTCAGTCAGTCAACTCCTAGATCACAATTTGAAAATTGACTTTGATAGTCAATCCGGCAAGAAAATGTGTTTGATTCGAGATAAATCAAGAGGCTCAAAAATAATTGCAAAAGCCTCAAATGTGGGAAGAATGTTTCAACTTGATTTCATTCACAAAAATGATCAAGCACTCGTGGCTAAAAACTCCACCTCAGCTCAGTTGTGGCATCGGATATTTGGTCATGTAAGTTTCAAATATCTCGACACACTTCACCGGTGTAATATGGTACATGGGCTACCATCTCTTCAGAAGGATACAGACAAATGTCCTCACTGCCTAGCAGGGAAAAAACACAGAGTTTCATTCCAGAAGAAGTACTTATCGAGCTCATGCAAAACTTGACCTGGTTCATACCGATCTTTGCGGTCCGATGTAACCAAGTCATTCAGGGTTCAGTACTTCATGCTTTGTGTTGAAGACTATTCAAGAAAATGTGGATTTTTGTCTTAACAAGAAAAGTGAAGCCTTTGAAACGTTCAAAAAGTTCAAAGTGGCAGTTGAGAATGAAACTGGTCGTCACATCAAAACTCTCCGCTCAGATCGAGGGGGGGAATTCACCAGCAATGAGTTCAAGACTACCTACAAACTCACGGGATTCGTCAACAAATGCCTCCTCCACACACACCACAGCAAAATGGTGTTGTTGAGAGAAGAAATCGTACTATCATGGAAATGGTGCGATGCAATGATCGATGATTCCGACTTGCAAAGACATTTTGGGCAGAAGCAGCAAAAACAACAGTGTATTTGTTGAACAGAGTGCCCACAACTGCTCTTGATGGAGTTACACCACAAGAAGCATGGTCAAAGAGGAAACCATCCATTGCACACCTCAGAGTATTCGGGTGCAAAGCAAGCATGCACATACCCAAATTAGAATAGAAAGAAATTGGACATGAAGTCACAAAATCTCATCTTCATTGGATACAGTGAAGAGACTCTTGGGTACAGACTGATGGATCCTAAGACCAGAAAAGTCTACACAAGCAGAGATGTTGAGTTTTTTGAGAAGAAGGAAGTAGAGACTCCTCCTCCGGACTCAACAAGATGTAGATTTTTCACCAGTTGTAAAAACTGAAGCAAATGTTCCCTCAGAAGATGAAAGTGATGATGGGGATGATGGTGTTGATCAAATAGAACCACAACCCATGGGAACAGCTCAACGTATGCCTAAATGGTGTACAAGCAAATTACGAGATGCAAGATTTGGATGCTCCACCGGATACATCCACCCCTGGACCACGGACTCGCAGTAAAGCAAGAGAAGAAGTTAACTTTGCTTTGATGAGTAGAGTTATTGAAACAGTTGAGCCATCTACAGTCCAGGAAGCCCTACAATCAAAAGCTTGGAAAGATGCCATGGATTCTGAATATCAATCAGTGATGAAGAATAACACTTGGCAGCTTGTCGATCTTCCACCAGGGAAGAAACCCATTGGATGCAGATGGATATTCAAAACTAAGTACAAAGCAGATGGGACAGTGGACAAGTGTAAAGCAAGACTTGTAGCAAAGGGGTACGCACAGAAAGAAGGCATTGACTATGAGGAGACATTTTCTCCCACAGCTAAGATCAAAATGATCAGGATGATCTTTGCTCTAGCTGCACAGTTTGGATGGAAAGTTCACCAAATGGATGTAAAAAGTGCCTTCCTGAATGGAGATTTGCAAGAAGAAGTCTACATGACTCAACCTGAGGGATATGTTGTACCTGGTCAAGAAGAAAAGGTATGCAGACTCAGGAAATCTCTGTATGGCCTCAAACAGGCACCCCGGGCATGGTACATCAAGATTGATGAGCATCTTGTACAACATGGATTCGTCAAAAATCCATATGATCCCAATCTCTACCTCAAAAAGCAAGGGGGGGAGATGGTGATTGTTGTAGTTTATGTCGATGATCTAGTCATCACTGGCAGTTCAGTGAAGATGATTGATGAAATAAAGAAAGATCTCAATCAACCATTCCACATGACTGATCTTGGGTTACTGCACTATTGTCTTGGACTGGAAGTATGGCAGAAAGAGAATCACATCTTTGTTTCTCAGATGAAATATACCAAGACAACGCTCGAGAAATTTAGGATGATGGATTGCACACCAATTGCTACACCTATGGAGAACAGATTACAGTTATCTCGTTCAGATCCATCTCCTGAGGTAAGTGCCACTCTCTATCGGCAGCTGATTGGGAGTCTCATTTACCTGACCTACACTAGACCAGATATCAGCTTTGCAGTGAGCTATCTATCCAGGTTCATGCAGGAACCCAAAGTTTGTCATTGGAAAGCAGCAAAGCGCATCTTGAGATATCTCAAAGGATCAGTGGATCTTGGTCTAGAATACAAGAAGAATGAAAACTTCTTCTTGACTGGATATTCAGATTCAGATCATGCAGGTAACATTGATGATAGAAAATCCACTTCTGGATTTGTATTCTTTATGGGATCTGGACCAATATCATGGGGAAGTAAGAAAAAAAACTTTGTTTCTCACTCTTCCACAGAAGCCGAGTATCGTTCTGCAGGAGAAGCTGTCTGTGAAGCGATTTGGCTACGTCGCATACTGGAAGGACTTGGAATACCACAGGAAAAACCGACCACCATGTATGTTGACAATGAAGGTGTTCTCAAACTTGTTCGCAATCCAGTTTTTCATGAGAGAACAAAGCACATTGAAGTTCAGGTTCATTTCATACGCGAACATGTATTGAAGCACAACATCCAGCTTCAATTTTGTCCAAAGCTGAACAACGAGTAGATATTTTCACAAAGTCACTTGCACGTGACAAGTTCGAGTTGTTCAGAGAGTTTCTCTCCTCATCTCTTGGAGACAATGCAAAATTAAGGGGGGGAATGTTAGGATAAATTTATTATCCTATTATTAATTATGCATAGTTAGATTATTTAATTAATTTTATTAATTAAATAATAAATATATTGTTGTATGCTTAATCAACCATATTTGTTTGTATTCAGATTGTTATATTGTTTTAAACAATATATTTGTCTTTTTCTAATTCCTGCTTCCCGGATGTTATTGGAAGCTTATTCATTCTGGCATTTGGTTGCACCTGTGCAACTTATTCTCCTGTGTGTATTTGGCTGTGCAATATCTATAAATATTACAGCCCATTCTCTGTAATGTTTACTGATTGAGATTAATAAAATATCACAGGCTTCCGTCCCTGTTTCTTAATTACAACTTACTATCATTCTCATAAGAAGAAATTATTTTTAAGTGGCTGCAATGTAATTATCTTTCAATGGAAGTAAGATTTTTAGTAAGGTAGTAAATTTAGCATACATTTTCCATGAAGTTTTTCCATTTTCTATCCCAGAAAACCTATTATTTATTTAGGAATCTGTAGAGATGTGAAAAGGTTTCTCCCAATTATGTTCCTCTCAATATTCAAGCACTGATGAAATTTCATTCTTTAATTTCTTCAAAATCATGTTAACACTTTTCATCCCAATGAAATTCACAATCCTTGGTAAGTAAACAAAACATGGGGGCAACAATTATACTAAAATGTTGTATAATAAGCAACACCTATATTATCTCAGCATGCCCTAAGGTGACTTGATATTTATGGGGGTTTGAGGAACAGGTAAGTTTGAAATAATCCTGATTTTGTTTTGGTCAACTAGAATTCCTCCATGCAAGTTGAAATTGAGCCACAATTGTCCTAGTACAATCCCCTCATCAAAAATCATCAAGAATTTTTCATGACTAAGAGACAAATGGTGTTTCTCACATCTTGAATATTATTTTCAGATTTCTCAAGGTATCATCAAATTTTTCTCCATGCACAGTGAAATCATCCATGTATACTTCAACACAATCATTGGTTAGATCTACAAAAATTACCAGTACATCCCTGTGGAAAGTTTTTGAAGCATTACATAGTCCAAATGGAAATACCCTATAGGAAAATGTACCCCATGGAAAAGTAAAGGTATTTTTGTACTGGTCCTCAGTAGCCACCCTAATTTTATTATATCCACTAAAACCATCCACGAAGGAAAATTAGTGTTTTCCTGAAAGGTTGTCTAAAACTTTATCTATGAATGGTAAGGGAAAATAATATCTAAGTGTATCTTTGTTCAATTCCCTATAATCAACAAAAATTCTCCATTTTAGAAATTATGATTTTGGGCACAATCACAAGAGGAGACACCCACTGACTATCTCAGATAGGGTAGAAAAATACTACTTGCAATAGCTTTTCAATTTCCTGCTTGACTATGTCCCTTAAAGACTGGGTTGATTCTTTCTCTGAGGTTACCTAATTGGTTTGACATTTTTAGTATAAATGTGGATGGGTACAAATACTTATATGAATTCCTTTCATGTATGTATAGTCCCATGAATAATATCTAGTATGATTTTTCAAAACATCAAATAAATTGGCTTTCTGATCATTTTCCAACCAGTTGTTAATGTACAAAATTTGTTAAAATCATACTTGTATTTACTTTTTCCTAGTTGAATCTCTATTTGTTTGGTTCCAGTGTGTGATGAACTTATTTGTTTAAAATGTTTAGATTAGGGTATGTAGTGGACATGAATGTGGTAACAACATATGATACGCTGTAATTTCTCTAAAGTTTCTTTGAGAAAGAATACTAGACAAAGGACAGTAAACAGAGTTATGATACTTATCTTTTTATTAGTCAAACTCCTGTCATTACTGCTTTCCAAAAATTCCTCACCATTCCTTGATATACTTGGGATTGAAGCTATTGATTCCATAGCTATTTCTTCCCCTGCCCAAGACAAATCTAGAAGCTCCAGAGAGAAATTATTTACGTTGGCCTAGAATTGTTGTGGTTTTGAGAGATAAGTATGAGATGTTCCGGAACTAAGTTTGATTGTTACCCAGACAATTGGTGATCATTTAATGGATGGTTCATCATATTGTCCACCTCTCTTATGTGATCATGCAATGTTATCATTGACATCTAAATAAGACAAATTTTGTTTATTAATATCAGGATCATCAACCAATAATTGTGTTTGATTATCAATAAAAGGACGTGAAGAAGGATATAAGGAAATTTAGCTTAGAGTTCTTATCATTTGAGAGATTCATATCACCTGATCTATAATAAATTAAGGAAAGAATTGTATCTAAATATATTCTACCCAAAATAATGGGATAACCAAGTGTTTTACCTTTTTGCTGTAATATAAGGAAGTCCACTAGATACTCCAATGACTCCACCATAACTCCCACATCTTCAATGATTCCTTCTGGTTTTGTTACTAACTAATTTTCCATCTACAATACGGCGCTAGTAAGTTGTATACCTTATAATGGTTTTTTTCAAAGTTGAATCTACTATCATCACATTTATAGCTACTCCCAAATCAATCAAAATATTATGTATATCTTTACTTCCTATAGAGATAGAAATAACAAGGCTTCCAATCTCCATATTTGGGAAGTACAAGTTTTCCTACCAATAAATAAGCAAGTTTCCCATCTACCTTAATAGTCCTAGGGTACTACTTCTTCCTTCTAGGTCTTTTCAAACATAACATTTTGATTAATTTGATTAATTTAAGAATGTCCTTGATTGTTTGTAAGAATGGTACTTCAATATTTAGTTTCCTTAATTCTTGCACTAATTCAAATTACTTGGTTTCGATAACTTCTTTAAATATTTCAAGAAATGGAGGTTTAGTGGAATTTCTATCAGGCTCCTTCTCTTTTTCTTTTTCATTCTCCTAAAAACAACTATCAACTAGGGGTTTCAGTTTCTTCTATCATTTCCATAATTATAATAGGTGGACTGTTAATTTTTTTCCATATCTTATTTGAAATCCTTATAGTCCATGGCATTGGGATCAACTGGTTTTTCTTTCTCTGTTCCATAGACAAGGGTTGTTTGTTTGTTTTTTGGATTAGCAACTGGTTGTGTTGGCATTTATGTTTGAACCACATTTTTAGTTTATGAACCTTGTACTAGAGAACCCATTATGACCTGTTGATACTAGTTGGGATATGTTCTTGGAAATGAGCATATTCTATGCAAATTAGGGTTCCACCTAGGTTGTGACCATTTAAAAGGGTTACTTGACCAGACCATGGTTGTTAATGTCCCTGAGCATACCAATATTTTCCCACCCAATCTTTGGGATTCCATGTTGGTTGAGTGTCCTAAGGTGGTTGTCTCAAATTTTTTGGCACTGTATGAGATGCCCATGGCATCATCTAGGGATTAGGAACAAATCTTGGTATGAACTGCCCTTGGCTAGGTTCTCTCTAGAAAAAGTTTACTTCTTCCGTAGTGTATGAGGTGTTGGTTTGTTTAAGCTGATTTTCTATGAATAGAAGAAGAGAACAAACATTAGCTTCATGTTCCCTAGATTCAAATAAGATACATTTATGTTTATCCAAAGAAAAATATATTAGTGCATGCTTCTTTCTGCATCTAGGACAATACATAACTAATGTTTCATTATTAGCATTTTCTTTAGCTTATAATCCATCCATGGTGGAAGTTAATTGAACTAAGATGTATTTCTTAAAGTTTTCTAGTTCATCCATAAGTTTATTCATGTCTTGATTTGTAGATTTCATAGTTTTTCCTTTCCTATGTCTACCCATTATTCTTAAATAACTTCTATAAAGGTATTTAATATAATTAATTCTTATTTTATTGATGTTTACACCTCCCATTAAGTTAAGAGATTCCCTAGATTCATTATCTAGAACTTTAAGAAAAATGGTTTTGCTTAGCTCTTCTTGAAGTACAAATCCACACCTTTTACTTACAAAGAGGAATCTATCAAAATAATCTTCCATATTTTCATCTTCTTCTTGTTTGATCCTAAAAATTTCTTCCTTCTTGTTTCTCCCTTGATAGTAGTCTTGGTATTTGTCTAAGAAGGAAGTTTCCATTTTTGCCCAGGTGGTAATAGAATTGGATGTTAATCCCATAAACCACCTCATTGCTACATCTTTCAGAGTGGATGGAAACAACTTGAATTTTTGATTTTCTATTTTGTAATCATAGATCTGACAAAATAATTTAAATTCAAATAAAAATTGGTCAAGATCCTCAAATGACATCCCTCTAAATGTAGGAAAGTGTGCAGGTGATCTGTTAGGAAATAAGGGATAAAATATGCGGAATAATCCCTCACAGAATCGTAACAGTAGAAACTAATATGCATAAAATATTATAGATCTCAAATAAAATTGCAGAATAAAATAACATAACAAAAAGAGACATTATTTAACGTGGTTCACCCAATTTGGGCTACGTCCACCAAGAGTCACTTGCTCATATTTTATTACAAACCACCACTCTCTCAATACAATACCTAGATCTGTTTGGAGCTATGCTCAATAAACTCTACAAAATTCACACCTGAATTCAAAACACATCTGTAATGTTACATTATACCTACCATATGCATAAAACCATATAAATAGACAAACTGCTTAAGTAGTTTTATAAAACCGTGGGTATTAAAACTATGGACCAAAACTGTCCCATAAACCTATGGGTCAAAAATCCTACCCATATGAGAAAAACATGTTTCCCAATATATCAGGCACATTTTAAGGCCCAAAAAAAAATTCAGGGGCTGCACCCCTGAACCCTGGCGAGACAACTATGGAAAGTGTACAGTACTCTTAGTGTACAGTCTTCAACACTTTCTCACATGAAAACAGGCTCCACAACCTAACAATCTCCCACTTGGAGACTATTTTTCCTCTGAGCAAGCTTCTCAACCCTTCACTAGTTTCTGTGAAGACAAACCAAAGCTGAACACAAATTCAATTTTTCCCTTGTGACCACCTTGGTCATCATGTCTGTAGGATTATGACTAGTATGAATCTTCTCTAGCTTCAACTTCTCTTCCTCCAAATTTGTCCTGATGAAATGGTACCTTAACTATATATGCTTCATCCTAGAGTGGAAAGCAGAGTTCTTAGCTAGGTGTATAGCACTCTGACTATCACTATGCATCTTTCCTTCCTCCTGCTTATGCCCCAACTCCTCAAGTAAATTTTGTAACCAAATCATTTATTTGCTTGCCTCTGTGGCAGCAACATACTCAGCCTCCATGGTTGACAAAGCCACCAACTTCTGTAGTCATGAAATCCAGCTTACTGTTGTCCCACCTACAGTGTAAACATAACCTATCATGCTCCTCTTGCTATCTACATCTCCAGCCATATCTGAATCTACATAACCACACAAAGTGGTGTCTGATCCACTGTAGCAAAAAAAATTCCCCATGGTCCCTCTCAAATACCGAAGGATCCACTTTATTTCCTAACAGTGATCTCTACCTGGATCACTCATAAATCTACTCACCACTCCCACTACATGGCCAATATCAGGCCTGGTGCACACCATGGCATACATCAAACTGCCAACCACTGATGAGTAAGGTACCTTGGACATCTGGTTTCTCTCCTGCTCTGTCTTGGGACACTGCTCCTTTGATAACTTGAAATGACCTGCCAAAGGAGTCCCAACCGTTTAGCATCCTGCATATTAAACCTCTCCAATACCTTCTTAATGTACTCTTCCTAAGATAAAGTTAGCTTCCATTCCTTCCTATCCCAAGATATCCTCATACTAAGGATTTTTTTTACTGCCCCCAAATCCTTTATAGCAAAGGATTTACTTATCTGTTTCTTGAGTAATTTATTTCCTACATGTTTTTACCTGCAACCAACATGTCATCCACATACAATACACAGGATAATATAACTGCCATCCTCAAATTTCTTTGTATACATGCAATGGTCAGAATGACATGTAATATAACCTTGGTCCATCATGAAGCTATCAAATTTCTTATACCATTGATGTGGAGCTTGTTTCAAGCCATACAAGCTCTTCTTCAGTTTGCACACCATCTCCTCTTTACCTTTGACCTCATAGCCCTCTGGTTTCTACATATATAGTCCTCCTCCAAATCACCATGGAGAAATGCAGTCTTTACATCAATCTATTCTAAGTTCAAGTCTTCTATTGCAACTATTCCAAGAACAGTTCTAATAGAAGTCATTTTTACTATAGGAGAAAAAATCTCATCAAAATCTATACCTTTTTTTGTGCAAACCCCTTGACCACCAACCGGGCCTTATATCTTTTCTTACCTCCTTCTTCCTCTTTGACTCTGAACACCCACTTGTTCTGTAATTCTCTTTTTCCTTCAGGTAGCTTCACCAAATCCCATGTTTGGTTCTCCATGAGAGTCTAATGCTCCTCATCCATGGCTTGCTCCCACTTCTTCTTGGCATCTACTTACATTGCTTCATCAAATCTCTCTGGCTCACCACTATCAGTGAGTAATAAATAATAAAGAGAAGGAGAAAAATGTTCAGGTTCTCTTCTTACCCTAGAAGACCTCCTCAATATAGGAGTTTGGGGTTCCTGTTGAGGAGGTTCCTGAACTGATTCATGTGTCACTTTTCCATCCGAAAGATCCTCTACTGCTGCATATTCTTTCTTGGATTCTTCCCTATTTTCCTGCAACTACTTCTTATACATGACTTTCTCATTAAAGACCACATCCCTAGACCGAATGATTTTCTTGTCCTTAATACTCCAACATTTATATCCAAAGTCATCACCACCATAACCAATGAAAGTACATTTTTCTGATTTAGCCTCTAGCTTGGTCCTATCATCCTTGTCTATATGAACAAACACCTCACATCCAAAGACTCTAAGAAATGAATAATCAACTTTCTTACCATACCAAGCCTCCTCAGGTATGCCTCCATCCAAGGCACTTGAGGGTCCTTTGTTTATCAAGTACATAGTTGTGCTCACCACTTCTACCCAAAAAGAAAGAGGAAATCCTACATGTAACCTCATGCTCCTAGCACGTTCCATTATTGTTCTGTTCATCCTTTCTGACACCCCATTCAGCTATGGAGTTCCTGGAACCGTCTTTTTCCTGTGGATTCCATTCTTAGAACAGTAATCATCAAATTCATTGCTGCAATACTCCCCTCCATTATCTGACCTGAGACATTTTAGCTTAAGACCTGTTTCATTCTCTACCAAGGCTTTCCATTTAACAAAAGTGTCAAATACATCAGATTTGTTTCTAATACAATAAACCCAAAATTTCCTTGTTGCATCATCAATAAAAGTAACATAATAACTTGAACCCCCAAGAGATGATACCTGAGCCGGCCCCCACACATCAGAATGCACCAGCTCTAACTTACTCTCTTTCTTTGTAGGTCCAACCTTGAGAAACCTTACTCACTTCTGTTTCCCATATATGCAGTCCTCACAGAACTCCAAACCTGTTTCTGTATATCCTGAAAAAATACTTCTTTATGATCTCCATGCCCTTATGGCTCATATGACCGATCCTATAGTGCCACAATGTTGTATCTACTTCTGAAGCCACAAGATTACAATCATTAGTGCTATAAGTGGTTAAATACAAGGTTCCAACCTTCTTACCTCTTGCCACCACAAGAGCACCCTTGGTAACCTTCCAAGAGTCTGCTATAAATATCACAGTACAACCATCACTTCCCAACTACCTTGCCGATATCAAATTCCGTCTTAATGTAGGCACATGTCTGACATCCTTCAATAGCCAAGTATTCCCATTCTGCATCTTAACCTGAACAGAACCTTTTCCAACTATGTTACAAGGCTCATCATCACCAAGAAAAACATGCCCAAAATCCCCTTGAACATAATCAACAAAATAATGCCTATGTGGAGAAGCATGAAAAGAAGCCCCTGAATCTAAAACCCAAGATTCAGTAATATTGTGCAAAGAAAGAATCAAAGCATCCTAACATACATTACCCATTGCCACATTTGCCTCCTTGTTTTCTTCCTATTGTTTCTTCTTGTCCCAAAGCTCCCAACAGTCCTTCTTTGCATGCCCAGACTTTCCACAGTTCCAGCATACTATCTTGCTTTTGGATTTTGACCTTGCCCGATCTTTTGATTTTCCACGGATTCCTCTATTCTTCTGTCTCCCTCTAGTTTCCACTGTCAAAGCATTCCCTAAAGTAGAAGATTCCCCAAAGATTTTTCTTCACATTTCCTCACTTAGAATCACCCCTACAACATCCTCAAACTTCAAACTTTGAAGTTAGCTGGAACCGAGTTACTTACCGCCATTACCAGGCTATTCCAACTCTCAAGTAAAGAGCACAAAATTAATAAAGCCCTAACTTATTCATCAAATTCTATTGTAATTGAAGCTAGCATATTTACAACCGTATTAAAATCATTTAAATGATCTGTTACTGAATCATTCTTAGACATCTTCATATTAAACAAATTTTTCATTAAAAATATCTTATTAGAGGCAGAGGGTTTTTCATACAACTTCCCTAATGCATCCATCAATTCTTTTGTAGTTTTTTCCTTTGAAACATTAAATAATACGAAGATGCAAGACACAACCAGATCCCAGGTTCCTTCCAAGTGCCTTCCTTTTGTAGTATCCTTTGAAACATTAAATCCCATTCCAA
The DNA here is from genome assembly GCA_019776745.2 of Taxus chinensis. Lineage (NCBI taxonomy): Eukaryota > Viridiplantae > Streptophyta > Pinopsida > Cupressales > Taxaceae > Taxus > Taxus chinensis. The sequence continues at coordinate 21,266,381 of CM034157.1, forward strand.
CCATCTGTCATACTCGCATCTATCAGGGTTTGTTCACCTTCTCAGACAATGGAATATAAAGATCCTTCTGATAAAGGTAATCTTCCATCTGCATCTTCCAAAGACTAAAATTCTACCTATTGAATTTATCAACCCTAGATCTTCCATCATCTGCCATAGCTCCCACTCAAGATAAAACTTTCCCTGTGATTTAACACTTCAACAAACCAAACCAAGCTCTGATACCAATTGTTAGGAAATAAGGGATAAAATATGTAAATAATCCCTCACAGAATCACAACAGTAGAAACTAATATGTAGAAAATTATACAGATCTCAAATAAAAGTGTAGAATAAAATAACACAACACAAAGAGATAATATTTAACGTGGTTCACCCAATTTGGGCTATGTCCACCAAGAATCACTTGCTCAGATTTTATTACAAGCCACCACTCTCTCAATACAATACCCAGATCTATTTGGAGCTATGCTCAAAAAACTCTCAGAATTCACATCTGAATTCAAAACACATCTGTAATAATGTTGCTTATACCTACCATATGCATAAGACCATATAAATAGATAACTACTTAAGTAGTTTTACAAAACCGTGGGTATTAAAACCATGGGCCAAAACCATCCCATAAATCTATGGGTCAAAAACTATGAATATTAACACATATGAGAAAAGCACATTTCCCGATATATCAGGAACATTTTAAGGCCCAAAAAATTCAAGGGTTATGCCCCCTAACCCCTGCTACCAGGGGCTACTGCCCCCGGACCCCTGCTTAAGGCCTGACCCCGAACCCCGATGAGACAACTGTGGAAATTGAACACTTAATGTATAGTCTTCAACACTTTCTCACATGAAAATAGGCTCCACAACCTAACATAATCCTCCAACTTAATTGGATAGGAAAAATTCCTATTAGGTTCTCTTTCAGCTTCTCGTGCCATATCTACATTATTTTCTAGATCTTTTTACAAATCAATGTAATATGTGTTCTGCTTTGGTGTAGGTGAAAAGTTAGGAGTAGGAGGTTAGCTACTCAATTGAGAGTCAAAAATTTCTCTAAGTAGGTCCTGGGATATAATCCTTCTAAAAATGTTCCACTTCCTTCTAGGCTTGGATCCAAAAATTCCAAAGGTAGAAATTTATGTTTCTTTTCTGACAGGGGACAAGAGGTCTTCTAACTTTTTTTTAACCTCCTTTTCTTGAACTAGGAATCATATAATAGTAGTTGAGGATATATTTTTGGGATAAATCTACCCTTTGAGTCTTTGGTCTACTCATAAGGTTTTATGATAACAAAGTAACATAAGGAATCTTGAATTACTAGATGTATGATTTTTTCTCATGCTATACCTGAATTAGACAGAGAAACCAACTAGGAATCCACAAAAACAACGCCAAAAATTATGGGTGTCATTATTACCTTCCTTTAATAAAATCTTAGTTGATGTCATATTCAAACCAGGTAATGTGTTCTAAATGCTGAGCAACAAGAGGAATCTCAGTGATTTAGTACAAATTTATTTTACATATTATTATTTTTATATTTCCTGGGGGTTTTTTGTAGTGTCCTTAGGATTCCTTGGCCTAGTAAGATGGAAAATTATATCCAACTAGAAATTTTCATAACCTATAAAATCATTGCTGAATTTTACTTCATAATTAAACGACCATTGACCTGAAATTACACCAATTTGCAAAATCAAAACAAATTAGATAAGTCAACACACTCTAGGGATCTAGAATGAGACAATTACAATGTAAAGAAGCACCATCCTTGAAGTAAATATTGTTAAATGTTTTATGCATAAAATGATAGTCTCTTATAAATATGAGACAAACATGAAAGATATTTAACTAAAGAACAAAATCAACTGCTCAGAAAATTTATTAACAAAGGAAAATACACTAGAAAATTTCCAGAACAATATCAAAACTAATAAAAATATGCAAAGAACTTGCTTCTTACAAGATTGGGAGTTTCAACAAATTGATCCACTTTAATCAGTTTGACAGGTATTAACTCTCAAAATGAAATAGCTATCACCAGTACATATCTTAAATGATTTCTTAAAAGTAACAAAAAATCTTTAAGATTGCAACCTATTTAATCAGATATGGTCCACTTCATAAGTATATCAAAATAGGATGTATGTTCTATGGCTAGCATATTGCCATCTTCATCGGATACTTAGATCATTTGTTCTTAATGAATTGTATCTTAATTGTTTCGAGACAATGTGAAAATTATCTCTCAAAGCTAGATGGAAGCTTATGGTATGCTGCATTATAGCTTCTGATCTTGAAATAATTCTAGGGCCATCTGAAAATTTGATATCCATTGTAATCTCATCCATCTACATTTCCATCTAACTTTTGTGAGATCTATCAGATAGTAATTCAAAGAAATAGATAACATTGAGGTCCTCTCTACCATAAACAAACATGAAAGAAAAGTTTCCAATTGACCGCTTAAGAGAAATCATATCATCCCAAATGGGATTTCTTTTTGTGTAAGAATGAAATTCTCCTCCATAGTTCTTTTGAAAATATGGAGTTTTTTATTAGTTGAACTAAGCCATTCCCTTGAGGATAATTAATTGTGAAGATGTGATAGAAGAACCAAGATTGAATTCCCATGTATTGATTCTTGTGATAGGAAATCTAATGTCCAAATTATATGAGAAATTTTAGTATGGGCCAAAAAACCTTATTCAAGATTTTCATAGATTTGTTATCAAATTGAAGTTTCCTTTGCTAATGTACAAAAATAACTTTTTATAACTCCACCTTGTTATAATATGTAGCATGAGATTTCATTCAATATGACCAACACTAAAGGTGGACCTAATCATGCCAATAAAACCCATAAAACATTAAATGACAAATATGCTAATGATGTCTACCTAAATAGGTTGAAGAGGAAGAATTGTTAAGATCTATTTTTACAATAAAAATAATTTTCACTTATAGATGTGTGCACCAAATTTTGTACCATGCATAAGCATCAATAAACTATGGTTACTATCATAGCTTGCATGTCAGGATATTTAAGGTTAGGGTGCCATGCATCCCAACTGGGTTAAAATAACTAGATAATCTTTCAGGATACTACACCTAACATGTGTAGTTGCTAAATGAATCATGACCCTGCAAAATCTCAAAATAACACCATTGTACATCCTTTCTTAAATACCCATATTATTAACTAAAATGTAAAGAATTGAATGTAACATGAAGTAAAATGTCAAAACAAATTCGAAAGACTTGTGGGAATTGTCTATAATGACCTCCAAAGTCACTATTTCATGAGCACCAACTCTAAGATCAATCCTAGGGAATAGTAGGCCCCTTGACCTTCTAGTCACTAAAACCTAAATTTATGTCATCATAAAATATGAAGCTAGTTGTTCACTCAACCCTTTTCCTCTTACCAATGGATGATAACCTTAGATATCAACTGTCGTATGTTCCCTAACTTTTATAAGAAAGCTTGCCATTTTATCATTTAAAGACTCCATTAATGGAACAAAATATTTAACACTTGTATATGCACAAATGTATGCATGAGAAGATTAGCTATGTTAATAAACAAGAAACTACGTAGCTCCATGATCTAACTAAACCTATCATAAACATCAAGATGAGTGCTAAACAAGATAACTTCTACAATAATGAATTAAACTAAAACACTATCATTTTATCTCTAACTACTCTATGATTACTTAAAACATAAATTGAACCTAGTTAAACCTATGAGAAATCAAATTAGATTTGTTGTTTTCTTCAATGGAGGTGAAGAGGTCTCTCTAAAATGGCTACAAGGCCAAGTTAGATACCCTCCTACTAACCTACTATGAATTTATGGATGCAAGATGGAGGAGCTTCAACAATGGAGGATAGCCAAGATCAAATGCCTATTAGCTTGGCTAATGCAAATGAGGTCTAATGCCAATATCTCCAAATGTGAGAGAGATTTTGTTATGTAAACAAGGTGTAAGTTTGAGAGGGAGGGGTGACCCTTCTATTTATAGTTTTTCACTTGGGAGAGTTTAGAATTTGGGTGCATGTGGGACTAAAGCTCAAAAATCACTTTTAGATTAGATTAGGATAAACATGCTTTAGGCTTAGTTAAGCTTGGTTTAGGCTAGTTAACTAGGATTTAGGCTAGTTAAACTTGATTAGCAAGTGATTAGAGACTCATTGAGAGTTGGGAGGGGTCTAGATAACCAATTGTGACTGATAGATAGCCTACGAAGCCAATAGAAGTGGTCTAGAGAGAACTAGGGAGGTTAATTGAATGGTCAAAAGGAGGAATGTTTAGCTAATAAGAGAGATATTAGCCAAATAAGTTGATTATAGGAGGAATATGACTGAAAGAGTGTCGTGAATGGGCATCTGAGAATGGAGTGAAGAAGGGTTTGATTAACAAAGTGTCATCAATTGGTTGAATTGGATGAAATGCTAAGTGTAAGCATATTTTAGGTGTCTACATTTTCCCCTCTTTGGGATAAGTGATGTCACTTCAAATAAAGTAGACAAGCATAAAAAAGTAAATTTTTTTGAAGGGATAGAAGAAAAATGAGTAGAATGAAGGATGCCCCCTCGATTTTCGATGGGGTGATAGAAGAACTCCATTGACGATCGAAAAGATGACAGAAAGAGAACAGGAAGAAAGATAGTGTGAATTAAGAAGAAGAAAATGCTGATATGAGAAGAAAAAGAAAAATGAGGAAGGGGGAATGAGCTAACATCCATCCAGTGCCTTTTTAAACAACTTTATTTTTCATCATATTTCCTAGGATCTTCATCATCAGTCCTTATTAAAAAGAATGAACAAAAGTGTAGTATGACATGAAAATCCATATACGAACAAATGTCCATTGCTAAAAACACCAACTCCATGCAACATACAAAATGCAATGGAATACGAGAAAGTAAAAGATGCCTAACTCTATGTAACATACAAAATGCTAATACAGAAAGTAAAAAGCTAACCTAACAGAGAAACTGGTACAATAATAATGTTTTTGTTATCAAGCTTCAGTTTGAACCTTTATGAATTAATGACAAGGGTTGAATGATGGTGCCCCAAGCAAGGATACATGCAAGGGGAATAATGGAGGACACTTCGGTCCTATGAAAAAGCAATGTGCACTACGAAACAGTACCAGGAAACTCATTGTGCCCCAAGAGTACAGATGAAGTAAGCAAACTAGATTTTGTTGATGGTTGTAGATCAAAGATGATCGCACATTCATTTATGATGAGAATAAGAAAGAACCAAAGAATGAAATTTTATAGGATGATTTATATTATTTTTGATGTTTCTTGAACCATATTTGAATGTTTTTTATTTTTCTAACATATTTGAATGTTTTGATTTTTTCTAACATTTTGAAATTTTTTATGATTTTTGAAAGTTTTCTATGTACAGGAAGATGAGGAAGCATGGATGCCCCTAGTGATAGATGGGATGTACAAGGACATAATGCCACGTGCGTATGAGAAAGGTGAAGATGTGAAAATTACCCAACGATTAGGTGGGAGTATTCAAAGGAAAACTCTTCACGGGTAAAAGGGGACCCAAGGCCATTATGGATAGGTTCAACATGATGATGAACGTAAACCAATGAAGTGCTGGGAAGGAGCAAGGATGCCCCAATGTAAGTTGGCCTAAAATCACATGATAGAAAGGAAGGAGAAGATTGTTTTTGTGAAAGGGGACAAAGGTGTCTAAAAACATGGCAAAAAAGGTAATCTTATACACATGGATGTTTTGAATGAAGTAGAAGAATGATGTGAATGATATGAATGTATCTTAGAAGCCTCATGATGAAGAAGTGATTAGCCAAAGGCACAAATTGTGACATGAGATATGGACTAAAGTAAGAGTCTGAACAAGGTCTAAAAAAGACACTTGGTAACATACTAATCCTTCTTACTCATAGAGATCCTAGTGTGTGCACATGGAATTTATTACCTCTTGAAGGGAAGATTTAATAGACAACAAGTGAAGACACCCTAGCCAATGTGTAGGAATTATTTATTTTGAAAGGTGATAGGTGATTTGTGAATGAAGGGTGGAAGGATAGCCATACATTTCTCCACTGCCAATCTAGGCATCCATAGCCCTGATCGAAGTTGCATTTTATTCTAATCGCAACATTACTGTACGACTAGTCAGGCATCCATAGCCCCAATAGAGATTATTGGAAATACCCCAAGAGAGATTAATATATCAATTTTCTTTTTCTTTTATCTTTTAGCTTTTATATTTTGATTTTTTTGATTGGATTTGATTATTTTTCTTTTTGAAAACTTATTTCAGCTGTCTTGTTTGACAAGGGGTTAAGAACCACTAATGGCTTGATGGAAGGAGGTGGAAAGTGATTGTGATGATGACATTGGCTAGTGTCAACAAATATGTCAAAAGTTCTTCGCAACAAGTTTATTAGATGTTGATTGTGATAGGATCTCTAAGAGGTCAGTTATTTCTTTAATTTACCAAGGTGATAAAAGACTAGGGTCAAACAAATACCATAGAGATAAATGTCACAAAATGCGTGTGAAAAGGCTAACCAAAATATCATTGAAGGGATGAAAATGGTAGGAAGACTTGTAAAGGACTAACACTAAAGAAAGGGAAGAAATAACATCCATGTGTACACAATAGCTGATTTCAATGTTTTATCTTTGTACCTTTGGTTTTTCTTATGTTTTCTCAATGTTTTTTTTGTATTTTTGCATTTTTTTGATTTTTAGATTTTTGATATTTTTTGGAAAGTTGGGACCAACAAAGTCACTCTGCGTGGTAAGTTCCAACAAAGATGTTTGTAATTTCCTTGATAAGGTATATTAAGTGTAATTATTTATCAAGAGTCATGTTATCTCCTATCTTGATGATTGAGGTGAGCTCGTACTCAAAAAATGACTATGATTTATCTTGAAAAATGGATTTCGTATGCGGTAGCTTGATTTCCCTATCCATAGGTTTTTGCACTTTCTGCCATACTTGATGGTTATTTGGTGTGTGTTCTTGAATCGCACTTGATTTTTAATTTTAAGATTCATTTGAGTTGTTTGGGACTATTTGGAGCTCTTGGAAGTTTTGATCTGATCTTGACAATGAAATTGTTTGGGTTTCTTATAAGATGATGTGTGACTTATTTGATCTCGAGGAGTAGAAAATGAACGTGGAATGTTTAGATTGATGAAGGTGAGAAATGATTGGTGGCTTGCCACAACAATTGATAGAAGAAATATGTGATGGATGAAAAGGATACGGTCCAATATTTGAAGAGGATGGGCTACGAGGAGGTGAGCCACTAATAGAAGATGAAAAAGGGTTGCTAGAATATGGCCCTAAGATTGAAGAAGTTGGGCTATAAGGACATGGCCCAAGAATAGAAGAATATGACGAAGGGCTGCTAGGGCATGGCCCATGATTGAGCTACCCCAAGGTATATGATGAATAGAAGAGGGAATACTGCGACCCAAAGGTCAGATCCCATAGATAGAAGATGAAGGGATACTAGGATGTGGCCCAAGAATATAAGGTAATTAGATACCAGGAGGTGACCCACAAGTTGAAAATGGAGGGCTACTAGGACGTCCCCAGGATAGAAGAATTCGATGGGCTACTAAGAAGTGACCCAAGGTAAGATTTTGATTGAGGAATGATGATAAATAAGGAATGATTTGGTAACGAGAAGATAGGTCTTGGCTCAATTCTAGACCCCGAAATCTCATCATGCTTAGAACAAGGTGAAGATGGAATGGCATAAGAAGAGCAAATTTCCATGACCTTAGGCTCCTCCTCTATGTTCTGATAAAAGGAAAAAAATTATTTTCCCCAATACACGAGCGTATCAAGTTATAGAAAGAATCCATTATTTGCAATCCTCTAAAGGGATATATTGTTAGTCATGTACTTCTCACTGAGAAAAATCAATCAGCATAAGGTTGATTTCTTCGACCATAGGAGGTTGACTAGAATAAAGAAATGGGGAAGATTATTGACAGAAGAAGATGGAATGTTTTTGATTTACGAGGGGGCTGACCTTATCACTGTTAGTGATAGAATATATAGGGTTCCTAATATGGTTCGTAGACATTGATCTTTAGGGAAGGATTATTGAAAAAAGGGAATGAATTTGACTCAAGAGAGGAATAAGATTGGTGGTAGGCATCTCATGAATGGATGATTACCAGATTTGGACCTAGTTGATTTTATAGAAGATGATGCAATTTAGGAGAGAAAATAGGACCATATAGCCATATGTTAAGCTACAATGTAGGAGTCGAATTAGATGATTGGATAGAGGGAATCTGAGTCATGGAACTCTTCGATGGAGGAAGAGGTTGTTGAGACAACTGATGAAGGAGGTCCTGTGAAGAAAGGGAGGACCATGACTCGAGAACCAAATTAGATGTTCGATCTATGGAACATGGAGTCACGTGAGTCTTTAAAGGAGGAAGATGTCATTAAGGTGATTTGGAATAAAGTTCTTGTGAAGAAAGGGAGGACCATGATTCAAGATATTGTCTAGGGGTATCCAAACAATAGTTGGGATATGAGTCTTTAGAAGAAGAGTTGGAGTCTGAATGGTAGTTTGTATCTGAATCACAAGAAGAAGAGTGGGGGGAACCCAAACAATAATTTGTTTCAGAAGCATCCAAACCATACCACTGACTATAAGCTAAAGGTGGGGAGTAGGGTACCCGAATGGGATCTCTAACACAAAGAACCAAACGAGGCTTAGTCCTAATGGGAATATTTTGATTTTAATTACTAAACCTAGGTTCTGTATTTTTGTAAATGTGAAAAACCACACAATATTCATTCATTGTTGGCATCAATTTAAGCACAAATATCTAGATCTAGATAGTGTGATGGAACTCCTTTAAAGGGAAGGAAGTGACATGTCGATTTAGGGAAGCATAATGACAACCAGCTAGACATTTCATAAGTATGGAGATGCATGCATGATTTTATGAAGAAAGTATAAGGAAAATAGACATTGTGATGATGCAATCTCGATGAAATTGACAAGGGATTGTCCCCAAAAACAATTTTTCCAAGTGAATAACCATATGGAACAATAATGCAAGTGTGAAACACAAAGCCAATCCCTAAGGAAATAATCCCTATGAAAATGTGTGTCTCAATGATGATTTGACGTAAAGATGATCAACAAAATTTTAATTCTCAAGTAAAGTTCAAAATGTGCACAGCGTAATGCCACAATGCAGATACTTAGATCACCTTTATGAAAAACATGACATAAGTATCTTAATTGTGTCGAGAAAATGTGAACAAGGTAACATGTCAAAGGGAGATAAAATGATGAATCAATCTGAACTATGATAATGATCTTGTATTTAAGATCAAGTGGTCATCAAAGATATGAGGACGCATCCACGCACTTTAGACATTTAACAACTCAGCCACAAATATAGATGAGCATAAACAGATAAAAAAGTGGTGAACACTATCGATGACAAAACTCCCGAAAGATCCCTACTTTTTTCCCAAATGGGAAAAAAGAATGCAAAGGTGTAGATCAAAAGATGGAAATAAAATATGTGTTACTTGGGTAGAGTTTCACCTCATCCGAAGGTGAGAAAGAAATACAAGATAAGTAACACATTGTAAACTCCATGATGAGATACACTTAGATCTAACTTAAATGGATTCGTTACCGTGTTAAAAAAATAAGGTTATGAATCCAAACAAGTTATCACTTCATGATGGTCAAGACATAATAATGAACTAGTAAAGTGGGCTCCTTAATGGAATGGTTTCCTTAATAAGATCTCTCAACTAGATGTTACAAAGCTATCTTAAGCGACCGTGATTTACCCAAAAAATTGTAATGACTAAATTGGGAGTATCTCAGATTTAATTTACCCCCTTCAAGCACAGTGGGAAATAAATTCATCCACATGTACTCTCACTAGGGTCACCATACGGAAAACCAGTAATGCTAACTCAAAAGGAAAATACTAGTCAAGTGGGTAAGCGGAGTGCTCCCTGTTTCATCCATGAGGTTACTTAGCAGTGGATTACTTTAGGGTTCCTAGAACCACCCCCATTGTTGTATCTTAAGGCATTATGCCAATGGGGTTATGTTCTAGTTGAGTGGATAGGGACGTACCCTTTTTCAAAACCTGCAATACATTGAGATGAAAGTGGTGTGTTTTTTTATCTTTTTAACATAAATGTGGTTTTAAGTAGCACACCATTTGGAAACCTATATGAAAACATGTGCTAGAAGGTTTTTTTGTCTTATTTTGTCTTATCTCCTTGTTTCTTTGACAAGTGTTAGGTCCTATATGCAAGGATTTAATAATTTTCCAAAATGCCATACAAAGGAGGTAAGATTTTATTTTTGATTTCCCAGATCATCCTAAGATGCAAGGAAAGAGCATACGCAATAAGGTATCTCACTCAAATTTTGTAATAAATGGAAAATTCCTAAGTACAATGCAAAAAAAAGTTCTTTTTAACTAACTTTGAAAGATAAGTAAACTATTTTACCAGTATGAAGAAAGTGGTGAAATGTTTCTAATTCCCAAGATCACCTAGAAAGGCGGGAGAGAAGAGCATGCATGTTTCAAACTTTCACAAATGAAGATGCAAACGTTTTTTAACAAGTTAGTAAAAAATAACTTAATGAAGAGGAAACTTTGTAAACCACTATTAGAACCCTACAAAAGTTAGAAATCCAATAAAATCGTAAAATTCTAGAAATCTATTTTTAGCAATTTTTTAACAGTTTTAGTATTTTGCATTTTTTAGAGGTCTCCACAACACTTTGGGAGTTTTGTGATAGAAGTACTATATCCAATAAAATCATAAAATTATAGAAATCTATCTATCTTTCTGACATGTATTCAAACTCTGAAAACGGGTTAACAAGTCAAAATATATGATCAAAACAAGGAGCACTAAAAATAAAATGAATGAGTCTGGACTACATAGAGATACCTACACGCCCAGAATGATGCATGTGTGCCATGGCAAATAGATACACACCCTAACCAACATATACATGTGCAAGGTAAAAATGGAAAGGGGCATAACACCTGTGCAGGCTTTTCTGACAGGTACGCTAGGGTTTTGATTGGGACGCGCCTAACTCAATAGATACGCCTATAAAACAAAATTAGTAAAATCCATAGTATACCAAAAACACATATGACACATCTAGACAGATAAAGACGCATTGCAACTCAACATGGATGCTTAGGGTTCAACGGAGACGCGTCCAAGCACAAAACAAAAAGTTTTAATTTTTTACACAGTGGGGTTATTTACACAGACGCATCCTATGGACGGAGATGCCGACCCACCGACAGCAGACACGTGCGCATTCCTTACAGAGAGAAAATTTGTTAATTATAAGTACAGCTAGACAGGTGCATGCCTATTCTGATACAGGGATTAGGGTTTCGAAGGGATGTGTACACCCTCTTTCAACACTATACGCGTACCCTATGAAAAACCTACAAAACTTGTGGAAAATTTCAACATAAACAAATGAAGTGCCCTATTTTTGTCAAACCCACAAAATACATGCAAATGAAGGTCATTTATCTAGTGTTAGAAATAGAAATGAGGAAATAACAAGTGATTTGATCTAAAAAACTTGAAAATGAACTTTGAAGAACAAGCAAAAATAACCTCCATTAATGGTGGATGGACATGAAAGTGTCCCATTAATGGCCGTGCCAAATGTATCCCACCGGGCATGAGAAGATTAGTTATGTTAATAAACAAGAAACTAGCTAATTAGTTCCATGATCTAACTAAACCTATCATAAACATCAAGATGAGTGCTAAACAAGATAACTTCTACAATAATGAATTAAACTAAAACACTATCATTTTATCTCTAACTACTCTATGATTACTTAAAACATAAATTGAACCTAGTTAAACCTATGAGAAATCAAATTAGATTTGTTGTTTGCTTCAATGGAGGTGAAGAGGTCTCTCTAAAATTGCTACAAAGCCAAGTTATATGCCCTTCTACTAACCTACTATGAAGTTATAAATGCAAAATGGAGGAGCCTTCAACAATGGAGGATAGCCAAGATCGAATGCCTATTAGCTTGGCTAATGAAAATGAGGTCTAATGCCAATATCTCCAAATATGAGAGAGATTTGGTTATGAAAACAAGGTGTAAAGTGTTGAGAGGGAGAGGTGACCCTTCTATTTATAGATTTCCAAATGGGAGAGTTTAGAATTTGGGTGCATGTGGGACTAAAGCTCAAAAAGCACTTTTAGATTAGATTAGGATAAATATGATTTAGGCTTAGTTAAGATAGGATTAGGCTAGTTAAACTAGGATTTAGGCTAGTTAAATTAGGATTTAGGCTAGTTAAACTTGATTAGCAAGTGATTAGAGACTCGTTGAGAGTTGGGAGGGGTCTGGATAACCAATTGTGACTGATAGATAGCCTACAAAACCAATAGAAGTGGTCTAGAGAGAACTAGGGAGGTTCTGAATGGTCAAAAGGAGGAATGTTTAGCTAATAAGAGAGATATTAGCCAAATAAGCTGATTATAGGAGGAATACGACTAAGACAGTGTCGTGAATGGTCATCTGAGAGTGGAGTGAAGAGGGTTTAATTAACGAAGTGTTATCAATTGCTAGAATTAGATAAGATGCTAAGTGTAAACATACTTTATGTGTCTACAAAGGGAATAGACAATTTAGTGATCCCACTTAAACTATTGTACCATGTATTCTATTCATCTAGTTGCAACTAGTCCTTGAACAAGAAACTTTGATAGCCACCCATCTCCTAAATTTAGTATTGCAAAATGGATAGGTAGGAATCCCCATAAATCATCATTGTCTACCTATGTCAAATCATCTCTCCTGACATCGTATAATGACCTTAAATGAACATTTAAAACCTTTTTTTGTATACAATGTGTAATTGCTTAATGCCTATATTTACATATATACCGATGCATATAAATCTTATAATTCTAAATAATTCATCCAAAATACACTATATTGTGGATCCCCCATAGCATAACAGTACATTAATGTGATGTGTGTGGGTGTAGTGTGATGTGTGTGTGTGTGTGTGTGTGTGTGTGTGTGTGTGTGTGTGTGTGTGTGTGTGTATACATACACACACACTTTATCACACAGTCACACATCACACACTGTACACATATATATACTATATCCTATATACATATCATACGACCAATATATCACATATATACAATATATCCCATATCATACATATATATATAGTCATATATATACCTATATACATATATATACAGTACATATAGTATACATATGGGCATACATATATGTATCCACTATGCATAGTACACACACACCCTGAAACATTCAAGTTATTTATGAGTGAAATGAGCATTCATTTCTATAGTGAAATCATCATTTTCCTGGGTATGCTCTATTTTATGTTTGAGAGGTGGAGGTATGCTTCCATTATTGTATTCCTTGTCATCATCTTCTAATGAAAAAGAGAATCCTTCAAGTTCATTGGAACATTCATCACATGAAGACTCATATTGATCCTCAGTAGAATCATTGAAAATGTTGAAGTTGTATATTAAGAAGGTGTTGAGCATCATTCCTTATTCTTGGTCTGCATCTCTCATTACTTCAATATTTATTTGTTGCAATTCAAGGTTCTCATTGCCAACCTCAACATCCACTACAGAAAATTAATCTACACCTTCATTCTATGAAAATTACACCCTTTCAAACTCATATTCCATCAAATCTTCATTGTGTTCTTTGAATAGATCTATGATGTTTGGACATTCCTTCACCAACAAGGGAGGCTCAAGATCCTCTTTGAAGGTCATGAAGAAGTTACACGGTTTGGAATTGCGGCACGAGGTGTATGTCGTTGGGTCATTTGGATGTTGAACAATATACTTCATTTTTCTTATGGGAAGTAGCTTTTTTGTTTTACCATTTACTGGGATGGTGGCATGTCAACAATTCAACTCAATATCTCCTCCAACATCTTAGAAAAATCTTCGGCCCAAAAACATGTTGTATGAGGTGGGAATGTTTGCTACAAGGATTCTCATTATGATTTTCTTGTCAGGGAAGTCCACTAATGCTACCTCAATATCTTTGACTTGTCAGACAAGAGGAACTTGTTTAATCTCCATGGAGATACATTTACTCAAGGTAGAGGAAAGGGAGTGACCAAGAGCTTCAACAACTTTTGCGGGCATGATGTTGTTTTAGGCACTAGAGTCAATGGTGCAATTGTTTAGCTTGTACCAATTGACTAATAAAGCAATGTAGAACAGATCAACCTTATTAGATGTAGAGGTTGTGGGAGTGAGGAAATTCAGAGATGGAGTGGATTGGGATGCATGCAGTGGTTCTTTGGTGGAGGCATCTTTAGGAACAAGGCTACTACCTTTGACATGTTAAATGAGTCTCTCCAATTTTTTAGGATGAGTTCTTAAGTATTCAAATGCAGAAATTTGGATCTTGGATTTTTTGAAATGGTCAATGATGTCTAAGGATGAAGAGGTGGTGGGAAAATCATGGGTTATGGCAGCATTAACAAAGATATTTTTAGAAACTGATTTTCCAAGAGAAGTAGAAGAGGACTTACTTGAAGAGGCAAAAGGATTCTTGGTTGGGGTGGCTTCATGCTTCTTCTCAGTTGTCCTTATTGAATTAGGCTTTGATGATCCTCCTTTCGTTGTTATTTTTCTCAGTGTCGCCATAAGAGGATTCACTTTCTTAGTTTGGGAAGTGGAAGAAGAGCCTTCTTTCACCTTTTGGGATTGGGTGAATACTTCATATGAGTAACTATTAGTGGGTTCCTCATCATCAAGTGTGCATTCATAAAACCCGATCCTAGCATATTCACTTTCTCCTTCCTCTTCATATTCAACACTTTCTTCTTCTTTGTCCTCATAGCTCCCGTACATTGCATTGAATGGAGGGGCTTCCAAGGTGAGCCTTTGAGGTGCTCCTATGATCTGAGAGAGTTTATTCTTCATGGAAAACATATCATTATCCATTTTTTGAATCATGGGATCAGTGGATATTGAATTTGAACTTTGAACTTTTTGTTTATCATGGGGATTCTTTACCTTACCAGACAAGATTAGATCATCATCTATTTCAATAGCATAATCTTGTGCTTCTTTCAAATCTCTAGGTTGAGATCTTCTTAGGAAGAACCCAACTTCTGGTTGCATAACACTGATAAATAATCTTTTTAGATTATTATCATAAGGCACAAGAATCTTCAGGAATCCTTCTGATTGTCTGGTTATACCTGGCTATGAAGTCTCTATAGATTATTTATATTCTTTCTTCATTTGTATCAGTTGAACTAAGAGATCCTATAAGTCTTCTATAGTTTTATATCTGGCTTCAAATTTGGTTCCTATATCGTTCCAAAAGACCTTGCCGTTAAGAAATAGAACCATTCATATTTTTTTTCTTACAAAGATTCCATGAACAATCAAAGTAATACATCTTCATGTTTGACACCCAACACACCACATGCGGTGATGAAATTTGCTACGTGATCTTCAAGAAGCTATGTGTCATTTCCTTTCAATTTTGGAAGGTTGAGTGGGGGGCATGTCAGAAGATCATGAAGAGGAGGTGAAAGAGAAAGTGGACTGGTATTCCTTCCCCATGGAACAATAGGTTGTGGAATTTCTCTTTCTTCCTTTGCCATGGTCATTTTCACTTAAGCTACTTCTTTTTCAACTCTTGAAAAAATCAAATTTCTCACTTAGGATTTCAAAGAGGCTTTTGATCATCCAAGTACTTCCTTTATTTTTTATTTTATTTTTTTAAATATATCATTTTTTGTATTTTATGATTTTTTTTAGCAGAGATCACTTTTTGGGTGCACTTAGGCAAATATTTCCCCAGTAGAGTCCTAAAAATTGTTGGTGAGAAAATTTGTTCAGGTGGAAAATCAGGTGTCTCCACCAATGTTCACTGGGGCTATGCCCCTTTGTATTGAATGGTACAACTCCCATTATTGAATGTAACTAATCCTAATCCTAATATAAATGTTATGGGTGGATAAAATTGGTGGGGATCACACAGGGACACTCCACTGAACCTACCAGGGATACAAGGGAGTAAGTTACATGTTGAGGAGAAAGGGGGGAAACTAGATAAGGAATATTACTTGTCAGCTTCACACCTAGTCGAAGTAGTTATCCAATATAGAAGAAAGCAACAATGAATGGTTAGTGAGACAAACAAAACACATAAAAACAAAGCTTCCCTTAGGCTCACATCAAAGATTCAAACATCTCTTTGATCACCATGACAAAGTGCATACAAGAGGGGGAAAAACAAGGAAAAGATAAATAGAATAAGTGTAGCTTTTATTCCATGTGTAGTATGAATACAAAGCTTCAAAAGCTTCACAATTCCAATGCTACAGTTTCTTCAAATTAGAATACCTTGGAATGGGTAAGCCATCCCAATTTATATAATTTGAATTGACTTTTCATCTCCCTCACATGACTCTTCCATATTCCACTTGTGCCATTTAATTTTCCATTAATTAAATATTTCTCTTATAATTTTGAGAAAATACTTTTTACAAATTTAAAATAGGTCACTTAAGTGAATAGGACAAAATACAATGATGAAGCATAACGAAGAATTAGAATGGAGAGAGAAAGAAGAGAAGGAAAGAGAGGAAGAGGGAAGGGATGGAGGGAAAAAATTCCTCGTGATGAACTACTTTCCATGATGGATGTATTGTTCTGTAATATGAGACAATCATTCCATACCAGAAAAAACCACCATCTCTTCATGATTGATCACACCTAAGAAACTAGACCAACCTGTGAACTTGAAATTCATGTTTCCTTAACACTTTCTACATTTGGAAGGGAAAAATTACTATCTTTATTAAGTGTAGGATTTTTCCTCTCTGAACCCAAAATGGTGATATCGACCTGAATGATTATATCTCTATGTATCGTTGTGCCGAAATTTCCCTTTTAGAACAACTTTCTATTTTTAGTAAGTGTACAGTTTAGCTTTTCCCAACCTTAACTGACTATGGTAGCTTGAATTCCTTATTCTTACTATGTTCCTCTCATCTTCTAGAGAAATTGGCTATTTATAACAGGGGCTTAGGGAACCACTTACTATTTTTAGTAAGTGTCAATTACAGGCTGAGATAACCTTTTTTATGACTTTTCTTGTGATAATCCCTCTATGTTCACCACCTTCTTCACAACCTCTTCAGATGGTGGCATACCTGAAGTAGAAATATCCTATGTAGGAAGGCCTTCTATTTTTAGTAAGTGCACTACGGGTGTCAGATTGCAACAAAATAGGTCTTGAAATTCTAGGTTTTATTCTGGGGTTCCATGCTCCAAATTTTGAGTAATTCCTTCATCGAAACACATTGGAAAATGAAATTTTAATTTTCGGGGGAAGAATACTAAAAATAACATAGCCCTACATATCCATAAAAAATAGGGACTTCAGGGAACAAAAAATAGTTTATGCAAAACTAAATTTTTCAATGATCATTCCCTCCAATTTTCACGTAATTTCACCCACTGGAACCTATCAGAAGTGAAGAGGTAGCTTGCTACTTTTTTCACTAATATTGCTCATGGGATAGGGCAGAATGCTGATGAAAACTCATTCCTCCATATCCATAAAAAAATAGGGACTTCATGGTGTGAAAAATAGTTCACGCAAAACTATATTTTTCTGTAGTTGTTTCCACCAATTTTCGCGAGATTCTACCCACTTGAACCTTGAGAAGTGGAGAGGTAGCTTGCTAATTTTTCTCCTTTGGTAGTAATGGAGCTGGAAATTAGCTCCTTATCCACCTCTATCGGAGTGATAAAAAAATTTAGGTTTTTTCCTTTTCCATTTATCTTGAGAGATTAGATTGGCAGAAATCGAAGGATTTTATGTCTTCGTTGCATGGAATGAAGGAGTTTATTCTAGGAAAATAAAATGAATATTTTAAACAAAAATAAGTGAAAATTTCTTCAATTCGCGCACTGGTTTGCAAGTTACATCAATTTCTTCGTCTGGTGGCTACAAGAGTTTATAGAAGAAATATTTTGTTTCTCCTCCAATATTCATTCTTTTTATCTTATTTTCATCTAATAATTCTATAATTCAACATGGGAAGTACTTGGTGGAGCTTCAAGAGTGCAGCAATGGCAGTTTGCAAGTTCTCTGCAAGTTTCTTCCGGCAGTGAGTTTCACGAGCAACAATGGAGAAGCAACATGAAAATTAATTTTTTTTCTTGCAATTTTGAATTTCCAAAGCTTCATGGAGTTGGGTAAAATTTTATGTCCTTGATTTCACTTTATCTAAAGGGATGAAAGGGACATCATTTTTCACATCACGCCATGTTACAACAATTGGCGATCATCCATGCATTGTGAGGATAGGCTCTAACATGTTCCTGCGGGATGAATTGGCGATGTAGAGGGTTCTTTGGGTGACCAGAGGGATAAAAAGGCCTATAATAATTTAACTATCCCCTATTTCCCTTTCCTAAAGGGATGAAAGGAACATCAAAATGTGCCAGGATCTTGGAGTTGACACGTGTCCACTTCAAGAATTGACTAACTATAAAAAGCTTACCTTGAAGACAACTTGTAACGATGATATCCTAAGCTCCCTGATTAGTTTCAAGGTGAAATTTTATATGAAATTTGACTGAAAATTCCTTCTGGAATCCAATGGTGGGAAGTCAACATCTCTTGATTCCTCCATTTGAGCCCTTGAAAAATTTGATTTTTCTTCTAGCTCCATGGCTAAGTATGAGAAAAAATAGATATAGACCTATTGCTCCTAGGTATTGTGAACAATGTGATTTCACTATCTTGTAGAGATCTTAATTCCCTGTCCAGTGATGTGTTTTTTATCTCTTGAATCCTTCCAAAGCTCCTGGAATCACTTCCTCAAGCTCAGTATCTTTTTTGGCTTTATGCATTGCCTAGGCCTGAGAACCCATTTCTGATGAATCTGCCCCAAAACTTCCAAATCTTCCCTGGATCTTCCAAAATATTTTCCCTGATGTTCTTAGAACTTGAATTCATCTCCATGTTTAATTTTTCTCCTCTACTCTACTCCAGGGGGTGCACTAGTTCAGGGAAGGCCAGTGGTAGCCCTTCCCAAAACTACCCAAAATTGACATTCTTCACAAACTCCTAAAATCACCTAGGGGGATTGAATTTTCTTTTCTAAATCACCTATGGGAATTGGATGGAGATCCAATTGAGGACCATTACATGGATTGAGTAAGGCTTGGAATTAAGGACGGGTATACTTGGGGTGTCTTGGAGAGGTAAAACTTTGAAATTTTGACACAGGGGTATCATTGTCATGCTTGAAAATTGGCAATTTTCCTGTTGCACATTTGCATGACAACAGGGAGCTCAAAACCTTAACATGATCCTATGGTACAAAAATTCAGCTACAACATCCTCATTAGTAGATGTCAGTTCTTGAACCTTGGCCCATTTTGTAACATAGTCAGTGCACACCAGTAGGTACTCTTTTCCATAAGATGGAGGTCTATGGGTCAAACGAAATCAATCCCCCATTTCTCAAATGGCCCTAATACCAACTGAGGATTGAGGGGAATTTTAGACGATAGAGTACGTTTCCCCATTCTTTGACATGCATCACATTACCATACATATTTCTTGACAACTTTGTGGAGAGAGGGACAATAGTACCCAAATCCAAGGACCTTAGAGTTAATTTTAATACCCCCCTCCAAAAAATTAGTTTAGAATGGGTGGCGAATCTCCAACATTGACTTTCGAATCAATGGTGATATTCTGATAAATTGTTTCATGCCAAAGTCAACTGGGTTAGACATTCATCCATCATCTTCCATACAGCCTGGGTTGGATGACGTATAACCCAAGTTGTACGGAAGACAATGGATGACCTTCCATTACCTATCGTACAACCTAGGTTGGACATCATCCAACCTAGGTTGGACATCATCCAACCCAGCCATCCAACCTAGGTTGGATGGCAGAAAATGGTTGCCCTTGAAACCTAAGTTGGATGGAGCCTCTCTTTGTTGGATGTCTATATTAAACAGGTACCTCTGCAACCCCTCAAGATATGTATTATACCTTGTAAAATAAATGGATAAGTTAATTTTAACATATAAATAGTAGGTGAACTAACCCATACAAATGACTTTTTGGTGGAAATTTTAGGCAAAGTAGGTAGTAATTGATTATTGAAAATTTTCCATTTCCAATTTCCAATTTCCAAAATCCCTAATATTCACGAGTTTATGAAAATTCACCACTAAAATTGTTAGGAAATTAATGTTTATATTTGGGGTGTTAGTAATTACGTAAATGTAGAAATGTAATTACTATTGTAATAATGATTTTGTTAGTAAACAACTCACTAATATAGGCTTGGTTTGTTAATTAATATTTGATAGTAACATTGTTATAAACTATATTTCAATATAGGTTGTTGAGATATATTGTTATAACAATATATCATCAGTCATTTGTTAAATTGAGCTGAGATATTGGTGAAGATTTCATCTCCCTAATTATAGGAAATCCTTTTCCTATATATCTGTAAAAATATCTTAATGTTTTGATATAGTGAATAGAAGATCATACCTTTCATTATGTACCAGAGCATGGTAGTTTGATGAAATTTTTACTGATAAAGGGGAAGCTTCATTAATTTAATAGTTGGCCTGATTCATGAAATCCATCAATTGTTGTATACAAGTGTGTGGAGTTGTAAACCACAACCTAGAAAGGGAGATAAATATAATCCTTTGAATTATTTCATGCCATTATTTGAGTCATTAATGTGAACGTGGCTCTATATAAAATTGTGCAACTATTGGATACATGCAATTAGATGTTGAGTTATTGGTGGTCTTGGTGTTATATATTGTGCCATTGTTTTGTGTATTCCATGTTTCTCATAGAGATACGATTCAATCGAGAGAAGTATTATTATTTATAAAAAGTTCCCTTATGAATCCTCACAAGAAAAGTGTAGTTTAAAGAGGTTTTTGATCTTTCTACTCGGTAATTTTTATGATGTACAGTAGCACATGCACCTATTCAAAGTCAGTCATATGCATCTGGTATACTAAAAAACTAACCACACATTTGGATCCTCAACATATCCACCAATTAATATGTGGAGTCAACATGCCTTATTACAAGGCGCATTTGAAGGTGCAAAAAGATAGGAAAGGAAACGTGTGTCAGAACAAGTTGACTCAGGACTTAGCCATTTTTATGGATACATGCTATTTTTGGAGATAACGTGTGGAGAACACATTGGGATGGAGAATTGAGCGACATGAAAATGGTATTTTTCAGAATGAGCGGCTTATAAGCTCCATGCATGAGCTTGAGTTAAAACTAGGATTACTTCTTCCAATTAACTATAGGATGTCTATTATTAGCACACTTGCATGTGTGCATGTTATTGTAAAGGTGCATGGCTATTATCAGCATGCGACCTATTTTGAGAAGTGTGTAGGCGGTGAAGGGAAATTCCCCACCCCTATAAGTATGTATTGAACTATGTAGTTTAGAAGTAGTGAATTATTGTAGAGTTATGTTGTTGGATCTGATGCGCATATGACTTATGGTGATAATTTTATAATGTAAGAAGCTTATATGTTTTACATTGTTTAATGTAATGGAGTATGTTGGCTGGATAATGGTGTTAAACATGACTGTAACTGGTTCTTGTATGGTTGATCTTATTATAGTTATTGTTTAATTCATGATTCTCTAAGATCTAGATCTGGAATATGCTCTGTGGAATGTTTATGGTTATTTATGGTTCTGAATATGCTTTATCTTCATCACACTAACATCCTACAAAAACAACTCTAAAGAGGGGCCTGGTACCTTTGTGTGCTTTGAGTGAGCACTCAACTCAAGTTGGGTGATGTGGTAACGTGCCTAGGTTTTATACAGTGGATTCTAGGTTGCATCATTAGTTTCATTCTTAGGACCTCTTTTTCAGTTGTTTTAAGGATGGTTCATGATGAATACATATTTTTTGACCTTAGAAAGTGTTGAGGAGTGGATAAAATATCTTATAGAAGAGTACACTTGGAGGTTCAGCACTAGATCTAAGTTTTACACATGCACGTGGGTGGAGTAGAATTTATATGACTATTTGTATGAGATCTTCTTTGTTATCTTTCTAGTAGATCTATATGAGTGGCTAGTTTCTTATGCATCTAAAAGGAATTGGAGGTATCACACACTTGTTTGGATGCAGGAAGAATTTTAGGCCCTCTATGATGCTGATATGATTTGGACATGCGTTGTGGACACTTGGTTCCATGGTGTTATGAATAGTTATATTTTGGAGTACTCAATTTCCACTTATTCTTTCCCAGAGGTAGCTAAGTTCTAGTTTTTATGTTATCCAAGGGGAACTTATTTGCAAGGCATTCCACTAGTGATCAAAATCTTGATGGTAACCCTGAACTTGGAAGAGAAGTTGATGGCTAGCTAAACCCCACCACATGTGGGGGCAGGAGCAAGAGTAGGTTTGGTGAAGGATGGCAGAACTAGTAGCAGAGAGGAAATGAGAAGAAATGTGGCTTAAGTACAATGAGGCACGTGAGAGGGAGATAGATAAAAAATGTGATATTGTAGAGTGGATGGCGTTGAGGAGAGAGATGGCTCGTGAAGGATTTGGAGCTCACGTAGAAGGTGTGGAGCTAAAGCATCTGGAACTCCCCCATTTGGAAAATCATAATAGGGAACCCTCCTCGGCTTCACATGGGAGTGTGCCAGTAGAGATGACATGGGCCACATGTGCACATCTGAATCTACCTAGCAACCTAGCCCTTGCGCTTGGTTTTCCAGTATCTAGTACAACCAATAGTCAGTAAGCTAGTTTGGGAAGTAGGAGAGCAAGAGTAATCCAAATAGAAAGTACATCTATGGCCTCTAAAATGTATTCTCTATTTTTTGGAGGTAACTTCTCGGGTGTATCATTATCACAGAACTCAAGCACGTAGAAATTTGGACTCACTTCTAGGAGTAGTACCACTTCGCAGATTGTAGGAGTTCAGTTTAGTACCACTATTGGGACACATGTTAGTACATCAACCGGTTAAATTATGGCTACATGTGGAGGATCAAGGGGCATAAGTGGCTCTATTTCTAGTGGATCTGATGGTTTTGGAGATAGACTAACAAAGGACGTTCTAGATCACGTGGGTAGGGTCCTCATCAACCCCAAGATATTTACATGGAAATGTCCCTCAGTCTTCCAGAGTATAGGGGCATAGAAGATGTTGCTAAACACATGCACATGTGTGAGATATTGTGGCACATAAAAGGAATTATGGATTCTGAGCACATTACAAGTTAGTTTGCAACTACATTACAGGGATGTGCACATAGTTGGTACAAAAAAAATTCCCCTGATCATACTTGCGTAGATTATGCAACATTAAAGGATGTTTTCCTTAAGGAGTTTCATATCCCTAATTTTGAGTAGAAGAGTATAAGTGTGCTCAAGGATATTAAGCAGGGAACTAATGAGAGCATTCGAGAATATGATGCCCATTTCAAGACAGTGTTGTCTAAACTTTCTTATGATATTCATGCAAGTCAGCATGCACAGTGTTTCATTGGGGGCTTGATCACACCTTTAAGAAGGGCGATGTCACATAAGACATATACAAACCCATGTGAATCACTTGAAGCCACTTTTCATGCTAAAGTAGTTAGGAGTATAAACACTGGAGTGAGCCCATTCCTTGAGGCACATATTGCAGCTATGGAAAAGTAGTTGGAGAAACTATCGGCAAATTCAGCACACGAGACGCACACTAGGATTTGGTGTACATATTGTGAAGTGGAAGGGAACATAAAAGATAGTTCTCCTTGCAGATCAGTACATTCATTGTTTCTAGACTGTGAGATATGTCATTTGGACCATGATGCAAGCCATTGCCCATTATTACAACGCATGATAAGAAAGAATGTATCTTGTTATTGTAATATTTTTGGTCCATGACTCACAATACAAAAGATTGTAGGTTGATTGGTTAGATCCATGATGCCATAGATATTGATGTGTTACACACTGGAGTATCTGATAAATATAAAGGAAAAAGTGAGCACCATGATCATGACACGCTCAAGTGCCCTATGATTGGAATGAAGGGTGCTTTGAAGGAGGTCATGGTAGAGGTCGAGGATACCATGGTGGATTTGGGGGCCAAGGCCATGGTGGTGGATGAGGTGAGTTCCCTCACGGAACGTGTTTTACATGTGGATCTCCTGACCACTACAGGTGTGAATGTCCTCAAAATATTACTTGTTCTTTTTGTGGGAAGAATCACAGCTATGAGGAATGCCTAGACTTATATGAGCATCTTAGAAAATAACATAAACAAGAGAACAAGGAAGTAAGGATGGTTAGAATACAACACACTCTGGAAAATTAGTGGATGCCAAAGTTGGCACCAAAACCTGAGGTAGTACCTATGAAGATTACTACATGTGTTGAAGATGTGCGTGCTAGACAGATGTTACAGTAGAATCCTACCAATATTAAGAAGGAATTTTTACATACAAGGTACCCCGATCCTGCACATTAGAAGAAGGTTTATCAGGAGACCATGAACATACTCAAAACTCTTCAAGGTGAAATATAATGTTTAAAGTAATAGTTACAAAATTTAGAAAAAAAAATAAGGTAGCAGAGATAATCTAATAAGATATTGATGACTTAAAATAGGAATGCAAGATGCTGCACCAAGATAATATCATTCCATTGTTAGGGAATTGGCTAAAGGGAAACACTCTGTGCACAAGTATTGAGAATGGATGACAAATCCTGCATGCTAATATTCCCCCTCATAGTTTGGATTATGACAAGGAGATCACTCTGAATGTTGTTGTGGATGGGTGGCTCTTGAGTAATATATTGATTGATATAGGTGCAAAAGTGAATGTGCTTACTTTAGATGCATGGGTACAGATGGGTAGACCTCCATTACAACCATCCTCTAATGTATTGTTTATGGCTAATCAAACTAAGGCCACTCCAATTGGAGTTTTAAAGGATGCATCCATTACTATACAAGGGGCCAAGTTCACTGGGGACTTTGAGGTCTTAGCACTTGCAGAAGCAGACAAGCTTCCCAGCTATACTTGGATGCTCTTGGTGTTATGCAAATAATGTTGATCTACGGTTCAACAAGGGGTATATAAGTTTTGAGAACAAGGAAGAAAGAGTGATTATCCCTTTGACAGATGAGAAATATGCACCTTATGTTGAACCTTTGAGTGAGGAAGACCTGAACATAATTTATGTGTGTGACATTCAGGACCCAAAAGTACTTGAGCCATCTAAGGAAGGAATCCTCCAGTGGGAAGATGCACATTCTATTAGTGATACTACAAGTATTTCTTGTGATAATTGGGTGCATGTAACCTATGAGATGGTTGGGTGTGAAGTAAGAAGAAATTTTGCACAGAGAATCAAACCTTGTTGTGTTAGGAGGATAGGTAAATTTATACCTTAGTACACTGAAGAAGGAGACCCTATAGTTTTCCTACGCGTCATGGAGAAGCAATGGACAGATCAAGTGGAAACAAGAAATATGTTAGTGTATACCCTACACGGGATAATGGTGCACTGGTGGATGGTTTGCGGGGATAATCTCATCAAATAGAATGAAGTCATAATTTCTTTAACCACTTGGTTCTTTAGGAGAAATGTGCCTACTCAAATTTGCATATATCATGGTAATCAACCTGTTCAGCACCACGTTCAACAGTGTGAGAGACTCTAGATAGAGGGGTAGGAATATTTACCACCTTCACTATGGGTGCACAAGATTTATTCCACTTTACAAGGCTACGCACGCGCTTAGTATGTTTATGCAGAGATTCATAGGGAGACTAAAAATTGGTAGGAATTAATTACAGGAATGACCTAGACTTTTGACTACTTCTCTACTAAACCTCCACTGGAAGAGACATTAAGGGTCATAAAGTGATTAATTATAGGAAACAATGTAAAGGAAGAAGAACTCATTTAGGATTTATTTGGTGAGGTAGACTTAGGAGCGTGTTTTGATGAAGTAGATGATACAGATGCCAAACTATTTATGCATGCTTACTTTGAAAAGGAGAAAGGAAAGATGGTCTACATAGTGGATGATGAGGAAGTAGAATATTTGGATATAGCTCATTCAGTAGGTATGTGTGAAGTGTTAGAAATGTGGATAAGAATGCACGTGCCTATCATGAACCTATGAAGACCAAGAAAGTGAACATTGGCACAGATGTTGAACCTAAGGAGGCAATAAT
Source organism: Taxus chinensis (assembly GCA_019776745.2). Lineage (NCBI taxonomy): Eukaryota > Viridiplantae > Streptophyta > Pinopsida > Cupressales > Taxaceae > Taxus > Taxus chinensis. The sequence goes on from CM034157.1 coordinate 21,292,754, forward strand.
TGGGGATTATTGGTCTGATTATGAAGTGGCAAAGATAATTGAATTACTACGTGATTTCAAAGACTTATTTCCTAGGGGTTACCATGAGTGAAAAGTATTGTATGAGTCATTAGGTGAGATGGATACTAAGCTAAAGGAAGGAGTGTTCCCAGTAAGGAAGAGACCTTATAGGATGATTCCGAACCTGTGCATAAAATTTAAGGAAGAAATCAAACAAATGTGGAAATATGGCATCATTAAGCCTCTAGAGGAATCATAGTGGGTTATCCCAATGGTAATCAGTATAAATAAATATGGTCAGATTAGGATTTGTGTGGATTATAGGGAAATGAATACTGCATGTGTGATTGATCCTTTTCCTACACCTTTCATAGAGAAAATATTAGAAGACATTTTAGGGTATGAAGTTTACTCTTTTATAGATGGATTCTCTGGGTATCATCAGGTTAGAATTACACAAGAAGATCAAGAGAAGATGACTTTCACCATTGAATGGGGAATTTTTTCATATATTGTGATGCCCTTTGGTTTGAAAAATGTGCCTTCTGTATTTTCACGCATAGTTGTTCAAGCATTCCAGGATTTTATTCACAAATTCTTGTAGGTTTACTTGGATGATTAGATGGTATATGGGCTTGTTAAGGATCATTATGACAATTTTTGCTTAATGTTTGAAATATGTAGATAGTTAAACATCTCCTTAAACATCAAGAAGTGCATGTTTACTACACCTTTTGGAACTCTGTTAGGGCATATCATTTGCAAGGAAGGTTTGTTAGTAGATCCAGCTAAGGTTGCAGTTATTGTAGGCCTAGAGGATCCTACCAGTCAGAGTGAGGTGTGCAGATTCTTGGGCCACATAGGGTATTATATAAAATTTATCAAAGGGTATGAAAATATTTACGTACCCCTAGAAGATATATTAAAAGGAAAAGGGACATTCTATTGGGGAGAACCGCAACAATGTGCATTTAAGGCATTGAAGGAGAGACTTACTACAACGCCTATTCTGTGTTTTCCCTCATAGAACCAACCATTTCATGTACATGTGGACGCCTCTGGCATGACCATTGGCGTGGTGTTAGATCATCCTAAAGAAGGTATTATAGATCATATTATATGTTTTGCTAGTAGAAAATTGACTCCTGCAGAATAGAATTACACAACTACATAGCGTGAGGCATTTTCAATGATCTACGTGCTGCATAAATTCAAATAGTATTTGTTATCAAAAACCCTTTTTATATAATATTGATCACGCAACATTAAAATACTTGGTAAATAATCCCATTCTACAGGGGCACAAATGTCGATGGGTGCTCTTATTCTAATAATTTGACTTTACAGTCATGGTAAGACTAGTTAAAAGTAATTCTTGCCCGGACCACTTATCAAGGATTTAATACAGGGAGGATGTGTAGATAATTTAAGATACAATTCCGAATGCATAGTTTTATAGGCTACACCATGCACCTTCAGAATTGGAGGATTTTGTTTTTTCTTTACATAAAGGCATGGTTCCAAAAGGAATGAAAGTATTAGAGAAGAAAAAAATTACAATTTTTTAGGCACCCTTTATGTTGATCAGTGCCGACTTATACAAACTAGGATGAGATGAAATATTGTGTCACTGTGTAATAGAGCATGAACAAAAAACTATCATGGAAGAGGCTCATGGTGGTATTATTGGTGGGCACTATATAGGTTATACCATTGTGTGTAAAATTCTACTCACTAGATTATGGTGGGAGACATTGTACAAGGATTGTAAAGAGTATTGTAAGGTGTGTGATCACTATCAGTGCCTTGGAAAACTTGGTAAAAGAGATGAAATGCCTTTGAAGCCTATTTCTAGTGTAAAAACCTTTGAGAAATAGGCTATAGATTTTTTGGGTCATATTTCCCTAGCCATGCGTAGAACTAGATCGCACTATATCATCACTTGCAAATATTATCTTACTAGGTGGATAGAAGCAATGCCTACAAAGGATTGTACAAAAACTATAGTAGCCAGGTTCTTATGGGAAAATATTCTCACTAGGTATGGATGTCCATTGAGCTGAGCTTGACAAGTGATAGGAGCACACACTTCTTGAATGAGACAATCAGGATATTGTTGGATGAATTTATGGTTGCACACCACAAGACTACACCTTATCATCCTCAGGAAAATGGCACTATAAGAGGCCTTCAACAAGATATTTAGCTAGACCTTGACAAAAATTTGTGATGTTGGAAGGAAAGATTGGGATGATAAAGTTTATGTTGTTCTTTGGGCTTATAGAACAAATTACAAGAGGTTGAATAAGGCCACATCCTTTCATTTGGTGTTTGGCATAGAAGGAGTTCTTCCAATGGAATTCATGTTACCATCAATGCATATTGTGCACACTGGAGGTCTAGCTGATGAGCAAGCACTAGATGAAAGAATTGATAAGATAATATAGTTAGATGAGAGGCATTCCATAGCCCATTAGAGTCAGAAAAATGAAGAGGCCAGGAAGAAGGCGTGGCATGATAGACACATCAAGGACAAGAAGCTTGATGTTGGATAGATGGTACTTCTTTATGATTCTAAATTTTTGTCCCATCCCAACAAGATTAAGGTGCATTGGTTGGGATAGTATGTTATCACTCATATTCTTGAATTAGGTGCTTACCAGTTAGAGGTGCTTGATAGAAAATAGTTACCTAATTACTTCAATGGGAGTAGGCTAAAGCCCTACTATAAATAAGTCTTCTTGTTGTTTGTAATAAGGTAGTGTTTCCATTTAGTATAGGTTTCCCTTTCTGTATTTCTTTTAGTGTATTTCCTTCTTCTTCGCTATGCTTTGTTAATTTAGTTTTTTTTTTGGTGTAATAAACACGTTTGCGAGATGGAAGCTAATTAAAATATAAATTATTTTTTATGCGCAGAGGACTGCACATACCATTAGTGTGGGGTGGTTATTATTTGTTATTCACAAATGGGTACACATGAAAACAAATTGTTGCAGGTTTTATTCAAAAATGAAAAGGAGTTGTTGGAAGGGAGATTGCTTCTAAAGAATACCATAGATGGAAATGAATGAATGAATAGTATAACACGAGGTAATGAGTGGTTGTGGAAACTATCAGAAGAGGGTGTAGTAGCGAGGTACTTAGTGCATGGAAGTGCACAGAAGAGAATACTGTAGCCAAAAGGTAGGAAAGTTTTCTAGAATGTTATATCTTGGGAATGAAGTTGTACCATGTGGAAATTGGGAAAATGGTCAATTAATGAGAGGATTGGTGGTAGGTGAAGGAGAAATAAATGCACTAACTTTTTGAAAATCTATATAAGGACATGATGTGGGTTCATTTTTACCTTTTTGATCACAAGTATTTGATCGAGCTAAGTGTGACCGAGCCAAGAGAATTATATTGATGTGTGGAGAGCTACAAATCTAGACATGCAGAGTATATTTGTATGTGGAAGTGGCTTATGTCCCCATTGGTGAAGGGTTTGAGCACATCAGAACCATTGAGAAGGAGCTAGAGCACACGGTTTTAAGCTAGGGACATGTGATTTTGAGCTAGGGTTTGAGCTTACTTGATACAAAAGACAAAAGGTGGGATTTTTATGATGGCACCGAAGAAAGCACCTGCACCAGGCACAAAGGGAAAGAAAAAGGTGGAGGTTGAGGTTGAAGTTACGCTTGAGAGAAAATTTTTAGAAATTCAGTACCCTGAGGAGTGATAGTTATATGGGACTAGGATTCCCACGTTCATTGATGCAAAGTAAGTGATTACAATCACCACACCACCGATAACATGGGATAATTAGATGCATTTTTTAACAAGAATACCAACAAGTGCATGGTGGACGATATGCCAATATATGATGATGTTGGGCAGAAGATGCTTAAGAAGGTATTAGTTATATAAAATCCCATATTTTTTAAAACCAGAAGCATTATACCAATGGCTAATGAGAAAAGTCCATGAGGAATTTTTCTATTTTGGTGGATGGAGGGTAAGGATCACAACAGCCCTGATTTCCACATTGACAGAACTGAAAGGCATAGGGACAAATATTATGAGTGATCTAACTAATAAGGAAACTATTATAGCCACCAGAAAGTACTTGGGATACTCCAAAGGTACGTGCAGAATGGACATAGACAAACTAAAGAAGTATCTTGTAGTACAGGCAACTGCGCATATGCTCACAAAGTTAAATGATCAAGAGAGATGGTTGTAGGTAAACAAAATTTAGCTACATATTGCAAAGAAAATGTCAGAGGGTGAAGTCTAAAACTTGGCTAGCTACATTACAGAAACTATTATTGACAAATAATGTGCAGGTGAGAAGATAATTTTTGGCATTATCCTACTATCCCTTGTTTTTGTAGAAATTGGAGTTCCCGATGGGCCAAAGAACAAAATTTGGGAATACCCCACTGAGAATAAGTCCCTCGTGGAAAGGTTCGAGAAATATTTATGTGAAGGATCAATGAGTGGCCCATTCAAGTAAAGGGTAGAATAGTGGTATAACTAACTTCGCGTGTCATTTGAAGAGTGGTGCATTCCAAAGGAACTACCTTTGGTAGTAGGAAAGGTAGTATAGTTCACGGTGTATCAACATTTTTACATCGTGTAATTTTCCATGAAGGATGGGACATGGAGTCCATGGTGAAAAGTTCCCTATGCCTTCACAATGTGCTACTTCCAGGCCTCAGTTCACAAATTTACTGATGCATGCCATTTGAAATTCAATGTAGACAAGGTAGATTGTGACTACCACACTCTCAGGAAAACATATGTATATCCAGGTTGGTTTTCCTACATTGAGAGGCTCATTTTTAGCCATCATAAATATAAAGCTAGTAAGTTTGGCTATTGGGGACAATGGATCCACGCTCATATATATTCAGCTCAAGCCTAGGATGGAGAATCACAATTATGTGGAGAATGAATTTTTGTTACCAGGACCACCTAAGGGAAAACATAGAGTTGATAATGTGACAGTTCCAAATCCTGCATCGATAATAGAGATAGATGAGGAAGAATAACATGAGGATAGTTAAGGCTAGGACCATAGAGGTCGTAGGCAACCCATAGAAAGAGTGGAGAGTGAGCGCGCAGATACTCCAACATAGGTGTAAGAAGGAGAGGAGGACTTGGACATGGATTTAGTCCCTTATGAGTGCAATTTTAAAAGGTTATTAAGAAAAACTAAGACCCAAGGCAAAGGAACATCACAACCTATAAGAAGATCACCTCAAATCTCCCCTATGAAAGAAGCACTGGAGAATAAAAGAAAAAGAAAGTTGAAGCTTAATGAGGAGGTAGAGGATTCCGAAGAGATCCAAAAATCTAGTGCAACTAGAAGATGTGGAGGAGCCCAAGGATGAAGAAGAAGGGGTGAAAGAAGAAGATGAAACTGATCATGAGAAAACCATAACACCAGTTACAACAGATTAGAATTGAGCCAATCCAAACCTTTGTGCTCAAGTTCCTAAGGGGCCAAGGACAAGGAGAAGTGAAGAATATGTTGTGCCAAGTATGGGCTATGCTAAGGACACAAGTAAAATTATTTATGCATGGTTTCAGAGTATAGTGGACCTTAAGGAGTTATATGGGTGGGAGTTGATGGACCCAAATATGGCCACTACATGTGCAAGGAAACAACTATCCTGGTCCATGCAGACTCACATGGACGAACCAGATTTTGATGTGTGTGAGGATTCTTATGTCTCAAGAAGAGTAAAGAAGGCACCTCATAGTAGGAACATGACCATAAAGCCCACACTTATGTCTTACGAGAAGGTAAAAAAATCCTTATTCAAGGTATCTATTGAGGTAGTGTATATAAATATTGATAAGGCCATCACCATTAGAGTGATGATGGAAGATAACAAGGATAAAAGTGCGGAGATGGAGCACTTAAAGGAAAAGAAGGAGAGAGAATGAACAAATAATGAGGCCTTCGTTAGCATGGTGGAGGAGATTGGTGATTACATTCTGAAAGAAAGGCCTCATCTTGAACCAAAGGTACCTAAAACTTTTCCTTCTGCAATGCATTATGTGTGCACTTTGGTTGATTTGGTGCTAGAAGATGGACCACTTAGAATGCCTGCACCAAAAGATGTTGAACAAGAAGTAGAGAGAGCAAGGGCCTCTATTATCAGAAAAAATTTAACATATGAGGTGTTGCTCTAGACTTTGAAGGATGAGCTGAAGAAAGCAAACCAATCTATGAATTTGTGTGCAGCACCAGAGGCAGTAATAAGAACCGGAACTTTGGTTGAGGATAATGAAGTTCTGACAGCAATGAAGGATGAGACTTTAGGGCATGTAGAAATATTGGCACTAGTGAAATAGAAGCACAAAGCCCTTGTAGTAGCCCAAGATCCACATAAGGAGAGGATAGATGAGATTGGGAATATCATAGCATAGAAGATGGATCTTTAGGAGGGAATGATGTCTTCTATAGCCAATGTTGTCTGCGTTTTACAGAATGAGAAGGAAAATATTACTCAAGATAAGTTGGATGCCATCACTACAGACATTCCAGAGAAGATAAGGACCATGCTAGATGATGATCAGACATCGGAGGATGAGATTAAAAGTGAATATCTAGAGTTGATCCTCCCAGTAGAAGAAGATGAAGCTGCACAGTATAGATCCATTATTTTGTATAATGATTCTTTACATTCTTTCAATTCTTATTATTTATTATTTGGGAACATCAGAAATAATCCCCATTGTCAGGACAAAAATGTACTTTAATGTGGGGTAATGTTGACCAGACATACTATTGTCCTAAGGATAATACACACATAGAATTCTCTTGTGGGAATAAGGCGCATTTAAAGGCACAGAAAGATAGGAAAGGAAACACGTGCCAAAACAATTTGACTCGGGACTTATCCATTTTTATGGATATAGGCTATTTTTAGAGATGGCATATGGAGAACACATCGGGATGGAGACTAGTGTGATATGCAAATGGTATTTTGGGAATGAGTGAATGATAAGTGTCATGCATGAGCTTGAGTTAATAATAGGATTACTTCTTCCAGTTAACTATAGGATGTCTATTATTAGCGCACTTACATGTGTGCATGTTATTGTAAAGGCACATGGCTATTATCAACATGCGACCTATTTTGAGAAGTGCGTAGCCAGTGAAGGGAAATTCCCCACCCCTATAAGTATGTATTGAACTATGTAGTTTAGCAGTGGTGAATTATTGTAGAGTTATGCTACTGGATCTGATGTGCACATGACTTATGGTGATACTTTATAATGTAAGAAGCTTCTATGTTTTACAGTGTTTAATGTAATGGAGTATGTTGGCTGGATAATGGTGTTAAACATGACTGTAACTGGTTCTTGTATGGTTGATCTTATTATAGTTATTGTTTAATTCATGATTATTTAAGATCTAGATATGGAATATGCTTTGTGGAATGTTTATGGTTATTTATGGTTTTGAATATGATTTATCTTCATCACACTAACATCCTGCACAAACAACTCTAAAGAGGGTCCTGGTACCTTTACATGCTTTGGGTGAGTGCTCAGCTCAGGCGAGATGATGTGCTCAGTGCGCCTAGGTTTTATTTAGTGGATTCTAGGCTGCATCACTTTGCTTATGGGCTTCAATTCATAGGAGTGTAGAGTCTATCACTATGCCTAAATCACCACCTTGCATTAAAATAGCTCGCCTTAGATTTGCAGTAAATTTCATCTTTCACATCTACTTCACTTGTTGTGTCTGGTCACAAGTTGAGAAGTCATTTCCATTTGTTCCACTCGTATAATAATGGTCCCAAGCTCGAGCATTCCACACCAACTCACTGCTCCTGGTTATGTGTTCGAATACAAATATATTCTTGTAAACTTAACTTAACTCACAAGTCCAATGGTTAATGTTTGTCATGGGTCACCGATTCTCCGCACAACATGACTCACCATTCTATTGTCATCGATTTATAACTTTAGTGTTATTTCCTTGACCAATAGTGAACTCTCCAACCTAAAGACTCAACCCACAAAAATGGAAATTGTATAATGCACCAAATCACCATGTCTTTACATCGAACGTTATTGTCGTCAATATTAATGTTTTCAAGTGTTATTTACATAATCAAGGTCATGTAAAAGAGTCATTGTCAAATTCATTTTTCATTTAAAAATTAATCTCATTTTATTACTTTTTTAATTTATAGTCCAATCCTGATATTTTCAAATGTCATAAAGTCGTCATTTATCATTGTAGGAAAAATATTTTTAAAAAAAATCCTTACAGACACATTTTTAGTGTTACCTCACATTCTAAAAATAATTTATTTCACATTTTGGGAGGGATACTGTATAATAAAAAATGTGGAAATAGTTGAGCATAACGAATTTATCCAACTGAGTTAGCAACGTCATTCGATGGAGGATGGAGGAAACAGAGAATGGAGGTCAATCATTCACCAATGATGAGGCCACACAGAATGATTGGTAGCATGTGTGTGTTTTTTCTTTAGAGTGGAGTGACTTATTTTAGTGTGTAACATGTTTGATTTCAGCATTTTAGTTTGGTGTGGATTTCAGTGTGGTGTGAGAAATAAGAACAAAGGTTCATTCCTGTTCACTAGTATATGTGGTTATTCCTACATAATTCCCCATTGTAATAACATAGTGAAGAATAGATAGCATAGTGAATTACAGCATCATGATTCTTGAAGAGGTTGAACAGTTAGATGTATTCCTATTCATACCTAGGTTTGTGGTTAGCCTTTAGAAAACCATTGAAGGTTGTTTAGATGTGTTAATTCTTAAGTTCCCATACTGCTAGGTTAGATGTGTTCTGTAGAGTGACTGGTTGATAAATAAATCATTCATGAGCATGTTCCCATCCTCATTGGTCAGATGTGTTCCCGAAAGTGTGTGGTTGATAAGAATTTGATGTGTTCCTTCTTCTACATTCACTTCGAGTGTTGTACCAAGATCATGAGAAAAAACAGGTGGAAAGCTGCAAAAGATGTGTGATAGTTGTTTTCTACCATGTAAAAATTAAGGGGGGAATGTTAGGAAATTAAGATTTACATTTGGGGTGTTAGTGTTAGTGTGGATTCACAACACCCCTGGATGTTTATCAGATTTCTAGTTTGACATTTGGACATCTAGTGTGAATGCACAACATTAAATCTCTTCCCCAAGTGTGGGACTTACAAAAATGGGAAAATAATCTCCAGATTAGAGGCAGGTTCCTCAACTCCTCTGATTAGATGTATGCTTGCAAATTTTAGAGGTTCAATACTCAAAATCCTGCTCTAAATTCCAAGGAGACAGAGGTAGAGGATGCAAAAGAAATAAAACTACGACTAACGAGGAGATACACCAAAGGAGTGGTGAACATTTACTTTTGCAAATTGACACATGTTAAGAGAATGAAACAAAACATCATGCACAAACTGATGAAATGTAATGAAAGATCATAAATGAAGCAAACAATATAAGAAGAGGGCTGAAACTCATTCATAGAGCTTGCATTGTCATTTCCAATATCAAAAATACATGCATTATAGTAGTAGAGAGGTAGAAAACATGTTGCAGTCCTTAAAGAGGTCTGGTATTCCACAAACCCACTTGTTAGGGTGAAGAAGGGAGCTTGCAGTTCACAAAAATGTTCAACCTTTTCAAAATGAGCCAAATCTGGCTTTTAACAATGAAGGTTCGAGCCCAGGAAGGAAAAACATGGGAAAACATGAAAGGATGCTTCAACCACGAACCAAATTACATTAAAACAACATGGGCATCCTTGCAAGTTCATTCCCCAATGCTTTTGACCATGTTGGAGAAAAATGCAAGCCATACTTCATCAAAATGGTGGTTTAGATGTCAGTTCTGTTTCTTTTCCCCATGCTAGAGGCATTTTTTGATTTTCTCTCTCTAAACCCGACCAAAACACAAAATTGAGTCCTCTATCATGTAGATAACTTTACTAGCTTTCCAATGACACCAAGAACATGAAATCTCAGTTCTGGATTTAAATGTATGCCCTCCTAAAAATTTAGGGCAAAAATAGGGTAAATTTGAATTGTCGGGCCAAATTAAAAATTTTCCCTCTTTTTTGACTTTGGGAAAAATTCCCCAAAAAGTTCCACCTCCCATTGGCCCGATGCCATGTGGCACCTTTTGATTGGTCATGGGCCTTCCCCTTACCTATTTACGCTTTTTTGGCATTTAGAAAATTTTCCAAAAATTCTCCGTAGGCCCGACGCTCCGAAGACATGTGGCATGTTGTGATTCGTTGGCGGGCCCCTGCTCTCAAATTTTCCATCACTGCTGACCACTCCCCCAAACAGGACACGTGGCTCTTTGTCATTGGTGTGGGCTTGAACTCAAAAATTTCTTTTTTCGTGCCCACCCTTAAGATTTTTCCAGCCACATGGACACATGGCGGCTTCTGATTGGCGTGGGCCATCGTGGGTGGGATTTCATTCTATACTTTTCCCTATTTTGGTGAAAAGGAAAAATTCTTTCCGCCTCTCCACCTTCTGATGCCCTAGGGACACGTGGCATGTTGCGATTGGCTGGTGGGCCTTTAGGTTGAGATATTCCTTTTGCACCAACCTCAGAAAATTTTTCAATCTCCTCCCGCTGCTCCAATTTGCGACAACCCCTAGGACACATGGCCTTCTCCTATTGGCTGGCGGGCCTTCCATGGGAAAATTTCCCTCCAAAACTCCACCGAGCCATAACTTGAAGAATATAAGGAGTTAGGAAGAAAACTTTACCATTCTGGAAAGCTGAGAAGATGCTCTATCCAATGAAACCATTTCCAGAACATTTTGAGTGCCTAAAATATAAACATTTTTGACTGAGACACAAGGAATAAAGGAATGAAGGGAGTTAGCCAAAAAATAAGCAAGGGGTTATTTTGGATAACAATTTTGGCAACTCAGAGGGGTCATCTTCCTGTTGGATGAAGTTACCTATTTCCTAAAGCAATCCATTGGGCATGGAGTCATAAAATTCTCTGCTTGGTACCCCAATTTGATTAGAAAATTACAAGGAGGAAGATTGTGAGAGTAGAATCATCACCTGATCTAGAACATGGCCTGCAAAACTGCATGTTTGGGATAGCAAGCTTGTGCCAAAGCACTTAGGGAAAGAAAAAAAACTAAGCTACAACAAGACAATGTGCACAAGCACTTGGAGGAATGAAAATCTAAGCTAATATGTACAAGGTAGAGAGTTTCCCTCTAGTAGCAATGCTTTAGATGGATTCCATTAACTGGAATCTGTAGTTCTTCACCATCCAATGTAGACAATTGGAAGGCATTGTTGTTCTTACACTTTGTGACCATGTAGGGGCCACTCCAAATGGCATCAAACTTTGAATGCCTTCCTGGCTTTACTCAGTCTGCATCCCATTTCAACACTAGATCTCCAACTTGGAAGGTTTTAACCTTAGCTTTCCTATCAAAAGTCTTCTTGATCAAGGCTTGATCCTTCTCTATTGCTTGGGTTGTATACTCCCTGATCTCTTGGAGCTCCATCAATTTTGCATATCTAACCTCCATGGGTTCAAACTCCAACAATTCCAATTGTTTCATGAGTTCCAATGTTGGCAACTCAAGTGACATGGAAAAAATTTCCTCTCTTCCATAAACAAGCTTGAATGGAGAATTACCTATGGATCTCTTGGGATTTATCCTATCAGCCCATAAGGCTGATTTCAATTTAGTATGCCAAGTCCTCTGATTTTCATCAAGAGTCCTCTTGATGATCCTTAACAAGTTCTTGTTGGTAGACTCAGCTTGGCTGTTACCTTGAGGGTAATAATTTGATGAAGTGCTAAGATAAATCCCATTTTTAACAACCCATTTAGCTACCTTTGATCCTATGAACGCCAAAGCATTATCTGATATTATAGTGGTAGGTATACCAAACCTTGTTACTATCCCTTTATAGAAGTCTAGAATGTTAGATTCATTTTCTTCTTTAAGTGCCACTGCCTCAGTCCATTTGGTGAAGTAATCTATGGCTGTTAGAATCCACTTGTGCCCTTGGCTTGAGTTTTCAGTTAATGAATCCAATGAATTCCAAACCCTATTGCATGAATGGTTGGTCAACTGAGATTGGGTGCAATGGAAGGGCAGCTAATATCTCCTTGCCTATGAAGAATGCACAACTCTTACACCTCTTGATCCATGCATAACAATCACTGAATACCTTGGGCTAACAATAGCCAGCCTTCATGATCTTGAGGGCTGTTACTCTTGGATAAAAATGACCTCCAGCTGTCCCACCATGGAACTCTTCTTAATGTTCTATTGATCAGTTTGTTCCAATGCATCTCAACAGCATTCGATTTGCATCTTCTTGAACAAAATTCCATCAAAAAGTGCATATGGGACAGCCTGTAATCTGAAGTGTCTTCTCTTTGTTTTGTTCATCTCTAGAGGGCATAGGCCTATGTGTAGGAAGTGCATTATGTCTTGGGTCCAACAAGGAGTGAGGACACCATCATTCTCTTCTTGAACATTACCTTGTTCTTGGTTGTTTTACAGCACCAAAACAATATCCTTTTCATTGCATGATTCGATTGATTTTCTTAAGACCAGCTGTTCACATAATCCTTTTCCTCTGGACCAGCTTGGTGACTTTGATCTCAATGTCATACTCCATGACATGAGTAATCCACCCTACACATTTTTCATTTAAATATTTGTTGAGGAGGAATTCTTTAACTCCCACATGAGAAACCAGCAGTTGAACCTTGTTATTTGAAACTAGATGCTTAAATTTCTTCAAGCTCCTAATCACTACAAGAACATGCTTCTCAATGAAAGAATATCTCACCTCATAGTCCTCCAGGCTTTGGCTAAAGAAAGCAATTGGCTGCTCTGCATTTTCTTTGTTCTACTGTACTAAAATTGCAGAGATTGTATCATCACCTCCAAATGCATAAAGGATAAAATCCTTGGAGAAATCTAGGTTAATGAGAGTTGGAGCTTGTGAGATAGCCTCTTTTATTGCCTCAAAACTTGCCTTACCTTTGTCCATTTGAAAGCCATACTTTTCTTCAACATCATGGTTATTGGCTTGACAAGGGCTGCAAAATCTGGAACAAACCTTTGAACAAAATTGATCCTTCCTAAGAAACTTTGAAGGGATTTCTTATGACTTGGTAATGGCAGTGCTTTTATGACTTCAACCCTCTCTGGATCAATTGTTAGTCCTCTTTTGGAAACAATGTGGCCAAGGAGCTTTCCTTCATGAGCTAGAAAAATACATTTTTTGGGATTCAAGGATACCCCAAATCTTCTACATCTTTGGAACACTTATCTCAAATGAAAGAGATGATTTGCTGTATTTTTAGAAAAAATAGTGATATCATCTAAATATACCAGCACCATTTTGTTGATTAATCCCTTGAATGCCATATCCATTTCCCTTTGGAAGGTAGCTCCAGCGTTGGACATCCCAAATGGCATTTTTCTATATGCATAAGTTCCCCATTTGGTGGTGAAGGCTGTCTTGAACTGATCATCCTCTTTGACCATGATCTGATTGTACCCTAAATAACCATCTAGCAATGAAAATCTCTCAGAGCCAGCAACAACTTGCAAAATCTGCTCCATAGAAGGAAGTGGATAATGATCCTTGAGAGATGCTCTATTCAAATCTCTGAAGTCTACACACAATCTGATTTCTCCACTCTTCTTTCTAACTGGAACCAAGTTTTCAACCTAGCTAGAATGCTTGATAGGAAATATGATACTTACCTCTATTAACTTATTCAATTCCTTCTTCATGAGAGGCTCCATGTGTGGATTGATTGGCATTTGATTTTTCCTGATGGGCTTAGCATTTGGATCAATTTAATTGTATGCTGAGCTAACTTGGGATTGAAACCTCTTCAAGTCTTCATAGTTCCAAGAAAATACATCAGGGAACTCTTGACAAAGTTGCATAAACTCATACCTTTCTTGCTCAGTTGCCACTTTGCCAATTTGAAGTGACTTTCCTTCTCCAACCAAGATGGGCATTGAATCTTCTCCCTTGACTTGGATGTTTGCTTTCTCTTTTCCTAAATTGATCATTAGGATTAAAAATGGATTCTAAAGTGACAAGTCCCTTTGGCAACTTTTTTTGTCTCAGGTGTACCACCTGATCACCATACTGCTGTTCTAATTTTTCTTGATTTTTGGTAAAGAACTCAACTTCTTCTTATAAGAAATTGATGATTTGTTGATCATTTTCAAACACTTTCCAACTTACATTATTGTCTGGCACTGAGGGTCTTAAAATCACATGAATGCTTGGTTGTAATTTATCTTTTTTGATACTTTCAACAACATCAAAGGCTGCTCCAACTACTGCAAGTCTGTCAGCAGCTTGGTTTTCTTTCCTAGGGATGGAATTTATGCCAAAGCCCTCAAAATCTTCAATGAGGTCCCACACCCTATTCTTATAACACTTGAGAGATCATTTCTTGGCAGCATGTTGCCCTTTAACTTGATTAACAATCAGCTCACTGTCACCAAAGACTTGTAAGTTTTTTATACCTCTTTTGATTAACCAATGCAATCCTTGTATCAAAGCTTCATATTCAGCAGTGTTGTTAGAACATGCAAACTGAAATCTAAAAGCTGAATAATATTTAGTGCCTTGAGGTGAAACACGTATTTCTCCCCCTCATGCACCTTCTCTACTTCTTGTCCATCAAATAATAGCTATCATACCTCATTATCATCTTTGTGGTCTGAGTTTGGTGATGCTAGGAATAGGCTGATTTTCTTCATGTATGCAATAGACTCCTAGCTCAGATTCTTCTATTTCTTGGTAGGGATCAAAAGCATGTACCTTGCTTTCCCATTCATCAAGAGTCAAATCTGGGATGCTTCTAAAAATTGTATCAGCTTCATTTGTGCTTGGATAATCTTCTTGATCAAATGTTGAATAATTGGCATTTATTGGGATTGGAGCATGAGGCTCAATGTGAAATTTTGCAATAGGTTCAGACCTTATTGTGCCCTTAGTTCCATACCTAGTTCTAAACAGCATGTGTGACCAATCAGTAGATAAGTAGCCTCCAATTTTAGTTGTGAAATCCCTTGACAAGCATAAGGCAAAGAGTGGTGGTAAATTAATCACTGACACATCTTGTAAGACAATAACATTGGGGCATGCATACAAAGTAAGGCTCAAATATTTGATTATTCCCACTATTGTTACTGCTATCCCATCCAGTTGCACTACCCCTTTGGATATGACTTCATATTGGAGGCCTATTTTGATCAGCTATTTGCTTGGGCATCACAAAACTACTTTCCCCAGAATCAATCATGTACTTGTGTACTAACTTATCTCCAATGATCAATGAAACATAGAATGGAGGGGGATTCACAACTTTACCTTGCTGTCCTCCATGATTCCTTCAGGCTGAGAAGCATTTGTGAGTACCTTCTCTTGCATATGAACTGCTGATTTGAAGTTGACCAATTCTTCATGGCAGCTTGTAGGAGATCTCTTTGGCCTGGGATGGATAATGATTCCCACATAGATATATTCACATTTGTCTTCTTCATCTGATCAATGATGCTAAATGGAGATGAAACATCTCTTTATTTCCCCTTGGTCTAGACATTCTTTTCTTGCACATCAACAGCAACAGCTGGCATTTGAGTTGGTCTAGAGGATGGCTTGGGCTGTCCTTGCATGTTTGGAACTGCATTTTTCTTGCCAACACCTTGTGGAGTAATGGAAGGTTGTGGATCACCTGGAGCCAATGAATTCCATTCACCAATATTCTTCTTTTTTGACCTTGTATTGGTTGCTATACTCTAAGACATTACTTGATTAATACCGCAAAAATCCTCAGCTTGCCAATTCACTAGTGTAGTCTCATTTGGAGCTGCATTTTGTTGGGATGCTCATTGTTGTTGGTTTGTTTCCTAGCTCACCTCACTCTCTATGCCAGTTTTGGTTGTCACCATCAAGGCTTGGTTCAAAGCACCATTGAAGCACATAGATTGGTTGTGAGGTTCATTGCATGGGAAACACCAATCATATTCTTGTACTACATTATTTTGCACTGGCACTAAGGCCTTAGAGCAAAATGCAACATTGGGATTATAGGGCTGAAATGGTCTATTGGCAGGAGGCCTTACTTGGTTTTGATTTGCAGCTGGATTGGGTGGCCTATTAGGCTGATATGGTTGCCTATTAGGCTGAGCTTGAGATTGATAAGAGGTCATAAAACTTCTGGTCCTGCTGCCTCTTGAGTGTAACCAGCTCATTGCCTAAATTTTGCAATTGCTTCATGACTTCTTGAAGTTCATTTGAAGTACTAGAGGATGAAGTAGAAGTTTCATTTGAACTTTGATTTCTAGGAGTGGGAATGGGAGCTATAGTAGGTGTTTGACTAGTGCTTGGATTTTCTAAGTTTGGATACAAGGGCATGGGAGGCCTTAGGAGCTAGTTTACCAGCTTGAATCAGACAATTTTTAGCTCTAATGGCAATGCTATAAGTAGTAGGTATGGTTATACCTCCCATGGATTGAATTAACATAGAAATATTAGAATTTATAGCTTTGAGATAGTATAGAAAAGCACCTTTAGCTGTTGGTCTCACTGCCATTGGAATTCTATCCCAAGTCCTTTGAAATCTGAAGTTGAAGTCTGTTAGCTGCTCATTTGGAGCTCTCTTGATAGTTGTCAGTTGTTCTAATAGAGATAAGTTATCTCCCTTTTCTCCAAATTACTCATGGAGAGCTATGCATAACTGATTCAAATTTTCGATAGAGCCAGCCCCAAGGCTTCTAAACCATTGCAATGCTTTCCCTTTGAATGAAGATGCCAGCAATTTGACAGCAATTCGCATCTCAACAATCTCATGGATTGCACAAACATTAGCAACGTCTTTAACATGATCACCAGGGGTGGTCTAATTTTCTCTGGTGAAATATGGAATGTTCTTCAATGCTATAACTAGAACTAGATTTTGTACATTGAGAGCAAGTGGGCTACTACTAATGAAGTTGACATAAGGGTTGGGTTGTGCCATTCTAATTGGCCTGAGAACCCTTGTTGATTGAGTGAAAGGTCTAGAAGGTGGAGGAGTTGATAGAGTTCTATTTGGTGGAGATGGAGACCTTTGAATCCTCCTTCCTCTATGCCTTCTTCCAAGAGATAGATGTAGATACTTAGACAACCCTTCTTCTCTAGATTTTGACCTTGTGTTGATTCTTCTCATGAATCTTCAGACTATGACTGTTGAAATAAGTTTATTTTTCTCTTTAGATCTGACAGATGTGCAGATCAAGGATCTTTTCAAGCATGAAACTTGCAAAAAATGCACATCAACTTTGTTACAATGAAAATGAAGACCTCTAGGTCCCACCGGGTGTGCCAAAACTGTTAGTGTGGATTCACAGCACCCCTGGATGTTTATCAAATTTCTAGTTTGACAAATGGACATCTAGTGTGATTGCACAACATTAAATCTCTTCCCCAAGTGTGGGACTTACAAAAATGGGAAAATAATCTCCATATTAGAGGTTGGTTCCTCAAATCCTCTGATTAGATGTATGTTTGCAAATTGTAGAGGTTTAATACTCAAAATCCTGCTCTAAATTCCAAGGGGACAGAGGTAGAGGATGCAAAAGAAATAAAACTAAGACTAATGAGGTGATACACCAAAGGAGTGGTGAACATTTACTTCTAAAAATTGACACGGGTTAAGAGAATGCAACAAAAACATCATGCACAAACTGATGAAATGTAATGAAAGGTCATAAATGAAGCAAACAACACAAAAAGAGGACTAAAACTCATTCACAGAGCTTGCATTGTCATTTCCAATATAAAAAAGACATGCATTACAGTAGTAGAGAGGTAGAAAACATGTTTCAATCCTTAAAGAGGTCTGGTATTCCACAAATTCACTTGCTAGGGTGAAGAAGGGAGCTTTTAGTTCACAAAAAATGTTCAACCCTTACAAAATGAGCCAAATCTCACTTTTAACAATGAAGGTTCGAGCCCAAGAAGGAGGAACGTGGGAAAACATGAAAGGATGCTTCAACCACCAACCAAATTACATTAAAATAGCATGGGCACCCTTGCAAGTTTGTTCCCTAATGTTTTTTACTATTTTGGAGAAGAATGCAAGCCATACTTCATCAAAATGGTGGTTGAGATGTCAGTTCTGTTTCTTTTCCCCATGCTAGAGGCGTTTTTTTATTTTCTCTCTCCAAACCCCACCAAAACACAAAATTGAGTCCTCCATCATGTAGAGAATTTCACCAGCTTTCCAATGACACCAAGAACATGAAAAACTGAGTTGTGGATTAAAATTTATGCCCTCCTGAAAATTTAGGGAAAAACTAGGGCAAATTTATATTGGTAGGCCCGAAATTAAAAATTTTCCCTCTTTTTTGACTTTGGGAAAATTTCCCCAAAAATTTCCACCTCCCACTGGCCCAATGCCACGTGGCACCTTTTGATTGGTCACAGCCTTCCCCTTACCTTTTTACACCTTTTCAGCCTTTGGAAAATTTTCCAAAAATTCTCTGTCGGCCTGATGCTCTGAAGACACGTGGCATCTTGTGATTCGTTGGTGTGCCCTTGTTCTCAAATTTTCCATCACTACTAACCACTGCCCTGAACAAGACATGTGGCACTTTTTCATTGGCATGTGCCTAAACTCAAAAAATTCTTTTTTCGTGCTCACCCTTAAAATTTTGCCGGCCACATGGACACATGGTAACTTCTGATTTACATAATCATAAGAAAAATCTTTGAAATGATTTCTCATGATGTCTATAACCCTAGTCTCTTGGTTGTATTTTAATTTTTTTTACCAATAGTCAATTCTATACCTATCTCAATGGTTACTTGTTTAGTGTATTTCAAGCTAGCAAGTTTTGTCTCAGTAATCAAAGATTTTAATGGAAAAGCATGAGGCTGTAGCAAGTGAAAAATAGTAATTTTCTCAAAAGATACAAACTTGGAAAAAGGAAAATGAAAATTGGTTGTTTGGCCTTCATGGTAATCATAGGTCTCTTCATAACATTCTATAGAAATTTCACTTACCAAGGTGATTTTGTTCTCTTCTGGGTTCAGAACAGTCATTTCCGTAGCCACAGTTTTGGTTTTTGTAGCCATAGTGTCGCCTTAATCAAACACCAGGTGTGTCTCAGTAATTTTTTCCATGTGATTTTTCACTATAATGGTGGCAAGATAAACATGACTTATATTTTTAGTATCTAAAAAATATACCCACACACATTCACAAACATCCACATATGGTTAGTAGAGAGGGTAAAGAGAAATATTTTTTTGTTTTTTCCCATTTGAAATAGTCATTTTCCTTACCTACTATCAATGTATATAGAAGCAATAGCTAGTCAAGGTCTTCCTAAGATATTGGATATCCCATATTTTGAGCTTTAGGTTACAAGATAGTAAAATTTACTTGATACTCCTAGGATTCAACCGTAACCATGACATCCTCAATTACTCCATCGGGTACAACAATAGATTGATATGCTAATTGGAGGACAACATTGGTTGGTTGTAATCCTATCAAGATAAACAAATTAAATGTATTTGTTGTTATGACATTGATAGCAGCACTGAGATCCACCAAAATGTCAGATATTGACATAACATTGACAAAAATAGTAATGAACCAACTCCTAGGATCCCCATATTTTGGTGAAATATTTTTTTCTGCTACATGGTCACCTAGATTTCCTTCCACTCTCACTATTTTTGGGTATTTACTCTTCCTTCCTGGTGATTTTATGCAATGGTTTTGGATGGTTTGGTTTAATTCAGGGATGTCTCTTATTTCTCTCAAGAGTGGGACCTCCATATTCAACTTTTTCAACTCCCGAACTAGTTTTTTTTCTTCCCCATTATGTATTTCTTTTAATCTGTCTGGGAAAGGAGTTGCATGCACATTCTTGTCTTTCTCCTGATCATCCCTACTTTCTGGTATTTTTGAAACTTGTTCAGTTCTCTCTCTTTCCTTAGGTACCCTCTCTCTCTTCTCAGGTACTTAATTGATAACTATTAGAGGATTATTTACTATCTTTCTAGATCTTGGTTGCAAGTTATTAATTACATTAACTTGCATTGTCTTGTCCTATCCTACTTCACTAATTGAGGTTGTTTGCTGATTTTTGGGGTTTGAGATAGGTTGGGCTAGAAGTTGAGTTTGTCTTGCTTTCCTCTGTTGATGATGTTTTTGTGGTGGTGGCTTTAAATCTTGTTGTTGTGGGAACCACATTGGCTGATTATAGCTCTTCCAGGATGATCATTGTTGGTTTAGCCATGGATGACCATTGGCTAGTGGTTTCCATCCTTTCTGATCGTGTGGAGGCATCTATGGTTGTGGATTTAGGAAGGCCATCTGGTTTGGTGGTGTCAAATCATGTTTTCCCTAATTTGGTGGGGGTTTTGGTTGGGCCATGGCATCATCCAGGGGTTCTGAATAGGTCTAGGGGCATAAAAAGACTGATTATTTGATCTTTGACCAAATTTTTCTCCTCCATTTGTTTGAGTCATAACGTTTAATATTTCTTTTAATTGAGGTAGGAGAGTACAATGGTTAGTGTAATGTTCAGGGAAATCACATATAATGCACAAATTTGTGGTATTTATAGGACATTCTTTCAATGTATTTTCCTGCATCTAGGGTAGTATATGTCTAGAGGTTCTTTTACAGCTTTGTCCTTAGCTTTCAGCCCATTCAAGGTTGAAGTTAACCAAGCCAAAATGTATGTTTTCATATTGTCCATCTCCTTTACAAGTTCATAGGTTCCAGAGACATGTTTTTATGTCTTTCTTCTTCTAGTGCCTCCTCTTTTTCTAGAGGAACTCCTACATAACCCAACAATTTGTTCCATGGTGAGTTTGTGTACATCACCTCCTCCCATGAGATGGAGGGATTATTTGGTTTCATCGTCAAGTCCTTTAAGGAATACTATCTTGGTTATTTCTACATTCAACTCATAACCACTTCTCCTACCATATTTTCATCTTATTTTTGTCTCATCTAAATGAATTCTTCCCTCTTATCTCATCCCCTACAATAGTGTTGGCATTTTTCCAAAAATCTAGTCTACATCTGTTTCCATGAATGAATGGAGTTAGAGTGAAATCCCATAAACCACCTCATGGTAGAGTCTTTAAGGGTGGAAGGAAAGAGCTTGATTTTTTGGTTATCTATTTTGTAGTCGTATGTTTAGTAGAGAAATTTGAATTCAAACAAGAATTGGTCTGAAAATTCTATGGTAATTCCTCGAAAGATAGGAATAATGGATGGGAAAATGTTTTTCATAGGTGATTCATCATCCTTATTTAAGACAATGGGGTAGGTAAAGGCTCTACCCAAATGTATTTCATCATTGTTTCCATTATTGTCAATTTCTACAAGTTGTTCAAGTTCTAGATAAGTTGATTTAGATTCAATGTGAGCTGATTCAGATTTAGTGTCTCTCTGGAGTAGTATTATCAATGTTTACTACATGTTTTCCTATTGGGGATATTATTTGAGTGTTGTGAGGTATATATCTCCCTCGAGCATCCCTTGGATTGCGCATCAATGTTTATATTTTAAGGTAAGGATTAGGATCACTATTGGTATCATATCTCAATTTTAATAACATCCATAACATAGAATGTGAATAAAATGGTGTATTTTACTTATGGTTTCCCTAGTAAAAATGCCAAAAATTATGGGTCTTTGTATCTTCCAATCATTTAATAAACCTATTCAAATGTTGATGTCATTATAGACCAAGGATGTGTTCAAGGTTATATGCAGATAAGTTGATTTGCAACTTAGTATTATGTCGGTTCTATTTTTGGGGGGATTTTGTTTAGTTTTAGTTTTATCATTCTACCCTACTAAAATAATGAAAGAAATTAAAATATCATAACTAGTGAATGTCAAAGCTTCTAATAAATGGAGAACAAAGTATATGAACTGCATCTACTCTACTGAAACAAAGTTGCTGAAATGAAATGCTTGTTAAAGGAATTGTTTTCTTGAAATGAAATACTTGTTGAAATCAAATGATTGTAAAGGGAATGTTCTGAAACAAATAAATACAATATTGCATTTAGATAATCATCAGACCAATATAATGAAATTAAAACTGAGAAAATATAAATATCTTGCATGAGATACCAGTCCTTCAATCTCCTCTGTCGAGTGGGACTTTTCTCTACTTCGGGATTAAGGCTCTCAACACAAACGTATACTCAAAATAACATGCATTATATTAATCAAAATAAGTTCATCACATACTCTAAAGTGCAACTAAAAATAACTTCTTTTATTAACTACTATAATAATGAAAAAAAACTAAGTAACAATTTAAAGGAGGTGTCTTATAGACACAATTGATTACAACACATGTCATAAATATAAGTAACAAATTAACCGATAATAATTTCATAAAACTTCCATGGCACCCTATAATTTTGTTGGAAATAGGGGCTCTCATTTATAACTTGTTGTGGGTCAATCCAAAAAAAAGGCATAGTGGTTTTGGACTTAGTCTCCTTGACTGCAATTGCTTAAAATGGAAAAAATGCACCTTATCATCCTGCATATGTCACCAAATCACTCAACAAAGTAGTTAGTGAAATTTCCATTGGTCATTAGCTCAGATAGGACAAAATAGGGGAAATGCATCACTTTATACTTTAGATATAACTACTTAGAACATTCCCACGCATAGATTAATGTTTTTAGGAGTAAAATGTGTAGTTATATAGATGATATGATGAGTCATTTTATGGACTCGTCACTGTTAACCCAAAACATACCAAGAGCAGAGTTTAGGAAAATCTAACTAAGATCTAATAACAAACTAGGTGGAGATCTTGTCTCAAGTCTTGTAGGGGTAGATCCAAGTATTTAGTGAACATCAAACCAAGGGATGAGAGGAGACACCCAAATAGATCCAACCTGAGGCTGAAGGCAAGACAAGGAGATCAAGGAACTAAGCCACCAAAGGATGAGTTGGTCATAAACCACCACATGAGATAAGTATTAAGGAGACAAGGCACATATCCAAAAATGGCCAATCTCAAGGATACTACATGGTGGAGCAGGGACTATGGGATTAGTAGGGAACAAAAAGATCAAAGATGGAAGTATTTGGGTGAGAGAAGAAATGGCAAAAGTGTGTGATGGTGAGTCATGGATGGTACTAAAATAGGTTTGAATGGATAATAAAACAACATGATTTAATAAATGTGGAGGCCGAGCCATGTTCCAACTATGAGAAAAAACACCAACAAGTCATGTCAGGGAAGAAATATTCCAAGCAACAGATAAAGTGGAGAGGGTTTAGCTGGGAAATAAGAGGGCAAGGTGAGAGATGAGTTAGTGGTGCAGATGAAGCTGGGAGCCACAACTTGAACCAGAAGAAAAATGAGTTCCAAGGCCAAGTTGGCCTAAAGTGAGTTCCTCCAACATTAGACATTCACCATATTTAACCAAAAATAGCTAACTTTAGTTGTAAAAATCCTAGAAAAGTCCCCACAAATTTTTATATTTCATGATTTTAGAACCCTAGAATTTGTAAACCCTCAAATTATCAATCTGTAAACACAAAAAATCACAACCGTATTGAACCAAGATGGAGTCAAATCTATTTACACATGAACTATTAGTTTAACAAATGAAGTATTCAAAAAGTGAAAATAACTCAATAATGAAAATCCTTTCACCAAAATCATTCTAATACCATATTATAGTTTTTGGATCTCTGATAAAAAAACAAATGCACAAGAAATTGAAAAAATTGAAATAACTAACTATAAGATGTAATATGATCAAGAACTCACAAGGCAAGAATGGTTCCAAATAAACTCAATGCTACATAGGATATACTGATGCAAGTGATGTACATATAGGATTTGAATGTGTAACCTCCTCCTAAATCATCGGGGAATAACTATCACTAACTGATACTAGAAGTAGAGTTGACTCCAAATAACTATTAAGCTAACTCAACACAACTAGTAAGATAACACAATATAACTGGTACACCTAAGCAAGCATATCCCATGATTGTATGAAAGCTAAAAGTAATTAAAAAAATAGAAGGAAAAAAAATATCCTACACTAACATCTTTTACAAAAACAAACTAAAATTTCCAAACCCTAACCCTACTTTTTCAATTTTACAAAGATCTAACAGATTGAAAACCATGAAATTCATAGAATAAGGACATGGAAACTTTGAAAGTGGTTTCATTGCAACCTAAAACCTATAATTACAATTTATAAAAATAACATGTATTCAAAACATTGGGTGACTAAAAATAGTAATCTTCTCAAAATAATGAATCCTAGACATTTGTAATATCTCAAATATAAGTAAGAATAATCAACAAGGGAGAATTTGGAAAACTTTCTAAAAATAACACTATTTAGAATAATGGGTATATAAAAATAGAAAAAAATGAACATTTACAATAATCCAAATGAGCTAGAAACGTTAGAGAGTAAGAATAGTGGAAACTTACTAACAATAGCAGTCCTAGACATGACTTGCTAAAAATATAAAGATTCAGATTTGAGTTCAAAAATGTTATGAAGACTCTTATTCTTCTTATCTCAGTGATTTTTGACACAATTAATTTCATATACTCAGTTATAAAATAAATTTCAACCCTAATTACCAAGTATCCTAGTGTGGGAGACATTTATGTCACTCACATGGATCTTAAATACTCAAAAAGAAAGATGCTTGGAAAACCTTGTGAGATAGTGGAAGATAAGATCTTCTAGAGTAGGTTATTCTCAAAATGAGGCCATGCATTATATGTTCAAAGAAATAAATTGGTCTTAATATGTGCATAACACCATGAAGGTGATTCTAGGATAGTCCAACTAGCTAATAATTTAATCCTTGTAATCCTCATTCCCAGGGGCATCTTGCATTATTTATAGATTTCCAACAGCAGTAACATGCTCATCATCACCAAGGAATTTTCTTCATAGGAATGGGTGAATATTGATTCATATTTGAAATTTATTACAGTCATTTTATGTCTTAGGAAAGGAAGAAAACCTTCTTGTGTTATAAATAGCTTGTCCAGGAGTGAATTCCACGAAGGTTATTCATATGCCATCATTTTACTGAGCATGGTGATGGGTGAGGAAAGGAAGGAAGTGTTCTAATAATGGATGGCCTAGTTCATCCTTGGTGCCATTGAAGGGGACCAAGTAATAGACTGCAGGGAGATTGCTAGTTATAAAATGCATCAGGAATTTCTTTAATTGCCTTCAACCAAGAAGTTGACCATGAATTCCTACTTGGTATATGATCTCATCTAGATAAGAAACTTTAAGGGCTTGATTGCTACTCATAATATGCCCCAAAAATTACCTTCTTATGAGAGGTATACATAGTTCACTCATAGATAAAACAACCATCATTTTCCAAGGTAAATGATGCTATTAATAAGTGTTTTCATCATAAAACTTTTGATGGCAATCTACAGCTGAATTTCCATATCTTGTCAAGTAGTTGTCACAATCCAGAAATATGACCTTAATTCACTCTATGTGGGCTCATCCTTTCACAATAAAAGTTTAACGGCTAAGTAATAAAATCCCATAGGTTACCAAGGTACCCATGATAAATTTGTTATAATTATTCATGTGAAAATGGTTCTAGTTGGCATGCCACCAAAAAACGAGCTTCTTGTTGAAATAATAAGTAAGAGGGGTATTGAGGTCCCCATTGATGGGAATTTGATATAGGCTTGTAAGAATTTTGTATATGCCATTGTATATTGAATATCCAATTTTATTCCTACACCTATTCCAATGCATCTAGATATGGATATTTAAATCCTATAAACTATCATTGGGTGGTGCAACACACACCTCAAATTGAGGACTAGTGGGATAATTGTCCAAATGAATTTGAAATAATAAAAATGGACCATATGTGTATGAAAATATATCATATGAGGGGCCTCCACTTTGATTGGTTCATTGAGGGAATATAGGATGATGGATTAGACTTGTTCAATCCTGAATACTTGTGAAGTAGTGAAAACTTCACTCCATCTGATCTCATGGAACATAAGATAATCAAATGACATCAAGGAGAAAACTTGTTGGAATATAATTTTTCCCGACATGGGTTTCTGTTATCATATGGATTTGCATGCATGCAAATGACATTAACAGTGTGGGAATGAAGTCCCTCCTCAATTATGGGTGAGGTTTCCCTTATTGAAAACCAAAATTTATTTACAACTATACATTCAAAAAATATGTTGGGGGTGTTTTTTTGGTAATAAAGTGAATGAGGGAGGTGGCTTGGAAGATGGAAGAAAATAAATAATATGAAGAACAGAAGAGTTAGGTAAAAGCAGAGTTGAATAGAGAGTAGAGAAAGGATGAATAGATAGAGAGGAAGGGTTCATGAAAGATTAAGCTAAACAAGATCATAAACTCATATACACACTTGAGAAATAAAAATAGTAAATGATCAATTGAAATAAAAGGATCATAATCCATAGAGAGTAAGAGATTTCACATTATTACACATAAGAACAAACAAATTCTTAAGAAAACAAAACACATATAAGAGAAAAAGAATCTCCATAAATTCATCTTTTATTCCTCTTCAAACAAGAACACAAAGTTTCTTATTAGTTCTCTCTACAAAACATTATTTCTCCTTCTCTCCAAAAGTCACCCTTACAAATGAGCTCTAGCTTTTATAACCCAAAATTTTGTTATAAGGTAGTTAGAGTTTACATGACATCTCTTTAGGGAACAATTAGGTCACATTATAATTTATATATTTATTTTAATAAATTAAAGTGACTTTATTAAAATAATGCAATTTAATCACATAAGTGACCTAATTAAAACAATTTATTACAATAATAAAGTGGGTACATGTGGACCCCACTTTGACAATGACATGGAAAAATAAGATATCGACACAAGGACTAACTATGACACTTAGGATTAATGCCTTATCAATTGAGCCAAGAGTCTACCTATCTCACTTGTAGGAGAAATGAGCTTGTTGGTTTACAAGGGAAACCAAAACAAAAAGTTGAAAATATCATTTTGAGAAACCTGAATTCAAACATTTATCCATTTTGAACTTCTTGTACTTTTCAAGTGATTCCAATAGCTTTGGATCTTTTGAAAACCTGTGAGGTGTGAGACAAGTTTCACAGATTACTTTTATTTTCATAATTTAATTAAGAACTTCATGGAATTGCACCATTATTTTTACCATATTAATAAATAAGTTTTGGATTTTTATGAGTTTATCAAGTGAATTACGGCCAAAACTTATTGAAGAGACATACTACTTTTTCTATCAAATTTGAAAATTCCTCTTTTATAAGATACAGTGAGATCCTCTGATTGTGCTCATTGGTAAAATTGCATGGGATCTCCTCAATGAATTCTTGAACGACACACGTGATTTTTTCTCCTTTCCTCAATGAATTCTTGAATGACACGCGTGATTTTTTCTCCTTTATCTTTTATATAATCAAATTGAGATTGAACATCAATCAACACCATCTTCCTGTATTTAGAAAATTTAAGCCATTCAATGTGAATACCACACTAATTTAATTGTAGAATTTCGTAATCGACAAAGGATTAAAAACTGATTTGCATGAGTTCTTTAATAGACGGAGCAATTTTTCTGAGAGTTCTTGTTTTATATTTTAGAGACTCCTAAAAAAATAGGATAGAATCCATATAGGCATGAATATTATCATATATTTTTATTTTTTCATCAATTACCAGAAAACCTTGTATCAACACATTTTCGATCCATGCTTTAGTTTTTCAATCCATACTATTTATATCTTTTAATAGTGTAAGGTTCTGTTGATCTGTAAATTCGACTATGGAGGTGATTTGAATTGTGTAAGATATTAGATTGATTATACGTTGGATGTATACAACTAACAGTCAATTTTTTTCTTTAAGATGAATAGTGTGAAGCTTGTATTTCTCCATTTTCCATACAACCATATCAACTGATTCACAAGCATGATCCATATCATTCTCTAAGGTTTATTTTCCAAGGATCACCCGAGAGACCTCATACTCTTCAACAATCATTTCTCTTTTGTCTTTGTCAATAATCAGTGCTTCTATATCCGTGTATCGAACGCCATAGTAATTTATAGAAACTTTCGTGATGACTTTGGGTTTCTTGGGAGTGCTATAATTAGTTAATGATGTAATGGCCTCAATATTAATTGTAGTTGGTTTGACTATACTTTTCCTCTTTTTTATTTCCTCTTTTTTATTTCTCCATGGAGCCAAGAGGGGAATTCTTCAAGCAATTATTTGCCAAGGATCCTCATATTTTATGGGATTTTTTTGAGAATTAGGGGTAAGGGTTCAAATTCATGAGGTTCCTTCATAACATCATCGCAATGTTGAGGAGGATGAGTTGCAATGCCTTCATGCTGAATTAGAGAAGATTGCAAAGTACCTTTATGAAGAGGAGTTAGGTGAATGTGAGATATGTATTACTAGAAGTTGCACCTGATCCGATACCAAAAATTACAAGGTGGTATTTCAATCAACCCTTGAAAGTCATTGCAAGTTGATGAATGATAACTTAACTTTGATATTCCAAAAACGTGTTCCTTTCCTTTATCAATTTCTTTCGGTTGCTCAAGTTTCTTTTTTTTTAAGGATGATCTTGAGATAAATTTTACCTACAATATTTCTTACTAGCTTGAGTGTATTACGAAGTATGTGTTGCGAGGTGAGAGGATGAATGAGTGAATTACATAATTCTATTCTCTCTCTGACTGACTGGGTTTGATCCTCCTGTGCATTTTTCTTTTCTATAATGAATAGAGCTAAATATTCTTCATACCAAACAAGAATTCTCTAGAGAACCTGTTGAATTCTCTCATCAAGTGAAGTGTCATCCCATCTAGACCAATTGACCTTAGGTAGACGAGACGTTGTGATAAAATAATATTTAGGATCAATCATATCCAGACCATTATCAATGAATCCTTGAGGAACTTCCTTTAATTAGAATGCACTAATTTTATCTAAAGTCATTTTGGAGTAGTCATGATGCCAGAATTCAAATTCATCTACACAACTGGCCCAAAAATCCTCCACTTTTGGATAATTTCTGTATTTAGGTCCTAGAAATATTTCTGTAAATCCATAGATATATAACTCTCATCTTCTTACAAATGGATACAATGTCATAGTGGTAATTTTCTTATCCATTGATTCAATTGTGTGAAATGATGGATATGTGTACACAACAACTGAAATAGGGGAAACAAGCACCAAGATGATGTTTCTCTCCCAAGAAGCGGTTCACTAATGCTAATTGTCATGAAAGTTCCATGAGAGCCCATTTTTTACTCATGTATTTAGGTGGCTTATATGGTATTCCATTAAATCCACTGACTCAAATGTATGAGCTGGGAAATTGAATGAACCATGAGCCCCATCGTGAAATCATTTCCTTAGCATGTAACAAGAATCTCTCATGTGGTTTCTCTGTGAGCATTCTGATAAAATAAAAGAGAAAAGTGTTAAAACATGACGGAAATGGTGTGAAATTGATTTGAACTCCAGTTATGGAAAATAGTGAAAAAAATTATATTTCCCAAGTGCCATAGTACCTCTAGTTTCAATACCACTCAAAAACCTTCTTCATGCCACTATGTAAACTAAGTAAGAGGTCATATAAAAATTACCAGTTGTCTTTACTTCAATTAATTTCTTGTGTAAGGTATCACTAATGATAGTAGCCTATTATATATGAATCCTTTGATCCAGAATTAAACAAATGAACTTATACATCCACAGTTAAAAGTAATGTGAGGAGGGGATGCCAAATACTCTGCTCAACAAAGTGATCATGTATCCAATCTTGTCCCAAAAAACAATGCAAGACAATTCCTTAAGAGTTCAAGTAGCTGTGATTGATTGTTAAATAACCAATTCTTATTCACCACTTTAGAGCATTTTAATGGGTCTTCATCCCAATACTGTTATGTTGAATCTTTAGTAATTTCAGCATTCTCTTCATATTTTGGAATCCCGAGCAATTCTTCAATGTGCTCAGGTGTAACCAATAATATGGGATAATTATTATGGTTGAAAAAGCCCCTCTTCTCAGAATCATAGTACTCAACATAAGTGATGATGAGTTATAGACACTAAATGGAGATTGGAAACATTTATGCTTGTGGTAGGCCAACACGATACATACGTTGTGAGAACAATAGATGACCTTCAGATTTTTTTATGTCACAAAACTGACTCATATTAACATGACCCAAATTGGTGTCAGTTATATAGCTGTAATCAAAACCCAGTGTGGATAAGGGAATAACACCTTTAAATTAATAATTTAGTGTTGATTTATTTGATGTTGACATCATTAAGTAGAAGTAAGAGAAAGAAATTAAACATAATTTTGCAGTGTCGGGTCTTCATCTCCGAATTTCAATTTTTAATTCCCACAATTTTCTTAATTTTTTTATCTTGGCAAGATTGAATTACAACCCTAAAAATGTGCTTGAACCTTCCTTGAATTTGCAATCCATTTTCCATTTACACTAGTTAGTGTTTAAGCACAAATATGGAGCCTTTTTTTTCATGCTCATTTGCTGCAATCTCATGTCAATGCACTAGTTTTGGTTTTATATTGTAAAAAAAACTTGCTACCAGTCTAGATGTCTTCCTTGAGTTCCGGGATAATTCCCTCCCTCATATGTTGCCAAATATTTGCAAAATCTTTTGCACATAAAATAAAGAATTTATTATATTAGAATGCAAGTCGTATTATTTTTTGATTCTCTTTGTGGAAGTTTAAACAACTAGGATTACTGAATCACCTAAAAATATTATTTTTTGAACCTATTTCCTTATTCATTTTCAACATCATCTATTATTTTACTATTCTTTCACCTTAGGTTCCTAGAATGATGTTTACATACATGCTGGAAGATAAATAAATAAATAAAAAGTGAGTTTATTGTTTTATATTCAAACCTTGGCAATATCTTTCAACTGTCAATGTGTTGGGTCTTCTTGTTCTATTCAATTTCCAATGAGGGATCCAATAATTTTCTCTTCCCTCTATGTGCTAAGAATTTATTTTGGTAAATTCCTCTATAAAAAATGTAGAATACTATTTTTCCCTTCTCTAATGCGCAAACTTTGAGCATGTGGGTTGTATTAATACAACAATAACATTGTTTTAAAGACTGGTTTTCCTTCCTCTTTCTATGAAAAATATATTTGACCAGGTGTTTGATGCTAGATCTCCATAATTTTGTGATTCATCACAAATTTACTTTTCTTCTAACTTTCATTTCTTCAAGAATATTCTTCAATGTGTTTCTTTCTCAAGAAGTTTGAGTTGTATGCTTTGGGAAATATTATCTTGCATACATGAGAGAGAAATATGTTGGAACAAAATAGAAATAAATGATCAATTAATTTCCCTATATAAATATCTCTAGGATTTTGGGAAGTGGTAATTAAGTGAGGGAATGGAGAAATGAAGAAGTATAAGAAATTAAGGGTTTTCCAATGTATGATACGGATGTGGGAAAAGGTGGGAGAGTGGAAGAATTTATGCAAATGTATAATTATACATTTGGTAAAATTCCACGTAGACTTCTATTAGAGTAGGTATTTACCTTAGCTCATGTTCACCTAGGTACTTTATTTACCTTTATTGTATTTATCCTCACCCACTTATGTGTGTGGATATTGCTTTTATCTTATTTAGATATTAGGAGATATTATCTAGTTGTTAGGTATAGCATTTCCTTGATCTATGGATTGACTAGATCCTTGATGTCTAGTTCTCTCCTAAATCTATGGTCTTGATTAGTTATTTGATGAGCTAGTTATTTCCTTGATTTATGGCTTGATCTATGACCTCTGACTAGTTCTTAGATTGTTATTCCTTACCTATTTAAGCAAGGCCCATTCTCATTGTATTGCATTGAGTTCCATAATAATATATGATATTGTTGCTCATTTGTTTGCAAAGGTTTATGCTTTCTCAGTTATTCTGGTGAATTAATTTCATCTTATTGATCATGATATTTGATTAGCATCTATATTCTTGGCTTGGTACGATATGGTATGGTAATATCTTAAATGGTATTAGAGCTAGAGATTGATGCTTAACATTCAACCCCTGTAAGTTTTTTTTGCAAATAATGTGGTGTATATATTCATATATTTGGGATTTGGTCGTATTTTGTTTAGTTGCAAGTTTTATGTAAAATAGAGGCTTCCATTAGATCCGAAATGGAAGGGGAAAACCTTAAGATCTTATGATCTTAACCATTCTGGAGGTAGTCATTTTTTGTGATTTTTTTATGGTTGCATTGAAATGCACATGTTCACCTTGAGATTCGTGCCAGGAAAGAAAGAAACCATGGAAATATTTTTATAAGGTTTTTTGGATTTCTTGAGATCTACACTAGTTTTTTTTTGTGTGGAAGATCATTTTCAGGTTACGTGCAAAAAGAATTTCAAATCTTTCCTTTTTTGGCAGGGGTCCACGGATGCTATGCACATTTATCTAACATGGATTTGAAATGAAATGCTTGTAAACTGTAGTTCCGTGGCGGGGAAAGAGGATTTATTGTAAAATTTGTGGAAGAAATAGTAATTGACAACACTCAAGAAGCAAAATTCTTTTCTACAATCACTCATTCATGATAAGGATACAATAATCCACTCCCTGTAGCAACAACTTGCTAGCCTACAACATCACCATGATATTGTGGACAGCCATATCCATACTCCTAGTCCACTTGCAGCTATTACTCCTGTACCCACTGACATTGATATGTTATTCTTTGAGCCTATTCCTTCTCTTAATGCTTCTAAACCTATGAGGCTTGTTACTACATGCTCTTCCACATCTGTGCCTATTACAGTACCACATGTTGTGTATCCTATTTCTACTCAACTGCATGGCCTTTTTGAGAAGCATACCACTGCCTTCAGTTCTCGCACGCTCTGTTTTATGGGTTTCACTTGGCGGAGGTATTGATAGACACTCACATGGTATTATTTCCCCTCTTTCACGTATTAAGTGGAATTCTTTCCATGACAATGGTTTTCTTGTAGATAATTCATTGGGATCATACATTGATAGAGCTCCTTTGTTTATTCGCTCGACCCTTTTTAAGGATCATGAGCAACACATGAGTTCTGCACCTTCACTCAGGCTTGAGAAACCTGAGATTTCAGTTGTCAGACATGATCAACCTGACACACATTTTGATGTTCCTTTGCATGCACCCATTGTGCATTTTGCACCAATTCATATGTAGGCATCTTCTTCATCCATCCATGTTGATTTGGGGTGGATATCTGATCACTCGTGGCAGTAACATAGGAATTCATTGAGAGGACTCTACAGGCATGGCTCCTCCACCATTCGGCCTCTTACTCCACTTTCTATACCTTCTGCATTGTGATGCTTCTTGTTTTGAGCATTTTTCTTTAGCAGGTGTAGTGTTTCTCTCTTGTTTGTTGAGAGATTTTGTATCTGTATTTTTGACACTTTTGGCATGTTAACAGTATCTCTTGGGGGATCTATTTTGGTGCAGTCCAGTGTTAGTTTTTCATTGTTTGAGTAGTTATTTTGACAACTCATACAGATTTGTAGCGTCCCTCCACCCATTCAGCAGTATAGGAGGGTGTGGTGTTGATCCCACTTCTTCAAGTTTTGTGTCCTTGCCTTTTTACCTTGGCTTTTCTTGGATCGTGACACTCTTGATTTTGTGTCCTTACATTTTTTCTTTGGTTATTGTTCTTGGATCATGACACACCTATTTGTAGCAGTTGATCATATTATGTTTGGTGTTTTTTGCACTTTCGACATCACTATGTTGCCAGTCTCCTTGTATGGAGCTATTTTGGTGAAGCCTAGCATCAATTTTTTTTGAGTTTTGTGATTGAGCAGTGGATTCAGACCACAGTGCACACAAAACTTCTTCAACATTGTAAGCTTTTTTTGATCCGAGCTTCTTGGGATGCCTTGGAGAGGGTTTTTACTCTCTTTACTTTATTTTTATTGGTTTTGGGTACCTTGTGGTGTCCAGAATTTTCCTGATTTTTAAAATTGTACATGAGTACCTTTTTAATTACCTAGTTTGCTAGGACTCATACTGTGGACATGCCACTTCTATTTTAGCCCCTAGCTTCACTTGAGGGGGGGTGTTAGAGTAGGTATTTACCTTAGCTCATGTTCACCTAGGTACTTTATTTACCTTTATTGTATTTATCCTCACCCACTTATGTGTGTGGATATTTATTTTATCTTATTTAGATATTAGGAGATATTATCTAGTTGTTAGGTATAGTTCTTTCCTTGATCAATGGTATTGACTAGTTCTTTCCTTGATCTATGGTATTGATCCTTGATGTCTAGTTCTCTCCTAAATCTATGGTCTTGACTAGTTCTTTGATGACTAGTTATTTCCTTGATTTATGGATTGATCTACGACCTTGACTGGTTCTTAGATTGTTATTCCTTTCCTATTTAAGCAAGGCCCATTCTCAATGTATTGCATTGAGTTCCATAATAATATATGATATTGCTGCTAATTTTTTTGCAAAGGTTTTATGTAAAGCTATTCTGGCGAATTGCTTTCATCTTATTGATCATGGTGTTTGATTAGCATCTGTGTTCTTGGCTTGGTACGATCTGGTTATCGTTCCTTTCACAAAACTGTGTGTCAAGTTGAAATCATGGTATGAGAGCTGAATTGATCTCAGGTTTCTACACAATCTTGAGGGTGTGAAAGTGCAGAAATCATGTGTTGCTAAGTGATCCTCAAAAAGAGTCGAGCAAACATATTTAAAAATTTAGCTTATCAATGTGATGATTAAATGAAGTATCTAAACTTAAAAAACCAATGTCATGACGAGAATTCCAATTAACATGTGGAATAGAGGAAATAATACTTATGAATGTCTTTGTTAATGACTTAGCTGTGAACCCATAGAATGAAGCATTAGAACTGGATAGTGGTAAATTTAAATAAAAATTATCCATGCAATTGAGAAGAAGTAGGAGACACAACATGTGGTCCTGTAATAGGCACAGATGTGCAAGAGCATGCAGTAACAAGCTTTATAGGTGTATGAGCATCAAGATAAGGAACAGACTCAAAGACTGACAGATGAATGTCAGTGGGTTTGAGCAATAGATGCAATAGACTAGGAGCATGGATATAGTTGTCCACAATATGAGGTGATGTTGTAGACCTTGTAAGTTTGTTATGCAGAAAAGTTTATTATTGTATGCCTTATCAACAAATGAGTGATTGTAGAAGAGAATTTTTGAGTCCACATGCTTAAAGAAAAGCATATCATTATGAATCCATGATAGATACCAAAATGTAGCTCCCAGAAGTTTGGGACCGAAAAGAGGGCTCGAAAAATCAAGCGTCCACAATTGATTACAACAGTCCTCCATATTTGACACTTTATAATTATAGTAACAAGTCTCAAAATAAATATTTTCAATAGAAATAGCATGAAAAAATAAGCATTTCTTGTAAATAAATGGCACTCAAAACTGGGTTACCAATCAAAAGTTACAATTGCTAGATTATGCTCTACTTATTTATTTTAGTTGCCACTAAAACAAAAATTCGTTGGTTTTGAAGGGTTCATCAAATCAAATAAAAATCAAAGGGGGCTGGAGTTAAGGTTCTACTTAGGAATCACAATTCCATAAGCCCAAGATCATATGACTATTTGGGCTAAGGATTTTCTCATAAAATACAGATGATTTCAACAACAATCTTCTACTCTGATACCATGAAAGGAACTGATAACTAGATCGTACCAACAAAAAAACATTTAGATCTAATCAAACACCACGATCAATAAGATGAAATAAATTTGTTAAATAACTTTGATCATCCAAACCTTTGCAAACAAATGAGCAGTAATATCCATATATTATCATAGGACTCAATACATTTGTTCCATTGAGAATGGGCCTTTCTTAAATATGAGGAATAACAATCTGAAGAATCCATTCAAGGTCGTAGTTCATAATGCATCATAAGGTTTCGTGTTCAAGGAAATAACTATTTCATCAAAGAAACTAGTCAAGACCATAAATAGGAGAGAACTAAACATACAATGATTAGTCAATACCATAGTTCAAGGGAAAGAATCTATGTTTCTAACAAGCTTGATAATATCTTCTAATATTAAAATAAGATCAAAAGAAATATCCTCACACATAAGTGGGTGAGGATTAAATACAATAAAGGAAAATAAAGTACATAGGTGAACATGTTTAATAAGGTAAATACCCTCTAATAGGGAGAAATTTCCTCCACCCACTAATGAAGGCCTCATTATTTTCTCATTCTTGTTCCTTCTCTTCCTTTAAATGTGTTAAATCTATAAATATTTAGCCTTGTTATCCTCAAACTCACTTGAATAATGGCATCCTTACTCCAAAATTTCTCCACACCACCTCAACAGATATTTTGACCATTAGCAACTGACCTACTTGCATGGAAGTAACAACTTAGAGTAATTGTCATGTCAAGCTGCTCTAGGGTGACCTTCTGGAAAGCTCTTTGTGAGACACAGGAATCAACAACTCGCACACTTCAAAATATAGTTCTTCCATTAGATTCTGCATGGACTAGGATAATTTTGATCACCTTCATGTGTTAGTGGCTAACATATTGTGATCCATCATCTCCCACTCCATATAACTCCCTCTTTACATGCCTCTTTCATCGGGCATGGATCATTTCATGTGTCCTCAAGATAGCCCATACTAGGGAAAACATATTATTAACTTCCTCTTTCACTCACACATTTTGGCCCCTTATTCATACCTGAATGCCAACTTTTGGAGTTGTTACATTCTTCTTCCTGAGTTGTAATGGGTGTGCTCATAATTCAGTTCTTGCAAGTTTACTTATGCCACTTTCACCCCTTCCTCTTCACCTCTCTTTCTTCATCCCAGGGCTCCTCTTCAATCTAGCAGGATCAAATAGGGGTTCCTGATGGGCTTCACACAGACTCCTCCTCCTCATTAATACTTTAGTCTTTACATACTCTAACCTCTTTTTTCCATTAGGATATTCTTTTTTTAGGGGACATTTGAGGTGACCTTCATAAAGGTTAAGATGTTCATGTGCCTTAGGTTCTGTAGTATCTTCTGAAAACCTTTTTAAATTGGAATTCCTCATGGAATATACCCACGTACAAGTCTTCCTCTCCTCCTTGTGTATGCTGGGGGAGTATTTGCAGGTCACTCTCCACTCTAGTAATGCCCGCTTCAACTACCACTTGAGACCAAGAAACAAACTAGGAAAATTATGGAATAATTTTTTTTTGTAAGAAGGGTCTACAAACAAGTAGCAAGATACTAGTTTGAAACTAAATAGGTTCCAGAAATAGATTCTGATTAACCAAACACAAGATTTCCATTTTTATCTTATAACAAGTTTACAAGGTTCCAATTTGGAGGTTACAAGTTTTACTAAGGTTCAGGGAGAAATTTATCCCCAGGCCTGCTCTCTATCAAGCCCTAAACTTCAACTAGATTTTTAACACACTTAGATTTATCAAAAATTTCCTAAACTAGGCTCATTGGATAGGAAATTTCCTCACCTTTCCAACCATATAAAGAAGTCCTCCTAACTCCTTGTAGAACTCAAGTTATGGCCGGGTGGAGTTTTAGGGGAAAATTTTCCCTTGGAGGTCCGCGGGGTTAGGGAGAAAATTGGGAAAATTTTCCAAATGCCATGTGTCATCACGTGATTCGTTCGGGCTGGTGGGTCGTGGGGGAAAAACATGAAATTTTTCCCAAAACCAAGTTTTCAATTTTCTGAAGGAAAATTTTCCTCCGTGCCTCCGTGCTTGCCCAAATTGCCACGTGGCGCTTTGTGATTGGCTGCGGGCCGGCGGAGGAAATTTGGATTTTTCGCCCATGGGGTTAAAAGGTTAAAAGAATTGCATGGACCCGCACACCCATGGGGACACGTGTCATCACCCCATTGGCTATGCGGGGGGTGCGGGGCCGTGGAGAAAAAAGTGAAATTTTTCCAAAACTGTAAAATGTTAAGTTTTCAATTCTAAATCCTCGGGCCCTCCCTGCCAATGTGAAGATTGGTTGGGGTTGCGGGGAGAAAAGTGAAAATTTTCCAAAGGAAAAAATGGTTAAGTTTTCCATTTTGATCCGCGCACCCCCTGCCACGTGTCAGCACGTGATTGGTTGGGGGCCGCAGAGTTGCGGGGAAAATTGGGAAATATTTCCAAAGGCAATTTTTTTTTTAAAAGTTAAGTTTTTATTAAGGGTCCGCCCCTCCAAGGTGCCACGTGGAAACTTCTGATAGGATGAGAGGGTGGCGGGGCTGCGGAAATTTTTAGGAAATTTTTCCAAAGTTCAAAATTTAAATTTTTCTAAGGTCGAATTATTTCATTTTTGGTTTGGGATGGCCATTTTGAAGTAAAACTTCAAATGGCCATAACTTTTGATAGGAAGCTCCATTTTAGGAAAACGAGGACTTTCCAGAAATCTCTCAGAGTCCTCTTTGCACAGAAATCATCAATTTTGGAATTTGGTGAAGTTTCAAGGGTCAATTTTAAGAAATTGATCTGCAGGGTTTATAATTTTAAAACTGGTAGTTTTTCAAACTTGCAATTTTTATAAAAATTGAATCCCTTCCTCCACTCTACATGCCATTCAGACATGGGGAATCAACTTAGGGAAGAATTATAATGTTTTAATGGTGTCAATTTGATCAATTTATTTAATTTGTGTTTTTCTCCAACAAGGGACAGAAAACTGACCTAGGAAGGGGATTGATTCAAAATTTGAATTTGTTGGATTGTTTCCTCGAGTTTACTTTGTCAATTTGAGTTTGGTGTAGTATTGGCATAGTAACATATGACATTTTTAAGTTAATTAAGAAGTATAAATGTGAACTTGTTCATTTATTCAAATGTAATTGCCAAATTTAACTTTAAAATAGTGAGTTGTATTTCTTAAATTGATTTTGACAATTTATCATTTGAATGTGCATAAGAATTCTAACTTCAGATCATTACAATGCTTCTTAAATTATACATTCAATATCAAATTGATTTCTACATTCAAATTTCATTTCAAAATATAAAGAAACAACATCATTTCTTCCATACGCATCTCTTTTCCAAAACAGAATTTGTATAATATAACAGCCATTGATTTCAATACAACAACAATACAATTGAAATACAGCCATATATTTCTTTAATGATTTCAAACACACATTACAGTTTAAATAACTTCCATTTGATTTCCTTTTCAATGATTTCAATTTGTCCAAACAGAGTACAAGTACATCTTTCAATTTTTTCTTTCCAAGTAAAACAGAGAATATAATTCTTCTCTACATTTCTCAAATTCAATTACATCTTTCAATAACAAGGTAATCATTTCACATTATCTATATCAATACATTCATCCACTCGAAGTGGGTAGGGTTACATTAAAACTACTCAAAGGAATGACTGTCAAACTGATTTTCTTCTCCAAACAACAACATGTTGATTTCTTCATCTCTCATCTTTTAATCACAACAAGGAAGGGGGAAAGGCAACGCTCTCCACCCAACCAAGACATCCAATGGGAAAAGAGAAGCCATCTTTCCCCATTGGCCCCCGAGCCCCAACCATATTGAAATGGAGCATGATGATACAACACATGGCAACATGGCTTCTTCACATACAACACATATTTCACAATCACAAAGAAACACAAAGCAAGAAGATGTAGTTCTCAACTACAACAATCAATTTCAAACAAAACAAAGGCTCCTTCTCCAAGCAAGCAAGCCAAACAAGAGCAAGAACTATGGAGGTCTCCTTATGCCTCCCATGTTGAAATTGGGCATCCACCTAAAACAAACCACCAAAACATAACCATCCCATAAACCTTATCCCTCCTCAACCCCTCCTTATCCCTCCTCCAAATTTATCCCTTATACCTCCCCAAAGTAAGAAATGCAAGCATATTCTTTTCCCTAGGTGGATCCCAACCAACACTCCCTCCACAAGACAAGTGCCAATGGTAAATCCCTTATCCCTCCTCTGATAAACCTCATAGTCTTCTCTCCACACCATGCCCTAAGCATTCTACCCATCCCTCTAAGAATTGCAAACACAAACACATTCAAAATTCATGCTAAAAGAGGGAAAAACAACAATTTTAAAAGAGTGAGAGCCTACCTCTCCATAATGGAGACTTGTTTCCAAAACAACAGATTCTTTATTGCAAAAAACTAGTCCCAAATCAGCAAGAGGAAAGCATGCACAAGTAAATCCACTTCTTCCACCAAGAAAGCTCCAAAATGCAAGAGAAATTTTACCCAAGAGTGAAATCTCCAACTTTCAACAACCTCAAAATGAGGAGGAATTCAAATTTTAAAGGAGAGGGTGGAAGAGGATGATGTGGATTCCAAGTGGGATGCCACATCATTTTTCTTCCTTCCCCAAGAGTGCAATCCACATCAACAACAAATCACCATTAATGAAAAATGACAAAATCACTTACACACACAATATAGCCCATACCCCAAAAGGAATGCATTTAAAATTACAAGACAAGTGCAATCAATACTTACACAAATTCATATCAAAACATAATAAAATAGATTTATTTTGACTCCAAAACAATAAACATGGTTGGTGGAGGATTTTGAGAGGTGTGGGACAAGTTTAACTTGTCCCACAAGCCTCCAAATTTGTCCTTCAAGGCCAAATTCGAATTTCAAAGTGGAAGGAGTGTTTGACCTTCCAAAATCAGCCTTACAACCTCTTACAAATTCTTACACAACCTATACTTGGTAACTTACACACTCTTCTAAAATGCATTAACTTCTATGACATTTATTTATGACAGCCTTTTGACATAAGATTTATTTAATTACCATAAGGTTATAAAAATATCTATATATCAAATTTCATTTTCAACCAAAGCAAAAACATTTAATTTCACATTCCACATCCCATTTAATTTAATTAAATTTTAACTATATGTCTCCCACATAATACTATCATATTTAAATAATTAAAATAAAGAGCACATTACAAAATAAAATACACACAACAATAAATAAAAAGGGAACACATAATAAAACACACATATACCCCAAGGTCACACTAATGGAAATCCATAACATCCTAACATAACACACATACAATCAAACACAGTTGCCATGGTGACCCTTGTTGATTTCACACTGAATTCCAATATGGTTAGTCTCCAGTCCCCCGACATTGTTGTGATTTTTAACCTGCAAAATGCAATATACCCCTTCGGCCTCATGGCCATATCAGAACATCCAAATGATATAAGCAACATACAATTATTAAATCCAAATCACAACATTATCAAGAATTTAACATTTATCATTTAAATTCAATTTGCAACTATATCATCATCCAATAGATTTCTATACTAGAGTTATTCATAATATCAATGTCACATGTCTAAAATCAACATCAATAACCTGTCCATGTCAACTAGTATATCATCATCCACATAATAATAATAATGTCTCAATGATCCTCAAGCATAATAACTGAATCCAGATCAATATTAATCCATAGTCTAACATCTAACCATCATACTAAGAAAAACATAATAATGTCCATAGGAATCCATGATCTAGCATATACACATCATACTACATCAAAACATAATTATGTCCAAAATATGATCAATAGTGTCAGGATCAGTATCTAAACAGTGTCCAAGGAAAGTGGGCACTACAAGATATGACATTGTCATTTGTAACTGTCATCTTCCATTTTTGTCCTTTTCAGAACGTTAGAATCTTGGTATTCTTGCTAACTTAGCTTATGAAAAGTGTTATATATGTGTGTGCATGTTAAAAACACCTTCTCCTTGATTTTTATAATACTACCAAGCCTTTCTACTCACCATTTTCCTCATAAATAATTCATTAGAGTTAATATGCTTCATTAGGTGCATGTTCTTCAAATACCAGCCTTCATCTTGAGTGCAAGAGAGACACTTTCAGATTTTTTTCCTATAATAAAAACATGTAGGAGGGATTTTAAGGATGTCCACAACATCATAAAATTCTTGGTATGTTTCAGGTCATGGCTCAAGACTCCATTCCATCTCTTATTATCAACTTGGCACACATAATTATGGCAGCTCCAGAAACCAGTATCAAGATTGCTTCACCAACACAAATGTATGATCCTTCAAAACCTAATAATTATTGAAGGAGGTTGTTAGGTACATATAGTTCACCTTCATAAATTTATAACCACTAAAATATTTTCATTTTCTACATGCAACACTGATTAGAACAAGGTCCTACTGAAGTGGGAGACCCAAAAAATAAGTCCTCACTAAATCATCTGATTATGGATCATATCATACTTTTATGTAAATATATTTACATTTTTACATATTTTTATTTTACCAAAAATCTTCATTTCAAGGTATGTGGCTCAAATATGCATGCATTTAAGAGACAACTCAAACTAGGTTTTAGACTACAAAAATCAATCTTGTTTATACCACTTCAAAACACAC
Organism: Taxus chinensis; assembly: GCA_019776745.2. Lineage (NCBI taxonomy): Eukaryota > Viridiplantae > Streptophyta > Pinopsida > Cupressales > Taxaceae > Taxus > Taxus chinensis. The sequence goes on from CM034157.1 coordinate 21,335,386, forward strand.
ATATGTTCCAAACCAAAGCCTTAAAAACTTCATTATAGAACTCTTATTAATATTCAATCACTTACTTTAAGGGTTTATATGGATAATTTTACATTTGCACCTCCATTTCTCAGACCTACTTGACAAGAAAAAAGGGGAAGTTTGGACCATTTGATCTTAGACCCAAAAATAGTTCACCAACTCAAGTCGTAGGCTCCAACATGTCATATGAGTTGGTGGACAATTAAGTGGACATAAAAACCCAAAATTTAGGTACCATGATCACGGTTTATAAACTCGCGCTCGTGTAATTGTTTTTATAGGTTCGGTGATTTCCGAACCTAAAACCTAAAACCACGACTCGCGATCGCGGTCCTCTGAGACAAAAAAATAGACCCGCGACTCCTCATTTTCCCCCATTTTTCCTTTCCAACTGTGATTTCTCCTAGACCTTTGGCACTCGCACTTTGAATACCCCCTAAAAATTACTCTTCAGACTTCTGGATCATGATAGTTTCAACCATGCCGCCAAGACAAAGAGGTAAGCCCTCGATTTTGATCAATTTGTTTGCATTTTAGGTTATTTTTTGTGATTTTCATGGGTTTTTCAATTTTTTGTTTATGTATACAATTTTTTTGTTTTGTCAGTTGCTCGGCAAGCTCGTAATCTACAAACCATCAAAATATTCCTCAAAACCCTCCAAACAATCCTCAAAACCCTCCAAACATTCCTCAAAACCCTCCTCCAAACATAGATCCACCTCCTGTGGCTCCTTCTGTCCCCACGGAACCAACAGGAACACAAGCTGATATCGTTGGAAGAATCTGACAAAATAAAATTGTCATTGAGAACCTTATTCAGACTATAAGACAAAATCATGCCACAAATCCATCCCGCATGACTTTAGCCAACACATTGCAAACATTGATTGGTGAAGTTGACTCCGCAACCAACCAAATAGATAGATGGAATACCTTTAGAGGTGATTGTAGGCAGTGGTATGCAGATAAATTATCCCATGCGGCCGTAAAAGACATTTTTTTTGGAAAAGACCGCATTTGTGCATTATTTACTGACCCAAGAACCAATGCCCCCCGCAGCTACTTGCAAATGGTTCCCAATCCATTGGTGCCACGATGACCGAATCAAGAACAATTTTTGGGACCGATGGTGGATGGTTTTTGATTATCCACCATGCAACAACAATGAGGTTCCTCTCTATTTTTTGAAGAAATTATATTGCGAGTTCATGCTTAATGAGGTCCCAAATTATTTTGACTTTTCTGATTTTTATGGGTGAGGTGGTGGCTCTGCACAGAGTAGACCTGGTGCATGCGTAGGTCAACCAAGGATCCCCCATGCCCCAAAACCCCCACTGCCTTCAGTTATCCCTCCTACAGTGAAGGAGGTTGTGGAGATTGACACACTACATGCATTGAGGGAGCTCACTGACACTCTGACCCAACATAGTGAGCAGATTACATCTGGTGATGTTGGTGGAGGTGCCAGTTCTAGCGCACCACACCACTGTGGATCATGTGGTGCCGTATGCACTGTGGGTGAGACATCATTTGCTGGATCACATGATTTCTTTTCTCTAGATGAGATGATGGTGGATGTTTTTGGAACTGGTGCAAAGGATCTTGGTCTTTCACATGTAAATGTAAATGTCAAATAAATATTTAATATATGTATACAATAGTTTAATTCATGTTTGAAATTTTAATATATATGTATTTCATTGTCCGTTATGTACATAAATGTAAAAACTCATTTTTTATTTTATTTTAAATAGCAAGAGCCGGTGAAGGAAACATCTGGGGTCGACATGCTAGCTACTACAGCTGGGCATGTTACAAACGTAAGTTTCAAGTTGTACTTAAATTTCAAATTTCATTTGATTGTGCACTTTTATTATTATAATGTTTCACCTGTACATGTACATATTAATATATGTTTGTCTTTTATACGCAGGAGCCTGGTGGGTCATCATCTGCTCTGGGAACTGAGGCTACTGGCATGCCTCATGTGACTTTTACGCAGGTTAGTTTCTCTTTACACTTTGTTTCTAATTGTGGAAGTTCACGTGGATTATGCTTTGGCTCTGATATGTGGAAGTCATGTAGATTAATATTGATTTGTACATGTTTTTTGTATAGCTTATGACTGCCAGAGAGACTCCTCCATATATGCAGACTGTGGAGGCTGCTGTAGATACTGCCATAGCATCTGCAGATCCACTAACTGAGGTATAATTTTTCAAATTTGTTAAATTTATTTAGGAATTATTTCTTATTACTTAAATCTACAATATCAAATTTTGTACATGAAATATTTAATTTGAAATTTAATTATTTGTATGTAGCTTACCCCTCGTGAGTCTATTGTTGTCCCTACCACACGTCAACGAAAAATTGATAGGGATCATGACATTGCGGTAAGATTTCACATGCATTTTAACTAAATTCTAAGTTTCTAAATTTTGAATGTATTTTAAAAATATGGGTGTTAAAAACTTGTTGTTTATGAATGTGCAGGTTAGGTTGCAGGCCTGCTTAGAGACGCCTAGGACCACATGGATGAAATCCGTAGTGGCATCTCCCTCCACTACATCCCCAGGTCGTGGACATGCTACTTCTAGCAGGGCGAAGAGAGGGAAGATGTTTCATGATTAGATTCATAGGACCTGGATGTACATGTACATATATATATATATGGGCCAGCTGGTCCTAGTTCATGATTCTTCATAGGACATTGTATATATAGCCTTATGCGACCGCATGTGGTCCTATATGTATGACACACTTAGTTCGAGATGTACACATGTTATGAACTTATATTTTCATAGACATGTGAACATTCAACACACTTAGTTTGATACATTATATATCCATGTGTTGGTTTTCATAACGATATTACTTCTATGTTTGATTGCACATGAATTCATTGCACATGATATCCTTCTATGTATGTATATTTATGTATATTAGTTCTATATGTATGTTTGATTTAAAATTAAAAAACCATGGTGCAACATATATGAATATAACGTTACTATGGTGCAACATTGCATGGTACAATTGTTAAGAAATTAAGGGAAGCATGTGTATTCCTCCATCAACATGGGAAACTTATCATTTTCCTCTTAAGTCATGAAAAATATTTCATACCTTGAATCTTGAAATAAGATGTCTTCCCTTGGGTCATTTGGTTTTTGAACTGTGTATTTAATTTTATTTATCAGAAGGATATTATTCATTTTACCATTGATGAGTATGGTGGTGTATGACCAATCCATCTTTATATCCCCACCAATATCGTGATAGAAACTTTGGCTCAACAATATACCATACGTAGCTAGCATGTCTTCCACAAGTATTTCCATCTTGATTTTCTTGTCAGGGAAGTCTGCAAATTCTACTTGAGAATCTTTCACCTGGCCAAAAAGAGGTAATTATTTTGTTTTCATGTAGTAACAATGGCCAATAGCAGGGCTGAGAGTAATACCAATAGAGTTAGCAAATTTTATAAGCATGACATTGTCAGAGGCGTCGGAGTCAATAATGCAATTATTCAATTTATACCCATTGACCAACAAGGAAAGATAGAAAGGTTCTTATTTCCTAGAAGAGGAGGATTTTAAGGAAAGAAGGTTCTAGGAATGAGTGGTTCTAGGAGTGGGAAGTGATTCTTTAGTGTTGGTAGGATTCTTGGAACATGTATTTTTACTACTTCCTTTGATAAACTAGACGAGTTTATCAAAATGCTTGGGGTGTTTTTTTATGTACTCATATTCAGATATTTGAATTTTATCTTTCTTAAAATGGTCACTGATGTAAAAATATGAGGAAGTGGTAGGCACATTAGGAACTGTGGAATCCTTGACATGAGTAGGATTTTCATTCTTAGGAATAATAGAAATAGAAATCGATTTGACAAGAGGAGGTGCAAGAGACTTACTCAAAGAGGTAGATGGAGTCTTGGCTAAAGTAGTATTAGGATTCTTCTTGGATGACCCCATAGAAGTAGGAAATGATGTTCCTCTTTTTTTTTGTTTTTTTCTATCGATTCACCATTTGAGGATTAAAGTGTTTTGCTTGGGAAGTAGAAGAAGAGGCTTATTTATTTTTTTATGAGTGGGTGAACACTAAACAAGAGTAACTATTCATATCATCTATGGATTATTCAGGATCTTTGTTGGGTGAGTATTCACAATAACCAATAATTGCATAACCATCTTCTTCTTCTCTTTCAATTTCTGATACAACAATTTCTTTTCCTTGAAAATCTTCATAGGTTGTTGAAAAATTTCATTAACCGGTGAAAAAGGAAATTATTTTAACCAGTACCAATTGATTACAGGTTTTGTTAGATATAAATATATAATGAGGCCTTATTTGCAAGAAGAGATGTCGTTGCTTGCTAAAGTCCCTTAAGAGCCCTGAGAAAAATCATTCAACTTCGACGGGTGACTAATTAGACTCCATGGCACCTAAGGAATTCAATCCTACACCTTTAGGGACCCTTCAATATCCTGTCTCAGTTTTTTCCTTCTCCAATCGGTGCTCTCGCTGCCCTATTGTTTTCAAATAGTGTAGTTTGAGACTGTTTGTCAAATGGTATATTTTTCTGGGTCATGGACCAAAAACTGTGCCAACATTAGGTTAGGTGAATGCTACAGGAGGCATCGTTTTGGTGTGTCACAACGTTGTTGCTTATGGGCTACCTCATTCTGGCATAGTCCCTTAAGAGCCTTGAGACTGTTCAACTTCGACGGGTGACTACCTACTCCGTGGCACCTGTGTCTCGTTCAATCCTACACCTTGGTGTAGGGACCCTCTACAATATCCTGTCTCAGTTTTTTCCTTCTCCAATCGGTGCTCTCGCTGCCCTATTGTTTGCAAACGCGCCAAATAGTGTAGTTTGAGACAGTGTAAGGATGTCAAATGGTATATTTTGCAAACGGTGGGTCGTGGCACCAAACCGACTATGCCGACACATCCAGGTGGCTAGGTGAATGCTAGAGGAGGCATCATTTTGGTGTGTGACAACGTCATTGGTGGCTCGTTCGGGTGTAGTCCCTTAAGAGCCCTGAGACCAAAAAATTGTTCAACTTCGACGGGTGACTATGGTGGCACCTAAGGATGTCTCATTTGATCCTTCAGTGTAGGGACCCTACAATTCGTTCGGGTTTTTTCCTTCTCCAATAAGAGCCCTATTGTTTGCAAACAGACCAAATAGTGTAGTTTGAAAGTGTAAGGATTCAACTTCGTGGGGTGGCACCAAACTGAACTACACTGACATGTCTGGGTGGCTAGGTGAATGCTAGAGGACATTTTTGTGCACAACAATGTCGTTGCTTCCGGGCTACCTCGTTCGGGGGCGTAGTCCCTTAAGAGCCCTGAGACCAAAAAATTGTTCAACGACTTGGTGGCACCTAGGGATTTGATCCTACACCTTGGTGTAGGGACCCTCTACAATATCTGTCTCAGTTTTTTCCTTCTCCAATCGGTGCTCTCGCTGCCCTATTGTTTGCAAACGTGCCAAATAGTGTAGTTTGAGACAAGTGTAAGGATGTCAAATGGTATATTTTGCAAACGGTGGGTCATGGCACCAAACCGACTAGGTGGCTAGGTGAACGCTAGAGGACATGTCCAGTGGCTAGGTGAATGCTAGAGGAGGTCGTTCAACTTTTGACTGGTGTGTGACAATGTCGATCCTACACTTTCGGGGACCCTCTACAATATACCTCGTTCGGGCAGTAGTCCCTTAAGAGCCCTGAGACCAAAAAGTTTCATTCAACTTTGACGGGTGACTACGCACACTCCATGGCACCTAAGAGATGTCTCGTTTGATCCTACACCTTGGTGTAGGGACCCTCTACAATATCCTGTCTCAGTTTTTTCCTTCTCCAATCGGTGCTCTCGCTGCCCTATTGTTTGCAATGCGCCAAATAGTGTAGTTTGAGACAGTGTAAGGTTGTCAAATGGTATATTTTGCAAATGGTGGGTCATGGCACCAAACTGACTACCTGACACATCTGGGTGGCCAGGTGAATGCTAGAGGAGGCATCATTTTGGTGCGTGACAATGTCGTTGCTTCGGGCTACCTCGTTCAGGCATAGTCCCTTAAGAGCCCTGAGACCAAAAAATCATTCAACTTCGACGGGTGACTACGCGCACTCCGTGGCACCTAGAGATGTCTCGTTTAATCCTACATTTCAGTGTAGGGACCCTCTACAATATCATGTCTCAGTTTTTTCCTTCTCCAATCGGTGCTCTCGCTGCCCTATTGTTTGCAAATGCGCCAAATAGTGCAGTTTGAGACAGTGTAAGGATGTCAAATGGTATATTTTGCAAACGGTGGGTCATGGCACCAAACTGACTATGCCAACACATCTAGGTGGCTAGGTGAATGCTAGAGGAGGTGTCATTTTGGTGCGTGACAATGTCGTTGCTTCTGGGCTACCTCGTTCGGGCGTAGTCCCTTAAGAGCCCTGAGACCAAAAAATCATTCAACTTCGACGGGTGACTACGCGCACTCTGTGGCACCTAAGGATGTCTCATTTGATCCTACACCTTGGTGTAGGGACCCTCTACAATAGCCTATCTCAGTTTTTTCCTTCTCCAATCGGTGCTCTCACTGCCCTATTGTTTGCAAATGCGCAAATAGTGCAGTTTGAGACAGTGTAAGGCTGTCAAATGGTATATTTTGCAAACGGTGGGTCATGGCACCAAATACACTGACACATCTGGGTGGCTAGGTGAATGCTAGAGGAGGCATCATTTTGGTGCATGACAATGTCGTTGCTTCCGGGCTACCTCATTCAGGCATAGTCCCTTAAGAGCCCTGAGACCAAAAAATCGTTCAACTTCGACGGGTGACTACGCGCACTCCGTGGCACCTAGAGATGTCTCATTTGATCCTACACCTTGGGCATAGGGACCCTCTACAATATCTGTCTCAGTTTTTTCCTTCTCCAATCGGTGCTCTCGCTGCCCTATTGTTTGCAAACATGCCAAATAGTGCAGTTTGAGCCAGTGTAAGGCTGTCAAATGGTATATTTTGCAAATGGTGGGTCGTGGCACCAAACTGACTGTGCCAACACATCTAGGTGGCTAGGTGAATGCTAGAGGAGGCATCATTTTGGTGTGTGACAACATCGTTGCTTCTGGGCTACTTCGTTCGGGCGTAGTCCCTTAAGAGCCCTGAGACCAAAAAATTTTCAACTTCGACGGGTGGCTACGCGCACTCCGTGGCACCTAGAGATGTCTCGTCTAATCCTACACCTTGGCATAGGGACCCTCTACAATATCCTGTCTCAGTTTTTTCCTTCTCTAATCGGTGCTCTCACTGCCCTATTGTTTGCAAACACATGGAATAGTGCAGTTTGAGCCAGTGTAAGGCTGTCAAATGGTATATTTTGCAAACGGTGGGTCATGGCACCAAATTGACTGTGCACATGTGTAGGGATGGTCTTGTAAATAGTTGGGGAGGTGTCTATGTAGTTCTCTAAGCTCTAAGTGCTTTCGGGCTACCTCCTCCGGAGCCAAGAACCCCCTCCACAAGTACATAAATCATTGTTAATTGCTTCTCTTTTCTTGTAAAACAATGAAAGCTTCTCTTAGCTTCGAGAATTTATAATTCTCTACTAACAGTGCCAACCACGTGAAGGTGGAAGCTTTTCTGGCACCACTAACCTGCACATAAAAGTGTTAGTCAAAGAAATTTAAGTTTCAAATCAAAACCATACTAGATATATACAAAATACACAAATTTAATAAAATATATGAACTTAAATTTATCTAACTAACAAATTTATATATACCAAAGAAATTATATCAAAGAAATTATATATACCAGACATGAGCATTGTAAATTCATTCCAATGAACCATCAGGATCAGATCTACTCTGAATAGCAGACATGATTGCTTCATGATCTGACTCTCGAACCTTCCAAAGAATCTTGTTATTAGGCCTTCCTTGATATCTATACAGCTGAATATTTGTCGCTAGAACTAGATGTGAATATAAGAGTATTTTCTGTGTGTCTCAAAGTCTTCAAACACCCAAACAGAGGAGTTTTTTAATGGATACCGTCGAAGCCAAGTTCCAGTAACTACCACTGACCCTGTAGGGTACTCAATATCTTCACCATCTATAACAGGAGAAGTCAACTTCTTTCTTTCCTCGATGCAATGACATAAGAAATAGTTTGTTCCTTCTTCATTGTCTTCTATCGCAATAACTGCAAACACATGTCCTACAAAAAAAAAAGGTTTCAACTCAAATTTAAATTGTACATATTAAATTTTCAATGGACATAACTCAATACAAAAATTGTAAATAACCATAAATACCTTGTCGCACCAAAATCAAAATTTCGTCAAAGTCCTTGGATGTTGCAACTTCATCTGCAGAAACAAGTCGTAATGCTTGTGGAGGTTGATAACTAGGAAGTGGAGTTAGAGGCCTACAAATCCATCCATCCACCCATTCTTGTGAATCACACTCAGCAGTGACAAATTCGATACAAGATGCACAAAAACATGTCAACTTTCTTGTCCATGTGGCCCACGAAGTAGCGTCTGAGCTACAAAATGAGTGCATATCACTGGACCCAGTGAGTGTCATACAATCCTCGTAGTTAGCAATTTTTTGTTCCTCTATCAACCAAAAATATCTGTGAACTGTGGAATTTTCTTGAGAACCTCGGGCCATGTTGTCAATACACCATTCCACTATGCTCTTTGCATCTTTCAATTTAGCACCATCTTTGTACTTCAACTCTTCTCTTGCAAGATCTCTTTTCACACATGCCCCTACACCGTCATGCTCTCCTTTTCCATGTCCAGCCTCAGTGAAACTCCAAATATGTTGCACACCCATCTTGACGTGCATCCTGCTCATCCAATAAAACATTCGTGCATTCTTAAACTGAGACGTGTAATTATCTGACCATATATAATGTTGTTTGAAGTGGATGTCCCTATCAGACAAGTTTCCATAAAATAACTGGAAACACCCTTGCACAAATTCAGTAGAATGAGTATGATCATCACTGATATAAAAGTGGTACTCTCTTAAAAAAAATTGATCATTCTCTGTACTGTCAGGAGAATGTATAAATGCTATATGCACAAAAATGGACAACTTGTACTGAGTTGTAATATTGTGATTGAACCTCCATTTGTGGTTGCAATGTGTAATTCTCTACAAAATCAACCACTGAAACAATAGTACCAATAGGAAATGTGTCTTTGCATATCTTGAACTGTTCATCCAACCATCGAGCTCTGTGTGTATGCCTAGCATACTCATAAACAATTTCATCCTTAAATTTTCTCATAAATTGAAAAACAGGCATATGTTCTGTAACTAGCTCACACCGTTTAGACTCTTTTCCATCTTTCAACTGGTATGCAACTGATTTATATTTATCAAACTCAACTAAATTATGTCCTATTGCACCTTCAATTTTCTCATGGATGCAACTTTCCAATTTAGGTAATCCGCCACATGTACCACAACTTCCATCTAAACAATCCTGACTATAAAAAAATTGTCCAACTTCTTTTTCACAAAATATCGTAGGAATGAAATCCCTGGAAGATATTGGTGGAACTTGAACACCACATTCTGATAACATAGTTTCAGAATGAAAAATAGAACGAATACATAAAAATTTAGCATAATGCATCACAAATTCAACATGTTGCCTACAACAAGTGGTGCGAGCGTGGTTGATTTTCACATAGAATGGTTTCAACATTTCAAAAAAACGTTGACTAATTTTAATTTTCAGATGCTCTTGTTCAAACTTACGAAAAAATTGAGTTTGAGTCATATCTAAGAAATGCTTTGGATGTGGTTCGCGATTAGTAGAACCAACTCTCTGTTTTACAACATCTCTTGTATTAGGTGAAACTCTAGTGTTATCATGCCAAAATTGAATAACAACTTCTCTTATAGCATCAGAATTATATTTGTCCTTACGCGGTGCTCTAGCAGAAAATGCCCAAAAATTGGTGTTATTGAGTGATTGAAGGATATTACGTCTTTCAATTGCTTTCATTAGAGTTTTTTAATTAACTTGCAACATTCGACTTGTTTGCGTAATCAAACGTTGTTTTTTTATTGATTCACTTACAACACTAGTAGCAAGTACACGACGCACAATATTACTATCCCTAGTGCATCTCTTGACACCAACAGTGTGATATGCATCATGAAGGTTTTCAACAATTGTAGAGGTTTGACCACGTATATTAGATGTTGTCAATCCTAAGGTGTTTAATGTAGGTCTCATTTTAATCAATTTCATCAAACTAACCAACAACTGACATCTTTGGGAATCATTTAAAATTTCAAAATAATTATCCCAAATTTCAGTGGCTTTTCTTTTGATTTTCCGTTCAGAAAGTTTGTCACACATTGGTTTCAAAATGTTTTCATCAATTTCAATAAAATAATTAGGTTTCTTATGGAAAATCCTAGGAGGTGTTTTTGTCAAATTTTTCTTGTCTACAGTTTCAACCTGAATTTCCTTATTCACATTTTCATTGTCTCCTTCAATTTCAACATTTGCTACATCACGAGTATTTAATTCTTCTTCAACATTGACAGTAAAAACATCTTCATCACGAGTATTTAATTCAACTTCAACATTGACAGTAGAAACATTACCTGGTTCCTCATTGCTTACAATAGTAGGGGTTGAAGATGAACCTCTTCTTGATTCACGAAGATTCTGCATTCGCTCAGCATTTTGAAATTTGTTTGCCTCTAATTCGTTTGGTGTTTTTTTACTTAATGACTTCCTTTTTTGACTTCGTTTCTTGTCTCCCATGATGTTTTGCTTCCGGTGATAAGAAAAATGTGCAGAAAATGACAGAATTTCATAGTAATTCATACGGTAAAGTCAAACAGTAAAAATCACATGGTAATTAGAACATTGGGATGTGTGTAAATATGATTTATGAACCGTGATCACGCTTTATAAACCATGCTCATGGTTTATAAAGTGTGATCGTGGTTCTTGTTTTAAAACCCCGATCGTGGTTTGTAAACCGTGATCGCGGTTCTATCTGTATCATCAAATCTGACCCTAAGGCTTGGGAAATCTTTGTTTTTCCCCAACCAAAGCTATGGAAGGTCATTATGAAGTGTAAAAGGTCAAAAAACTTCAAATTTTCTCTTCCACAGACTTGAACCATGCTGAAAAACTGAAAACATTTCACAAAAATGGTGCCATCGCGTAGGGGAGACTGTTAGCTTCATAGAAATATTGATTTTAAAGTGAATAGAATAAGATAAATATCATTTTATAATTTTTTACTAACAATAGGTCTTTAAGACATTTTTTCCCGCGAATGTTCATGTCTACGTTTAAGACTGCAACTTTTGTTTCGCTTATCAAAATGTGATAAAACTTATACCATCCCAAGCGTGGAGAAATTCTATACACGTTAAAAAAATATATATTTGATTTCGATATTTTTTGATATAGTTATGGTGGGCAAAACGGAAAGCGCTCCATTTTCTAAATCTTTTCAGACCACTTTCATGGAAAAAATCATAAAAAAAAATATTGCTCAAAAAAATACAAAATAAAATCCATCCCAAGATAGACAACTACATCTAACTTTTCACCAAAGGAAAAAAAAAACAAGATTTGGTCATCCAAATCGCGGGAAAATGGACTACAATCTTATAGGTTTTTTCAAAAACAAAAACCAAGTCATATAATTTTAAGTGTTTAATATAGCTAAACTTGTCCATTTATTTAAAAAAATAGTAGTTTAGAAACTAGATTCCGGATGCTACAATTCATATTTACATAATTTTTTCTAATTTTGAGTGCGCGTATTGATAATAATCCCTAAAAGTTGAGATTTCACTGGTTTTTGCAATATGACGTCCACTTATGACCCCTTTTTTTTTTTACATGTAAATTTATTGCATATATAAATTTATAACAACATAGGTAAATTTATATGACCCAATCAAAGCTATTCTAATTTTAACCATGTAATCCATCTACTTTGAAGGATGTTACCTATTTTAGACAAGGTATGGCATCTTAGAATTTTAAGGTTTTTCCATCTACACATATAAAGGTAAAAAAGGGAGACCTTAGGAACATTGATTTCAACTACAAAACATGTACACATTTCTTTTTAAAGTACCATATGTCTCATGTAATATAATATGAATAATATTTTTTGTGATATTGAAAAATAGTCTTTATTTTTTCCCACATATTGTTTATAACAAGGATTCAATAGTTTTAAAATGAAGCACTTCACACCTATTACAGACAATAAATCAACTAAATGAGAACAAATTGTTTCCTTTTCAGAAACTTTCAAGTATTTTCTTCATCCATGATACAAACCCTGTGCTAGGAACTCGGTTCATAATCAATCTATTATTCACTCATTGCAGGCTTTCAAGTAAAATGACTTTCAGAGCACTTATGTTTTCATTTACAACCTTCAACAAAGGTTACATTTTGGGTTACAATAAAAAAATAAAAAATTTATAAATAGGTACAATGACGCCAGCTAGAGCTCCCACTTGAGACCCAAGAATGCAACCTATTTCCCATCTCTTAGATTAACGTTGGAATAAATTTATTTATTTTTTCTTTTAAAAAGGCGTATCTACTACCAGGCTTCAAGCAATAGTTGACACAGCAAGGATTCAAAGTCAAATATAATTTATAAAATGAAATTTTCTCTTTGTAACCAACATTAGATCTACATTACAAAATTAAAGAGTATAGTTAGATTTTTCTTGGGAGTTAACTTAATCAGTAATTAAATTAACATTATAGTTGCAATCTTCCCTAATTGACGATGTTAGAGGGTCAAAGGGGCCAAAAGAATTAAATACCTTGGGTACTTAATTGCATCCACAGGCCTATGACAAAAAACTTTTTTTTGTGCCGCTTGATTTGCACTGGGATATGAGTGCAGTTCCCTTATCCCCTAATTCGTTTAACCCTTAAACAGGTACAACTTCCATGCTCGCTAGAATTAAATTCTCATTTAGGTGGGGGTACCTTAACTAGGTAGTAATTTCCCATTTACCCACTCTCAGACTCATATTTTCAGGGTAAGTGCATGAAGTTGGTGGACAATTCTGTGGACATAAAAACCTGAAATAAAGGAACCGCGATCGTGGTTTACATACCGTGATCGCGATTCCTGAATTCTAGGTTCGGTAATTACACACAACCTATATACCGTGATCGCGGAACTCTAAGACAAAATTTAGCAGTCCTGTGACTCCTGTATTTTCCCCCAATTTTTCATTTCAACCCACAAATTTTTCCTAAAAATTTTTTCGCGCATTTCAATACCACCTCAAAATTTCTCAAGTTTTTTAGCATAGATTCAACCATACCGCCAAGAAGAGGAGGTAAGGTGCCTGATTGTAATCATTTTTTTGCATTTTAGGTTTTTTTTATATTTTCATGGGTTTTTTGAAACGATTTGTTTATGTATACAATTTTCTTGTTTTATCACGTGCATGGTCGGCAAGCTTGAAATCATGCAAACCGTCAAAACATTCCTCAAAACCCACCGAACATTCCTCAAAACCCCCCAAACATTCCTCAAAACCCCCCCCCAAACAAAGATCCTGCCTCCTGTGGCTCCTTCTGTCGTGTCATTGAGCCAACAGGAAGTGCAAGATAATATCATTGGAAGAATTTTGAGAAAATAAAATTGTCATTAAGAACCTAATTCAAACTATAAGACAAAATCATGCTATTAAATCCATCCCGAATGACTTTAGCCAATACATTCACAAACATTGATTGGCGAAGTCGAGTCTGCAACCAACCAAATACATAGATGGAACACCTTTAGAAGTGATATATAGGCAGTGGTATGCGGATAAACTATCCCATGCAACCGTCAAAGACAAAAAAAATTTAGAAAAGACCTCATTTGTACATTATTTACCGACCCTAGAACCAATGCCCCCTGCAGTTACTTGCAAATGGTTCCCAATCTATTGGTGCCATGATGACAGAATCGAAAACATTTTTTGGGACTGATGGTGGATGGTTTTTGATTATCCACCATGCAATAATAATGAGGTTCCTCTTTATTTTTTGAAGAAATTATATTGCAAGTTCGTGCTCAATGAGGTCTCGAATTATTTTGACTTTTAAGTTGAATTTTTTGGTCGAGGAGGTGGCTCTGCACAGTGCAAACCTGATTGCATGCGTAGGTCATCCTAGGATCCCCCATGCACCAAAACCCCCACTGCCTTCAGTTATCCCTCCTACAGTGAAGGAGGTTGTGGAGATTGATACATTGCATGCATTAAGGGAGCTCACTGACACTCTCACCCAGCATAGTGACCAGATTATATCTGGTGATGTTGGTGGAGGCGTCAGTTGTAGTGCACCACACCACTGTGGATCATGTGGTGCCATATGCACTGTAGGTGAGACATCATTTACTGGTTCACAGGATTTCTTTTTCTATAGATGAGATGCTGGGGAATGTTTTTGGAACTGGGAGCCACTGATATTGGTCTTTCACAGGTAAATTTCAAATAAATTTAAGCTTATATATATATATATATATATATATATATATATGTCACATGTTTAGGATGTCATATATATAAACTCTATATATATTTAATAGCATACATATATATATATATATATATATATGGTTGTGATTGTATGTCATGTACATACATGTAAAAAACTAATTTTTTATTTTATTTTAAATAGCAAGAGCCGGTGAAGGAAACATCTGGCCTCGACATGCTAGCTATTGCAGCTATGGATTGATTGTTTCAAACGTAAGTTTCAAGTTGTACAAACTTACATTTTTAATTTCATTTGATTGGACTAGATTATTATTATAATTTGTTTCACAGTGTATGTTGTACATGTATTAATATTTTTCTCTTTTATGGGACACAGGAGCCTGGCAGGTCATCATCTACTCAGGGAACTGAGGCTACTGGCAAGCACGCCTCACATGAGTTTTACATTAGGTTAGTAAATCTCTTTACACTTTGTTTCTAATTACTGGAATTTCACATGGATTACATGCTTTGGACCTCTATCATGTAGATTTTAATATTGATTTGTACATATTTTTTGTATAGCTTATGACTGCTAGAGAGACTCCTCCATATATGCAGACTGTGGAGGCTGTTGTAGATATTGCCATAGCATCTGCAGATCCACTAATTGAGGTACACAATTTTTTAAATTTGTTAAATTTTGGAGGTTCATTATTTCTTATTATTTACTTAAATCTACAATATCAAATTTTGTAGGTATATGTGAAATATTTAATTTGAAAATTAATTATTTGTATGTATCTTACCCCTCGTGAGTCTATTATTGTCCCTGCGACGCATCAATAACAAATTGATAGGGATCATGACATTGCAATAAGATTTCACATGCATTTTAACTAAATTGTACAATTTTCTAAATTTTGAACGTATTTTAAAATTTTGGGTGTTAAAAACTTGTTGTTTATGAATGTACATGTTAGGTTGCATGCATGCTTAGAGACACCTAGAACCACAAGGATGAAATCTGTAGTGGCATCTCCCTCCACTACATCCCCAGGTCATGGACGTGCTACTTCTAGCAGGGCAAAGAGAGGGAAGATGTTTCATGAGTAGATTTATAGTCCACCTGGATGTACATATGTGGTCACATGAGTAGATTCATAAGTCTATTGTATATATATAGCCTTTTGCGACCGCATGTGGTCCCATATGTACATTATGACACGTGCTTAGTTCAAGATGTACACATACATTATGAACTTATACATATATGTTTTCAGAGACGTGCGTCTGGAGCACACTTTTTTTTATTCTTATATGTGTGTGTGTGTGTGTGTGTGTGTGTGTGTGTGTGTGTGTGTGTGTGTGTGTGTGTGTGTGTGTTGTTGGTTAACATATTTAGTGATAACATCAGTTAATCATCATCTTTGACATGGCAATATACCAATTTGGGATGCATATATCTTAGCTTCTGTCTTGTATGGGTTTAGCTAATCTAAGTGCACAGAGGAGGTTCACTATGCATGACTTACGTTCTGGGTCTAAAAAAGTCATACACTATGGATGACCATGAAGTAGTATATGATTTCATCTTCTACTAATTTTTATTCAAGTATTCACACATCTATACTTTTTATCCAAAGTATGCACAATCATCTAGGTTAAGCTGGAAAGATATTATCTTATAATCCCCCTTCAAAATAGAATCCCTGATTCCTCATGAATTCTGTACAAATGTCTCAACACTTATCAAAGAAATAAATTGGCATCTTAGAAACGTTTTCCATTCCAATCTATCGGATCAAGGGGATATAGTAGAGTAAGATCAACCTCCATAGGATGGAGTATCTAATTATATGACAAGGTAAAAAGAATGGGTATAAGGAAATATGTTACTTGAGTAATGATTCTCGTATGTCTTGTTCCATTGCTAGTGATGCAAAGAGGATTATCAAAATGAGATGAGCCATCCTTTGTTTTTTTGCAAGGATTTTCAGAAGTAGTGTAGATATCTCATAAGGTTATACTCTTTTTATGGGGCAAATGATTCCAAGGCACATCTGTCAAGTTCAATTTAAAGTAAGGATGCATGGGATCATCTAGGTTGATGGGAACCTTCTATTGTCTTATTGATTTTGCATCCTTCAAAATAGAATCCCTAAGGTCCCATGACATTCTACACCATGTCAGTGGATCATTATCAAAGATATAAATTGGATCTTGATGACATTTGATGACATCATTCCCATCTATCGGTACCCTCAGGTACCCTCATAGTAGGGTATCTTCTATCATATTCTCCTGGAGTATCTAAGGATGACCACTGGAAATAAAATTCTCCAGATTTGGTTTCTAGGGCAATCTATCTCTAAATATGTTGAACTGGAAGCATGGTTTTCCACGTTATATGAGAGACATTAGAGAAGATGCGTTATATTAATCAACTTGGCATGTTGAGCCATCCTTCATTTATCATCTAGAATAGGTTCTTTGTGATATGTTGCCTCCAACAAGGTGGATCATTAAGGGGCCTGATTCCAAGGATGGAAATTTCTTATTACAATTTAAAATAAGGACATTGGGGATAGGTTCCAACAGGTTCTTTGATAAATTCATTTTGCATCCAATGGGACAACAATATCTGGACAGAAGGACATTCATGACAGTTTCCCCTTAACTCAAAATGTGTGATTCTCTACAATATTGTCTTATGAGAAATGGTGGATCACTTGAGGAGATGGTAGGATCAAAATTCTAAGCTGGTGTCTTTGCCAATGAATTCTATTAAGTTGTACTAGACTTGTTGCAAAATAGGTAGGGTATAAATGGCATTCTCATCATGGATCCATGGGCACCCTAAGAGCATGTCTGTAAAGAATATCCAATTCAAGGATCAGGGAACTTTTCTCTAAGATCATGATATGTTGGCCCTACTTATACTTGGAACCACTATAGATAGTACCTGGACCGCATCCTCACTCTTCATTATATAATACTTGATCTGTGATTATAATAGTTTTTGGTACCCAAATCAGTTTCTGAATGGCCTAGTTGTAGTATCACCGATAGTCAATATGCAGAGCTTGTCCATGATAGGACCTACAAACCACAAGCACTATTTTGATCTCCATGGTTAGGAGTTACATGGTTATTTGAATACTACACATCTTCTTGATTAGGACCATGTGTGAGATTCACATGGTGAATCTACTTTGATCTTACAGCCCAAGTAACTGATAAGTGTCTTGTATATAATATCTGCAATCTGAGCCATGGTATCAAAGATGCTAGATCCTTGTGACACACTGGAAATCGTTAAGTATATCATAGATCTTTGATTACCAATTCATAATTTACAATGTAGGATGCTTGCATTGTTTTGTCTTGGAACATATGGTACGCATTATCGCATCATTCACTTGTGCAATATATTGCAAACCATATAGATCTATAGGGATTATCTAATAGTATGGAAGTATGGTGGATCAAGAGGTAGAGCATGCGTTATTTTAAAGAATATGGTGAGTATACTCTTAAATTGGTAATATGCTCCAAGAATTGTTCCTTGTGATGATTATAAGAATAAGCTTGTGAAGCAGGTAGCTAGTTTGATCTATGAAGAGGTTGTCTTGACTCAGTATACATATAATAGACTCTACTTAGAGTATGTCTGATTCCATCGCCAATGACATGTTTCATAGGTATTAAATAAATTATATTTTGTCAAGCCCAACCATTGTCTCATGTTATGATGCATTCAAATTGGTCAATCAGGTCTAGAAGTGTCCTTCATTCCAAAATACAAGCCTATCTGTCTATTTGGATGTCCATTGTCTATACATGACTTTGAAGCTAACACCGCATTTTCTCTAATTTATAAGTGAAAGGCTACATGCCTGTAGGTGTTACTTCTGGGGAACAGGAGTACATATACATTTGTATCTTCTTGAAGGTACGCTAGGTGAAACAAATGTGCTATCCAAGGCATCACTTTCGACAAGATGAAGCTAGATTTGGATGTCACATTAGGTTGATGATTTTATGATGCAATCAGTTTGTCCATTGTGATATGAAAAGGATTATTCTATAGAGCTATATGAATGATGTGTATGATCACAAAAATGTTTCACTCAAGTGCAGGACATTGTTTATTATAAAGGCTTTTGAGGTCTGTGATGAGTGTATTCTCCAAGAACAAGTAAGGTATGAGTCATGAATGCAGCGCTTGTCATCCCAATATGAAGGCTACAAACATGTGACTAAATAAAGTTTTGGTGCCTAACAAGTAGAGTTGGCCCAAATCACTGAAGGTAAGAAGGATCATTTTTCTAGAGACCCACGTAAAATTATCTTTGGCATGTACTATCATGAGGATTGACTATTTTAGATTTTATAATCTGGTATAGTGGATTCTTGAAGGTGATGTCTAAAGCTTCTTGTGAAAATTGTGGTAGCAACATTTCTTTATCATACCTACAAGGTGAATGATGGTGCTCTTACTCAATAGAAAAGTTTTTTGTATAGATGATTTATCAATGATTGTGTCCTACATGTTCAGATCATGCATATCTTATTCCCAGGTGAGCTTAGTGCATATTCTATGCATTGAGAAGCAACTCTTGTTGAATCAGTTTTTGAGTGAAATTTCAAGATTTTGAGCTTATATTAAGACATCTATTCACTTTATGCAACTAATGAAGATTTTGATTCTATTCAGGATGGAGAAAGATGAAGAACATGTTCACCTAACTGTATGCCTTTGAGTCTATTAATATAAAAAATGGGGATTCAAGTATAATCTGATTTTTCATCAATGAAAATTTTGAACGATTGTTGGCATGTAGTTTCATCTTTGAATGATCTCCTCTGTGAATAAGCTATTGATTTTATCTTCATCATAAAATCTAAGGTTGTCAGGAGGTGAGTATTTGTGCAAACTATGGTTCAATGGCACCGAATCTACGTGATGTCGGCAAGTTCGAGGTTTTCTAGGTGAATCACTTGAGGAGGTGGTGTGGTGGGTGATCCTCAACAGGGTCGTTGCTTACGGGTTACTTCATTCGAAGTGCGAACTCCCTTAATAGCCCTGATATTAAAATGGATTGTTCCATTTCTATGAGGTGACTGGTCAGACTCCGTGGCATCTAGAGAGGCCTCATGTAATCTGACACCTCGGTGTTAATCACCACTCTACGATAATCTCTGTCAATAGTCTACATCCTCAACTCAAGGTGCTCTTGTAAGTACTTCGTCTCTACTGTAGTGCAAGGAGCTCGTGAAATAGTGCAGATGGAGCCAGTCTAAGGTTGTCAAACGGTATTAGTATACAATTACGATGGGTCGTGGCTCCACTACTGACCAACGCTGGCAAAGGTTCTGGGTGGTCAGGTGACTTGCCGAAAAGAGGTGATGTATAAATCGGTTCAACTGAATGGGTATCGTTGAATTAAAAGGATTTACCTTGAAGTTCGGGCGTCAGTCTCGTTAAGAGCCCTGAGACCATCATATCGTTCAACTGTCGATTTTTGGCATCACTCAAACTCCGTGGCACCTAGAGAAGCATCGCTCTGATCTGACATCTCGGCGTAGGGACCCTCTACAATAGCCTGTCTTAGTTTTTTCTTCTCCAATTGATGCTCTCGCTACCCTTTTTTTTTTGCAAGCGTGCCAAATAGTGCAGTTTGAGACAGCATAAGGTTGTCTAATGGTACATTTTGCAAATGGTGGGTTGTGCCACCAAACTGACTGTACACCAGAACATCCAAGTGGCTAGGTGAATGCTAGAGGAGGTGGTGTTTTGGTGCACGAAATGGTCGTTGCTTCCGGGCTACTTCGTTCGGGCGTAGTCCCTTAAGAGCCCTGAGACCAAAATATCATTCAACTTCGACGGGTGACTACTTAGACTCCGAGGCACCTAAAGGCCTTGTTTGATCTGACACCTTAGTGTAGGGACCCCCTATAATAGCCTCTCTTAGTTTTTTCCTTCTCATTTCGGTGCTCTCGCTGTCCTACTATTTGCAAACGCGTGAAATAGTGTAGTTGGAGCCAGTGTAAGGTTGTCAAACGCTATATTTTGCAAATGGTGGGTCATGGCACCAAACCAACTATGTCAGTACGTCTAGGTGGCAAGGTGAATGCTATAGGAGGTAGTGTTTCGGTGTACGAAAATGTCGTTGCTTCCGGGCTACTTCGTTCGGGTGTAGTCCCTTAAGAGCCCTGAGACCAAAATACCGTTCAACTTCGACGGGTGACTACTCGGACTCCATGGCACCTAGAGAGGCCTCATCCAATCCTGGAACCTTAGTGTAGGGACCCTCTATAATAGCCTATCTCTTGGTTTTTTCCTTCTCCATTTTTGGTGCTCTCGCTGCCCTATTTTTTTGCAAATGCGTGAAATAGTGCAGTTAGAGCTAGTGTAAGGTTGTCAAATGCTATATTTTGCAAATGGTGGGTCATGGCACCGAACCGCCTATACCAGCACATGTCTGGGTGGCTAAGGTGAATGCTAGAGGAGGTGGTTTTTTGGTGCGCGAAAGGGTCGTTGCTTCCGGGCTACTTCATTCGGGCGTAGTCCCTTAAGAGCCCTGAGACCAAAATATCGTTCAACTTCGACGGGTGACTACTCAGACTCCATGGCACCTAGAGAGGCCTCGTCTAATCCAAAACCTCCAGCATAGGGACCCTCTACAATAGCCTCTGTAGTTTTTTCCTTCTCATTTTGGTGCTCTCATTGTCCTACTGTTTGCAAACGTGTGAAATAGTGCAGTTGGAGCCAGTGTAAGGTTGTCAAACGCTATATTTTGCAAACGGTGGGTTGTGGCACCAAACTGACTGCTGCCTAGCATGTCCAGGTGGCTAGGTGAATGCTAGAGGAGGCAGGTGTTTTGGTGCGTGAAAGGTATCGTTGCTTCTGGGCTACCTCGTTCGAGTGTAGTCCCTTAAGAGTCCTGAGACCAAAAACTCGTTCAACTTCGACATGTAACTACGCGCACTCTGTGGCACCTAGAGATGTCTCGTTTAATCCTACACCTCAGTGTAGGGACCCTCTACAATAAAATTTCTTGGTTATATCCTTCTATAATCATTTCTCTTACTACCCTATTGTTTACAAATGTGCATAATAGCACAGTTTGAGCCAGTGTAAGGCTATGTCAAAAGCTATTTTTTGTAAACAGTGGTTCATGGCACCAAACCGACTACATCGGCACGTCCAGATGGCCAGGTGAATGCTAGAGGAGGCGTATTTTTGGTGCATGAAAGGGTCGTTGCTTCCAGGCTACTTCGTTTGGGCGTAGTCCTTTAAGAGCCCTGAGACCAAAATATCGTTCAACTTCGACGGGTGACTACTCAGACTTCATGGCACCTAGAGAGGCCTCGTATAATATGACACCTCAGTGTAGAGACCCTCTACAATAGCCTCTCTTAGTTTTTTCCTTCTCCTCCACAGGTACATAAATCATTGTTAATTTTTTCTCTTTTCTTGTAAAATAATGAAATCTTCTCTTCGCTTCGAGAATTTATAATTCTCTACTAACAGTGCCAACCAATTGAAGGTGGAACCTTTTCTAGCACCACTAACATACACATAAAAGTGTTAGTCAAAGAAATTTAAGTTTCAAATCAAAACTATACTAGATATATACAAAATACACAAATTTAATAAAATATATGAACTTGAATCTATTTGACTAACAAATTTATATACACTTCAAAGAAATTATACATACCAGACATGAGCATTGTAAATTCATTCCAATGAACCATCATGATCAGATCTACTCTTAATAGCAGACATGATTTCTTCATGGTCTGATTCTCAAACCTTTCGAAAGAATCTTGTTATTAGGCCTTCCTCGATATCTATACAAGCTGGATATTTAGTCGCTAAAACTAGATGTGACTATAAGAGTATTTTCTTATGTGTCTTAAAGTATTCAAACACCAAAACAAAGGAAATTTTTAATGGATACCGTCGAAGCCAAGTTCCACTAACTACCACTGACCCTATAGGGTTCTCAATATCTTCGCCGTCTATAATAGGAAGAAGGAAACTTAGTTTCTTTCCTCAATGAAATAACATAAGAAATTTTTTCTTTCTTTTTTATTGTCTTCTATCACAATAAATGTAAACACATGTCGTACAAAAAAACATAGAGGTTTCAACTCAAATTTAAAGTGTACATATTAAACTTTAAATGGACGTAACTCAATACAAAAATTATAAATAACCATATATTTACCTTGTCTACACCAAAACTGAAATTTTCATCAAAACCATACTTTCAATAAAGTGTCCTTGATGTTGCAACTTCAACCATCTGTAGAAACAATGTCGTAATTCTATATGGAGGTAGATAACTAGGAAGTGGAAGTTAGAGGACTTAAAAATCTATCCATCCACCCATTCTTGTGAATCACACTCTAATAGTGACAAAAATTTTTTACAAGATGTAAAAAAACATGTCAAATTTCTTGTTTTCTATGTGGCCCATGAAGTAGCGTCTGAGATACAAAATGAGTGCAGATCACTCGTTTGACCCTGTTAGTGTCATATCTATCTAGTTGAATTAGCAATTTTTGGTTCCTCTATTAACCTAAAAATATCTACGAACTTTGAAATTTTCTTGAGAACCATCAGGCCATGTTGTCAATACACCATTCCACTATTCTCTTTGCATCTTTCGATTTAGCACCATCTT
This sequence comes from Taxus chinensis, assembly GCA_019776745.2. Taxonomy (NCBI): domain Eukaryota; kingdom Viridiplantae; phylum Streptophyta; class Pinopsida; order Cupressales; family Taxaceae; genus Taxus; species Taxus chinensis. The sequence goes on from CM034157.1 coordinate 21,358,629, forward strand.
TGTACTTCAACTCTTCTCTTGCAAGATCTCTTTTCACACATATCCCTACACCTTCATGCTCTCCTTTTCCATGTCCAACATCAGTGAAACCTCCAAATATGTTACACACCCATCTTGATGTGCATCCTACTCATCCAATAAAACATTCTTACATTCTTAAACTGCTCACATGTAATTATGGATGACCATATATAATGTTGCATTAGCAAGAGGATGTCCCCATCAGGCTCAAGTCTTCACATAAAATAACTTTGGAAACATCCTTGCACAAATGCAGTAGAATGAGTATGATCATCACTGATATAAAAGTGGTACTCTCTTAAGGTTAATTTATCATTCTATATACTGTCAAGGAGAATGTATAAATGTTATATCACATAAAAAATGGCAAATTTTACTGAGTTGTAATATTGCGATTGAACCTCCATTTGTTGTTGCAATGTGTAATTCTCTATAAAATCGACCACTAAAACAATGGTGTACCAATATAGAAATGTGTCAAGTTGCATATATTGAACTATTCATCCAACCATTGTTCACTATGTGTGTATGCCTAGCATACACATAAATTGAATGTTTCATGCTTAAATTTTCTCATAAATTGAAAAACAGTTTTATGATTATGTAACTAGCTCACACCGTTTAAAATGGATTTCCATGGATTTCAATTAAAAGAGTACATGTACTGATCTTATATTTATCAAAGTTCAAATAAATTATGTCCTATTGCACCTCCAATTTTCTCATGGATAGAACTTTCCAATTTAGGTAATCCGCCACATGTACCACAACTTCCATCTAAACAATCCTGACTATAAAAAAATTGGTCCAACTTCTCTTTTCACAAAATATCATAGGAATGAAATGTCCTGGAAGATATTGGTGGAACTTGAACACCACATTCCGGATAACATAGTTTCAGAATGAAAAATAGAACGAATACGTAAAAACATTAGCATAATGTATCATAAATTCAACATGTTGCCTACAACAAATAAGTGGTGTAGAGTGTGGTTGATTTTCACATAGAATGGTTTCAACATTTCAAAAAAATGTTGGCTAATTTTTATTTCTGGATGCTCTTGTTCAAACTTACAAAAAAATTGAGTTTGAGTCATATCTAAGAAATGCTTTGGATGTGGTTCACGATTAGTAGAACCAACTCTCCATTTTACAACATCTCTTGTAGTAGGTGAAAATCTAGTGCTACCATGCCAAATTTAAATAACGAATTATCTTATAGCATCAGAATATATCTTTGTCTTTATGCCTTCGATAAAATGCCCAAAAATCGGTATTATTGAGTTATTGAATGATATTATGCCTTTCAATTTCTTTCATTAGATTTTTTTGATTAAATTTCAACATTCAACTTATTTTCCTAATCAAACTTAATTTTGTTGTTGATTCACTTATAACACTAGTAACAAGTACATGACGTACAACATCACTATACCTTGTGCATATCTTGACACCAACAATGTGATATACATCATGAAGGTTTTTTAAAATTGCAGAGGTTTGACCACATATATTAGATGTTGTCAATCCCAAGGTGTTTAATGTAGGTCTCATTTTATTCAATTTCATCAAACTAACCAACAAATGACATCTTTGTGAATAATTTAAAATTTAAAAATGATTATCCCAAATTTCAGTGGTTTTTGTTTTGATTTTCCATTCATAAATTTTGTCAGACATTGGTCTCAAAACGTTCTCATCAATTTTGTTTATAATAATTAGGTATCTTTTGTAAAATCCTAGGAGGTGTTTTTGTCAAAATTTTGCTTGTCTACGGTTTCAACCTGAATTTCTTGATTCGCATTTTCATTGTCTCCTTCCATTTCAACATTAACCACTTCATGATTATTTAATTCATCTTTAACATTGAAAATAAAAACATCTTCATCATGAGTATTTTATTCATCTTCAATATTGACAGTAAAAATATTATCTGGTTCCTCATTGCTTGCAATAGTAGGAGTTAAAGATGAACCTCTTTTTGATTCACGAAGTTTTTGCATTCGCTCCAAATATCAAAATATTTTGGCCTCTAATTCCTTCGGTGTAGTTTTACTTAATGATTTCATTTTTGAACTTTGTTTCTTGTCTCCCACGATGTTTCAATCGATGATAAGGACAACTCCAAACAATGCAGTGCAGTTTTTAGTAAAATATTAAACACATAGCTTCCAATGACAATAAAAACATGCAGAAAGTAGAAGAATTTCATAGTAATTCATACAATAAGGTCAAAAAATCACATCCAAGTAAATCAAATGTTAAGATTCATGTAAATATGATTTAAGAATCCCATGATTGTGGTTTTATTACTAAAACTGCGATTGCGGTTCTTACACGTATCATCAAATCTGACCCTTAAGGCTTGGGAGATATCTGTTTTTCCCAAACCAGAGCTTTAGGAGGTCATTATGGCATGTAAAAGGAAAAAAAATTCAATTTTTCCTCTTTTACAGACTTCGAACCATGCTGAAAAATTAAAAACAGGTCATAAAAATGTGTACCATCACGTAGGGGACGACTATTAGCTTTGTAGAAATATTAATTTTAAAGTGAATAAAACAAGATATATATCATTTTATAATTTTTTACTAATAGTAGGTCTTTAAGAGACTATTTCCTATGAATGTTCATGTCTACATTTAAGAATGCAACTTTTGTTTCACTTGTTAGAATGTGATAAAACCTATATCATCCGAAGTGCGGAAAAATTCTATACACGTTCAAAAAAATATATATTTGATTTTGATACTTTTTGATGTAGTTATAGCGGGAAAACGGAAAGTGCTCCGTTTTCTAAAAAATTTCACACCACTTTCACGGAAAAAATCATAAAAAAAAAATATTCTTGATAAAATACAAAATAAAATCCATCCCAAGATAGATAATGACATCTAACTTTTCACCTAAGGAAAAAAAACAAGTTTTGGTCATCCAAATCTTGGGCAAACAAACTACAATCTTATAGGTTTTTTCAATAAACAAACCAAGTCATAAAATTTTGAGTGTTTAATATATCTAAACTTGTCCATTTTTAAAACAATTTAGTAGTTTAGAAACTAGATTCCGGATGCTACGATTCATATTTATGTAATTTTTTCTAATTTTGAGTTCATGTATTTCTAATAATCCCTAAAAGTTGATATTTTTCTATTTTTTGCAATATGATATCCACTTATGACCGCTTTTTGGTCCCCGAACTTGCTGCACTTACCCTAGGACTAGATAGTTGCCCAAAGTTTATGATTTTTTGTCTACGTAAAATATATATTCCTTTATAAATGAGAGGGGAATCTTCTAGGAATTTAGAGATTATCATAATCAAGGAAGCATACTTATAGGATGAGTATATAAATATAATGAGACACATAGATTTGTTGTGGAGTAATATCATGAACTTACCTAAAGACTTGTTCCTTTATATATACAAGAAATGCTATACTAGGTGCAATGAAATAACTATTCCTCTTAATTACATGGAACCTCATTCCCCATTTAACCTTTCAGGTTTTGTACGATGATATGTACATCCATTCAATGTTGAAGGCCAACATTAATTGAAAGATCTATATTTCCACCCCCTAATCCTTGGATATCACATTACTGAGTAAGGAGTGTGTGATTTAATATAATTTGAATTATATCTTATTTCAGAGTAAATTATTAAAAATAGTAATATTTTGGTAATAAAATATAGTAATGGACAAGCTACAAGAATTAAACAATGTATAATCCTGAGAAAATGGAATAGGAAGATGAATTAGATGGTTTTGGATCATGTAAAGGTGATCGAGACTATCTGAGTGTTGGATATGACTGGAAATAGAGTTGAAATGGATGGCTGGGGGTTTTGGAACTCAAGACTATGCTAGACAGAGGTTCCCACAATAGGAAAGAAACACCCCAAATGTTGGTGACTATTCTGCGCACTAATGACTATGTGAATGTTCAGGGTCTGATCTCTTCTAGGTCAGAAGGTCTTCTCTTCTATTTTTTTTTGGCAGTTTGATTTCTCTATTATGGTTTTGATCACATATGTAACCTACAAAACAAACCCTAGCTATCTGCACAAGCTCACAAACACATTAGATCTGAATAAAATATGTAATATGTGAAGTTGGAATGACCCCAACAGTCACCTGATGAGTGAACTTATTACCAATCCTTTTACTACATTTTAGAATCCATGTAGTTCTATGTGCCTAAGGATTAGGCCTACTGGACCTAAGTAATTCTCACATCATGTCACTCATACAACCTTGTGTTTATCAAGATAACTATATGTGTTTCATTCATCACACATCTGTTATAACATCACCATTATGCCTATCCTGGTCATTATGCTACTCTAAGAATCCAATCCTTACCAGGTGATCCACATCATGTCACCATTGATTCTCATGTCATGCCTTGTTCTACCCTATTCATACTCACTACAAACTTCCTCTTGCACTCTTTCATCTTGGATATTTGTCATTAATGAGAATTTTACATCAATTACAACCAGAACAATCACATGCCAACAATATCCCCCTTTATCATTGATGGAAAACCTCCTGGTTCTTCTCCCCCTTTTTACATTAATGACAAATTGCATGTCTATAGTTCATGGTCTTCTTCTTCATCAACTTATTTGGACCTCTTCTTGGTTAGAAACATCAACCAAACTTAGGTCCATTCAAGCTCACAAACTTGATTCTTCTTCTCTATACTTATATTTTTTTCACCCTCACACAAAAATCATTGTGGCTCCCCTGGACATATGCACTTTATCACATGGACACATGCCAACTAAGGAGATCCCATCAAAAACAAATTCATACCCATTTTTAACGCTAGCTAGATCAATTATTTATCTAAGATCAAAACTTAACAGATTTTCCATATGTGTTTCCAAGTAGCCTAGGTTGTGCTCAAGATGGTAAAATACATTCATTTCACTAAATTAGAAAAACTTTTTAAACCTAATAACATCAATCCATCATGCTAGAAGGCTTCACCTTGTTTCAAGGTCCCATTTGTCATTATACTATTCCTTATAGACTTCACCCAAAAAATGTAGTCCTTCATACTAAAAGATTATGGACGAAGGGTCACCAAAGTACAACCTATCCTGAATATTTCACACCATCATTTCACTCATGAAAACAGCTCATTATCTACCACATTGGACATAATATTCTTCACTGTGAATGAATGTATAAAATCCCTTCCTTTCTCTACCTCTTCACTAACTAGTTCTTGCAATATTAAGTGATCAGTTCCTCCTTCATTCACCTACCAGAGGCTTTCCTCAAACATGTAGGTCCACTTGTTTCTTAGCTTCTTAACTTCCTTATGTATGGAGTGATTTTCCCCTTTATCATGGATACTTAAAACTTGGTTGTCAGATATATCATAAAAAAAATGCATTCATAACCTTAAATTTTCACTTAAAACTCTTTTTCCACAAAATTATCCCTTTAAGTCTCTTAAGACCATGTTACATGGAACAACCATGTCCAGTTAAAATCATTCAAGTTTTTAAGGATTCAATAGTTCACCTAAGGTTCATTCCATCCAGCTTGTTTAAAATTCATGATGATCAATTCCACATACAACTCCTTACACTTCACCTTTTGTATTTATGGAGCAAATTACCCTCAAGTAGGTCAGACTACACAAGAAAATTTCATGTTTATCTAAGTTTGTAAAAGGTTCCAAGGCATAAAATTATGTTTTCTAGACATCCTTTATGGCATTTTACTTTATCCTAAGAGTTATGAATTCATTCAAATATGTCCAAGAGATTTCACCTACTTCCTTTTCAAACTCACCCTTTAATCTTAGTCTTGACTGTCTCTAAAGGTTGTTATTCAATTCTGTCAGAAAACTCAACTTTTCACCAAGTTTAAAATAAAAAAATTCATATACTTGGATCACTTGAAAACCTCCCAATTATCCTTTCTTCCAAATTTCAAAAGAAATTACTCTTGAGTTGGTGGTTCAACTACCATGCCCTAACAAGTTCTATTTACAGTTACATTTCTGGGAGTACCCGAGAGACTATTTTTCATTTTAACTTCCACTGAATACTTGGAACTCAAGGCTTAAAAATGTATTGGAGGTTTGGCTAATATGAACATTACAATAATTTCTTACCAGTAATATTGGACTCATCCCTAAATTTTTTGAAGAGCTTGATTAAAATTGAGAACATATAGGGATTCATATGGAAAATTAGGATTTCACAGTCACCCATTTTCTCAAATTTAAAGTTCTTGCTCAACAATTCATTTACAAAATCATACGTTGGTATATAATACTAGTTTATTGAATTACAACTTTACCACTAGGCTCGACCAAGGACTTTCATGCCCTTACAAAGTCACTGATTTATTTGTGAGTTTAAAAATTAAGTCCAATGATCAAGATTGCCAAACATGTAAAGAATTTTTAAACTTTAGTATAATTTTAAATTGAAGTCATACACTCTCACTCCTTGCACACTCATTTTTACATGCAACAGTCATGTGAACCTTTGTGTCTCTTTTCCCTCTTGAGTTGCATCCACAGCCATGTTAAAACATTCTTAGTATTATCCAACAATGCATGAAATCACAGTCCTCTATTGTTTTTTTAGGGATTGAATTTGAAGTTGATGGTTTAATATGCACAAATAAAGTGAAACACTTGAATCTTCACACACTAAAACATCTTTCCACACAAGGTTTATAATCAATTCAAAGTATACAACCCAGTATTTTTTCCTTTACACCATTTGCACTTGAATCAAATACATTTTGTCAAACAATTAGTTGTTATCAAAGTGCTTGTAACTTTATTTATTACATCAACATCACTGTTACTTGTGATTAGACTTGATCTTCTTAAGGCTCTCAACCTACTATTACTTGCTTCATCAAATAAGAATTGGTGTTCTGGAAGTATACCAATAACTTCTACTTACCTAATGCATTTAGTTGTTTTATGAGTATTTCATCGATTACATATCCAACATCCAGTATACATCTTCACAATACTTACACCTGAAGACACTTTCTTGACTTGTTCAAGTTGTTTACAAAACAATCATTCAATGCACACTCCAATATCTTGACTAAACAATCTTGCATATAAGATATCACCTTAGAACACTTCATATTAATAATTGAATGACCTATTTCACAACTTCAAGAGCCTTTTGGGATCTTTTCATAAGATCTTTTCTTCTCCAAAACATATTACCCCTCTTGAATCCCTCTCTCTCTCAAATACATTGTATTTCAGACCTTTACAAATGAGATTGGTGTAAATGAGATTTAGTTACAACACTTTTGAAGTCATGTTACACCCCCTTGATTAATGAACTCCTTGAAGTTAAGGCTAAAACTTGGTGAGTCGAGACTTCACTTTTGGTAAAGGAATTGTTTCATCACCCTCATTACAACATGTAATACTATGAAATTATAGATGACAAGTTGAAAATTTTTATTACAATCAAGGATGGAATATCCCTTACTCAAACTTTGACCATAAGGAATACTAGAACCAATATGATAAACTATTCACTGACACCCTAATAAAATAGAATCAAAACCAAAATTTGTAACAAATTTACATGATGCTCCTAAATAACTATCATAATTGACTAAAATTTGAGTGATAACATATCTTGACTCAAAAATATGTCTGGATTCAACTCAAGATGCTCAAACAACCTTAATCTTGTTATGTATTCTTGCAAGCTTTCAATTTTTAGGACTTCAGGTCCATAAACTAAACTTTTAGAGCAAAAGAGCCCAAATTTGAACCTTTCAAGAAGAATATACAATGATTATATACCTCACATGGAACAATGACCTTAAATTGTTCACTTGTTCCTGAGGTTTACTTCATCCTCTATCTACAGGTTGTACCTTCAAAATGAGCTAATATCATAACTAGCATGTGCGTTGATTCCCTCAACAATAGTACCCCTGTATAAGATAGCTTTTTAGTGAAATTTATAGACTACTTTTACAATGTTATGAGTGACTTAGTTGATCAACACACTTTCTTCTTGTCAAATGAAAGGATATTATTCACTTCCTACCTAGATCATTAAACCTAAAACACCTGATAAAGAGTTGTAAACATCTCCCCATGATTCAAGCATTACTCTTACATCTGTAGCTAATTATCTTCAAGGTCTCAAGGATGATCTTTTATAATCACCTCAACACTTTAAGGAAGAGTATTTGACTACGACAAACTTGAAAATCCTTTGATCATAGAACCCTTAACTACTCATTTTAGCCTTACAAATCTCAAGCAAGACCTTTAATTACCTAATATCCTACTTAGTACATGCACAGGAAATACCTTATGACATGGGGATAAAAATACATACCTATTGAATCTTCACACTCTTTGACATCATTAAGAACTTATTTTACAACTTCTTTGATGGTGATGCACATTCAAGAACTTGATGCTTCTTTTATATGATAAGATCCTTCTAGAATCCTAGAGAACACACATATGCTTATTAGTATCATTAAAATAATACATAGTCATCAAAAGAGCTCATGATGACTCATATCTTCTTTCTCTTTTTCCCTTTGATTGATTCTCATTCTTCTTGGATGCCGCTTTAGGTGTGATGATTTCATCTCCTATGTCTTCATCTTTTGATTAAAGTCTCTCAAACATACATAATTGTGACATTCACTTTCTCTCTCTTCAGAATAGGGATAACTAGTTCTTCATGGCTTGCATTAGGCTTTCTTCTTCCTTCTTAGATTACATCAACACTTTTTGCAACATGTGTTTCTTAAACCACTTAATTCATATGAATCAATCATTTGACAACTTATGAATTTCTATCATTTTACACATATTGTCTTATTATCATTTTTTCATTCTTCATACCTTTAGTATCAGTTTCTTGACCTTGTAGATTTTGCTCAACACCTTTTTTTTAGTGATTATATCAAACTACTGACTTAGACTCATTTTAATTGTTCTTCACTCAAACACCTTCTTAACTTTCCCTTTGAATGCATGATAACACCTATTGTCCTAGGAGGTTCATTTTGATAGAAATGTCTTGGAAAAATGTCCACTGTCCATGACAATTGTAATACACAACACCATTCTTTATTCTATATTATGAAAGATTCTAAAATAATTCATAGTACAAAAAAATACTCCAAAAGAACCAACCTTGTTGACATTATAGCATAATAATATTCATACCAATTTAGTCATCTTCATTCTCTCCAAACTTGACTAGATGGTTCATAAGCCAATCTCTTAGCAGTATACCCCTTTTCTTGACAAATTGAATTCACAAATTCACACATTCCTTACTTTCTCATCTCTACTATCCCTCCATGGATGGTCATTCTACTTAAGAAATTCCTACATTCCTTATCTCTATGTACAAAATTATGACAAGTAAATAAATAGCCATTGAAAGAGCATATTTCATACCTTGATGCATTAGGTTGCCTAACAAAATTTCAAGACCTTATTGAATTTATCTCCTTGGTCCTCCTTCATTTTTATTTGTCTACTTGGACCAACCTTTTCATCTTCACACTTATCCATAATCCCTCGTTTGAAACATAGTCCTATCTTGTCACCTATACTACTCTTTGGCTCTCCAAAATTCCATCAAGAACTTCAATCTCTTCTCTAAATTTCCATACATCTTCAATCTATTTTTCTTCTTCTATTTTTCAGATTTCAAGATTCTCTAAATTATTCTTCATTCTTGAGGAAATAATCTTCTTTTTTCTTCATAGGATTTTGACACACTCTAAACTAGATATTCCATCTCTTTGAGGGTTTGACTAAGTTCAATATCCATATACATTGATTTCCTTTTTCAATCCATCAAATCAGGGACTCAACAATCTAAAAATTCCTTTTAATAGAATTACTTCAGCTAATTTACCCATGCTTGTCTTCAAGGATATCCTCCAAGATATTAAGCTTGTTCCAAGAGGACCTTGGATCTGATACCAATTGTTGGAAAAATAAGCACTAAGAGGGAGGGGTGAATCAGTGCTTCTTAAAAATTTTGAAACATTTCAAATCTCAATAAATAACCATTCAATCTTGATCAATCTTACCATGAGGGAACAAGGCATTCAAACATAAGAAAATAACAAAGAAACACACATGGACACAATGTTTAATGTGGGAAACCCTTAATGGGAGAAAAAATAACTGAAACCAATGCACTAGTGCGGAAATTGTCCTATAAATATTACAAGGATTTCAATTTTTTGAGCATCCACTCAACTTGAAGCACAACTCCAAAATTTATCCAAGCTCCTACTTGACCTTTAGCAAGCTTCTACTTGCATGGAAGAACAACTCCCAATAATTTAGTCAAGCACCTACTTAACCTTTTACAAGCTATCCAACTTCAAAGGAAGAAATAACTCCCTATTTTGCTAAGAAAAAACTTAGAGTTTTACAAGGTTTTGATCACTTTCATTTATTTTCTTGATACAAAAATTGTGATCTCTTATTCAGCTCCTATTCTCTCTTCTTTCATTCACCTCATCTTGATTCACCTATCTTCTCATCACTTCAATCTACTGAAAGTATAATTCTTCAAGGCTTTCTATTCACACAATAATTTTTCCTCATTCATACACATAATGAATCATATCTTCCTCTCTCACACTTAATTCATATCATCTCATGCAACTCATAATACAATCTTCAAGCATTTCATACATCCTTGATTACATACACAAGGATGATCCTATTTTCATTGTCCTACATCATCTCATTTACTCTCTCAATATGGGCATCAAAAAAAAAATTTTCATGCACACATAAACATAAAATACATGATAAATGATATAGTTCACCTCTTCAATTCCACTTCCAACACTTCACACCTTCTTGTCTCTTCAACTCATACCAAGGTGTTGATGACATCACTAAAACTGATGCCATAATGTCATCATTACATTTGTACAACATGTTAGTTACAAGTATCCTTTATGAAATTTTCATGACATTATAACACCTATTAGGAAACTATAAATCCTTCCTAAACTTCATGCTACACCTAAACAACTGATGAGAATATTCCTTTTTGATCTGACATTTTCATTTGTAATTGTCATCTTCATTTTTGTCTTCTTATCACAATGTGGATTTATTTTTGTCTTCTAGCTAAATGTAGACTTATGCCAAGTGTTATGGATGAGTGTGTGAAAATTAAAAAATATTCTCCTTATCCTTTTAAACATTAAAACTTCTTCAACTCACCATTTTACTCTTCAAGACTTCATTAGAGCTCATATTCTTCACTAGGTGTATGGACCTTCAAAATATAGTCTTCAACTTGGATGATGTATACACTTTTAATCATTTAAATCATGCAATGTAAAATGATGGAGGGATCTTCAAGGATGTATAAAACATCATCATGTACTTGGGTTTCACTACAGGTCAAGGCACAAAACTTCATTCCATCTCTTCTTCTCAACTTGGCATGCATAGTTATGGAAGCTCAAAAAACCAGTCACAAGATTTCTTCATCAACAATAATGTATGATATTTCAAAAATTTTTAATACTTTGGGAGAATTATTTTGACCTATAGTTCACCTTCAAATAATTTTGGAGCAAGCTAAAACATCTTCATTCATTCATGCAACACATGATTAGAACAAGGTCCTAAGGAGTTTACAAACATAGAAAAATAGTCCTCACAAAATGAGTTAGTTCCATCACTAATCCACCTGTTCATGACTCCTATCATCACATTTTGGAAAGGATATGATCCTTGGGAATATTTTAATCTTACCAAAATCTTCATTTCAAGGTATATTTATCATGAATAATGCTTGCATTTTTGAGACTTCTCTAACTAGGTTTCAGGACACAAAAACTAGTCTTGTTTAGAATGGCTTAACACTCCAAAAAACACTTTCATGAAAAAAATGCATGAAACATTTCCATGGACCTATAATTCAATTTAAATTACTCACTTGCATGGGTTATGTGGATAAAATCACATTTATTCTTCCATTTCTCAGACCTTCTTGACAGGCCTAATGGACAAGTTTTGACATTTGAACTTAAAACTCAAAACACTTCACCAAATCAATTCATGGGCTCAAACATGTCATATTGGACCTATATTAATTTTCCATGCTCACATTTCACTTCAACAACATGCATTTCACATCATCATCCCTCTAAACCATCTTGACTAGTTTTGCCTTGTTAGCCTTAAGAGGTAGGCCATCTTGTAGTTGACATGTTTCATCAAAAATTTTGCAAAGAACACACCTAAAATATCTTTCATGAGACATTAGCTAACATCCCAATGATTTCTCCCACATAAAATTTTCATCTTGAAACCTTCCATCATTTGACTGTACAAGCAAATTTCTTCAAAACAAAGCATATTTGTGCACCTTACCATCTGACCTGGAGAATGAAACCACCACCAAAATGAAATAGAAGGAGTCCTCTACATGCCCAAAAGTCATCAATCAGATTTCCAAGACTCATTTCATGACCAAACTCTTCAATTCTTCTCCATTCTCTAAAGGAGGGTTTTAGGAGGGTTTGGAACCTCTTAACTTCTTAAATGCCATCATTCATAAAGCATCTGACGTTCATTATTCCTCATTCCACTTATAAAATTCTCTAGAATCCATTGCCCTAAATTGATGAAAATATTGGTCACCATGTACAATGTTTCACATACTAATGAACACTTCAAATTTTACCCTTGAGTTGGGAATTTCCATTTTGAGAACTCGGTAGAGCTAAAAAACCACATAACAAAAACTCTTCTTCATTTTGACTTTGAAATTTTTTCTACAACACTATAAAAACCTCTAAAACATGTCCCAAATTCTCACTTTATTTTAAATATTCCTTACCTTCATCAACCACTATGATTTGTGCATGCATACCTGGCTTGTTCTTAAGAATATGCCTTCAAATGACCTTGAAATCATTTCTCTAACATTTGAATTTGACTTGAAACACCTTCCACATCATCTCTAAAATTTTACCAACATTCATCCTCATGATTTACTCATCCTTACTATGGCTTTCTTTTCTCCATTCTGCAAGCTATGCCTATACTAGGTCTTAGAAATAGGCCTAGTTGTGCTAATTTTACCTCATATTGCATGAACTTGCCATGTTTTCATCATCTACCTACCTTAACATGCCTTTTTCATGATTTTCACAACTTGACCATGCTTCTCCATCTACCTCATGTCCTTCACTCCATCATTCCAGGTCATTGACTAGGCCTAAGGATTAGGCCTACAAGACTAAGCTAGTCACACTCAAGCCCACTCATGCACCTTTTATTCATCATGTTGATTGTATTTACTCATAAATATAACTTCTAAACCTTCTAATACATCATCTTGACATGTTATCACATCACCATTATGCCTCTCAAGTATTCTCATGTCATTCCTTGTCTTGCCTTGTCACACTAACTACAAGCTTCATTTTTCTATCCATCATCCTGGTTTTTCATTAATGATCTTTTTTCATAAATGATTATTCAAAAATCTCATACTAATAGATTTGGTGTGTTTGTTTTCTTATGGGTAGTAATCTAAAGAATGTGCTAATGAAATTTCATAACCATAACAAACACCAATAAGTTCCATTGAATAAAATTTGGATGCATTATCTGTAATAATATTTTCTGGGAAACCATATCTAACCAAGATGTATTCTTTGATGAAATTATCGACTACATCTAAAGTCATTTTTTTACGGGAATTGCATTGAACCACTTAGTGAAGTAATTTTTTGTTGTGAGTAGATAAGTATACCCATCACTATAATTAGGATTCAAAGTTCTTGTGAAATCAAGATAACATTTCTGAAATGGTTCCTCAATAAAAACTGGTTTAAATGGGAGAGATGCAAGTTTAGGTCTTCTAACAAAATGTTGACACGAATCACATTTTAAACCCATTCTTGTGAATCTAAACATAGTCGGATATAAATAATGTGCTCTTAAAAAAAAATTGGTAGTAACTGGTGCTAAGAAATGACCTCCACATGCATGATCATGAAAATATTTCAAAAGTGTTTTGTTTTTCTCCTTATCAACACATATTAAGAAAAATCCTTCAATTCTTTTCTTAAACAAGATATTGTCCCAAATGACATATTTTGCGGCCCTTAGTTTAATAGCTCTCTTTTGTTTGGCATTCAAGTTCTCAGAAAATTCTCCATAAGTAAAACAATATTTTATTTCTAATTATAATTCATCAACTGAACTGACAAACACCACCAAATTTATATCATTAGTATTTGTATATTTGACAATTTTATCTCTAGTTTATTCAGTAGCGAGTTTACACAAACTTATTTTTCATATTAGTTTGGTCGGTTTGATGTCTAAATCATATTCTAGGACTTTCACTATTCATGTTTCCCTTTTGGATCCTAATTTTTTTTGTGTTAATATTGATTTGATGGTAGTATCAAGAACCATAACAATGGTATGTGAGTTTAAGATATAATATTTGAATTTCTTGATAGTATTAACTACTGCATAGGTATGCTTTTCAATTACATAATACTTAAGATCATGATATTTTAATCCAAAAATCATAAAAGTAATGAGAGATTAAAAACATTCATCATTATTTTACACCAAATTAGCTGATAAGATATGCTATGAAAAATAATAATAAATAAAGAAATATTTTTTGAAATCAGGACATACGAGAGTTGGTTATTTTGCAATGGAATTTTTAATTTATTCAAAGGATTATTTACCCTCTGTGTTCCATTTGATTATATTATTTCCTCTAATCATATATTTGATGTGTCTAGTGAGTTTGGCAAAATCAGGAAGGCATCTTATCAAGAAATTTACTTTTATAAAGAAAGAGTGAACACTATTCTTGCTAGTAGGGAGGAATATATTCTTGATAGCTTGAACTCGTTCAGGGTAACTTCTTCATTCCTTCTTTTAACATGATGTGTACTAAAAATTTACCTTACGTGACTCCAAATACAGACTTTTTTGGATTCAAGTAAATTCCATGAAGGAAAAATCACTCAAATACATGCTTAAGATGTTTTATATGATCATCACATTTCTTAGAGAAAACAATTAGATCATCAAGATAGAATACTATGAATTTATTCTTAAAATGAGAAAAGTCCATATTCATTTCCCTTTGAAACATTTCCCCTACATTGATTAGACCAAATGGCATCCTTTTGTATGATATTGTACCCCATGAATCACATTGAATGTGATTTTGTATTGGTCTTCTTGTGAAACTTCAATTTGATTATATCTGGAGAATCCATCAAGCAGGAACATTATCTCTAACCCTATGACCATTAGTAACACTTGATCCATGATTGGTAGAGGGTAATTCTCATTGAGTCATGCTTGATTCAAACTATAAAAATTAATGCAAATTTATGTCTCTCCATTCTTTTTAAGAACTGGAACAATATTCGGTATCCATGTTGAATGATGAGTAGGAAAAATGATTCTTACTTTAATAATTTTTTGGATTTCCTAAAAAATATTCCTGAATATTTTCATATTATATTGTGTTTGTTTTTGTATAAAAGGAAAAACATCAGATTTGAGTGGGATGGAATGTTTCATCTCCTTTAGCTTGAAAAAATTCAAATATTCATATGAGTGGGAAAGTATATCTATATATTTCTTTAAGATTGGAATACACCTTCTTCATTCTTCAAGTGAGTAACATTTGTTGATATTTACCATGTGTGATCTTTCATGAGTTCCAATGTTGATTTTTTCATAATTTGAAGCTCTTGTAATAGTGCAATATTAGTTCTCTAATCATATCAATAAAATAATCAGATCATCATACTTCAAATATGACAGGGCTTAAGAACCTATAGTGGAGTAAGAATGCACTAGCCTTTTGATTCGTTTACATGCTCTAAACTCCAAATAGATTGCATATTTGCAAATAAAAAACACACTGAACAAAACTATGTTAGATAGATATAATGTGTGTTTCCTAACAAAGGTTAGTCCCAAGAACTAAAGGGGTTGCTTGCGTGGGTTTCAACTCATGTTTTCACTTAAGATATACAATAAGACATAAGAGCATGATAATAAATAGATGTAAAAATCATAATGTTTTTCAAAATTATATTTTCTAGTGATTTTTATGCCAGATAATTTGATAGAGATAAAACCAAACAAGTGATCTAAAATTTAAAGGGATCTTCCAAATGTTGATCATAGTAGATGATCCATTAGAGAGTAATGAATCACCAAAGGTTGTCAAATTAATCCTCCCAATATTGGTTAGCGTGATCATTTTCTTCATGGAGGATATATAACTAATCCTTAATGGCATTGGGATAAAGGGTGAATATAATAGTGCAGGTGCTAAACTTGTAAGAAATTTTGTATTCCTCCCAGAAAAATGTTTGTCGAACAATCGAGAGATCATGAATGGAAGTAATGGGATGTGGGACACTTGACAACGTCATCTAAAATAGAGTCATACTTTGAACAAAAGATCAGTTAAAAATATATGATAAAATATGATGAAAATGACTAGAACTTGAAAATAGATTAATAAAGTAGGAATCCCTGACGATTGCATAAATCACCAGTGATTGCTGTAAAATAAAATGTACATTGATGAAAAAAGATTAGGTAGATCAGATGGAAAATAATAAAAAATAACTAATTTGATTTGAAAAATCATCACAAAACTAAGAATATGGAATATAAAACTAGGAAAAATATTACCTTGATAAATTGGTGTACATGTGAGGATAGAAGCGAGATAATTGATGGTTTTCAAATGTGCTTACCTATAAAATGCATCTTCTCTTTACATTTGAAGGTTTCTAATTGTGTGGTTAGGATAAGATTCAAATCTCAGAGGATCAAAAATTCAAAGTAGTTGCTTGATTATCCCAAATGAAAGGGGAAAGGTGATACTCGTAGGGTTGCTAGCGATTACCAAAATCACTAGCGATTCGGGAGGGATAATCACATCCACTTGGAAGTGGTTTTTGAACACCTTCAAATGTGGTGGATTTGGATGATCGTGAAATATTAAGGATAGGAAATCAGGTACTTGAGGATAAGGGTGATAACCAATAGCTTATTTTTGGGGTTTAGGATAAGATGAAGGTAAATGGGGAGTTGAAATAGTAATTAAAGTAATTATAGGAAGTAAAAAGAGGTTAAGATAGGAATTTTAAAGGGAAATGTATTTGCATTTGTATTGGGAGTAAATATAAATAAAATAGGGAATTGGTATACAATTTTTTAGTGTCTAAATTTGTCCCGTTTTGTTGAGTAGGTTGACCAGATAAACCTACGAGACAAAAATGAGAGATAGTATAAGGAGACACAACTTAGAGGAGAGTTTGGACTAATGATGTAAGTACACATTTTATGTGGGGAATGATTGCCTCAATAGTTGATGAGATATATGATTAACTATTATTCCTTTTCAAATAATTAACAAATGAAGTGGAGTTGATAGTAATTTGTAAAAAGGATGTGCAATGCCTTAATGGGGAGTTTACAAAGGATGATGCAACAATGGCATGCATGAGACAAGGGGTAGCTATCTAGAATAAAATGTTAGAGAACACATGACTAAAGGGTGATGTGATTGTTGACAACTTAAATATCATTTGTGTTAGAAACGTAACCACAACAAAGGATCCAATGGGAACCTTTCATTTCCTATGGGACCATTGCATTGGTCAAAGGAAAAAAACATTGTGGAAAAAAAAAAGATAATGGTCCAGTTTATAAATTAAAGTAATTTGGAGATTATTACATGTAGGATAAAAGGGATAAAGGAATGATTGTATGTGATTAAAATCAATCAAAAATGATTAAGGAATCACGGTCGTGGGAAAAATTGATGGTCTATAAATAAGCCAAGGAGTTCATTTGGGACTCATTTGTATTCATGAGCTAAAACATCCCTTGAGCTTGAGATTGTGGCATTTTGTGAATTTTTGGGCAAATGGAGATAGGAGGGCAAGCTAGGAGACAACAAAAACCTATAAATAGTGAGGTAGGTGTTTTTTCATTTGATTTTTTGGTTATTTGTGTTTGGTTTCATTTTTTATGTTTTTTGGGGTTGTATTAGGGCACATCAATTTTGACACAAAAATCACTGGTGATTCAATTAAATCACTTGTGATTGGATTAAACTCCATTGATTCAATATAATTGGTTGTGATTACAGGAAAATGTCTAGGGATTTTAATATTTAATTGTTTGAAATGTTTGTTTGAATTAAATTATTTACTAAATTTTGAGAAAATAGTTATCAATGTATTTTTATATCATCGTGGATGGAGGTGAGGGAGATATTGACCATACGAGATAGGATCTAAAAAAATTTGGATTATGTGCACTTAGCTATGAGTGATGGTTACTGGGTGCAAATGGAGGATGTTGGATTGGGAGAGATGTGTTATTATAGGTGTATCTCTAGAGAGAGAGGATTATTTCTTTCTTTGTTCAAGAGATGGGATTACTAAACAGGGACCTTCTGACTATTGACAAATGATATGACCATCATTGTAGAGGATGTGCACAAAATTCTTAGATTACCTGTATAGGGGAGTCGATATATCTAGTTGATGAGGATGGGAGAGATGAGATGATGCAAATATTATTTGGTCATGAGGTAGAGGAAGTGGAGATTGTATCAGGGGCATTTTCTTAAAGGCCATTATATAGTCTAGAGATAGAGGGACGAGCATTGTTGATCATGATGATGATGGGCATCACTTGTTATTCTGTACCTGATTTAGGTGGAGTTTGATTTCCTTGGATTTTGATAGGGATAATGGCTGGCATAATCGATGAGATGGCCATATTTTCAAGGGCTCTTACATTGGCGGCTCATATAGATAGAGAGTTGTGGTCATGGTGGATAGGTGAAAGATTTGGAATTGATGTGGGATTCATACTATGGTGTTGGACCTATGACCATATCAGAGTGGCTTGACCGAGGGGCCTAGCGTGGGGTGGTCGGGAAATTTAGAGGATACTCTTAGATTTATGAGATAGAGAGTGATAGAGGAGTAACACGAAAAATGAGGAGTGAGGATTATTATAGAGGACTTCTCGTAGGATTACATGATGGAGATGTGATATGGATGCCACACATAGGCTTAACATTATAGTAGGGTGAAGAGAGTGAGCTCATAGCCACCCAAAAGGATACATGGGTATAGGGCTGATCTAGATGAAAATTTTGAAATTTTTAAACTCCCAAAATATCCCAAAACCATTAAATTATAGTAGATCATTCTGATATCTTTCCGACAGTATAAAGAATGCTGAAATATAGAGATCATATGCTTAAGTTACTGTTGGTCAAAGTTTGGTCAAAATTGGGACAAAGTAGGGTCAAATTTCCAATCAAGCTATGACACGTGGAAAAAATGAAATTGGGAAAAAGTGTAAATGTTTGGTTTTGTGACTTTTGTCATCAACGCTTGTTTACAGATCGTTGAGCCCCACTATTTACTGACTAGGTGAACTATTTTGACGAAGGGGTATCATTGTCATAATTACTTCACATTTCTATTGCCACAATTATATATATGTGTGTGTGTGTGTGTGTGTGTGTGTGTGTGTGTGTGTGTGTGTGTGTGTGTGTGTGTGTGTGTGTGTGTGTGTGTGTGTGCCACTAATGTGATTTGTATATTCCACATAACCTTCTACACACTCGGAGCCAACTAGGCACATAGTTCACTAGTCGATCCACATCCTCAATGGTCGAGCCATACTTGGCTCTCTCCACATAAAAATTTGTGATGCCCATTAAAACAACCCACTTGAGACCCAAGAAACAACCTAGGATTAGTTAGAAAATTATGGAATAATTTTTTTTATTAGAAGTGTCCACAACCAAATTGCAAGACAACAGTTGACCTTATTAGCTTCCAGAACAAATCTAAATTTCTAGAACATATTTTTCCTTCATTAACAAGTATCAAGTTCACATGGTTCAATTTATGGGGTTAGAAGTCTCAGTTAGGTTCGGGGAGTAATTTACCCCCATACCCACTCTCTAACAGGCTCAGAGTTTCAACTTAATTTTTCTCATACTTAACACTTCCAAAATTTCCCTAAATCATTTCCATTGGATGGGAAATTTTCTCACCTTTCTGGTGATATAAATAAGTCCTCCTAATGTTTTGCATAGAAATGCTTCCGTTCCTAGAATAGAGTTGCTTCTATCCTTTCATTCCAAGGGGAAACGTGATAAGGGTTAGGGATAGGAGGAATACCTATTGAATGTTGAGAGGGTGTGCACGTACCGTAGAGAGAGATCAAATCGATTGTAAAGAACTCTTTTTTGTCTGGGAAGGACTACCTGCAAGTAAGAATACAAGACCACCAGATTCTAATTAGATAATAAGTGAGGGAACTACCTTGGGCCCAGGAAATATGAGACTTCCTTTCGAAGGTGGTTAGTTCCCCTGCTAATATGAATTAACACAAATTCTAACAAATAAGCTATTTTCCAATTACAATTTATTTACCTTGTTAGAACAAAAGAGAAAAGGCTGGTCTTGGTTTTTGAATCACACTGACCGATGCCGGTCAGTGTCACCGGTACCGGTTGATGATAACCGATATCGGTAGGGGTAGTGATTTAAGGGGTTGGGTGAAAGGTTGGCTATAAGATGACTATGGTGTTTATAAAGCTGGTAAATGATTGGGGATAGGTAATGGGGTGATAGAGAAGGCTCAGAGGGTATGGGAGCTATTCTTGGGGCAGTGTAGGGATAGAGGAATGATAGTTAGATGGGGGGTGTTACCGGGTAGTAGATCCAGGAATAGACTTGTAATTACTATGATTCAGAAACCCAAGAAATGTTATAAAAGAACGTATAAGACTTACTTACTAGTTCCTGATGAAGATACAGGTTCAAGGACTATGATGATGAAGGCAGGGTTCAGGTAGGATGGTCTGACAATCCAAGATGAGCTATCTTCTCTCCTGATGTTTGGATAAGTGTCACTAGGCTCTGGTTATTCAGTTGTAGTCTTGGGCTTGATGTCCTTCTCTGCAAACTCCTCCTCTTTCTTTCACTTGTCTCTACTCGGCCAAGTAAATTCTAGATTCTTTCAATGACTTCTAATTCGGATCAATGAAAATCCCCCCCTTGTATTTGGTTGGGAGAGGTCATTTACAGGGAACCGATGGCAGTTATGTAACCGACGGCGGTCGAGTAGGAACCGGTATCGGTCAAGTCAAAGTGGGCTATTTTTAGTAAAATAGCCAACTTTCCCTCCTTTTCTCCCGAGGGATTAGTTGTGGGCTTGGTCAAGTCATTATGAGGTTGGTTTTAGGTGCGGGTGAGGAGTAATTAGTCATGGGTGTGGATGTAGACCAAGTTATAGGTCTTAATTAGGTTAGTTTAGAGTTAGGACTAGGTCATGATGAGGTGGCAAAATGAGGTGGCAGGTACGGAGATGTGGATTTATTAATTATAAGGTAATTAATAAATAATTGTGTAAGGTTTAGGTGATGAGGTTAGGTTACGGAATGAGATGCGGGGCACAGGGGGTCGTAAGACACAATTTGGTGTCTACACCTAAATCCTTCATGAACTCAAGATATGGATTGGTGGAGTTTGCGGATCAAATTTTCCCCAAGGGGACATGTGGCAAACAAGGGTGAAAGGAAAATTTTGGGATGGCGGGTCATGGGGCGGCGTTTGGGATTTTTCCTTGCATGAGAGAAATTTCCCAATTGCACCTGTGCCTCTGTGGGTCCTCCAAGGACATGTGGTGGCCTCTGAGTCGTCACGGGAAACAAGGAAAGGAAGGGTGGGGCAGCGAGAGAGTTTGGAGCATTTCGCCCAAAGGGGAAGAAAACAAAACAATTCCCACACACCCATGGGTCTGCTAGGGGCACATGGCACGCCACGATTTTCCATGGTGAGAAGGGAGAGGGAGAGGTAGGGGGTGGATTTATTTTACGAATTTCACCAAAGGGAGAAAAGGGAAGAGTTGGACGCACAGGTCCGCGTGCCCGCGGAGGGGATCTCCCAAGGCGAGGGCGGGAGTGTGGGGCTGCGGGAGGAAACAGAAAAAATTTCCAAGTAAAAATTTCAAAATGCAAAGGGGTCACAAGGGTTCTACCTCCTCCACAAGCACGCAAAGCTACCACATGGCAGCCTATGATAGGTCACGGGCCAGCAGGGCGAAATGAAAAATATTTCCAAATTATAAAAGGTCTAAGGGGAAAAGAAAATGTCACGCCTCTGTCGCTACCTCGTGAGGACACGTGGTACCGTCTGATTGGCTACAAGCTGGTGAAATAAAAGATGAAAATTTTCTCGAGCCAAATTTTTTTAAAAAATTCTAAGGATTTTCCAACAGGAAATTTTCGAGTTGCAGGCCCACCATGGAAAATTTTCCCAATTTTTCCCGCCAAGGCAAAAAAACTTCAGAGGGCCATAACTTGAGCTAGAAAGCTCATTTTTGGGAAAACAAGGACTTTCTAGACATCTCTCGATGCCTTCTTTTTATAGAAATCATAAATTTTAATTTTTGATAAATTTTAAGGGTTTAATTTTTTTAAAAATATCTGCAAGCTTATAATTGGTAAACTGGTAAATTCTAACTTCTAAATTTGATTAAATTGGATCTCCTCCTTCACTCAACATGCCAAAAAGACATGGAGGATTACTCTAGGGAGGGTTTAAAGTGTTTTAGGGAATTTAATTTTCTCAATTTACTCAAGTTGGAATTTTGTCCAACAATTGACAAAAAATGGCTTAGGAAAGGATTGGCTTTATTTGGCAATGTTCTAAATAGTTTTCTTAAGTTTTATTTGTCAATTCAAGTTCCTTAATGTCTTAGCATGATAATTTATATCATTTCCAAGTAGATTGTTAAGTGCAAGTCCAAACTGTGCATTTTAATTAAATTCATTTGCCATTTTAAAGATTATAATAGATATTCCATTTCTAGCAATTTGTTTATCAAATTCATCATTCGAGTGTGGCATTTCATTCCTAAACTAGTCCAATACATTCAGTTGCTTATAAATAAACCATTTTAAAGCTAAATTGCAAATATGATTTCCACTTAAATATATTTCAGAAAAAGAAACAATGCAATATAATTCCCTCATACGTATTTCTTCCTTCAATTTTCAAAACAGAGATTCTAATCACAATTTGATATTTTCAACTTCATCACAACAATGCAAAAGAGAGATGAACTTGCAATTCTTTATTAATTCAAAAGGAGAAACATCTTTACATTCTTTAATTCCTTGATTGTAATTAACAAAAATTCTATTTCTTTCTTTTCCATGTACCGAGCAGAATGTAAATATCTTTCACACTTTAAATAAACACTTTCAATCTAATTACAACATCTTTTCTTCACAATAAAAATATTAAAATTTCATCCACTTCAAGTGGGAAAGGATTACAAATAAATATGTTGTCACAAGGGACTGTCAAACTGTATTTTTCCTTTGCTCCAGGACAGCAACATGCACATTTTCTCTTTCTCCAAGTTGATCACAACAAAAGAGGGGGAAAGGCAATGCTCTCCACCCAACCAAGACATCCAATGAAAGGAGAAGCCTTCCTTCATCATTGGCCCCTGAGCCCCAACCAAAATACAATAAGAGATGTAATTCAACCCATGGCAACAACTAGCTTCCACAACACACAACATTCTTTCACAAGCATGATTCAATATAAAACATAGTTCAACACAAAACAGTAGTTCACAACTGCAATTTAAAAACATTCCAATCAAAACTCAGGCTTGATCATGCAAGCCAAAGGAGCAAGGTCTATGGGGGAAGCTACTTATGCCTCCAAATGGGAATTGGGCATCCACCAATAACAAACCACCAAAATAATTCATCACACACATTTCCTTATGCCCCCCATAAATCCCTCCTTATGCCCCCCATAGATTTCCTTATGCCCCCCACAAAGTAAGAAATGCAAGCTATTTCTTTTCCATGGTGGATCCCAAACCCAAACTCCCTCCACAAAAATTTGATGCCAATGGCATTTCCTTATGCCCCCCCACATGGATTCCCCATAGCCTTCTCCTACACCTTCCCTAAGGCAGTCTACCCAACCAACCAACAAATAAAACAAAACATGCACCATTCACATAACACAACAAGAAAATGACAGCATAAAAAGGAGAGTTAAATTCCTACCTCTCCATGGTTACTTTTGTTTCCTAACAGCAAGCTTCAAATGCCAAAAACACAGTTCTAAACAACAATTCCAAGTATGAAAATATCTCCCAATTCCTCCACAATCCACAAGAGCTCCAAAACAACAAAAAATGCACCCCAAGGAAGAATGCGAAAATGTTCAACAACCGAAAACAAGTAAGGAGTTTGAATTATATAGAAGAGGGAGAGAAGAGGATGATGTGGATCCATGTAGGATGCCACATCACACATCCTCCAATTCAAACACAAAATACAAAATCCATTCTCCCAAGCACAATAAAGAGGTGGGTGAAAAATGACAAGTTACTTGCACACTCCAAAAAGCCCACACCTCAAGGGACAGCAAATTAAATAAAATGTAAGAAAGTGCAATTAAAAACATGCAACATGACTTAATAAAATTCATTATAAAAGTCACAAATCACATCTCCAACCATAAGTATGGTTGGTAAATTAAATTTAGAGGCATGGGACAAGTTTTACTTGTCCCACAAGCCTCCAAAAATAGCCCCCAAGGACAAATTCGAATTTTTCATGGAGGTGGAGTATTTCATACTCCAAAATTGACTTACACAAGCTCTTACACAACTTACACATCCCTTAAAAATTTAATACAAATAGCCAAGAACTTCCATTATTACTTTCTCATATCCCAATCTAATTTATTTAAAATTTAATCATATGATTCCTCGCATTAATCTATCACAATTTAGTTAATTAAAGGAAGGGAACACATTACTAATAAAATACATACAAAAATAATAAAAGAAACACATTAATTAAAACACACAAACCCATGGTCACATATAAAGGAAATCCCCCCCATGAGAATCCCTAAGAAAACAACACTCAAAACAATAAAACAAGTTGCCATGGTGACCTTGTCGAATTCACTTAGAATTCCATTTTGGTTGGTCTCTGATCCCCCAATGTTTTGTTGTGATATTTTTAACCTACAAAATACAAATACCTCCTTCAACCTCGTGACCATATCAAAACATCCAATATGATATGAATAAAATTTCAAAATCATTTAAGTGAATCACAGCAACATCGAAGTAACAACTACATCAGTTGCATTTTTAATCAACAACTATAGTATCATCAAATAATGTCCAGTTTCTATCTCAACTCATAATATCCAAATCACATGTATGAACAACATCCATAAAACATCCATGTCAAATAATATATCATCATCCACATATAAGGTGTCTCTAATAATCATCATGCATCATAATCAAATCAAGATCAACAATAATCCATGATCAATGTCTAACAGCATACTAAATCAAAACATAATAATGTCTATAATGAAATCACAGTATCAACATAGGTATTGAAAAGTGTCAAAGGGAAGTGGGCACTACAACATTCATAACAGATAACCAAACATAACTCGCATGCATACCGACCTTGAGGTCATCCATTCCATATTATAAACCCACTAACCTCACAAATCCCAGTCAATGTGGGATATTAGTTAGATTTGGTAAGTTAAAATCTAATTTGGTGGTCAAGCGTTTAGTGGGGAGTAGAACCCATGAACTCATCCCCAAAAGAATCCTCCTCACTTTTTTTGTAGGCCATACCATTTTTGGTATAAATAGAGGTCCCATCCTATTTTTTTAAATGTTAATTAGAAATGACTTTGTATACCCATAAGGAGGTAGTTTTAGAAAATAACATTTTTAGAGCACTTAGAGACAAAACGCTCAGAGTGAACTAGTGAAATGTTCAAAATTAGGATACACTCCTGATGGTATAATTATTTTCACAATTTGGAGTTTTTATGAAATAGTTTTATGTAGCATAAGTCGCTTCTTATCCCAAAGTATTCCTTGGGAAGCTCAGGAACAAACCTCAAGAAATCTTATTGCTTTTCTAGAGTCATGAATTCCTAGGGTGCCAAATATGGATAAGTACAAGTTTTGATGTTTTTCCTTAATGTTTGTATGGTCTATTTTAAAAATTAACCTGTCAAAACCCTTTTAGTAATACCTTCTAATCGAACGTGCTGGCCGTAGGAATTCGAATAGGTCCCACGCGCCCCCATGCCTTCTTTAATTAGTTGATTTTTGAGGCCCAATATTATTGATTTAAAAGGGATTGATGCCAAAATAGACATAGTAATATTATGAATGCTACTAGCCAATTGAGATTAAACAACATAGAAAAAATAATGAACTTAAATGGAAGGTAAGTAATGGAAGGATGCTTGAGGGGTAGTCAAATGAAGTTAACTAAGTTGAATGAATTTTGGGAGGTGTTGAACCAATAGTAATTTAGATGATGATGTATGTTGTTTAACACAATTGTGTCCTGAGAAGAAACCATATGAAGACTAAAAATCAGGAACAAAGGGACACAACTTCTAATGATTTAAGTTGATCTAAGGTGGATATGTATGTATTTGTTTAAACTGGTATTTGTTGAAAAAGGTCTTTCCATGGTAGAGAAAGGATCATATGAAGAGTGGTGGTTGGGATATTAATTCTTGATGTGGCATAGTATGTGTATAATAGAAACACTAGAACATGGTTCAAATTCATATTTGTTGATGAGAAACTAGGAAAGGGTTCATGAATGTTCCCTGTAGTCATGGTTCTAGTGTAGATGAATGAAGGGAACACCCCTAGATACCAAATAGGCATGTTACTACAAGAAAGGTGGGAATTTCAATCTAATATTTCTTTGAAAATAGGGTCTCCTCTTTTAGAGAAAGAAGTTTCGGAAGATTCTGATTATCAGACTAAATATGTTTTTTTAGTGTTTTCAGTTTTTTCTTAGTTCAGATGTATTAGAATCCTGACTGTGAAATTGACGTAAAAAATTTAAGAATTTGTTGATCTCATTTCTTCATTTTATTTTTACTCTATTTCATTCCAAGTTGTTTAAGCATCACTCATAAGATAGTTAATGCATGATTGGTTAATGTAGATGGGTATTGTTTTTGTAATGGTGCTAGTAAAGGTTGTTGTCAATACAAGTAAATGAAGCTGTCGGCAAGTGGTGTCGAGTAATGGAGTGGATAAGGGAATTCAAGATCCTGCAAAGGTGTAGAGGATTGGTTGATGACATAATTTCCTATTTTTATTTTAGATTCAGTTATTTCATTTGTAGGTTCATTGTAGAGAAAACAAACATGAAAGCCTATTCTCCAAAAACATGTACTAAAATGGGTTGTCTTGATAGCATTTAAAAAATAGTAGACAAGATAAATTGTTACAGTTTTCTTGATTTAATTATAAGGTGAAATGTGTAAAATGGTTAACACGGGTCCTAGGAAAAGGGATGGTGGGCTGGTTTGAGGTATAATTTAAGAGAATATTGTTAATGTACCCAAATTTACGTGAGGCGAATATGATGAGTGTCATTATTCCCTTCATTTAATCAACTTCTTGTTGATGTCATATTCAAACCAGGGGTGTGTCTAAAGCTATATGCAACAAAAATAATCTTAGTGATCTAGTAATTGATTGTAGTTATTTTATATTTTTTGGGGGATATTTTCAATGTCTTAAGGACTTCTTAGTTAAAAACCTTATTTAAATCATACTATGAAAATTTACTAAATGTAAACACACTTTACTGAAATGAATTGCTGAAAGGAAACACACTTTGCAGAATGGAAGTAAACACACTTACAAAAAGGAATTGCTATGGAAATAAACACAAACTTCAGAGTGCTAGAAAATGATGGCAAGAAAATAAGAATCTATCTAGACACCTGCAGGAACGAGTATACAATAGATTTTAACTAGAAGAATTAAAAGAGATATAGAATTAACAGATCTAAACTATTTTTTTAGGAAATATAAATACCAAATAAACAAATATCCTGGTCCTTGGAAGAGTGGACCCTTGCTCCTCCTTAAATCAGGATTTAACAACTTAGAATTCTCTCAAACATGAATGGTTATTTATTGATAAAACATTCCATATTAAAAAACATACTGGATCTATGTACTTGGATCTATAGTACCTATTCTATATGTATATCTATCTTCTCTCCCTTTATCTCCTAAAGGTCTGGTTATATATACATTTAAAAGCATAGTTGTCTCTATGATTCTGATGAAATCGAATCATGCCCAGAATAGATGTTGGCTCGGATTGTGGCTTATCAAATAGCTGTAAGATAACTATCTTTGGATCTATGATTACAAATCTTCTCATCCTTTCCTGATTGAAAGGGTCATTGATGTTAAATCACCGGATGTGGTTAGAATAGATAAAATTCCATCGGTTCTAGAACTTCAAAGAAGTTCCAGAACCATAGGAAATCATTAAAGATCAAAACTAAGAGAGTTCCAAAGCTATACTCAGGAGTTCCGAAACTAAGTCCGAAAATTCTGAAACTAAATACTAGAGTTCCAGAATTAATTCCAAAATTTTTGGAACTAGGTGATGAAGCCTGTGAATGTGTAATGGAGTAATGGAACTAGCTTGGAAGTTCTAGAAATAAGCCTTATTGGAATAGATGCTACCAAAAATATGTTGAACGCTACATACTTCATTTCTTCGACTGATTGGACCTGCTTTATTACAAAACTAAATTTCCAACACACTTTGTCAGGAATTTCAGATATTTTAAATGTTATAATCACAATCAATCACAAGATGAACAATTACATCCTAACTCATATCAGATCAAATAAAAGTCACAAAATGTAATCAAACTTAATAAAAAGGAGAGTAAGATGAGATCATTTATTGTACTTTTAACGGGCATATTATGGCCTCATCATTTCCCTCGTACTTACTTGTTTGTAAGTCCCTTTACAAACTTTATTCTTCAAACTTGAGGTTATGTGTTCATCATCCCATTTGATTCCTTAGATCAAATGGCTAAAATTGGATATCCCAATGCTTAAAATTAGAGGTACTATACCCTGCTCCTACTTCTATTTTCCTCTTCCACTCTTCAAATTGAGTAGGATCTTGAGGTTCTCTGTTTTTCCAAGGAGACATAAGGGTGAAAAGTAGAGGAGGCCTTGTTTTTATTCTCATCCATATGTGCCCATAGGTCTCATTGATCTGAGGAATTATCGTGCATAAAGATTTTTCTCTTTCTAAACTCCAAATCAGATTTGTAGGGGATATCACTTCCCTTCTTCTCAAGGAAACCGTAAGAAATTCCAACCTTTTCAAGCATCCCTCATAAATATCTTCAAAATTATCCTCCTCATAGGAGGTAAAGGTATTAATACTTTTGTAAGCTAGCAAAATAATGTATCTTGAATCATTCATTAAAGGAATGAGTTCTAAAATGTATGAATAAGGTAGAAGGTTTACCATAGTGAGCCCTCATGTAGAGATCGGTTGAGCTAGACTTCAATAAAAAATCAGAATCCCTTTCCTTCCATGCAATCTTATTTTTTAGAATAGAGACAAATGCATTGAGCTAACTTTCCCCACATACAAATTGATCATAAATCCTGTGTTCATTTCTAGCATCAAATTACAAAGATAGTATTCACACATAAGATTTTTCTGCTCATGACTGGCTAGAGAATAAGCTGTCATTAATTCAGATTCATCTTTTATTTCATGGGAAATTCCACATGCAATCCTTGATATCTTCCAATGAATGAATTGTTCTTCCAAAAAAACACTATATGCAAGAGACGGTCTCCTGCAGGAAAGCAATTTTTCACTCATAATGCAGACCATCTGTATTTTTGCAAGACATTTATATTTGTCTCCTCCTTATAAAACTTTTCTTCCCACTCTTTTCTTGCCTTATTTTCTTCTTACATCTTGGTCTTCAAATATTCGTTGGATGTTTTAGCTTCTCTGAGTTCCCTGCAAGTGTCATCCCATAGTTGTTTGAGTGGAAAATAAGTTAACTCAGTCTGTGCAGAGATTGTGGAAACAACATTCTGTTTTTTGGAATTTTGACATTCTTCTTCTTTCTCTATCAACTATTTTTTAACTACTGATAATTCCTTAGTCCTAACTGCAAGTTTAGTTGTTAGCTCTCCAATGAGCATTTCTCTCTGTTCTAATTTGAGTTTGAGGAAATCCAATTCCTCATCCCTTTCCCTGATAATAAGCTCTTCTCTAGAAAAGAACAGAGCATGTTTAACCTGATGTTTTTCTTCTTCTTCTAAAATTTCTTGGGGAGTTGAGCATTCTTCTTCTATCAAAGGAAATTTACCTTTTCATCTCTAGGATGCAAACTCTTCTTCTTCATGTGATAATTTTGATGGTTCAACCAATTCTTGAAAATCTTGCTCCTCAAGTCTCTCACCTCCTTTGTCCATCTCAGCTTGGCTTGGTTCAGGAGGAGTCATGGCCATGTTTCCTAAAATATCAGTAGCTTCTTTTTCCATCTTTTCTTATTCACTCATTCCATCTCGGATTTCCCTTGACCTCTTGAAAATTTTCCTTCTTTTGAGAATTTCAACATGCCCAATGGTGGATTTCCTCCTGGAGCTTCTTCTTAATTTTTTTCTTGCTCTTTCACGAGTGAACTATCACCATTAGAGATAGATATTAGCTCCCCTGTAGCTACTGCAGAAGAAGTAATTTCCTTCAAAGGCACAAAAGGTTCTGCTATTTTGATCTTTCTCATAGTTCTTCTTATTTTTAGTATATTCTCTCTTCCCAATGACTTTTGTTCTTCTGCAGGGGTATCAATTTCCAAATTAGTTGAAGGAGAAAATAGATTTGGTATTCTCCTCCGGATAATATTAGGGTTTTCTTAAACTTGCCAAGAAAATTTTCCCAAATTTCTTCTACATTTTTCTTTCACAGAAAATGGTGTTGGCATACCAAATGAACTAACTCGTGATGCCTGATTGTCCCAACACCCCAAGAATACCTCTGGGCCATGGTCTAGATAGAATTAAAAAGAAACCCTTGAAGGTTTACTATGTATTCTTGTTTTATGGCTCCATATCTTAGATATATGAGCATCTTCAGGACTTCTTTTCCTACGGACCTAAATGGACCATCACAAGTTAAATACTTCACTATCCAAAATGCTACCCTATCAAAAGGTTTAGGAAAACTAGCCCTTTTGACCCCTTTTATGATTTTCTTTGTGTTGAAAATGTATTGGGGTTTAGTTTACCCTTCTTATAGCAGGGTTTTAACTAGTTCTTTCAAGGTCCCTTTGGTAGGATATGGGACATGCATAATTAGCAACCCAAACACATTACTTATTGTATTCACAAAAAAAGGAATAAAAATATTTCTAACCTTTGTCTTGGATTGCTCTAGGTTTATGATGAATTATCTTACTAATTCATCTTTATACTTTGAAAAAAAATTCAGGAATTCTAGCCAGCCTGCCTGCTCAAAGATAGATGCCACTTCTTCATCCGCGAGCAGTTGGGAATCATCCTATGGTTCTAATTTATTTTTAATCCCCATATTGACTTTGATTCTATGCAAATCAGCTACAGGGCTTCTTACTTAGGTGCAGAACTGATGATTTTAGCTGTGGAACCTCGGTTCTTAGTTGCGGAACCTCTGTTATTAGCTGCGGAACCTCTATTCTTAGCTATGGAGCACAAGCCTACTTCGCTACTTCTCCCTCAAAATTTCTCTACAACTATTTCATTTTGTTTATTTTGTACTAATGATTACTCATGATAACTATGCTGCCACTTATTCCATCCAAATCATTTTCATGATTACTCAATTTTAATCATAATGTACAAATAGATGACTCATCGTACCAGCTTTTAAATCAATTCTAATCACACATACAAACTTTTAATCTAACCTTAAATGAGTTAAAAGATATAATTCTTATCCTTGATGGTGTAATCCTTTCATTATGATGACTCATCATTCCTACAAGTGGAACAAAAAATAGTTAGAAAAGACAACTAGAATTCCAAAGAATTCTTTTTTATTTGAATTAGCCATTTGAGGAGATCAATCGACATTGCTGGTTTTCAATTGACCTCTAAGAAAATTTTATTTTATTTTATTTAGTTTTTATTTTTTGGGAGGAAGAGAACGCCATTTACTAGTTTCCATTTTCTTCCCTTTTATTTTGGATCTATCATCTAGTTATTTGATCATTTTGGAAGAATTGGGTTCTTCCATACGATCAAATTCTTTGTCTACTTTAATCTTCCTCAAGAATTCATCCTTAGTAGGAGGCTTCCTACAGATTTTTAACCTATGCTCATTGACCAAGAGTGTTATTCTACTACCATCAATGGGAAGTAATTGAATAGAAATTTTGTCAAATATCTTCTCAATCTGATAGGTCCCAACCATCTAGTTCTCAATTTTCCCTTGAATTGTTGGTACTTAAAATCAAACAGCAATGCCTACTCTCCTACTTTGAATTGACTTTTCTTGATATATGTGACATACCATTGTTTCCTTTGATATTGGATTATCTCTATCTATTGAAGTGCTTCCATCCTCAATTCATCCAATTCATTGAGCTGAAGGATTCTTTCCTTTTCAGTTGTATCCAACTCAATACCCACCTTAACCGATGTCCTCAATGTTTGTAGTTCAAACTCAATGGGCAACAAGGGATTTTTCCCATAGACTAACTCATATGGTGAAAACCATGTTGTAGTTATCCAAGTTGTATTAAAATCCCAGACAGCTTCAGGTAGTCTCTTTACCCAATCTTTTCTCCCAGTTTCAACTGTTTTGGTAAGGATGTTTTCCAATTCTTTGTTTTTTACTTCAGCTTGTCCATTTGATTGTGGGTGATAAGGAGATGAATTCCTATGATTGATTTGGTAATACATTGTGAAATCTTGGATCATATTAGACATAAATTTTGGTCCCTAATATGAAACTATGCTCCTTGGTGCTCCAAAATTTACCATGATTTTGTGCCAAAGGAAATCAACAATCACTTCTTTAGTGGCATTTGTCAATGTCTTAACTTCTTCCCACTTTGTCACATAGTTAGTACACATGAGAATATATTCCTTTCCTTGTGAAGGTGGACTAAAGGGACCAACAAAATATAATCCCCATCTCTCAAATGGTTCAATCACTACTTGAGGTTGAAGAGACATTTCATTGGTGAAAGTTGGTTGTCCCATCCTTTGACAAGGATCGCATCACTCGATATATCTCTTCACATACTTGTACACAAATGGCCAATAATAGCCAGTGCTATGTATCTTATCAGTTATTCTTTTGACTGAATAGTTTCCTCCACTTGGTTCATCATGACATGCTCGGAGGATGTCAAAGATTTCATCTTCTCTTACACACCTACGTAAAACCAAATTAGGGCCACATATAAATAGCATTCCATTTAACCATTTGAATTGTGCATTGGTTTTGATTGAATTCTTTATTTGTTTCTTAGTAAAAGGAGGAAACTTTCTTGTTGCAAGATAATTTGTCATATCAGCAAACCATGGTGTAACTGCTGAAATAGAAAACAGTTGTTCATCTGGAAAGTTATCCTTGACTAGATCTTGCTCCCCTATAGTGTTTATTCTTGACAAAAAATTAGCTACCACATTAGATTTACCTGGATTTTCCACAATAGTAATATCAAATTCTTGTAAAAGTAGTAACCATCTAATTATTCTTCCTCCAACCACTGTTTTGTTCATTAAATATTTAATTGCTGAATGAATTGTGTGTACAAATATTTTTTACCCTATAATGTAATGTCTGTATTTATTGATTGCATAAATCACAGCAAGAAATTATTTTTCAGTGGTGATTTAATTTTTTCAGTGGGAATAAGATTTCTACTAAGATAATAAATAGCATACATTTTTCCTTCTTCATCTTTTTGTCCCAAAACTACACTAATGGAATTATTTGAGGCATCTGTTTGGATATGAAATGGTTTTTCCCAATTAGGTCCTCTCAATATTGGGGCAGTGATTAATTTTTCTTTAATTTCTTTAAAATCCTACTAACACCTTTCATCCCAAAGAAATTCACAGTCCTTGGTTAGAAAATTAAACATGGGGGCAAAAATTTTACTAAAATATTTGATAAAACACCTATAGTACCCAGCATGTCCTAAAAATGACTTGATGATCTTAGGGATGTAAGGAATAGGGGATCTAAGGAATAGGTAAGTCTGAAATGATCCTAATTTTTTTTTTATAAACCTAAATTTCTCTTTTTGAAATATGGTGTCCTAATACAATCCCCTCATCAACCATCATTAAACACTATTCATGACTAAAAGACAGATTGTGTTGTTCACATCTTGTTAACACTCTGTCCATATTTCTCAAAGCATCATCAAATGTATCTTTGTGTACAGTGAAGTCATCCATATATACCTCTACATAATCATTTGTTAGATCAACAAAGATTGCAAGTATATCTCTCTAGAAAGATGTAGGAGCATTGCATAATCCAAATGGTAACACCCTATAGGTAAAGGTACCCCATGGACATGTAAATGTATTTTTGTCCTAATCTTCAGCAGCAACTATGATTTGATTATATCCACTAAAGCCATCTAAAAAGGAAAAGTACTATTTACATGAAAGGTTGTCTAAGACTTGATCTATGAATGGTAAGGGAAAATAATCTCTCAGTGTGGCTTTGTTCAATTCCCTATAGTCAACACATATTGTCCATTTTTTGTTCTTTTTAGGAACAATTATGAGAGGAGATACCCACTGACTATCTAAGATAGTGTAGATAAAACCTACTTGTAATAGTTTTTCAATTTCTTGTTTGACTATATCCCTTTAGGATGGGTTAATCCTTCTCTGAGGTTTCCTAACTAGTTTAACATTTTCAGTATAGATGTGATGAGTGCAGATACTTGGGTGAATTCCCTTAATGTCTTTGTAATCCCAAGACAAATATTTAGTATGATTTTGTAGAACATCAAACAATTTAGCTTCTTCATCATCCTTCAATCAGCTGTTAATGTTCAAAATTTTACCTGGTTGAATCTCAACATGCTTGGTTCTGATGTATGATGAACTAATTTGTTGAAAGGGTTCCATTAAAGTATTTATTAGATATGCATGTGGTAACAACATATGATATGTACTAACATCTCCAAAAGTTCCTTGAGAGAAAATATTGGAAAAAGGACAGTAAAGAGAATTATGATACTTATCTCTTTGTAGGTCAAACTCTTCATCACTACTACTTTCCAGAAATTCTTCACCATTCCTTGATGTATTTGAAACTAAAGCTATTGATTCCTCCTCTCCCAAGAGAAATCTTGTTCCTCTGGAGTGAAATTATTTTCAATCAAAGAGAACCATTGTTGTCATGATTCCAGAACTAAATGTGGTGGTTTCAGAACAAATTTCATAGGTTCTGGAACTATGGTCGTGGGTGTTAACATAATTTAGCATAGGCATATTTATTACATTTTATTGCATTTTCTTTTATTTAATAATGTGCAACATGTGCACTCTAGTCTAGTGACTTGCATTCAATATTGTTATGTTGGATAACATTCAATATTGGTATTAGTAGTAATTACATGTGGATGTGAGATGGGTCTTATCATCTCATAGTTGGTGTCTGCTAGAGTGTCATGTCTATCCATATGAGGCTATCTAATATCTATAAATATTATAGCTCTTGCATTGTTATGTAATCTGATTTCATGATCAATAATATTTGTGAGGCTTCCATCCCTCTTTGGTCATTGCAATCTTATTCTATTATATCATTTGGTATCTAATCTATACCATTATTATCATTTGGTATCAGAGCAGGTTCTATCCAAGCAAGGTTGAAGAGGAGCACTATTGGAGAGGATCCATTGGAGAAGAAGATCTGCATCAAAGGAGAGCCATTGAAGCATCCCGTAGCCTCCATTCCTTCCAAGTATCTCTCAACTAAAATTTGACCTATCCACTTATTTGGAAGGTAATTTTTTTTTTGATTAGTCATTGGCATAGCCAATTGATCTAACATATTGGCAGAATATTTCAGATTTGGAGATCTTAAAAGAAAAAAAAAAAATCTTTAAAAAAAAGGAGAGAGATCTTGAAAAAAACATTGTAGATCTAAAAAAAAAAAGGTGAAAAAAAATATCATATCTAAAAAAAAACAAAATCAGATCTAAAAGTGGAGGTGTGAAGAATTCGGGAGCAAAGGTTGAAGCAGTCCCGTCAACAAAATTCTAGCAGATAGCTCTTAGAAAAAGGGATGTAACTTTTTCATACAATGTCAAATTGATGTGACATTTTTTTTCCTAGAAATATAAGAAGGAGACACACAACTTTACAGTTTACATCATCTTCATATTCGGCCTCTACATATGACAAAAATTCTGTACAAGTCGGATCATTTTTTCTGAAAAAAAAAATCAGATCTAGCTGGTAAATTGGTAAGATCTCAAAAACCAAGATTCCAATTCTTCTGAAATTTTGTGAGTTTTAAGAAAAATATTGTATGATACTGATGTCAAAATTTTATAAAAACCCAAATCACGGTTTGTGAGAAAAGGTGAAAACAATATTCAGATTGTTTGTTTGGATCTTGGGAATAAACAGGTCAGCGATTCAATTCCCACTCTCTCCATATTTTTTATTAAATTATTTTTTGGAAAATTTGGAGAAATTAATAAATTTTGGGAGATTTCCAAATTTATAATTTCACCAAACACATTTAGATCCACCGCTAAATTTAGCGGAAAAACACCTATTGGGGGGAAAACAATTTTTTTGGCCTAAATTGTGTATTTTGTGATTCTAGACCCTTTTTTCTAAAGAGGGGGGACACAAAAACTTCATTTTGATGTACTTTTGGAGCATTTTGTACTAATCTTGGTGCATAAAGTGAAAAAAAAAATGCAATTTTTTTATTTTATGTTTGGTTCTATCACATGAGATCTTTGATCTCACAGCAGCGTTTAGTATATACGATGCTTCTAGGAAGTGCTTACGGGTGATGTCATCATGACTACTACTGCACTTAACGCCTAACATAGCTGCCTAAACATCATCTGGGTATCGACCCTATAAAATCGACGGGGAGTAATAAGGACACAATACACACACATTTGAGCCCTCCCATCCGTTTATGCTTGCACAAACCCCTCTTCGTACTGTCTAAGTACCACGCACTAAATTCTTTCACGTGCATTAACACCTCTTTCTGTACTAATGGGTATATTGAAAGGGTGATCTTCTTCCACATACCGATGGGTATATCGGAAGGGAGCGTATATAGAAAGGTTTGGTATATTAGACTGATGGTATATAGATGGGGAGACCTTATACGTAGAGTGATAAAAGCCTAACCCTGTCAATGATTTCTGTAAAATGGGCACCAATTCCCCCAATTTTTTTCTTCTAGATTCACAACTACTTAGAGGAAACAACTATGCTGCATGGAAGATAAAAATTAGGACATAACTTGAGGTTGAAGAGATCTGGCCTATTGTGAATTGTACTCTGACTAGATCAACTACTGATATGGACACAACAACGACAGTTTTATAAAATAGATCTGAAGGCCAAACTCATCATCTTGTTTGGAGTGTCCGCCGATGTGAAAACCCACATTCAAGATGCCAAAACAACCAAAGAAGCGTGGGATAAATTGAGCACAAATATATGAGGCTAAAAAAAAGAATGTCATAATGAATTTGTAGAGTTAATTACACACACTGAAGTTCAAATAGAATGAGAAAATCAAATATTTCTTAATAAGAGTTTTAGAGTTGAGGGCTTTACTTCTAGCCCTGGGAGAAGTGGTCATAGATGATGCTCCCATTCCCATTGTTTTGAGAGCACTCCCCTCTTCTTATTACATTTTTGTAGCAACACTAAATGTGTCAAATTTGATAGTTAGTTTTGACAAGCTGGTAAACCTACTGCAACAAGAGGAAACCATGCATAACAAGGATGATGAAGAGGAGCAGGAAATTATCTTCTCATCAAAAATGGAAAGGAAAAGGTAAAGGAAAACCTAATTCCTATCAAAAGTCCCAACATCAGAATCAATATCAACATCAAGGGGAGAAACAATAGAAGAAGCAATGTCCAATCTACAAAAGAGGACATGAATTGAAAGATTGTTTATATAACACTTATAAAAAAGGTTCATTAAGAAACTCTGGACCTCAACACCAGTAATATCATAAGGGAAATACAAACTACAATTAAGGTCATAAAAAGGGGAACCAGAAAAGAAGACCCCATCAATAAGGAAATATTGCTGAGCAAGAAAAACATTCAGATAATGAAGACTTCTTGTATATTGCTCGATCAAGTGAACCAAGTCCACATCATCTAGTGATGTCTGATATGTTGATTCAGGAGCCACTCGACACATGAATGGCCATAGAGACTGGTTTACTTCAATGACGGGACACGCCTTCGAAAAACCATTTTTCATTGGGAGATGATTTTTCATTATACAGTTCTAGGGGATTGGGAACATTTCTCTACCCTTGGTTCAGGATAACTACAAGACTATCAGATGTATGTATATCTCCTGGGGTTGATAAAGAATCTGCTTTCAGTCAATCAACTCCTAGATCACAACTTAAAAATTGAATTTAATAGTGATTTTAATGCAAGAAAAGTGTGTTTGATTAAGAGATAAATCATGAGGCTTGAAAATAGATTGAAAAAGCCTCCAATGTGGGATGCATGTTCCATCTTGATTTTGTCCACAGAGATGATCAGGAACTTAGTGGCCAAAAAAGAAATTTACCTTATCATAGTTGTGGCATCAGAGACTTGGTCATGTTAGTTTTCAAGTATCTTGAGACACTTCACCAATGTAATATGGTACATGGGCTACCATCTCTTTAGAAGGATATAGACAAGTGTCCTCACTGCCTAACATGAAAACAAAAAAGTGCTTCATTCCAGAAGAGTACATATCGAGCTCATGGTAAGCTTGATCTGGTTCATATTGATCTTTATGATCTGATGCAACCAAGTCATTCTAGATTTCAATACTTCATGCTATGTGTTGACAACTATTCAAGAAAAATGTGGATTTTTTGTCTTCGCAAGAAAAGTGAAGCTTTTGAAACCTTCAAGAAGTTCAAAGTAGTTGTTGAGAACAAAACTGGTCATCACATCATAAACTTTCCACTTAGATCGAGGGGGGGAGTTCAATAGTAATGATTTCAAAGACTACCTACAAGCTCATGGGATTTTTTGACAAATGCCTCCTCCACACACACTACAGCAAAACGGTGTTGTTGAGAGAAGAAATCATACTATCATGGAAATGGTACAATGCATGATCAATGACTCTGGACTTACAAAGAAATTTTGGGCAGAAGCAACAAAGAACTACAGTGTATTTGTTGAACAGAGTGCCCACAGTTGCTCTTGACAGGAGTAACACCATCAAGAAGCATGGTCAAAGTGGAAACCATGTATTACACACCTTAGAGTATTTGGGTTCAAATAAAGTCATGCACATACCCAAGAAAAACAAAAATAAATTGGACATGAAGTCACATAAACTCATCTTCATTGGGTACAATGAAGTGACTCTTGGGTACAGATTGATGGATCCAAAGACTAGAAAAGTATACACTAATTAGAGATGTTGAGTTTTTTGAGAAGAAGGAAGTAGATGTCTCCTCCTCTAGACTCACCTGATGTAGATTCTTCACTAGTTGTAAAAAATGAAGTTGATCTTCCCACTGATGATGGTGATGATGGGGATGATGGTGATGATATGATAGAACCATGACCCACGTGAACAATTCAATGTATGCCTAAATGGTGTACAAGTAATGTACGAGATGTAAATTTGGATGTTCCACCTAGCATACATCCCCCCTGGACCACAGAACTCACAGTAAAGCAAGAGAAGAAGTTAACTTTGCCTTTGATGAGTAGAGTTATTGAAACAGATGAGCCCTCTACAGTCCAGGAATCCCTAAAGTAAAAAAGCTTGGAAAGATGCCATGGATTCTAAATATCAGTCAGTGATGAAGAATAATACCTAGCAGCTTTTCGGTCTTCCACCAGGGAAGAAACCCATTGGATGTAGATGGATATTCAAAACTAAGTACAAATTAGATGGGACTAGTGGACAAGTATAAGTGAAAGGCTTGTAGCAAATGGGTATGCAAATAAATAAGGCATTAATTATGAGTAGACATTTTCTCCCATAAAAAGATCAAAACAATCAGGATGATCTTTGCTCTAGTTGCACAGTTTGGATTGGAAAGTCCACCAAATAGATGTAAAAAGTGCCTTTCTTAATGGAGATTTGCAAGAAGAAGTCTACATGACTCAAGCCAGAGGGATATGTAGTACCTGGTCAAGAGAAAAGGTATGAAGACTCAGGAAATCTCTGTATGGCCTCAAATAGGCACCCCAGGCATGGTACATCAAAATTGATGAGCATCTTGTACAGTCATGGATTGTTTAGGAATCCTTATGATCCCAATCTCTACCTCAAAAATCAAGGGGGGGAGATTTTGATTGTGGTTATTTATGTCGACGATCTATTCATCACTAGTAGTTCAGTGAGGATGATCGATGCAACAAAGAAAGATCTTAACCGATCGTTTGACATGCCAAATCTTGGGTTGATGCACTATTGTCTTGGATTGGAAGTATGGCAGAAAGAGAATCATATATTTTCTTCTCAGTTGAAGTATACCAAGACAATTCTCAAGAAATTTAGGATGATGGATTGCACACCTATTGCTACACCTATGGAGAGTGAAATTCAGTTATCTCGTTCAGATCCATCTCCTGACCGGTAAATGCCACTCTCTATCGGAAGTTGATTGGGAGTCTCATTTACCTAACTTACACTAGACCAGATATCAGATTTGCAGTGAGCTATCTATCATGGGTTCATGTAGGAACCCAAAATTTGTCATTGGAAAGCAGCAAAGTGCATCTTGAGATATCTCAAAGGATACATTGGATCTTGGTCTAGAATACAAGAAGAACAACAACTTCTTCTTGTCAGGATATTCAGATTTAGATCATGCAGGCAAACATTGATGATAAAAATCCACTTCAGGATTTGTATTCTTTATGGGATCTGGACCGATATCATGGGGAAGCAAGAAACAAACACTTTGTTTCTTGCTCTTCCATAGAAGCAGAGTATCATTCTGCAGGAGAAGCTGTCTGTGAAGCAATTTGGCTACGCCGAATACTTGAAGGACTTGGAATACCACAGGACAAACCGACCACTGTGTATGTTGATAATGAAGGTGTTCTCAAGCTTGTTTGCAATCCAGTTTTTCATGAAAGAACAAAGCACATTGAGGTATAGGTTCATTTCATACGTGAGCATGTGTTGAAGCACAACATACAGCTTCATTTTTGTCCAACAACTGAACAAAGAGTAGATATTTTCACGAAGTCACTTGCACGTGACAAGTTTGAGTTGTTCAGAGAATTCCTCTCCTCATTCATTGGAAAATACAAAATTAAGGGGGGGAATGTTAGGATAATTAATTATGCATTGTATAATTTATTATTGTTTTATTGCATTGTCTATTTATTTATAATGTGCAACATGTGCACTCTAAGTGTTATAAGGTTTTACATTAGCCATATTTGTTATTATAGATTCACAAGTATAATTGTTATGCTGTTTATTAGTAATTATTCATGTGCATGCTTCCTGGGGTATTATGGAAGCATCTGTATTTTAGTTGGTTGTTACATAGTTGCATATTTGTTTGTCTATCCATATGCTGTCTAATATGTATAAATATTATAGCTCTACACATTGTTATTTAATCTAATTTCATGATTAATAATATTCTACAAGCTTTCGTCCCTATTTGGTCATTCCCAATTGGTTCTATTTTTTCATGAGGTATCTAATCTATACCATTATTATCAGTAGGTTCTAGAACTATTTATGATTACTTCGAGGATAGCTAGTGCTCATTCAATGGTGGATTAACCATATCTTCTACTTCTCTTAAGTGATCCTTCAATGTGATCATAGCCAAAGAAGACAAATTTTGCTTATTAGTATCAAGAGAATCAGCCCACTATTGTTATTGATTGTCAATAAAAGGTCATGCAAAAGGATATAAGGAAATTTGCTTAGATTTCTTACCATTTGAGATAGTCATATCCCTGACAAGTAAATCAGGTTGGAAGGCAGCAATTGTAGCTAACCATGGTCTACCCAAAATAATGGGATAACTCAATATTTTACCTTTTGGTTGCAATATAAGGAAGTCAACTGGATATTCCTATGACTCCACCATAACCGCCACGTATTCAATAATCACTTGAAGTTTTGATACAGACTGGTCTGCCATCTGAATATGGCATTAGTAGGTTATATACTCAGGTAATGGTAAGTGTTTTCAAAGTGTCCAATGTCATTACATTGCTTATATTTTAGATTGATCCAGGGAAATATATCTTTGGCAACATTATGTAGGTTCATTATTCCCTATAGAGAAAGAAATAACAGGACTTCCAGGATCTCCGTATTTAGGAAGTCAAATTTTTCCTGCTAATAAATCAGCAAGTTTAAGTTCTACTTTGAAATTCTTGGCGTTATTGTTTCTTCCTTCCAGGATTTTTCAAACAAACATTGTTTTGATTTAATTTGTCCAATTCTGGAATGATCCTTAATTACTTGTAATAATGGTATTTCAATATTCAACTTCCTTAGTTCCTGTATAATTCAGACTCCATGTGACCATTTCTATAGCTTCTTTAAATTATTTTTCTAGAATAAGTTGATTAGTTGTGAAGAATCTAACTCCCAAAGAAGATTTATAATAAATTGACAATTTATCAACACTTGTTTATAAATTTTCATGAAGGTTTCAGGTCATTTGAGGTGATTATAGTGCAAAGTGTGATGCTATGAAGACTATTTTTCCAGATCTAGTTTGGAATATCCTTACTAATCCATGGCATTATAGGAGCTACAAGATTTTTAGGAAGTTCTGTTACATAAACAAGAGTTGTTTGTTTGTTTTTGGTTTTGCTACATGTTGTGCTGGTATTTATGTTTGGACTATATTCTTAGTTTATGAATTATATGCAAGGGATCCCATGATGGCCTGTTGATTCTGATTTGGATATGTTTTTCCTTGAGCATAATTACTAGGGTTCCATCTAGGGATCATTTTCAAAATTTCCCTAAACACCCATTAATGGTGTCGGTGTACAAGATCATCTCGAGAGCTTTCCAACGACTGTGAGAACGTGACAAACGGACATCGGGAGCTCTAGATATGTTTGGTCAAAGTTCAGTCAACAGGAAAGTCAACTATGGTCAACTGGTCAATATTGGACCGAATTGCACTGTGACACGTGGCTTGCCAAACACTCGTCGAATTCACTCGATTTGCCTATCGGTTTTGACAAGTGGGATTATTTCTATTCCACATTGTATGGGTCGAAATAATATTATTTGGTAAGGCCACTTTCCAAAAGCCACATGTATATATTAATGTGTATACATTAATATTAACTCCTACACAGCCGCCAAACATATGTCCACGTGGTAAAGGCATGAATTGTCATGCGTGGATGCGTGGTAACCAGATTCCACGTGAGGAGAGGGAGGTGAAGCGGTGGTAGGGGGGGCGGTTATAAGCCCAACGTGGTCTTTGACCACTTCATGCGTGGAAAGGCTTAAATAAAGCCTTAGCTTTTATCCACCACCAATCCATGTATGGGATTAACCAATGCCGCCCATTTTAAAGTTTATCCCTTAAGCAAATGCCAGCCCATCCTGGTGATGGGATATTTAATCCCATTAAAAATGCAAATCGGCATGCGTGGGAAATTTAATCCCTTTTTGGAAAATGCATCCGCCCATTATTGGGAATTTTTATCCCAATTTCTATGTACGGGATTAGGCTAATATTAGCCTATGGATAATATGCAAGTGCATTATTTTTGGGCCCTAATTTTGTATAAATAGGGAACCCATTCTATTG
Organism: Taxus chinensis; assembly: GCA_019776745.2. Classification (NCBI taxonomy): domain Eukaryota; kingdom Viridiplantae; phylum Streptophyta; class Pinopsida; order Cupressales; family Taxaceae; genus Taxus; species Taxus chinensis. The sequence continues at coordinate 21,402,695 of CM034157.1, forward strand.
TACACACATTGGAGACACAACACGAGCTTATTATTTGTTAAGCTTGTTGTGGACACACATTAGACACACCGGTGCAATGGAGAAGCTCATTGCTAGAGCACGGAACAGTGGACACCGTGCAACGGAGACACCGATCCCGAGCTTATTATTTGTTAAGCTTATTTGCGGGATGTGTCGACAAGTATTGTCTATTGGCCTATTATTTTAGGCAATATTAGATGGAATATTTGTGATTGGGAGTGAAATGTAAACTACCCAATAGGCCCATAGAGCCACACCAATTACTTGCAAATCCTGGATTGTCGACCGGAGTGCTAGCTTCGCATTGTTTGCGTCGGGAAGGCCGATCACAGCCGAAGGAGATTGTGCATCAGGAAGGTGGAAGTCGGGTGCTATTTTTCACCCTTGTCGTCCGAAGGAACTGGTGTACTGATAGGCAAGTAAAATTCCATTAGGTTTTCTTGTGAAAGTACTATTGTAACTTACAAGTTTTGACTAGTGGAACGGTTCGATCACGAACCCGGAGACGTAGGCAATTGCCGAACTCCGTAATCAATCTGTGTGTAATTGTCGTTATTGTCTTGCATTATTTTAAATTGATTACTTAAAAGGAGTAAATTATCGGCAAATAATTAAAGCCTATAAGGGTCTGAGATCAGGTTGTAATAATCTAATTATTTTCGGATCATGTTTGGTATCAGAGCTGGCTCCATAATCTGATTAACAGAGTGATTGCTTCAAGATTGGTGCAGTTGGTTCAATTTGTGTGAACAGGGTACAAGTGCACTATGGGCAAGATGTCTAAACAGGTGAAGCTCGAAGAGATTGAAGCTTATAATCACCAGATCCAGGAAGAGAATTCTCTCCTGCGATCAATGTATTCCTCCTTGGAAGAGGAGAATGCTCATTTGAAATCAGAACTGCAAACCAAGGATGAGCTCTTGGCAAGGTTGCAGTGTGGTGATCAGAGGAAGGAAATACCTTCAACTTCAGATGCAGAGGCCATGGCAGATGACTGCACTGTAAGTTGTTCACCACGGGAATCTTCTTCTTCCTCCCATTGGTTTTGAATTCAGGTAATGAAGTCTTTGGTTTGTTTGAAAAGCATACTAGAGGCATTGGATCCAAGTTACTAGATAAAATGGGATTTGATGGAAGAGGCCTTGGTAAAAATGGCCAAGGTATTGCTAACCCAATACAGGTCGAGGATCGTCCTCGTTTTACAGGTTTGGGTTATCCTAGTGTGGGAATGGAAATTGGAGAATGCTCCAAGAACGCTGACGGGAGACAAGCTTCCGAAAGCAAAGTGATTACCCCACTAGTCCTTGCAAGAAGATTATGAGTAGGAAAGTTGTGCTTTGTTGTCATAGGAAGGATGTGGTAAGAGAAATCAGCGAAGAGGTAATGAGATTCCACCTCTAGTTTCTTACCATAATCATAAGCACAATAAAACTTCTGATCCACTTTTTCAGCTTAAGAAGTATGGTTATGATTTTCAGAAGATGTGGAATTCTTTTCCATGTACTTTTTGTGGATTGCATAATCATTCAGTGGCTAGATGCTGGAAGAGAAGGACACTGATGAAGAAGTTGATGCCGTTCATCAGGAACAAGGAAAATCAGAAAGACCAATCTCGTCATGCAGAGTCGAGAAATGGCAGAAAGAGTTCCTCATCCCAGAAGAAGGAGATTAAGAGGAATTTTTGTGCTCATTGCCAGAGGAATGGGCATCGGGTGGAAAATTGCTGGAAACTGCATCCATCTCGCCATCAGAGTAATGGCAAGCCAAAGATGGAATGGAGGCCTATTGCAAAGGCAGAAGGAAGTTTCTACTCCACCACCAGTTGACAATTCAACCCAGGACCAGGTAATACCTGAAAGTGAAAGTCCTTTAAAATGGGTAAGTCAACAATTTTTCAATTATATATTGCATAATTCAGATTGATGAATCGTATGCAGTATTAAGTTTGGAGATCAGATTTTGTGAGAAAATGCTGAGAGAAAGGTTTACAATACTCAGTGGATTTTCTTACTTAGAAAATTTGATTAATGCTCCAAATATATCTCCTAATCAGCATGTGAGTACCTGTTACAGCTTGGATACAGGATTTGACTCATATAAAGCTTGGAGATTGATCTGCCATTTGTGCAGACAGTAGAGTTCGCAGAGATCAGCTCGGAACTTCATTCTGTGTAGAGGCATTGTGACCGTGCAGCAGAATGGTAGCTGAATCACCGTTGGCATTGACGTCGGGTCAGAACTTCATTCTGTGTAGAGGCATTGCGACCGTGCAGCAGAATGGTACCTGATATTAGTATGTCAACAAGAGGAGCTCTCAAAGGATCAGCTCAGAACATCATTCGGTGTCAAGGCATTGCGACCACACATACGAATGGTAGCTGATCAGAGACTTAGCATCATACATCGGAGGCTCGAGGTCTTGAAAAGGCTTAGCATCATGCATTGGAGGCGTTGAGGTCTACATAGACTTAGCATCTTACATCGGAGGCTCGAGGTCTTGAAAAAGGCTTAGCATCATGTATCGGAGGCATTGAGGTCTACACAGACTTAGCAGGCATTATTGGAGGCTCGAGGTCTTGAAAGAGGCTTAGCATCATGCATCGTTGAGGAGACTTAGCATCGTGCATTGGAGGCTCGAGGTCTTGAAAGAGGCTTAGCATCATGCATCAGAGGCATTGAGGTCTGTAACAGACTTAGCATCGTGCATCGGAGGCTCGAGGTCTTGAAAGAGGCTTAGCATCATGCATCGGAGGCGTTGAGGTCTGTAAAGGGACAAGGCATTGTCCATCACCGACATCGGATCAATCAAAGCTCTACGTAACATGGAGTTCCTTCAAACCAGTTCAGATTCTGTGGAATCAACTCGGAGTTAGGAGCTGTGTTATAGAGTAAAAGAAGATCCTTGTTGTCAGATATCAAGAAGCTTAGCACCGCACAGAAGGAGCGTTGAGGTTTCATTCAGAAACTTAGCACCATAAAGCGGAGGCGTGGAGGTCTTCTTCGGATATCAGAGTGGCGCAGCGGAAGCATCGTGGGCCCATAACCCACAGGTCCCAGGATCGGAGCAGAGTTGTCGAAGTGAGAAGGTTGGAGGAGAAGACCCAAGGGTCTACTACAGCAGCACTTCCGAGGTGGCAGCAGAGTTTTTCAGATTCAGGACAGTATGGAAGCTTTTTGGGACAAAAAGCTTTTCTCAGTGGGGAGGTGTGATCAGGGGATCATTTTTAAAAGTTCCCTAAACATCTCTAAATGGTGTCAGTGTAGAAGATCATCTCGAGAGCTTTCCAACGACTGTGAGAACGCGACAAACGGACATCGGGAGCTCTAGATATGTTCGGTCAAAGTTCGGTCAACGGGAAAGTCAACTCTGGTCAACTGGTCAATATTGGACCAATCGCACTGTGACACGTGGCTTGCCAACACTCGTCGAATTCACTCGATTTGCCTATCGGGAGACGACAAGTGGACTACAGGATTATTTCTATTCCACATTGTATGGGTCGAAATAATATTATTTGGTAAGGCCACTTTCCAAAAGCCACATGTATATATTAATGTGTATACATTAATATTAACTCCTACACAGCCGGCAAACATATGTCCACGTGGTAAAGGCATGCATTGTCATGCGTGGAAGATTCCATGTGAGGAGAGGGAGGTGAAGCGGTGGTAGGGGGGGCGGTTATAAGCCCAACGTGGTCTTTGACCACTTCATGCGTGGAAAGGCTTAAATAAAGCCTAAGCTTTATCTCCACCAATGTGGGATATCCATTAACCATGGGATTTTAACCCATTTTAAAGTGTATAGCCGCGCCAAATGGGATATTTATCCCTATTAAAAATGCAAATGGCTAAAATGGGATTTTATCCCATTAAAAATGCTAAACCGCCCATTATTGGGAATTTTTATCCCAATTTCTATGTACGAGTAAGGCTAATATTAGCCTAAGGATAATATGCAAGTGCATTATTTTTGGGCCCTAATTTTGTATAAATAGGGAACCCATTTCATTGTAACACACACACACACTTATTATTTGTTAAGCTTGTTGGAGACACACATGAGACACACCGGTGCAATGGAGAAGCTCATTGCTAGAGCACGGAACAGTGGACACCGGTGCAACGGAGACACCGATCCCGAGCTTATTATTTGTTAAGCTTATTTGTGGGATGTGTCAACAAGTATTGTCTATTGGCCTATTATTTTAGGCAATATTAGATGGAATATTTGTGATTGGGAGTGAAATGTAAACTACCCAATAGGCCCATTGAGCCACACCAATTACTTGCAAATCCTGGATTGTCGACCGGAGTGCTAGCTTCGCATTGTTTGCGTCGGGAAGGCCGATCACAGCCGAAGGAGATTGTGCATCAGGAAGGTGGAAGTCGGGTGCTATTTTTCACCCTTGTCGTCCGAAGGTTTGGTGTACTGATAGGCAAGTAAAATTCCATTAGGTTTTCTTGTGAAAGTACTATTGTAACTTACAAGTTTTGACTAGTGGAACGGTTCGACCACGAACCCGGAGACGTAGGCAATTGCCGAACTCCGTAATCAATCTGTGTGCAATTGTCATTATTGTCTTGCATTATTTTAAATTGATTACTTAAAAGGAGTAAATTATCGGCAAATAATTAAAGCCTATAAGGGTCCGAGATCAGGTAGTAATAATCTGATTATTCTAAAATGTCTATTTTAAAGTTTGCTAACTCATCCGTTAGTTTGTTCATATCCGGATTCATACTTTTCTCCAATTTTCCTTTTATAGTTCCACCCCTTATTCTGGAATAGCTTCTACAAATCTCCTTAATTTCATTCATCCTTAACGGATCAATGTCTCTACCTCCTATCAAGTTAAGGGCTTTCATAGATTCATGATCCAAACCCTTAAGAAAAATGGTTTTCCTTAACTCCTCTTGAACTACAAATCCACACCTTTTTCTCACAAAGAGGAATCTATCTAAATAATCTTCTATATTTTCATCCTCCTCCTTGATTTTAAATAATTCTTCCTTCCTATTTCTCCCCCTACAATAATCCTGGTATTTTTCTAGGAAGGTAGTTTCTATTTGTGCCCAAGTGGTAATAGAGTTGGATGATAATCCCATGAACCACCTCATTGTTGCATCCTTCAGAGTGGATGGAAATAACTTGAGTTTTTGATTATCCGTTTTGTAGTTATAGCTCTAACATAGTACCTTGAACTCAAACAGAAATTGGTCAGGGTCTTTATATGGAATCCCTCTAAATGTGGGTAAATGTGTAGGTGAGATATTTTCATTAGTGTATCATCATCATCCAATTGGATTGGATAAGTAAAGGTCTTATCAAGTTCTCTTTCAGCTTCTCGTGCCATTTTAAAAATATTTTCCAAATTTTTCTCCCAATCAATGTGGTATGTGGTATGCCTTGGGGAAGGTGAAAAATCATGAGTAGGAGGTTGACTACTCAATTGAGAATCAAAACTCACCCTAAATGGATCTTGAGAAATAATCCTTCTCCTAAAATTTCAACTTGCTTCTGGTGATTGATCTAAGAATTCCAAAGGTGGCAACTTTGTTTCTTGTATAACAGGGGATGATAGTGCCTCCAATTCTTGATCAACTTCCTTATTTGGACTAGAGGATGTTATGAATTCTTGTCAAAATGTTTTTGAGAGGAATCTACCCTTTGATTCTCTTGGTCTACTTATAAATTTTATGATATAGTAGGGAAGATCCTTCAACTACTAGATGTATGATTGTTGTTCTTGTTAACACCTAATTAGAAAATTCTAACTAGTGTGTCCCCTGAAATGGTGCCAAAAATGATGGGTTTCGTTATTCACTTCATTTAATCAACTTCCTATTGATGTCATATTCAAACCAGGGGTGTGTCTAAAGCTATATGCAACAAGAATAATCCTATCGATCTAGTAGTTGACTGTAGTTATTTTTGTATTTTCTAGGGGATATTTTCAGTGTCTTAAGGACTTCTTGTAAAAACCTTATTTAAATCATACTATGAACACTTTTTTGAAAGGTAACACGCTAAAAGCTTTGCTGAAAGGAAACACACTTTGTAGAATGGGAATAAACACACTTGTTTTTGGAAATAAACACACAACTTAGAGTGCTTATAAAATGGTTGCAAGAAGAATAAGAATCTATCTAGACACTTTTAGGAACAAGCATACAACAAAGTTTAAATAGAAGAATTAAAAGCGATACAAAATTAATAGATCTAAAATATTTTCTTAGGACATTTAAATACCAAATAGATGAATATCTTTGTCCTTGGGGGAGTGGACCCTTGCTTCTCCTTGAATCAAGATTTAACAACTTAGAATTCTCTCAAACATGAATGGTTATTTATTGATAAAACATTCGATATTACAAAACATACTGGATCTATGTACTTCAATCTGTATTAATTATTTTATATGTATATCTATCTTCTCTCCCTTTATCTCCTATAGTTTTTTTTATATATACATTTACAATCATAGTTGTCTCTATGATTCTGATGAAATCAAATTGTGCCCAAAATAGATGTTGGCTCGGATTGTGGCTGATCGGACAGTTGTAAGATAACTATCCCTAGATGTACATTCAAAAATCTTCTCATCCTTTCTTGATTGAAAGGTTCATTGATGCTAAATCACTAGATGTGGTTAGAATAGATAAACTTCCATCAGTTTCGGAACTTCAGAGAAGTTCCAGAACCATAGGAAATCGTTAAAGATCAAAATTGTGAGAGTTCTGAAGCTATACTCAGGAGTTCCAAAACTAAGTTCAAAAATTCTGGAACTAAATATTGGAGTTACATAATTAAGTTCAAAAGTTCCGGAACTAGGTGATGAAGCCTGTGAATGTGTAATGGAGTTCTGGAATTAGCTTAGAAGTTCCGAAACTAAGCCGTATTGGAATAGATGCTACCAAAAACATGTTGAACACTACATACTTCATTTCTTTGACCGATTGGACCTGCTTTATTACAAAACTAAATTTCCAACACACTTCGTCAGGAATTTCAAAGATTTTAAACGTTAGAATCACAATCAATCAAAAGACAGAAAATTACATCCTAACTCATATCAGATCAAATAAAATTCACAAAATGCAATCAAACTTAATAAAAAGGAGAGTAAGATGAGATCATTTATTATATATTGATGAGGCCAAAATATTCTCGTTAAATGTACAATAAATGATCTCATCTTACTCTCCTTTTTATTAAGTTTGATTGCATTTTGTGACTTTTATTTGATCTGATATGAGTTAGGATGTAATTTTATGTCTTTTGATTGATTGTGATTCTAACGTGTTTTATATATATATATATATATATATATATCTGTGTGTGTATACATATATACCTACACACACACACACACACACACATATATATATTTGTGTGTGTATACATATATACCTACATATGTAGGTATATATGTATACACACATATGTAGGTATATATGTATACACACACACACACACGTGTGTGTGTGTGTGTGTGTGTGTGAGATTGATTTTGGTGGACTCAAAAAAAATTTATGGTTTACATTTCATATTTATTGATCTGATTGATATGATGAATATATATGTTATGCGTTATGATTTTGATGTTGATGTTGATGTTGTAATGTGAATTAAAATAATAGATTTAAATGTTAAAGTGATTTGATAAATTTATTGTATTAATGTGGATGGTACTACATATTATTTTAGTATTTTTATTGGGTAAATGATATGACGTGAATTATTGATGTGATGTAACAAAGCATTTTGATAATGTAAAAAAATGTTATTTGATATATATGTTATGTGAACTTAGGCATATATGTGATAGTGTAAATGTGAATTTGATTGATATAGAGGATCCTCACCGAGAAACACCGATCTAATATCTTCTCAGAATTATTTGCGGTCAGTTTCATTATGTAGGGAAAAATTAAATCTTTTCGGCGATATCTCGTTTGCAAAAATTGGAGCACGTATGCAAAAGTTATAGCTCGCTGAAATTTTCAGGTAAATGGTAAATTTTGGGGACTACGCGCAGGTTGAACACGTTCACGCTCACCAATTGGACCAATGAAAATGTGACACGTGGTAATATTGAAAAAAAAAATAATAAAAAGTAAAATTTTGGCCACACCCATTTATTATTCCACATTATTTAATTTCTAATTAAATTTGCCAACTATTATCCTTATCCTCCCAATATATATTCAAACGCATTATTTATCCCTTCCAAATGCACCAAAAATAGCATATTCCCAGCCACTCCAATATTAGCACCAAATAAAATGCCTCATAAGCCAATTCAAACTATAAAACAAGTCCTATTTGAGTGCCTCTTTATCCTCCAAGTGCCCAATGTGGGATAAAATGCACCCAACATGAAAATTCGAAGTGCTCATGTAGGGATTTGAACCTTGGCTACTTGGGTGAAAGGATAGGTGCCCAGCCATTCGCTCAAAGGTGTGAAACATTATAAATATGGCTCTATTGTATATGAAGGCACATTGTTAAGTGATTGTGATGTTGTTTTGCTCATAACTTGAGCTAGAGAAGGAATTTTGAGGTGATGTAATAAGTGACTCCTATTATTTTTCACAGAGAAATGTGATAAGAAGATAAGATTCTTGTAGAAATATTTTTAAATATTTATTTTCAATATTTTAATATATCAGTCCCATTCAACTAGACCCAAAGACATAGGCCACAAGTTCCAAACTCTCACTATCAATTCGTGTGTCTATTTGTTGGTGATTCATCTCTATATTTTCTGATTTTACACATTAATTTCAGTTTTATTTCCTTTATTAAAAATACAAAAGGTTATAATGGTAAATTTTCAAATCAAAATCAATACAAAGCAAAGTAAAGTTTTTGCATAATTGGTAGCTCAATTTGATTTTCAAATCACTAGTATCAAAGCTGATTTTGGTTCAGATTAAAGGTTTTTTTATTGCAATTTTTTGTTGTGTTATATGTTAACAAGGTCCTAGTCTAATAAGGGTGAAGAAAGAGCTATTATAAGGTGATACCAAAATTGGTACAAGACAATCTCGAAGTCCTACCATGGTGGAACGAGAGGAAGAAGAATTTTTTGAATCATTCTTACAGATGAAGGAAATGTTGGAATAAATGTACCAAGATACACAAAGGGAAAAGGGAACTAGAGGAGGTAAAAAAGAAGAAATCTCTAGTTATGATAATTATAAAGGTGAACCTTTAAAATATGATTTTCCTTCATTAAAGTTAGATATCAAGTTTGAATTGCCAATGTATACTGGAGAGCTAAATGCAGAGAAGTTGGATAATTGGATCAAGAAGATAGAAGTATATTGTAGGGTTCATAAAATTGTGGATGATGAAGAAAAGATTCATTTTGAAACTCTTCGGATGGGTGGCACAACACTCATTTGGTGGGAGAGTAAGCTTCAAGAAGTAGAGGAAACCAAAGGTAATGAAATCACTTCTTGGTCTGATTTTGCTTTAAATCTTATACAACAATTGTATCCTCTTGGTTACAAGAAACAAGCTATGCTTGATTGGCAAACATTAAGAAAAAATAAGGGACAAAGTGTTCAAGAATACACCCAATAATTTAGGAAAAGTTCTCTAATTCTTGGGAATTTCCCTAAACATGCAGAAGAAACACTGCTTAAATATATTAGTGGATTGCATAGTTACCTAAGGCATATTATTCTTGTTTTAGGTCCTACTAATCTTGATGTGTTGTGTGTTCAAGAAACACATTTGGAAGCATGAGGGAAAATGACAAAGGATTCCTCTTCATCTTCTTTTAAATAAAAAACAAACAATCCGAAGGAAAAGGAAAAGGTTTGAAAGAACAAGGAAAAGGAAAGGGTAAGCAAAAAACAAACTCTATTATTAAGAAGGAAGATGAAAAACCATTTTACAATCATTCTAAAAAGAACCATGATGAGTCTAAGTGTTGGAAATTACATCCTGAAATGAAGCCTAAATGGATGGTTAAGAAAGGAAAAGAAAATAAAAGAAACACTGCATTTCATGATCTTGGGTCTGATTCAGGTGATGAAACCAAGATCACAACTATGAGTTTTCAAGGTAAACCAACTCTTTCAATTTCCAACAATAGTACTACAAATGTTGCATCTTCTTCTAGTAAACAAACTATACATGATGATAAGAAAAGGAATGAGATTTTCCACATTAGAGTAATTTCAAAGCATACGAAAATTGATACTTTTTTATAGTGGATCTCAAGCTAATCTAATTTCTGAGGAGGTTGTTAAGAAATTAGGACTCAAAACTAAACCACATCCTAAGCCTTATCCTTTGGGCTGGGTTTGTGATGATGTGAAACTGTAGGTAACTAAAACTTGTACTTTCATAGATTTTCCATTACAGACAAGTTTATAGATGAGGTTGAATTGGATGTAGTTCCTTTGGATATTTGTGGGGTGGTTTTGGGAAGTCCTTATTTATATGATCGTAAAGCAATATTCTATAGGGAAGAAAATAAATATTTTCTTGTAAATGATGGAATTGAGTTTATTGTTAGATCTCACCATGAAAAGAGAAATCTATCCTTGGTTACTACAGGTCAAATGAAAAGGCTTGTAAACTCAAGAAAAAAATTTGTACTCATGGTGGTCAAAGCCAAAGAGAAAGAACATGAGATGGCTTTTGAGGATTGTGATCTCAAACATAAGAATGAATTGGTAAAAAATTTCTAATTTTGATGATTTTTTTTAGGATCCACAAGGTCTACATCCCATAAGAGGGGTTGAGAATGAGATACAGTTTCTTCAAGATGCACCTCTTCCCAATATTAGAATGTATATATTGTCAGTAGTAGAGAATGAGGAAATCAAGAGACAGGTAATGGAACTTTTGGCTCAAGGTATAATTTGTCCAAGTACATCCCCATGTGGTTCACCAATTATATTGGTTCCTAAGAAGGATGGAACTTGGTGAATGTGTGTTGATTTCCATACTTTAAACAAGATTATGGTAAAGAATCGTTACCCTCTTCCTAGAATAGATGATTAACTGGATCAATTAAGGAATTCAATTTACTTCACTAAGATAGATTTAATAAGTGGTTATCACCAAGTAAGAATTGTAGAAGGTGGTGTTTGGAAAACTACTTTTAAAATGAAACAAGGATTGTTTAAATGGTTAGTAAAGCCTTTTAGATTTTGCAATGCACCAACAACATTCATGAGAGTTATGAATGATGTGTTTAGACCATTCATTGATGATTAAATTATTGTTAACCTTGTTTTAGTAATTCATGGGAATGCCTTTTAGATTTTGCAATGCACCAACAACATTCATGAGAGTTATGAATGATGTATTTAAACCATTCATTGATGATTAAATTATTGGTAACTTAGATGATATTCTTGTTTTCAGTAATTCATGGGATGAACATGTTAAACATATCCAGAAATTCTTAGATGCATTAAGGAGAGAGAAACTGTATTTGAAGATGTCAAAATGTGAATTTGTAAAAACATCTTTAATTTATTTGGGTTATGTTGTAGGAAATGGAGAATTGAGAATTGATCCTGTAAAAATAGAGGTTATTGTAAAATGGCCTAGACCCACTAATGTGATAGAAGTAAGGAGTTTTCTAGGTGCAGTTCAGTTCTAGAGGAAATTCATTTCTAACTTCTCATATATTGCATCTCCTTTGCATGTTTTGAAAAGTATTAAACAGGTCTTTCAGTGGGGAGGAAAATAACAGAAAATCCTTTGATACACTAAAAGAGAAAATAAGTACTGCTCTGATCTTGGCACTTTTAGATTTGTAGCATTCATTTGAGATTGAGACAGATGCTAGTGACTATGCAATGGGGGCATTTTTGATGCAAAATAAATGACATGTATGTTACCATTCAGAAACCTTTACAAGTGCGGTAAGAAACTATCCAACTTATGATAAAGAGTTGTATGCTTTGGTTCAAAGTGTTAAAAAGTGGAAGAATTATTTAATGGGAAAAGAAACAATTATACATATTGACCATCAGCCGCTTCAGTACTTACAAACAAAAACCAAATTACAAGAGTCTATAACATTTCAGGTGGATGGGGTTTTTGTAACAATTTCATCTTGTAATAAGGTATAAAAAAGGTATTCAAAACAAGGTTGCATAACATGTTATCTAGACCACCAGTTGTAGTGCATCTATTACTTTTACAACATAGTTCTTTAGCTCATGCTAGTTATAAGGAGCAATATGTTAGTGATGTTGATTTTAGAGAAGTGTATGAGGATCTAATAAGTGGGAAACAAGTAGGGGAAAAGATTATCATTTGTATGATGGATTTTTATATCATTCTGGTAAACTTTTCATTCCGGATAATGAACGTGTGCATATGATTAGGGAAGCAAATACTTCTCTTACTTCTAGGAATTTTGGAGTTACTAAAACAATTTCACATTTACAGAAATATTGTTATTAGCCTGGAATGCATGAACATGTAACCAGATATATTAAAGGATGTGTTCTTTGTGCCATAAGCAAGCCAAGCAAGAGGAAACTAAGACTTCACACTCCCATTCCTATTTTGATAAGGCCTTGGGAAAGTATTTCCATGGAATTTGTATGAGGCTTTCCCATTACATGAAAGAAACATGATTAGTTTTATGTGGTAGTGGACATATTTGGCAAGATGTGTGTGTTGGTTCCATGTAATAAATAGATAACTGGTGAAGGAACTGCATGCTTATTTTTTCAATTTGTTTGGGTTCATTTTAGTTTGCCTACTTCAATTATATCTTATTAGGATTCCATATTTCTTGGGGAATTTTGGTCAACATTGAGGGGCTTAATGGACACAAAACTGAAAAAAAGAATTACTTTTCATCCACAGACCGATGGTCAAACAAAGGTTGTAAACCACACAGTGGTACACTTTCTTAGGGGATATTGTGGTAAACATCCAAAATTATGGGATGAAAATCTTTATTATGTGTAACATCTTATAATTGTGTCTTACATTCTTCTACTTTGAAGTCTCCATTTGAGAATTGTTATGGATATCTGCCTAATTCTCCTCTAGATGTATATTTTGGGCATAAAACTATTGTTAATGGTTTGAATGATTATGATAAGGCTAAAAGATTTATGCAGAGGATACAAAAGGTTCATTAATATGTTTGTGAACAATTGGAGAAAATTCAGGCTAAGTCCAAAGCCAAACATGATAAACATAGAACTGATAACAAGTTCAAAGTTGGTGATTCAGTTTGGCTTCACATCAGCAAAGACAGGTTGACAGTTGAAGGTAAAAAATTGAAACCTATGTGGTATGGTCCATTCCTAATATTGGAAAAAATTGGTAACAACGCTTTCTGGTTATATTTACCTCAATGTATGCAAATATACTCAGTTGTAAATGTTGAGAATTTAAGATTGTATGAACCACCTATTATTATTGATCATGATGATGCTAACATAATTCCTTCCATTGATGATTTTTCTCCTGAGTATCTTGATGAGTTTCAGGAAGACATCATTTTGGATAGGAAATTAATAACTTTTCATCCAAAGGCATGCATCCAAATAAGGAAAAATGGATGGAAACTAGAAATGTGAAGGAGAAATACCCTCACCTATTCACCAATTAAGTTGACTTTTGGGGTCTAAAATTTTCTTAGTGGGGAGGAATGATCCAAAGGATCCTCATGAAGAAACATTGATCTAATATATTCTCATAATTAGTTTCGGTCAGTTCCATTACATAGGGAAAAATTAGAGCTTTCTGACGATATTTCATTTGTAGAAATCAGAGCACGTGTGTAAACGTTATGGCTCGTTCAAAATTTTCAGGTCACTATTAAATTTTGGGGACTACACATAGGTTAAACATGTGCACACTCACCAAGTGGACCAATGAAAATGTGACACGTGGAAATATGGAAAAATAATAATAATAATAATAAAATTTTATCACACCCATTTATTATTCCACATTGGCCACATTATTTAATTTCCAATTAAATTTGCCAACTATTATCCTTATCCTCCCAATATATACTCTAACGCATTATTTATCCCTTCCAAATGCACCAAAAATAGCATATTCCCAGCCATTCCAGAGGTTGGTGCCAAAGAAAATGGCTCATAAGCCAATTAAAACTATAAAACAACTCCTATTTAAGTGCCTCTTTATCCTCCAACCACCCAATGTGGGATAAAATGCACCTAACATGCAAAGTAAAGCACTCATGTAGAGCTTTGAACCTTGGATGCTTGGGTAAAATGATAAGCACCCAACCATTGTGCCTAGAGGTGTGAAATATTATAAATTAGGCTTTGTTGTATATGAAGGCACATTGTTAAGTTACTATGATATTATTAGTGTAGCAACTGATTAACATGATGAGATCCCTCTCCACCATCAGTTTGAGTTTTTGGTGTGATGGAAATTCATGTAGCTCTGATACCAAACAATTTGTCGTCACGCCATAACCTTGAACTGATGGCGGAGAGGGATCTCATCATGTTAACCAGCTGCTATGCCAACACCTTGCTACACGATGGAGCCGGGTATACACCCAATCAGCCCAACAGCATCGCCACACTACTTTGGGGTTGGTGCACTTAACTTCCTAGCTCTGATACCAAATGACTTGTCGTCACACCAAAAGCTCGAGCTTTTGGTGTGACGGTAAGTTGTTTAGTATCAGAGCTAGGTAGTTAAGCGTGCCTACCCCAGAGTAGTGTGGCAATGGATGACCTCCCAAGAAATTCCTAGTGCCACTACCTCCTAATGTTGTTGGGCTGATTGGGTGTATACCCGGCTCCATAGTGTGGTAGGGTGTTGGCGTAGCAGCTGGTTAACACGATGAGATCCCTCTCCACCATCATTTTGAGCTTATGGTGTGATGGACAATCATTTGGTATCAGAGTGCATCAGCCCCAGAGTAGTGCTAGGATGGGTGACCTCCCATGAAATTCCTAGTGTCACTGCCTCCTAATGTTGTTGGGCCTGATTGGGTGTATACCTGGCTCCATCGTGTGGAAGGGTATTGGCGTAGCATCTGTTTAACACGATGATATCCCTCTCCATAATCAGTTTGAGCTTTTAGTGTGACGGTAATTCATTTGGTATCAGAGCCAGGCAGTTAATCATGCCAGCCCCAGAGTAGTGTGGCGATGGGTGACTCCTGGGAATGATTGGTGTCACTGCCTCCATAATGTTGGGCCTAATTGGGTGTATACTTCAGTGCTCCATCATGTTTGGAGGGAAACGGCATAGTTTGCTAAATAAGTTATGAGATCCCTCTCTAAAATTAGTTAGGCAAGCTTTTGGTGTGAGCAATGTGTGTAGCTTGATACCAGGTGTAAGAGCACACTCACCAGAGTAGTTTCAATGGGATCATACGACATATGGAGAAATTCCTGGGGACACTTAAAAAATTTGTTTAGAACTGATTCGGTCTTACCAACACTCATACGTGTGGGACAGTATGGACCCCACTATTTACTAGCTGAGGGGCCCTCCAGCATCAGGTTTGACACACTCGAGTATGGAGTAAGTCATGTTGGCTCCTGATCACCAGGCAGTTAAGTGCATCAGCCCCAGAGTAGTGCTAGGATGGGTGACCTCCTATTGAAATTTAGTGTCACTACCTGCTAATGCTATGTGGGACTAATGATGGGTGTATAAACCAAGCTCCATCGTGTGGGAGGGTGTCCACGTATCAGCTTGGTTTAATCCACGCATGAGATCCCTCTCCACCATATCTCAACGTATTTTAGTTACAAACAAAGAAAATTGTATCATGCTATGATCATTCCATGCATTTGCCATGCACCGAAATTGAACTGATAGTGGAGAAGCATCCATCATATTAACTCAGCCGCTACACCAAGGAGTGACCTAATTCAAATGGCTCCTAAGCCAATTAAAACATAAAACAAGGTGCCTAAATTTAAGCCTTATTTATCCCTCTAAAGTGCCTTGCAATGTGGGATATTATCCCTATGCAGAGTCAAATGCACTCAAGGAGGGATTTGAACCTTGGGCATGCTAGGGTAAAAGGATAAGTGCCCAACCATTGCGCATGGAGGTTAGAAACATTATAAATGAGAAGCTATTGTTGTATATGAAGGCACATTGTTAAGTCGGGGACTGTGATTTATTTTTGCTCATAACTTGAGCTAGAGAAGGAATTTTGAGGTGATGTAAAAAGTGACTCCTATTATTTTTGGTAGAGGAATGTGATGAGAAGATCGTATTCTTGTAGAAATATTTGTAAAGATTTATTTTCAATATTTTAATAGATCGGTCTCATTTAACTGGACCTGGAGACATAGGCCACAAGTGTCGAACTCCATTATCAATTCCTGTGTCTATTTGTTGGTGATTCATCTCTATATTTTTTGATTTTACGCAGTAATTTCAGTTTTATTTCCTTTATTAAAAATACAAAAGGTTATAGTGGTAAATTTTCAAATTGAAAATCAATAGAAAGTAAAGTAAAGTAAAGTGTGTGCACAATTGCTAGTTAAATTTGATTTTCAGATCATTGAATGGATCTTTTTTTTTGGTAAAATGTATACTTGATTGGAGCCATTTATGGGATATTGTTTTCTTACTATGACTTGTCCTATATAAGATATGAAGGTAAATTAATGGTGATGCACATGCACCACATTATTAAAGATAACATATAACTAACAATAATTATTAATATTGAGATAAAATGGGGTGAAAGAGAGGTATGTATGTATAGCTAATTTACGTATAATATGCATGAGGGAATGGGTTTTCCAAAACAATGGTACACATGTTCTTCCCTATATTTTATTAATGTGCGAGATGATCGATGCATGAAGATTGCACTTTTCAAGAAATTTGATCGATGCGGGAAGCTTCTCAGAGATATATATATATATATATATATATATATATATATATATATATATATATATATATATATATATATATATATAGTAGTTGATCAAGATGGGAAGTTCTTTTTCATGAGTATATTTGGTATTTTATTGTGTAGCCATCCTTCGAGGGAGTCGTCTACATTTCTATTTTAAATTTTTTAAGATAAGGTAGTTATCCTTCGAGGGACAAGTTTATGAATTTGATTTTATATGAGTAGCCATCCTTTGAGGGAGTGGTATACTATTTTGATATTAATTTTTTTTTATGATAGTTTTCTTCTGAGGAAGCAGTCTATATTGTGATTTTGATAATATAAGGGATATTTTTCTTTTTTAAGATGAGGTCAGTCCTAGGAGACCACTTAGGAAAGGATGAGATAAATATGTACACTTCACAAAAATTAAAGTGACGATGGGAGTAATGATTGCAGGGTTCTTGGATACAAGCAAGTGAACTTATCCATGTAGAAGATTTTATAGGAAGATTCTTGGTAGGTATATTTAAGATGATAATTCAAAATTACAGAAGACCACATAATTCTAAATCATTATGGTTGCAGAAATTTGTATAAATGAATAAAAGAAAGAATGATAGCTGACTAAATTCATGTGACTAAAAGGTTAGGAATAAAATGGCCATAAGTGTAAGGCATTAAGAGGCTCCACTTTAGGTTTACCATCAGGGGAATCCAAATGATAAGCCCTAGATCCATACTTGTGTGTGATTATATATGGGCTTGTTGGAGCTAAAATTGTACTCGTCTCAGATCAAGTTGAACTGGGTTGTTGAGGAAATAATGGGGATGTCTCCAAGTTGTGATACCTTGCGCACTTGAGATAAACCTCCAGAGAAGGTTGGTTCCTCTACGTATTTATATTGCTACAACTACTCGTAATGCTTAAATCAAATCCTAAACTAATCATGCCAAGGGACTAGAGCTAGGAGGATATGAAAAAAGGGAAAACCAATCTAAAAGGAGGCAATAACACTAGAAAGAGGGGAGATGAACAAAGTTGGATTAAGTGAAAATGAAGGAGAATGTGAACGGAGAGGATAAACACACATATCACAGTCCAAAACATAGCCACACAATTTTTTTCATGTGGAAAAACTAGAAAATAAACTTGCAAGGGATGTGATATGACACAATAAACACACAACTAAAGGAGAGGCAATGAGAAACAATAAAAACATGTTCAAGCAGAGAATAGCCACAAAACCAAGCTTCTATTACTTCTAAAAATGCACAATTGATTACAATGGCATATGATGTTGATATCCACATGTAGAGACCAAATCTGAAGGCCTGTAACTTAAAATGAAAAACAATTGAAGTCCTTAGCAGACCAAATGGTTCAACAATAATAATCACTAACCATTTTATGAGCATGGATCTTAAATTTAGAGAAGAATGAGAGAAGAATAAGAGAAATAAGAGGGAAAATCAGATTTTAAATTCATCCACCAATAACAAGCATTGAATTTCTACAAATACACCTACAGATTTGACAAATGTGCATCCCCATGTCTGATTTAGCTTGTAGGAGAAGGAATGAGACAAGATCTGAAGAAAATATGGTGGTTGAACATGCATTAATGGCTAAAAACTTGTTTCCCTACTTCCCACCTATTAAATCTTGCCAACATTTGAATTTAAATGATTTGGACTATAGCCCAAATCAACAACTTTGCAAAAAGAGAAACCATGTATTAATCCAAGCTATATAGCAAAAGTTATGGCATTTTGAAGCCTAATGGTCGATCTGAACACTCAATGACACATGGTGCCCATGGATTGGCAAATTGTTCATTATTTTTCTCATTTTTTACTATGTTTCGGATAGTGGTTTGTTATAAGGATTCAGTACCATATTGGCATGATTTGATAGGTTACATGTAGCACACTCAATTCTGACAGGTTTCCACCTGGCATAGTAACTGGCATGGAAGGAGGAGAAAGGAGCACATGTAAGGGGAAAGAAAAGGGAATTCACACATAAGTGAAACGTGTGGCATGAATGGAAGGGGGTACAGAGGAATACATAAAATAATTAGCCATTTTTAGGAAGGAAAGTCCAGGGTGTGTGCGTGAAGAGTGCACAAACTACTGAGAAGAAGGTGAATGTACAAGGGGTGCTGAGGAAATGCGTAAGGGATTATAGGTGATCAGAGGAAGAAAACCAAAGGGCGCATAACTTGCACATATGTGAACTTCAGAGCTATGAACGGGGTGTGTAAGTTGTCTGAAACCATAACTAGGGGAATATTTTAGACAACAATTTAGCAACTTTAAGGACCATGCTTCCTGCAATAGTTGAACTTGAGAGATCAAAATCCTTGGAGCATGTAATTAGTTCAAATAGAGTCAACTTGGATTTAGCATGAAATTCTGATCTACAACTTGAAGAGCTACACCTGCAAGTCACTTGAAGCACTTTTCTGAACTACTTGAGTTATGCAAAAATTCTACCAAAACTATTGGAATCAGCCTTCAACTTAAATGCACAGACTGAAAATTTGGAAGTCAAAAAAAGAGCACATGCAGTAAGAAGTGTCATGAGAGGAAAGAACTATGTGAAACAAAAACAATGTGCGCACAGTGCACTTGGAGGAATTGTAACTAATCTAATATTTATAATGATGTCAAAGGATTAATGAAAAATGTTTGAGATAAATCCCATTCGATTGGGATTGGTAACATGCATATCCATCAAGGTGATAAAATCTTAAAGAGAGTTATCCTCCTTGCAAGAACTCATAGTGTATGGGCCTCTTAAAAGTGCATCAAACTTTGAATGGGGCTCTGGTTTAGCCTTGTCAGCATCCCATTTCAATATTAAGTCACCAACTTTGAAAGCTTGAGGCCTTATTCTTTTTCAAACCACTTCTTTGTTGAATTTTGATGTTGTTCTATCTTGATCATGGCAGAGTTTATTAATTCTTCAAGTTCAACCAACTCTGACATTCTGATTTCTCTCTGGTCTACACGCCCTCAAACTCCAGTTGCTTGGAAAATATCTAATGAAAGCAATTCATGAGATAAAGGAAGTTTGGCTTCCTTTCCATAAACAAGCTTGTAGGGTGAAGTACCTATTGCCTTCTTCACAATGATTCTATCTACCCAGAGCACAAGCGAGACCTTTATGTGCCACTGCCTATGGTTGATATTCATTGTTAGCTTCATGATTATAATCATGTTCTTGTTTGTTAGACTCTGCCAAGCCATTTCCTTGAGGGTAGTAGTTGGAAGAAGTATTCAAATAGATCCCAAGGCTAAGATCCCAATCAAAAAATCCTTGTACTGAAGGAAGGCTTTTTACATTATCATAGATAATGGTCTGAGGGATGTAAAACCTTATTACAATGTCCTTTGAGAAAGTCAAGGATGACTGACTCAGTTGATTCCTTGAGCGTAACACAATAGCTTCTGTCCATCTGGTGAAGTAATCTGTAGCTGTCAACACCCATTTATGTCTAATGCTCAGAAGGAGGATTGATCATGCCTATGAAGTCAAGACCCCATTGTGCAAAAGGTCGATCTACTTGGATTGGTTGGAGGGGAAGCACACTGGCCAATTTCTTCTTGTCTTGCAAAGAAAGTGCATTCTTTAGATTTCATGACCTACTTGTATGTGCACGTCCACAAAAAGGGTAGGCCAAAACTATCATGCCTTTATGATCTTCATTGTTGTTTCTTTGGCAAAGAAGTGCTCCACGAGATAATCCATCATGAAATTATACTAACACTTGGTTAACTTGCACGTCGTCAATACACCTCAACAACATGTCATCAAGATTTATTTTGAAGAGAACGCCATCAATCAGTAGCATATGGAATAGATTGCAACCTAAAATGCTCACCTATTTTATTTATTCAAACTAGGAGGGCATGACACTAGAAGGAAAGGAATGCTACCATGTCTTCCATCCATTTGAACTGTGCGTGCTAGGGTATTATCATTGTATTCATAGGTTCAGCAATGTAGGAGATCTCATCCAAAAAAAACGGATAATCTTGCAGTGTCGTTATTATGCACGTCCTCATAGGATGATGCTTACATAGCACATTTCCTCTAACCAGCTCTAGTGACTTTGATAGTCACATCAAACTCCATGATTTTGGTCACCCATATTGCTCTCTTCTCAATGATTTCTACTCCCATGATGAATTTCTCTCAAACCTGAGTGTGAAACTAACACTTTAACATGATTTGTGGCTAGCATACTTTTGAATTTCTTAAAGAGCACACATGATGGTGTAGACCTTTTTCCATGTGACTATATTTCAACTCATAATCCTTCAATGTTTGACTGAAGAAATCCAATGGTTGCTCTAGTCCTTGTTCATTTTCTTGATGTCAAGAAGCAACACAACACTAGCATTAGCTCCATAAGCATAAAGGATAAAATCCTTGGAGTAATCCAGATTGATGAGTGTTTGGGTGCAAGTAATTTCTTTCTTGATTTTGTTAAAGCTCTCCTTTCCTTATATTATCCAATTAAAGGCTGCTATATTTCTTGAGCATGAGGGTTATGGCCCTAACCAATCCTGACAAAGTTAGGAATGAATATCCTAACAAAGTTTATTTTTCCTAGGAATGACTACAAGGATTTCTTGTGCACCGGAAGGGAGAGGACAAGGATGACCAGAAACATGCTCAGGATAAATGACAATGCTATCCTTTGAGACCACATGGCCCAAAAGCTTTCCTTCTGCCATAATAGAAAATTGCACTTCTTGGGGTTGAGAGATACCCCAAATTATTTACATCTCTCAAATAATTTCTCTAGATGATTGCCATATGATCTGCGCCCTTCTTTGAGAAGAGGTGGTTATGTCATCCAAGTAAACTAGGATGAACTCATTGATATATCCTTTAAAGGCAATTTCCATGACG
The DNA here is from genome assembly GCA_019776745.2 of Taxus chinensis. NCBI lineage: Eukaryota > Viridiplantae > Streptophyta > Pinopsida > Cupressales > Taxaceae > Taxus > Taxus chinensis. The sequence continues at coordinate 21,424,508 of CM034157.1, forward strand.
CTTGCTGAAATGTTTTGCCTACATTTGACAAACAAAAAGGCATATTTTAGATATGCATATGTTCCCCATTTGGTTGTAAATGTTGTCTTGAATTAATCCTCTTCCTTGACCATAATCTAATTTAAACTAGAATACCCATCTAGTATGGAAAATCTTTGTGCGCTAGCCACAGTCTACAAAATTTGCTCCATCAAAGGCAAAGGATAATGATCCTTCAAGGATGCCTTATTCAAATCTCTGAAATTGAATCGCAGAGTTTGATTTCACCATTCTTCTTGCATGCACTGGAACAAGATTCACCACCCAGGTAGAGTACTTTGACGGGAAAAATTATTTTTGCCTCAATGAGTTTGGACAACTCCTTCACTCATGAGGGGCTCTATCTTTAGATTGATAGGCCTTTATTTTTGTATAATGGGCTTGACACTAGGATCAAAGTCAATGGTTAGTTGACCAGGACATTACGGGGGTGACATCCATGTAAGTCTTCAAACTCTGTATGAAAATATCATCACTCCATTTATGACAGAGAGAGATTAAGGCTTGTAATATGATCATTGTGTGTAATCATAATTCACATCAACAGTAACAATCCTTAGCATGCACATACAAGAGAAACATAATATTTCTTAAGTTGTACACATATTCTTTTCTTCAAACTGGGAGAAAAATCACCTAACCAATGGAACATGCTTCACAAAGGTTACAAATTATTTGAGCCATAGTTCATTTGTTTTCAAACACATCACTTCAAATCAAGCCACCAGCTTGATGATTATAATTCAAGCTTACATACTTGTAGGAGAACTTCTAGATTCAAGATTCTAAATAAGCTAGACAACTTACATGTCATTGTACAAATTACCTTACCGACTGGATGTTACTCCTCATGGAATAGGTTGCATGAGACAACAGATTATGATCCTATATGTTCCACACATTCCCTCTTATATAAAATCCTCAACTTGACATAGTTTCAATATTTTTCTCTTGTGAACTTGAGGAGGTCTAACATACTTGCACACTTCTCTCATAAGACTATCAACACGAAGCTTATTAAGTGTCAAAAACTACCCTTGTTGGTGATGCTATATCCACTGACTAATCCCTGACCTTTCCCTTTCACATCCATAGATAAATATCACATTACCTTCATCTGACAGCTCTTTTTTGAAAGAAGAGAGACCATATCACACTACGCTTCATATTACTACCCATGTTTTGGAGCATAAATAAACCTATGAATTTGTATATGCGAAGCAATAATTTCTAAGGCACTTGGGAGATACCTTGAGTTAACAACATTTTACAGGTGTAGCTTCTTAAACTTCCTTACACTCTTCTGGATGTCAATCAATATTCAACAACTTCTTGTCTATCCACATCAAGTGTAACTACCCATGGTGAAGATGGACATACGGGAATTGCATTGAGCACTATGAATATTTCAAACATAGTTTCTAACTTTTTAAGAAGGATTGATAAGTCTGGATAAACACGTTGCTTAAGAGCATTCTCTAATCACTGCTTTGTACCTTTATTTAGCTTCAAGCCCTTCACCAATTCAACTACCATCTTAGATGTTGGACTAGTATAAGCATCTGAGTGGGGCTAGAGATACATGACCATCGCTATGTTATGCATTTGAAAGGGCAGTTGCAATCAACTTGTATGCACTGAGATCATCATAAGGGAGACCATGCATTTATCTTCCCCTTTTCAGTCCTCTTAAAGTTGAATGAAGCTACTCATGCCAAAAGGTTGATTAGGTTAAGTTGCGAGGTAAGCTGAGATTAGCAATTGAGCTAAATTGCTTTAGCTAAGGCCAAGCTAAATATTGAAGGCTGAGCTACATTTCGAGTGTTTAGCTACGCTATTTTAGATAAACACTTGGTGTTGGACACAGAGAGTGATTGCTTGTAAATGTTGCCACCCTTTATCCCTTTTGCACTTGCATGAGTTGTGCCTTATGGTCTGTAAAAGATTGTTTAGACTCATGAACATTCTCTTACCAGCCCCATTAAGATAGCCAAGTCACCTGCATATCATGACCGAGCCATTGTCATTTTAGGTAACAGAGGAAAAACAATATGGTTGGAATTTACATTCTTTGAAAATATTTGAGACGACAGGGGCTAGGTAAATACTCATTCCCATGTTTTTATAGCTATTTTCAAAGGAGTGTCGAAATCAAGCATGACATGTATTTCTTCTATCAGGAAACCCTAGATGCAAGGGTGTTCTCTCTTGTGCAAGGCTGAGAGTGGCACAAAATATTCAATTTATTTCTGGGAAGAGGTGAGCAATGGATGGTCAAGAATTACAGACTCTTAGGCCGATTTTGCACATAATCATAGGTGAATTTTCATTGGGTCCCAACAGCTGGAAAATGATAGTGCAACTTAGGAGACCGACTTACAAATAGATCAGGAGAGGCCAATGCATTGGTACATCAAAATGTGTGTTGAGTCCAAATCATTAGGTAATAATTCACTTGCTTTGGGATCAAGCAAGGAATCTTATAAGGATCATTAAGGGTCACTAAGATGAAATTATAGTCAACACTTAACAAAACTTTCCAAGGGAAGAAATTTGAGTTGGCTCGCCGAGCTTTCCCGGCGAGTCCTGGTGAGCCTTTTTGAGAACAACAGGGTTGGAGAGCCACAGTTCCACTTGGGCCGCTTGTGCATCAACATAGATCTTCACCAAATCTTCTGCACTTAAACCTCTATACTGCTGCAACAGCTTGAAGGCTAATGTATTATCGAGGTGAAGACCATTATATAAAGTTGGGCCTTATGAAGGTATGCATTATGAGGTATAGACCATACTTTATGACTCAGGCTGAGAGAGGTGCGGGTATGTCATGGAAAAGTGGCCCGAGTGGCCTAGAGGACAGTTTACGGGTGTCAAAAAAGTAAAACTATCTGCATCAAGAGTAATACATGTGCGAGGTAGATTTGATATTTGGCCATTCACCATGGCCCAGTACCATCATGAATCACTTATTGTCGTTCAACCTCAACATTTTATTCAACCCACAATGCATCAGGCATTGTACCTTCACACATAATGAACTGCAAGACAAAACTTGCAACACCACTGAATAGAGACTGGGGTAAGGATTTGAGTCATGCATCCAGGAGAACTAATGGAATGTGGGTGAGCTAGAGTAATCCTTAAGGCAACCAAGTTGATAAATGTGAATCAACTCACATAACGTTTTGTCCAAGGACAAACAGACTCATTTTATTCCGATCGAGTCAAGGAAGGTGCTTAGTGAGGTGAATGAAAAGAGCCAGGGTTACTCGACCAAAATGAAGCGAACTTTTTTATGTTCTTCCACCTATAATCCCCCCTATTTCGTATAGAATTTCAGGCTGATGGAAATATCTTCAAATGGAATTCCTTCTAGTAATTATATGCCCAGGAAGGAGGGTTGATAATGTAAAATATAGGATGCTAAGAAGACAAGAAGCTCAGTTTTCCTTTTTCAAGGAAGTCAATTTTAGTAAGCCAGTGATTTAACTTCAAAATCCCATTTCAACAATCAAGATGAAATTTGATACAAAGAAACCTACAACACATCCCTGCATACGCTGATAAATAGATTTCTGCATCCCTCTCATACAATATTCATTTACGGTCAAGACCAATCTCATCTTTTCCTAAGCATTCACTACTAGTTCTCAAAGGTAGTTTTAGTGAAAACTTGAATTTTGCCTCTAGAAGCTAGAAATAGGCTCTATAGATGCTCATACATGCCCTAGGTAGTGATTCCTAGGCTCCTACCATGAATTACATAGGATTTTCAATGGACCTTCAGTTCCAAATCTTACACCTCATTAGGCTGGTAGGAATAGGCCTAAATGAGCTAGTTTCAACTGAGACTCCCAACCTTGACTTGATGCTAACTCTAAAATCTCTATTACAGGTCATGAGATAGAAACATGGGTATCTAACTTGAAAGTAAAACACCTAATCCAAGTATTCCCCTCATTTATTGCATTTTCTAGGTACCTGAAAAGGTAATTTCGGGAATGCAATTTTCTCTCATGGCCAAGCTTAAAATTGTAATCTGGGGCTCAATTGTAAAGGGAGTTAGGTCATTTAAAACCACTAAACCCCCTCTCTGTTATGGGAACTCTGTCTAGGGTTGAATGTGGAGTTTCAGCCTCCAACTTTCTAAGTTATGTAATGCCATGTGACATGCAATGACAACACCAACCAATGCAATAAGGTTGTATTGTGCAAAATTCAATGGAGTGTTGAGCAACACTATGTTTTTGTCAAATGCCTTTTAGGTCTTTATATTCCCATGAGATTTTGTTGCCTCTACTTGCATCTCTTCTAACATAGAGAGATATATTGTGCGTACTTCTGATGTTTACCTGCAGGTCTTTGCTGAGAAACATACTCTTTGTGGGTATGCAAGTGGTGTTCTGGGGTGCAGTCTATCTTGTAGCTACACACATGCATTTTTCTTCCACCCTTAAACTCATCATTTCAGGCAGGCTGGATGTGTGCTCTAAGGTAACCATCTCCTTTAGGAAATTTATTTGTATTTAGTTGAATCACTTGGTTACTTAGTAGTAGGTCATGCAAGTCAACTTGCATACACTGAAGAGAACTCAATTTCACTCTGAATGAACTTTGGATAATCTACATGGTTCAATGTTAAGCACTTAGGTAGTTCTGTTTTCATTGCATCTCAGGAGTAGCTTGTGCTTGACCACCATTTTGACATGTTGCTAGGAACTAGCCTTGGATAAAATCCTCTGGACCGATGAGAATCTGTGAGCCCGCAGGGTTGTTATATGATCTTCTTCTTTAATGAATATCCAATGGCACCACCTATAAAATAACAGCATAAAATGCTCCCACAGAAGGTCCTAAACTATGTATTTTTAAGGTGTTCAAAATATTATTCCATTTTGTGCACTTGTTCCGACACGCCTGGTGGATAACTAATAAGGAATGTCCCCAGAAGATTAGTTGGAATGCAGTTCAATCTTTGCAGTAGCTTGTCCCAGCAGGTAGTTGAGAAGGACCAGGAACCAATTCTTCATATTCTACTAGAGGGTTATCTCAAGCCCGCAAAGTACAACCATATGCATGATGAGAGAATGACCCAATCCTTGGGATGTAAATTACAGGAAAATTCACCTGGGCAATAGCTAGGCCATTTCTAGGGGGTGTCTGTAATTTTGCATCAAAAACACATTTTCCATAGACCCAAAAGTTTCATCATTTCACTTGAGCAAGGTAGGATACAATATAAATCCTCATGGATGTAATATGTACCAAGACCAATTTAATAGGCTTTAAAGCTCATCAGCGCATGGATCAAATTTCATATTGTCTTTCTTCATCCCACCCATCTAATAATAGGTTAAATATAGAAAGAGATCAATGAGATTTCTCTTCTGAAACTGAATCTTGTTCTTGGACCTTCTTGGATTAGGCAACTAGATTGAAGAGAGGATGGGTCATATGATTCAACATGATAAGAAAATATTGGCTCATCTTGTATGGTGAACTAGGTACCATACCTTGTTCTTAGTAACATATGTGACCAATCAAAAGACAAGTATCCACCCACTTTGGTAGTGAAATCTCTTGACATACATAAGGAAAACTAAGGAGGTAGGTCAATGATTGACATATTTTGAGTTATGGTGAGACTTGGACATGCATGAAGAGTTAACTCAAGATCATTGATGACTCCTAGAGTAATGAAAATTGATCCATCAAGTTGTAAGACTCCTTTAGACATAGGGGTGTACTCAAGGCCTAGGACATCAAAATTTTTTCTTTGGCATAACCAAAGTGCTAGCGCCTAAGTACATTCTGAAATTATGAACAAGATTTTTTTCCTACAATTAAGGACATATAGAATGGTGGGGTTTTGAAAACCTTACTTACTTACTTCTCCTTTATTTGACAGAGCTTCATGTAACAGGTCATGCTGAGAAGGAATGGCTAGGGTGTCTCACATTATGAAATTTACATTTTTCTTCTTCCTATGGTCCACAATGTTTGATGGAAAGCCCATTGATTTGTGCATTTGAGACACAGGATCATCTTTTCTTTATTGTTTAGGTGCAGAGGTAGGGACCTTATCTGGTGCAGAGGCTTGACCTACCAAAGGAGGGGTGTGTGCCACTTCTAGAGGAGTTTTGCACAAAACCTCACATGTAGGAACTTGTGTGCTATGACTATTGGGTTGATGAGATGCATATCTTTACTTCTAAGGATCGGCCTCTATGAAAAGAGGTGAAGCTTACGTGCCATACTCGAGCATCCTCTTCTTATATATTGCGTTATCAACAACATGAGCATGTGGTATTGTTAGAATATTTGCATCTTAATTGATTACATAGATGTCCTTGACACCAAATAACATAAGGTTCGTATTAGGAGCAACTGATGAAATTTCTTGATTTTCTACTTCACTAGTGTTGGTGAAAGGTTAATAGTTAGAAGCATTTTAGATCATGTAATCTTACGAGCGCAATGCATTGGCATGGTGATACTAACTATGAGGAATATTTCAAGGAAAGTACCATTCTAACTCTTGAGGCATATTGTTCTGAACTAGAACTAATGCTTGAATTTTCTTCAACCCGGAAGAGGTTGTGCAGGTGGAACTACTTGCAATGGAAGGTGCACATTGGCATGCCATCTGTCATTTTTCTAGTTTTCCCCGTATCTCTAATTTTCATATTGGTTTCTAAAGGGCTAATGGATTTTATTATACCCTTGATTAGAACTATTTCTGAAGGTTTACGCATGTTTATTTTCTAAAGATATGAATTTATTTGACAAGTTTCTAATCAGAGCCTTCATTTCTTCATCTTATTTTTGTTGTGCTAGATAATAAGATGTGGAGGCAATAGGTTGTGTGCTCTACTCGCAAACAGGAACAAAAAAAGGACAGGGCACTTGAAACATTTCTGGGAATAAGGGCATAGGAAGTCAAGGAGCTAACTTTCCCACTTGAATAAGAATATTTTGTGCACTTATTACAATGTTATAAGCAATAGGTAAGGTTCTACTTCTCATGGATATAATCATGATTGAGATGTCACTAGTCAAATCCCTTAGATAATATAAGAAATCTTGTTGGGTTGTAGGCATTACCACTCAAGGAATTATGTCCCAAGTCTTCTGAAACCTAATATTAAAATTACTCATCTACTCACTGGATGCTCTCTTTGTTTTTGTCAGTTGCTCCACCAAAGACATGTTATCTAACTTGTCTTCAAAATAATTACAAAGAGTTATTCCAAGCTCATCCTAGCGGGCAACATATACATGTCTCATAATTTTATACCACTGGAGTTCTTTTCCTTTGAGTGAAGACATTAACAACCTGACTGTTACATCATCATGTGTGATCTAATAGATAGAGCACGCATTTGTTAAATCTTGGATGTGCTTGGCAAGGGTGACTTGATTCTCACGCGTAAATTATGGAATACTTTTGAGCATTTCTACTGACATATCATGTTAAACATTAAGAAGGATAGGACTTTGACCAGTGAATTTGGAAAATGAAAAGTTTCTCTGTGGTGGTGGAGCTACCATGGTATAGTGCGTAGGTCTACAGTGAGGAGGAGTGGAAAGTACATGACGCACTGGAGATAGAAATGTGTGCACAATTGTTCTGTGACCTCTTAGTCTTGGAGATAGCCAAAGATACTCAAAGGATTCCTCAGGTGTTGCAATTTGTCTAGTATGTATCCTTCTCATTAAAAAGGTGTGTGGATTTCTAAATACAGTAGATATGAGTGTTGGGAGTTTTCAGATGTGTCGAAAAATAATCCAAAGGTTGGAAATCACTCATTCACACACAAAAACTTATAAATGATAAAATTCAATCTTTCAATAAATGTCCCACCAGGCATTTTAGAAAGTATTAGAGCTCAAAATTTCACCCTTCCTAGATTAGGTTGAATTGGGTTGTTGAGGCAATAATGGACCGTCTCTAAGTTGTGGGACCTTACGTGATTGAGAAAGAGCTTCACAAAAGGTCGGTTATTCTACCTATTTCTACTTCTAGATCTAATCCTAATGCTTAAATCAAATCCTAAATTAATCATGCAAAGGGACCAAAGTTAGGATGATATGCAGAAAGGGAAAATTGATCTAAAGGGAGGAAACAACACGAGAAAGAGGGGAGATGAACACAATTTTCTTAAGTGAAAACAAAGGAGAATGCACACGCAGAGAATAGACACCAGTATCACATTCTAAAATGTAGCCACACAGTCATTTTCACGGTAAACAATAAAAAAAAAGTAACATGTAAGGGACATGAGATGGCACAAAAAGCACATAACGCAAAGGAGAGGAAAGGAGAAATAATAAAAATGTGCTAAGGAAAAGAATAGGGACAAAACCAAGCTTCAATTACTTATGAAAATGCAAAATCGATTACAATGGCATATGAGGCCAATATCCACATGCAGAGACCCGATCTAAAGGCCTTTAACTAAAAATGGAAAAGAATTGAAGTCCTTAACAAACCAAAGGATTCAACAACAATAATCACAAACCATTTTATGAGCATGAATCTTACATTTATAGAAGAAGGAGAGAAGAAGAAGGGAAAGAAGAGGGAAACATGGATTTGAAATTCATCCACCAACAATAAGCATTAAATTCCTACAAATCCACTTGTAGAGCTAATAGATACACCTCCCCATGTTTGATTTAGCTTGTAGGAGAAGGAAAGAGACAAGATCTAAAGAAAACTTGGCCGTTTAACATGCATTAATGACTAAAAATGTGTTTCCCTTCTTCTCACCTACCAAATCCTTCTAAAATTTGAATTTGAATGATTTGAATTGTATCCCATGTCAACATCTTTCCAACAAGACCAACCATGCATTAATCTAAGGTCTATAGCAAACGTTATGGCATTTTGAAGCTTACAGGTCAATCTGGACACACAATGACATGTGATGTACATGGATTGGCTGAAGGATTGGCCAACTATTCATCAATTTTGTCATTTTTTTCCACGTGTCACATAGTGGTTTTTTACAAGGATTCAGTTCCATTTTAGCACACTTTGATAGGTTACATGTAGTACACTAAAGTCTGATAAGTTGTCATGTGGCACAATAACAGGAGTGGAAGAAGGTGCAAGGAGTGCATGAGAGAAGGAAGCACAGAAGGGGAAATCAAAGGGAAGGCACAACTAAGTGTCGCACGTGGCATGAATGGGAGTTTTTCATGTGTGCATTCATATGTTTATCAAAAATTGAACTGTAATATTAGAGTGTATAGTTATGAGGAGTTCTAAGTGGCCTCTGCTATTAATTAATGTTAGATGTGTTCTTAGATGAGGTTTTGATAAGCAGGGCATGTGCCATGCCTTTAGATTTATCGCTATTGGAAGAGGATTTAGAAAATTCATGTTTTGGATTTTTAGATTAAAGATTAACTTTACCATCTTCAAGATCTTGGGTATCTAATTTACAGGCCATAGTAAAGGATTCTTTGAAGGTTTGGAAGGATTGAATTTATATCTTTGATTAAATATATTTATCATAAGACTGAGTGAATCATTCAACTAACTTGGTTTGAGGGAGAAATAATGATAATTGGTTAATCACTCCATGCCATCTAGTGACAAAATTGGCAATAAATTCAACTTCAAACTATTTGATAGCATAAAGATCAGTGATGGATATTTTGTGGGAGATATTGATAGAAAAATGTTGAAAGAACATTTGGTTGAGTTGTGCGAATGTGAAAATTAAATGTTGCAGAATGTTCCCATACCAATCAAGATAAAATTGGCAATAAATTCAACTTCAAACTGTTTGATAGTGTAAAGATCAATGATGGATATTTTATGGGAAATATTGATAGAAAAATGTTGTAAGAACATTTGGGTGAGTTGTGTGAATGTGAAAATTGAATGTTGCAGATTGTTCCCATACCAATCAAGAGAAAGTCTTACTAATGACATTAGGAAGGTGCGAAGAAGAAGAACATTATTGTGAGCTATAAGGTAACATACATGACGATAATCTCTCAAAAGTTGTTGAGGATATTATTTTATATAACATATGGTAAACTTTAGAAGTTCCCAATGAGCTAGCTTTGGCTAGATGGGATCATATGGCTGGATGGGCTAACTACATATATATTCGTAGGATAATTTATTTTTTTATGAAGATGGGGAAAACTAAAAATTGGCCATCCTATTCATGAGTGTTTGTAAGAGGTCAGACGATGGTTGTGTGTTGGTTTGAGTAGATTGAGGGGGCATGGGAGATGGAACATACTAATAAGGCAGTTGTGAAGAAGGAATGTGTTGAAATTGTGAGACATTTGTGGGAATGAGATTCCTAGCTTGAGGTATAACAAGAATAAATTAAGAAGGATTATATTGATAATATTAAAGTATGGAGGTAGCAACAGAGGGTTGATATGTAGCTTGAGGTGGGATTAAAATTTAGGGCTGTTGAAGAGGTTGAGATGGGATTGAAGGTTGTGGCTATTGAAGAGGTTGAGGTGGGATTGATGGTTGGGGCTGTTGAAGAGGAGCACTACCAACATATTGAATAGATGCAGTTGGTAGTGTTTGAGGGGGAACCTAAAAAATTGTAATTGGATTAGTGTTAATAGGTGATAATGATGGGGGAATGGATACAACCAGATTTTGAAGATGAGTAAGATGTGATTGAAAATTAGAGGATACATTAATTTTAGGAGGTGATGTAGGATTAATATTAAGACCTACAGATGGTGATGGTGGAGGTGGAATAGACATGGAAGTAGTGGAATAGGGAATTACTTGACTCAATACAAGTTGATAACCTGGAGGGAGAAGTTGATCGATACGTGGTTGTTGAACTGGTGATGAAGGAGGTATGCCAGAATAAACTAATCACCTTCTGTAGAAGGTGTTGTTGGTTATTGGGAAGCAAATGATTGAATAACATTAAAAGGAACCATTTACAGTGTATTGGGTTCAGATTGAAAGCTTATGAATCGAGAAACTACTTGAGAAGGAAGGGGTGATGCCCCCCATGTTGCTTTATGAGTCAAAGGATATGGAACATATACAACTATAGTGGCTAGATATTGTTGTAATAGGATGGGATTTTGATCTAAGAGTTCCTTGAAACTCATGGGAAAGCACAAATGATTTGCAAGTCCAGAAACAAATGATCATATGGAAGGGGGTGTATGAGGTGGGATGACTCGTGATTAAGATAATTGAGAGTGAGGTGAATCTTAGATGTTTACCATTATGTCAGATGGAGGGACTGTCAGTATTACGATGAAAGTAAATGAGTGAAGATTTTCGAGATTGTTGAAGAGTTAGAACCATATAGGAATCAGAAAACCAAAAAAATGAAAAATAAAAAATGGTTATTTAAACAAACACACTCAACAAACATGATGAATTAATTATCTTGATTAACTATTTTAAGATGTGTTTGAAGGACAAATTTGATAATAACCGAAGGTACCTAAAATCAATCTATACCTAGTTTCATGTTGTTTAGGATGGAGTCCTCGATATACCCGAAGGTGCGTGAGGCCCGAATCTATGATGGTTACTAGTATGTGCCATGATATAGGGGCATACCCCCACACTTCACGTACCACAATGATAAGGGTGTTGGGCTCTTGGCCAATATATTGATAACCAAAAAAATTATTAAAATCAGCTAGAACACCGATGTCATTTTCCTTATCAGAGTGATGAAATCCCAATAATTCCAGCCAAGGAAGAAGATGTTTAAAATGTGTTGAATTGTGTAAAGTGGTTCGGTTAGTGTGTGCGGGAAAAGAAAAAAATAAGTGTGAATGGGGAATTTTAACAACCTAATTAAGCTAAGTGATCAATAAGTATGCAAAAAAAGAAGATTTTCATTTTAAGATCCCAAAATGAAATGTGATATTTCAATGAGAATAAAGAAAACAAAGGGGAAGAGAAATAAAATATAGAAAGAAAAAAGGTATAAATCACAAGAAGAAAACCTAGAGATAATCATTTTTCCTTTTCCCAATTTTTACGCATTTTTAGCTTATTTGTAGAACTCCAAGAGGCAATAGATAACCCATACAAAGAGAGCTTGTAGGGTTAGATGGCAACAAACTTGAAAAAATAGGGGAATAAAGTAATCAACAGAACAAAATAAATTGAATGGAACCAATGGAAAATGAAAGTAATAAAAAGATAAACAAAAGAATCACTAGTGATTATAGGAATTTTGTAGGAGATTATGTAAAATCACCAGTTGATGATTACTATAAGCGTTGGAGATTACAGAGATAGAGAACCAAATGAATGAAAAATTAAAGGAAAGAAAGAGAACATGTCCCACCGGGCATTGCCAGAATGTAATAGTGTAGTCTTAGATCTAAAATGAGATCTTAATGTAATAATCAGATCAACTATACCTCATTTATAGTCAAGGTTTAAGGAAACTTGTAAAATGGTATGAATAATGTGTTGACCTCTCGATTTGTGTACATGGGAAATCTAAAATCCAAATAGGGGTATAGATCTACAAATCAAAAACACACTGAAAAAAAGATGTTAGATAGATATAATGTGAGCTTCTTGAAAAAGGTCAGCCCGCAGAACCAAAGGGCTTCCTTGCAAGGGTGTCAACTCAAGTTTTCACTTAAGATATCGATATGTACAATAAAACATAAGAGTATGATAATAAATGGATGTCAAAATTTTAAATTTTTTCAATATTATATTTTCCAATGTTTTTTATGCCAAATAATATGTTAGAGATAAACCAAAACAACTAATATAAAATTTAAAGGGCTCTTCAGGATGTTGATTATAGTAGATGATCCACGAGAGATTAATGAACCACCAAAGGTTATCAAAGTAATCCTCCCAATATAGGTTGGCCCCATCACTTTCTTTACATGGATGATATCCATTTGATCCTCAATGTCATTGGGATCAAGGGGTGAATAAAATAGTGTAGGTGCTCAACTCATGAGTAATGTCGTATTGCTCCCATGAAATTTGTTTGTCGAATGATCAGGAGATCATGAATGGAAGTAATGAGATGTCAAACACCTAGAAAGGTCATCTAAACCAGATCCATACTTGGAACATAAGATTAGTGAAAAATATATGATAAAATATTATGAAAATGACAAAAACTTTATAATAGATTAATAAAACAAGAATCGTTGGTGATTGCACAAATCCCTAGCAATTGTTGTAAAACAAAATGTATATTGATGAATAAATATTATGTGGATCATATTTCCAATAATAACAAACAATAGGTTTGGTTTAAATAATCAACAAAAAAATAAGAATATGGAATAGGAAAATAGGAAAATGATTACCTTGATGAATTGGTGTACGTGTGAGGAGAGAAGTTAGATACTTGATGGATGTAAAACATGTTTGTACCTACAATGTGGTTGTCTCTTGGTCATTTGAGAGTGGTCTGAGTGTGTCATTAGAGCTATTCTTCAAATCTCAGACGAGTTCAAAACATTCGATGCAAATGACTTGATGATCCTAAACCAAATGGGAAGGATCATACTCATAGGGGCACTAGCGATTACCCAAATCATTAACGATTCAAGATGGATAAGTCATACCCACTTGGAATTGGTTTTTGATCACCTCCAAATGTGGTGAATTTGGATGATGGTGTGAGATTAATGATAGGAAATAATGTACTCAGGTATAAGGGTGATAACCACTAGGTTTTATTTGGGTTTTAGGATAAGATTAAGGTAAATGGGGAGTTGGAATAGTAATTGAAGTATTTATAGGAATTAAAAAGAGGTTAAGATAGAATTTTGGAGGGAAATGTATTTGAGTTTGTATTGGGAGTGAATTTAAATAAAAGAGGGAATTGGTATAATACTTTTTGTGTCTACAACTCATTTTTATTTGTTTTTGTTAATTCTTTCGTGTATGTTAAAAAAATCCTCAAGTGAAACGAGACCTTTGGGAATCTTATTCCCTTTAAATTGAATAATATCGTCCTCTTGATCTTCACATTTGATTCCTTGAGAAATGGATGAAGAATTATATTATCTACAATCTAAATCACTCTCTTTGAAGAAGACATTTTTAACATTTTTGACCATCTCTAAAAAGGCTATAATTTATTAATAATCATTCAACACTTGTGATGCGGGAGTACAACTTGTGGAGACCATAACTTTTGATCCGATTGTTGGATCGTCTTGAAATTTTACAGGGTGGTAGATATACATTAGTACTATATTGTGGTCAAATTTTCTTACTCAGTTGTGGCCATTTTGGCACATTTTCATGTGCGGATTCCTTCATCTAGTGGCCTAAAATTTGCTACGAACATTTTTTTCACTTTTGACTAGGTATTAGAAATTTAATAAATTTTGTTGTGCTTGTTAGAATAAGTCAAAATTTCGTGTGAGCCTTAATTTATGAAGGCATATTTAGCACACAAATTTTGGGGCACATCCGAGTACTTTTAATAGTAGGTAATTTTTGGCATTTTACGATTTTTTAGTAATTTAGGGTTTTTAGAGTAGAGGTGGAATAAAAGGTGGATTGTAATGATGTAAAAGATTAGTGTGGATTCAAGAATGAAAATAAATCTATTTTGAAAATCCTATTTTTTATTTTCAAATCTTTTTATCTTGGTTTTGGAGGTATTTCAACCTCTTGCAGCAGGATTCACATGAACTTGCCAGTTCTCTGAGTTATCAAGTACATTTGGCAAAAAAACATTTCAATAGTGAATATTTCTTTGTCCAAGTCAGGATGATGAATCATTAAGGAATTAGATGCTGCTAAGGAATTTTATTTATCATTCTCACTTTGCGAGAAGGATTCGATTGAAAAAGGCATCAAAATATTCAATGGAATCCCAAATTTTATTTCTATAATGATTGAGACAGTCATTTTTACTTGAACTTCATTTATGAATTGTTTGAAAACTAAATCCACATCACCTTGTGCTTTCAAGTTTCTTATTTATTTCTCTTAATAAGCTTTAAGGTCAAGTAATAGAGCTTCATATTCTACAATATTGTTTGCATTTGAGAAATGAAGTGTTTACTAGAATGGAATCTTTTCTCCACTTGGTGAGATAAGAACCACTCCTGATTTGGATCCAGTCTAGAAATAACTACCACAAAATTCTAGAGTCTAGATGTCATTAGGATATTCTTTTATTACTTTCAAAGCTTCTTCTTCACATGAAGATGTCATGAAGTAATTTACAATACTCTCAGCTTCATAGAAAATTTCAGCACGAGGATCATCTGATTTAACAACTATATATTTTTTCAGATTTTGGCTCTAATTTTTTCAATTCTCCCATGACTAGAATCATTGCATGCGACCAATCAATCTGAATATCACCTCCAATATCACTACAAAATTTCCTACTTAGCAACATCCCATATGATGCCAGGATATCAACTACCAAGATAGTTTAAAATTTAACCCTTTCTTGTGGGTAGGAAACTAAAACAAATTGAGCATATTTAATTTGTCCAATTAAAGGAAATTGTTTTTGTCTCCATTTAATAACAAGTTCTAAATGTACTTTTACATGTAAGCCTAGGGTCATGCACAACCTTAGGCAACATTACATTATTAGATGCTCCAGAATCAATAAAATAGTTGTTTAGTTTCTACCCATTTATAAATAGAGAGACATAAAAAGGTTCAACCATATTTGATTTTTAAGTATCAGTAGTCATTAGATTTTGTTCCTTTGAACCAGTAGGAGTTTGTAAAACTCCTTTAGAAGGTATTCCTTTTAAAGCGTTTTGAGATCCCTTGATAAACTTGATCATCCTGTTGAGTTGATTGGTATTAGATTTGAGGTATCCATCCTGAGAAATATGAATCATCGTTTTGTTGATATGATCAATAATATCAAACTTGGGTATAGTGGTCAAAGATTGAGCTTCAAAAATTTGTTTTTGAATATGGGAAGGGTTGATTTTGGCAATTGTACTAACATTCAGAATAGTAATGGAAGGAAATAAGGCAGATGTTGCACCAATCATTTTCGCAGTCACTTTTTCTCGAGAAGGATTGAGTGTGAGGTTATCTTTCTTCAAAACATATTTTACAATAGGAAATTTCATATATCATTTTTTCTTAACCTGTTTTAAAGTTTATTTACTTTTAACCTTCCCTTCTACTTTCACGGAAGTCATATCTTCTACCTTACTTTTATTTTTCTCTTTATTTTGCAATCTTGTGAAGACTGTATAGGAAAGGTTGTTCATGTCCTCAAGTGTTTCATCATAGTCATCATTAGATACATATTCAAATAAACCTATGGTATTATCACCTTGAAGTTCTTAGTATTCACTTTCCGAAATAGCCAAATTTTCTTCCTCATCAACTTCAAATGCTTCAACCTCTTTTTCATTACTTTCTTCTATAATATCACATTTAGAGTTGGTTGCATGTGTAGGTTCAATTGCCAATATTCACTGAGGGATTGGAAAATGGTTTTGATTTGGAGAAAAATTTCTCCTTGGCACATATTCGCATCGGAGTGTAAATTTTTTTGTGCAACCTATTTCTTTACTACTACTACATCATTTTCTAATTTTTGAATGGGATCTTTGGAAGTGTGTTGACAATAATCTTGAATTTTAATTTTTTTTAGATGTTCTTTAATTTCCCCACCATAATAAGATAATATTCTATTTCAATGGCTTGAGTTTTTGCAAGGTATAATTTTGTAATTCTAGCCATCCTTAAGAGAAAAACAAATTTTGGTAGTTGTGCATTGATGAAGAAACACTTTTTATTCTCTACCGTAGGTTGAGATGCTTGAGGTATTTTATGTAGGATGTTTTTGAATTTAGAAACAAATTATCGCATGGGTTCATATGGTTCTTTATTCATTTGGGAGAGTTGTGCCAAGAGTGCATGTTCATACTCTATAGGATTAAATCTTTCTTCAAAATTTCATTTCATAGCATCCCAATTATTAATCGAGCCAACTCCTAAATGATAGAACCAATCAGCATCACCTTCTTGTAAAGTCTCAACAAACAAAAAATCAACAAGATCTTCATTCTCAATTCCAAGGACTCCATATGCAATGAAAAATTTTGTAATATGGTCATCAGGGGATGTTTTACCATCACCATTGAATTTCAAGAAGTTCTTTCGGGAGCCTTTAGGAAGGTCATGAATTTTTCTGAGTGCCAATGGACCAATAATAGGTCCCCATGGTACAACAACCATCCTAGGAAAGATAGTTTGTATGGAAAGAACTATATTAGGGATAAGAAGAGCTTGAATAGTTGAGGAACCTGTTTTGGGCTTCTTTTTCAGAATTGAAGTAAGACTTACTAATTTTATTGAACCTTTCTTCTTAGTGGGAGTGAGATTGAAATCATTTTTTTGTTGAAAATCAGATATGGGATCACTTATTCCTTTTTTGATCCCTCTTTGTGAATCTTTTCTCAGTCAATTTGAGATAATTGATCCAATTTAAGGTTGAGGAGGTTGTGGAGAAGTTCTTCAAATAAATCATACAACAATTTGTCTAGGTAATCATATGGCTATAAGTTCAGCGACTCTTCTTACATGTTGTACACGATATACTTCATTATTAATGACTCTTTAAACTATCAAATACTTCCCAAAACTTGTTTGATTTTCCCATGTGATGACTCGAAGGTTGGCATAAATATATTCTTGATTTATTTCTTCAAAATCAAGATTTGGTTGATAAAATATAACTTGAGCTGGTGGGATAGTCATAAGATTGGATAACAAGATAAGAAAAATTTAATTAGCAACATTTTCTTAAAGATTTTATGTGTAGAAAAATAAGCACCAGTATGCATTTCACAATCCCCAGTAGAGTCACCAAAACATATTGGCATATAATTTTGCATGCATGTGAAATGTGTCAACAATGTAAAGGGGAAAAGGTCCCTCAATTATGGGTGAGGTTTCCCTTATTGAAAACCTAAAATTTTATTTACAAATATACATTCAAAATAGGTTCTTGGGGGGGGGGGGGAGTTTTGAGTTTTATGGAAGAAACGAAATAGATATGAAGAAAGAAAGAAAATTGGTTAAATAGAGTGTAGGAAAGTATGAATGATAGTGAGGAATGATGCGTGTAAGATTAAGAAAACACATATTATAAACTCATATACACCACTAAAATAAACATAGTGAATGAAAATTGAAAAGAAGACATCATTTCCATAGAGAGAGAGAGAGAGAGATTTCACATTCATTACACATAATATTAACAGGTGCTTAAGAAAAGGAAACACATAGAAGATACAAAACATATATGATAGTTTTCACCTGATTACTGGAGGTTCACGTGAATTTGAGATCTATATTTCTGGAACTTGCACCTGATCCGATACCAAAAATTGCAAGGTGGTATATTTAATCAACCTATTAACATCATTGTGAGTTGATGAGTGATAATCTAATTCTAATATTCCAAAAACACATTCCTTTCCTTATTCGATTTCTTTCAGTTTGTCAAGTTTCTTTATTTTTGAAGACTAATTTTGAGATAACTTTGACCTCCATTGTTTCTCACTAGCTTGAGTGTATGATGAGGCATGTTTTTTGAGGTGAGAAGACGAATGAGTGGATTGCACAATTCTCTTATCACTTTTACTGATTAGCCTTTAATCCTCTTGTGCATTTTATTTTCTATAATGAATCAAGATAAAGCTTCTTCATACCAAGAAAGACTTATCATGAGTACCTGTTGGATTCTCTCATCAAATGAAGTGTTATCCCATCTAGACCAATTGAGTTTGACCTTAGGAAGAGGAGACATTGTGATAGAATAATATGTAGGATCAATCATATCCAGACTATTATCATTGAATCCTTGAGGAACTTCCTTTAATCAGAATGCATAAATTTTATCTAAAGTCATCCTAGAGTAGTCACGACGTCAGGCTTCAAATTCATCTGCACAACCAGCCCAAAAATCCTCCACTTTTAGACGATGTCTATATTTAGGACCTAGAACTCTTTCTGTAAATCCATAGATATCGAGCCCCCATATTCTTACAAATGGATGCAAATTCATAGTGGTCATTTTCTTATCCATTGATTTGGATGTAAAAAATGATGGACACTTGTACACACCAATTGAAATGTTTCTTTCCTAAGAAGTGGTTCACTGATGCAAATTGTCGTGAAAGTTCCATGAGATCCCATTTTTCACTCATGTATTTAGACGTATTATAAGGCATTCCATTCAATCCACTAACTCGTATGTATGAAAAAGTGGGGAATTGAATGAACAACAAACCCCATTGTGAAATTATTTCCTTATCCTGATGTGAGAATCTCTCATGTGGTTTCTCTATGAGCATTATGATAACATAAAAGAGAAAAGTATCATTAACACAATGAAAATGGTGTGAACTTTATTTGAACTCCAGCTGTGGATAATAGTGAAAAACACTATTTTTCCCACATGTCATGGTGCCTCTAGTTTCAAGACCAGTAAAAATCCTTCTTCGTGCCACTATGTAAACTAGGTAAGAGGTCATGTAAAAATGACCAGTCATCTTTACATCAATTAATTTCTTATGTAAGGTATCACTGATGATAGTATCCCGGTCTATATGAATCCTTTGATCCATAATTACATAGATGAACTTATACATCCACGATTGAAAGTAGCGTGCGGAGGGGATGCCAAATAATCTGCTCAACAAAGTGATCATGTCTCCAATCTTTTCCTAAGAATCAATGCGAGTAAATTCCTTCAAAATTCAAGTAGCATGCGATCGCCTAGTGACTAACTAGTTCTTATTCATTAGTTTAGAGAATTTTAATGGGTCTTCATCCCAATACTGTTGTGCAGAATCTTTAATAATTTCAGCGGTCTTTTCATATTATGCAATCCTGAGTAGTTCTTAAATGTGGTCATGTGTAACCAATAATATGGGCTTATTATTATGGTTGAAAAATCCTCTCTTCTCAAGATCATAGTGCTCAAACCAAGTGATGATAAGTTATGAACATTGAACATAGATTGGAAACATTGTTGCTTGTGGCATGCCACTATGGTACAGACATTGTGAGAACAATGTATGTGTTGTCAAAAATTCACCCCCAGGATTAATTTGATAACATGCATCAGAATTCTCAAGCCCCAGGCAAATTGATTGATTCAGGGCAAAAAATCATGTTTCTAGGGTCCCCTCATATTTTTTCTAACTCCCCTAGCCAAAGAAGGAAAGAGCAAGCTCTGAGAAAATGCAAAAAGTTACAGAAAATAAGCTTGGGCCAGAAAAAATTGTGAAAATTGGCTAAGTCCTAGTCCTCCCAAGCAGTCGGGACATTTGGGACATCTGGACGCGAATCGGCTGAAAGGCCGCCAGGAAATCGGCAGGGCAAAGAAACATCTGGGCCGCAAGGACGTGAAGGACACGAAAAGGTGAAGTGATTGAGAGCAAAGGAAGCCCATTTCAGGTGGTTCGAAAGAATTTGTCCCAGACAATCCGGGACAGTTGGAACAAATGGACACGAAGGACGCGAACCAGCTGGTTCGTCCAAAACAGGGAGCTTCAGCACTGGGACATCTGGGAAAAAGGGACGCGTGGGACGTGGATAGCCGAAGGAGCCGAAAGCCAATCAAGCAATGCCACGTGTCACCAGCAAAAAAGGGACAGGGAAGCCCATTTCGAGCGGATCGGAGGTTTTTGTCCCAGACAGCACTGGGACATCCGGGACAAATGGACGCGGTGGACGCGAAAGAGCTGGAAGACCCGCGGGCCAATCAAATCATGACACGTGTCACGAGGTAGAAAATCCAGAAGTCAAAGGGCGAGGTTTCAAGCACTGACCCGAACCAATGAAATAGTGCCACGTGTCCAAGTTTAAGGGCCCACAAGGAAATTTCAAAGAAAATCCCACAGAAAGGTGGAGGAGAGAGAGTTACTCAGCGAGCCTGCCACATGTCATCCAAGTGGCAGAGCGCGGGGAAAGTTCAAATATTTTTTCCCGCCGACCCATTTTTGCCTGTTTTTGTGCCCTAAAACTTCAGACCTCCATAACTTTCGATCCAGAGCTCGGATTTGCACGTTCTTTATATCATTGGAAAGATGGTGGAATTCCCTACATGATTCTAGGGTCAATCTTGCATTTTGGTTCAGTTTGGAGAGAGAAAAAATCAAGAAATGTCTCTGGCACGTGTGGTAATGGCCAGAAGTGACGTTTCAACAACCAGTTTTAATACAACAAATGGGTCGCATTCTTCTGCCAGACATGGTCAAAAATGTTAGGGCATGGGTTCTCACCTAAGGACGCACCATGCTGTTTTAATGCATCTTCATTCAATGAGGAATGGCTCCAGAAAGTGGTTGTGGTAGTTTCGAATTTCCTCTCTCTTCCCTGGGCTCTTTCTTCCTATGCATTGTAAAAAGCCAGACTTCTGGCTCAAATTATTGCAAAGGGGTGGTTCATATTTGCTACTTTGCTCTCCTTTATTTTCTTCCCCAGGGTTGAAAATGGAGTTTGAACCTCCTCCCCTGCTCTGTAATGGCATTTTTTTCCTTTTACCATTAAAATGATGTTCTGTGCAAACTTCTGGAGCAACAAAAAACATGTTTTGTGATGCATCTATCCATCCTTGCTCGTATTTTTGCTTTTTTTCTTCTTGTCCTTCTCTTCATTACAGGTATTTGTGCACATTTGAATGTTCATTGCAGGTCTGGAGTTGTGTTCATGGAGTTTTGGGACATTTTCTGTGTGAAATCTATCCTTGGGCCTGTGATGCATCTGTCCATCCTTCCCATTGCTCACCTCTCTTTGTTTCCATAGTAGTTTTTGATAGATGTTCAGCATTTTCCTTCTCTGGTGTATCATCGTTTTAGTGTAGGCTTTGTTTTCATGCACTCTCTCTCACTGGTTCCTTGGAAAGTTAGATTAGGACAAGATAGTTTTCTCTCTCTCTCTCTGTCTCCTT
This sequence comes from Taxus chinensis, assembly GCA_019776745.2. Taxonomy (NCBI): domain Eukaryota; kingdom Viridiplantae; phylum Streptophyta; class Pinopsida; order Cupressales; family Taxaceae; genus Taxus; species Taxus chinensis. The sequence goes on from CM034157.1 coordinate 21,446,470, forward strand.
GTGACAGGTTAGTTTAGGAGAAAGAATTAGCTTGCTTTGGATGTTTGTCTAAGTAGTAAGTCCCACAAGCTTGTGGCAGGTAGTGTTTAAGGAACCCATTTCTATCTATTCATAATGTGATTTCAAGTCCACACACACTTGTGCAAAGGTTTCAGGGTGTTGTGCAATCACACTAGATGCGATGAAGAATAGCTTTAGATGACTCTCACCAAAATATAAATGATGCTGTTATTTGCACTTAAGGTATTTTCAAATTTTGATGATGTCATCAAGGGTGACCTCTTTACATCCAGTGGGTTATCATGTCAGTATGGTGAAATCATTGTAAATTGTTCGTAGGACAATTGTCTAACTCCTTGTTCTCTAGTCTAGAGGATTGAGTTTTTTTCTAGGATTATCAACCTTAGATGAGTTTCCCATAATAAATCAATGTCCCCTCATGTGTTCACGTCTTTTTTTGCTCATAAGGAGGGAATTTTCATGGTTAGAGGCTAATACTTTTCATGGCTAACATAATTACGGAGTTTGGTTGATTAAATCACTATCCCAAAAATTGCATCAAACACTTCAATAAGATTTGATTCATACCCCTTTACAGTTTCGCCCATAATTTCTAATAATTGGATTATCAAAGTGATCAGGCTCAAGTTTGAAATTCACCCGGGTAACGCTTGGGGGATTGTTGGCATGTGTGTCCAACACTCCCTGTGGATGTTTCTTGATGACATTGTATAACCACATCTAGTTGATCCTAAATTTTTGAGATTATAGCAAAACCTAAACCTGTAGGTTTTGGTCTAATGGATGAATCATGGTCCAAACAGTAGGTGATTTCATAAGGTGAAGAGGAGAGGGGGCTGAGAAATATTGGCCCTCGGATCCTTCACCTGAGGGTCACATGATGAATTAAGGGATAAGATGCCTCATGGGGAGTTTTTTTTCATCCAAATATCCTAAATGGGACAAGATAGAAAAGTTAACCCTCACCTGGGAGTGACAAATGTCATTTCATGATTGCATGATGGGAAGGGCAAGGATTAGGTGAGAATGGGCTTAACTTACATCATTCAAACTTCATTAGGGTCATGTGGTAGATTGAGGGGAATCAATTGAGAATGGGTCTGCATTGTTGTAGTGTTCCAAATATCTCAAGGGAATGAGACATAGGGGATAGAGAATTTCAATCATTTGCTAAGAGTGACATGTGTCCACCCTTGAAATTGACCAAGTCCTAAAGGCTTACCTTGATGAAAGCCTTGAAGACGATAGTTTATAAAGCTCTAAGAGGACTTTTTGGGAACTCATTTATATTTTTTTTACATCCAAAAATGATTTTGAGAATAATGGGATGGGTGTCTCATGATCTAATTACCATTGAAACACCCTAAAAATATCCTTTTTTCTTAGGAATGCAAGGTGTTCCTTCAAAATACAAACTGTGGAAAGAAGCTCTTTAGTCTGTGTGAAATATATGAAAGCAACATAATTTAGAGAATTGAATCAGATTTCCAATGGTATATTTTTTGACCTTAACTCTTTATGGATTTCCCAAAATCATCTTCTGAAGCTTATATGTTTTGAATTGCAAGCTCCTTCAACTTCAAAAACCTGCTTTCATTGAACTTGTCCCAAGAAACCTTCAAATATTCACCTAAAATACCAAAATCTCTTGAAATATGATTTCAAGTTTCCCCAATTTCATTTATTGAAATGAATTAGGACTTCAAATACATGCTATGGGGGTGCACACCTACCTCATGCCTTAAAAAGGATACAAATAGCCATTTCTAAGTCTACTAAAAAATATGTCTTAAGAATCACCGTATAAAAAAAATTCATGAACTTCTTTTCATATTCCAAACACGCGGGAAAGGTTATTCCAATAATTATGAGAAACTTGAGGATTGGGGTATGCCTGAAACAGAGGGGGAATCAATCTCGGAGGAGTGCTTAGGAGAGTTTATAAGTTAAAATATTGACTCTAGGGTAAAGTTGTCATGTTTTTTAACTTGAATTTTTCACCTTATAAAAACACTTGAACAATCATTGAATCTGACTTGGTCAATTATTATGGATCAAACTTGAGGAAATGATAAGAATGAACTATAGAATCTCAATATATAACTTGGATCAGTTCTAACAACAATTCATTGGGCTATAGAAAGTCTCAACTTAAGTAAAGATTGATTTAAAGAAATATGCATACACACATAATAGAAAGGAGAACACACCACACATGAAAAGGAAAAAACACATAAGACAACTATAAAGGGATGGTACAAAAATCCCTTAAAATCACCTATGGTATACAAATTCAAGTATTTCGGCTGTGGGGAAATTCTAAAATGTGTCATCTAAGATACTGTGAGAGATAGAAGGTGTTTTCTTGACATAGGTTTCCTAAATATGGAATGGGCCTAGCTTCACATGGAATAAAATTTCCCACAAATTCTTCTTGGATTTCCCCTTTTGTCCCATAATAAAAAAGATATCCACTTTGAAATCCTTGGCTTTAGCTTTCTTGTCAAAGGCCCAATCTTCTTAAATTTTAACTAATTATTCTTTTATTCAATCAACCCAACCTTGAACAACTATCTTCATCAAGCTTTTTAAGAAAAAAGATTATCTTGTTAAAGATTCATGACACTAGCCATCCTCAATTGCTTTGACTAAATACTATCTGCAGTATGGTAATTCAAAGTGATTGGAAGCTCTGCATTTATCCTGTAGAGAAATTGGAATGAAGACATACCAATTTCCTTCTTAGGAGTAATCCTATCTACCCATGGTGCATCATATATATTACTTATGCCATTTTCTTTGATTACAAGGCATTAACCCTATCGTATTGCAGAAAATGGTCATAATGTTTTTATTTCTTGAATCGGCCTAACCATTCCCTTATGGGTAATACATGAGAGAGAGATATATATATATTTCATAACCGTAACTGAATTCAGTTTCATCTATGGATGAAAATAATGTATCATTATCAACTACAATCTTCTGAGGGATCTAAAAATGGATGATAATGTTCTCTTTCATAAAATTACACATCGTTTCATAATTGGCTTGTTTAACTAGAATTTCCTCCACCCACTTTATGAAATAGTGATTTTGCATGAGTACGTAGGTATTCCCTAATGTGAATGATGATTGAGAACTCCAAGTGAAGTCCAAGTCCCATTATTGAAAAGGTTCTTCGACACCATCATCCAGAAGCAAAAAATTGTGGTCTCCCATTTTTTTGCAACAATGGAGATCAAGTTGTGAGTCTCCCAAAAAATTGGTAGGTAAGGTTCACACTTGGAGACCCATTCTTGAGGCATTTGTGAACAAGGTAGGATAATAATGACCTACCATTGAGAATTTTTTTGGGTAGTCCACCATTATCCAGAGAAATAGAAAGCACAAGCCTGATCATGGTAACATTTTAGAAACCTTGTTTATACTTGTCCACATACTGGTTTTAGAAAGCATCCCTCTAATTCCATGAGTTGGGAAATATAACAAGTGGTACCATATGACATACATATCCAAATTGATCTTGAGAGTTTTTCTTTTATTACAAATCAAGATGATTCAGGAACACATGTGATGGGTGTCATTATTCCCTTCATTTAATCAACTTCTTGTTGATGTCATATCAAACCAGGGGTGTGTCTAAAGCTATATGCAACAAGAGTAATCTTATTGATCTAGTAGTTGACTGTAGTTATTTTTGTATTTTCTGGGGGATCTTTTCAATGTCTTAAGGACTTCTTGGTAAAACCTTATTTAAATCATACTATGAAAACTTGCTGAAAGTAAACACACTGAAATAAATTTGCTGAAAGGAAACACACTTTGATAGAATGGAAATAAACACACTTGCTTCTGAAAGTAAACACACTTGCTTTTGGAAATAAACACACTCAATTTAGAATGCTTGAAAATGATTGCAAGAAATATAAGAATCTATCTAAACACCTGCAGGAACAAGTATACAATAGAGTTTAACTAGAAGAATTAAAAGTGATACAAAATTAACACAATCTAAATTATTTTCTAAAGAAATATAAATACCAAATAAATGAATATCCTGGTCCTTGGGGGAGTGGGCCCTTGCTCCTCTTCTAAATCAGGATTTAACAACTCAGAATTCTCTCAAACATGAAATGGCTATTTTATTGATAAAACATTCAGTATTACAAAACGTACTGGATCTGTGTACTTATTCTCTATGATATTCTCTTCTCTATTCTATATCTATCATATCATATTCTATTATTATATTCTATCTATTACAAGTCTGCTTTTATATACATTTTTACAATCACAGTTGTCTCAATGATTCTGATGAAATCGAATCATGCCCAGAATAGATGTTGAGTCGAGATTGTGGTTGATCAGAAAGACTGTAAGATAACTATCCTTGGATCTGCATTTAGAAATCTTCTCATCCTTTCCTGATTGAAAGGGTCATTGATGCAAAATCTCCAGATGTGGTTAAAATAGATAAACTTCCATCAGTTCTGGAACTTCAGAGAAGTTCCAGAACCATAGGAAATCGTTAAGGATCAAAACCGTGAGAGTTTCGAAGCTATACCCAGGAGTTCCAGAACTAAGTCCAAAAATTCTGGAACTAAATACTAGAGTTCTGGAACTAAGTCTGAAAGTTCCAGAACTAGATGATGACTGTGTAATGGAGTTCTGGAACTAGCTTGGAAGTTTGGAACTAAGTTGTATTGGAACAGATGCTACTGAAAAACATGTACTGAATGCTACATACTTCATTTCTTTGACTGATTATACCTACTTTATTACAAAAATGAATTTCAAACACACATCATTAGGAATTTCAGAGATTTTAAACATTAGAATCACAATCAATCAAAAGATAGACAATTACATCCTAACTCATATCAGATCAAATAAAAGTCACAAAATGTAATCAAACTTAATAAAAAGGAGAGTAAGATGAGATCATATATTATACATTAATGGACATATTTTGGCCTCATCATTTCCCCCAAACTTACTTGTTTGTAAGTCCCTTTACAAACTTTCTTTTTCAAAAGTAGGGTTATATGTTCTGCATTCCATTTGATTTCTCAGATCAAATGGCTAAAACTGGATTTTCTAATGCTTAAACTTAGAGGTACTGTACCTAGCTCTTGCTTCTATTTTCCTCTGCCACTCTTCAAATTCAGTAGGATCTTGAGGTTATCTATTTTTCCAAGGAGACATGGGGGTGAGAAGTAGAGGGGGCCTTGTTTGCATTCCCATCCATATTTTCCCTTAGGTTTCATTGATCTGGGGAATTATTGTGCATAATGCTTTTGCTCTTTCTAAACTCCAGATCAGATTTGTAGGGGATATTACTTCCCTTCTTCTCAAAGAAACAGTAAGAGTTCTCACCTCTTTGAGCATCCTTCATAAATATCTTCAAACTTTTCCTCCTCATAGGACGTGAAGGCATCAATACTCTTTTGCAGAATGGCAAGATAATGTGTCTTGAATCTCTCATCAAAGGCATGAGTTCTAAAATGTATGAGGAAGGCAGAAGGTTTACCATAGTGAGCTCTCATGCAGAGACTAGTTGAGCTAGCTTTTAATAAAAACTCAGATTCCCTTTCCTTCCATGCAATTTGGTTTTATAGAACAGAGAACAAATGCATTGAGATGGACTTTCCCCCACATACAAATTGATCACAAATCCTATGTTTTTCTCTAGCATAAAATTACAAAGATAAATTCACACAGAATATTTTTCTGCTCAGGATGGATAAAGAATAAGCTGTCATGAATTTAGATTCATATTTTAGTTCATGTGGAAGTCCACATGCAATCCTTGACAGCTACCAGTGAATGAATTTTTCTTCTAAAAACACACTATATGCAGGAGAGGGCCTCCTGCAGGCAAGCAATTTTTCACTCATAATGCAGACCATATGAATTTTTGCAAGACATTTATATGTGTTTCCTTCTTCCTTATAAAAATTTTCTTCCCATTCTTTTCTTGCCTTCTTTTCTTCTTCCATCTTGGTCTTTAAATCTTCATTTGATGTTTTAGATTCTCTGAGTTCCCTGCAAGTGTCATTCCATAGTTGTTTGAGTGGAAAATAAGTTAACTCAGTCTGTGCAGATACTGTGCACACAACATTCTATTTTCTGGAAGTCTGACATTCTTCCTCTTTCTCTATCAACTATTTCTTAATTACTGATAATTCCTCAGTCCTAACTGCAAGTTGAGTTGTTATCTCTCCAATGAGCATTTTCCTTTGTTCTAATTTGAGTTTGAGGAAATCCAATTCCTCATCCTTTTCTCTGATAATGAGCTCTACTCTAGACAAGAAAATATAGCCTTTTAACCTGATGTATTTCTTCTTCCTCTAAAATTACTTGAGGAGTTGAGCATTCTTCTTCTATCAAAGGAAATTTACCTTTTCATCTCCAGGATGCCAACTCTTCTTCTTCATGTGACAATGCTGATGGTTCAGCCAATTCTTGAAAATCCAGCTCCTTCAAGTCTCTCATCTCCTTTGTCCATATCAACTTGGCTTGGCTCAGGAGGAGTCATGGCCATGATGCCCAAAATATCAACAACTTATTTTTCCATCCTTTCCTACTCACTCCTTCCCTCTAGGGATTCCCTTGACCTCTTATGAATTTTTCTTCTTTGGGGAATTTCAACATGCCCAGTGGTGTATTTATTTCTAGACATTCTTCTTACTTTTCTTTCTTGCTCTTGCACGGGTGAGCTATCACCATCAGAGACAAATATTATCTCCCCTGTAGCTACTGCAGAAGAAATAATTTCCTTCAAAGGAACAAAAGGATCTGCTATTTTGATCTTTCTCATAGACCTTCTTATTTTTGGTATATTCTCTCTTTCCAATTCCTTTTGTTCTTCTGCAGGGAGATCAATTTCCAAATTATTTGAAGGAGAAAATGGAGTTGGAATTGTCCTTTTGATAATATCAGGGTTTTTCCTTGAACTTTCCAAGAAACTTTTCCCAAATTTCTTCTCCATTTTTCTTTGACAGAAAATGGTACTGACATACTAAATGAATTAACCTGTGATGCCTGATTGTCCCAACACCCCAGGAATACCTCTGGGCCATAGTATAGATAGAATAAAAAAGAAACCTTGGAAGGTTTATTATGTACTATGGTTTTGTGGCTCCATATTTCAGATATATGAGCATTTTTAGGACTTCTTTTCCTACAGACCCAAATTGACCATCACAGGTTAAATATTTCACTATCCAAAATGCTACCCTATCAAAGGGTTTGGGAAAACTAGCCCTTCTGACCCCTTTTATGATTTTCTTTGTATTGGGGTTCAGTTTCCCCTTATTGTAGTAGGGTTTCAACTAGTTGTTTCAAGGTCCATTTGGTAGGATGTGGGACATGCACAATTGGCACTCCAGACACATTACTTACAATATTCATAGAAAAATGAATAAAAATATTTCTCACCTTTGTCCTAGATTTCTCTAGGTTTATGAAAAATTCTCTTACTAATTCATGATTATACTTTGAAATTTTTTTCAGGAACTCTAGCCATCCTGCATGCTCAAAGATAGATGCCACTTCTTTGTTTGCGAGAAGCTAGGAATCATCCTCTGGTACTGATTTCTTTTTAATCCCCATATTGAATGAAGTTTTGTTTCCTTTGATTCTATGCAAATTGGCTGTAAGCCTTCTTAGCTTAGCTACAGAATTGGATGGAATTCTTAGCTGTGGAACCTCTGTTCTTAGCTGTGGAACCTCTATTCTTTGCTGCGGAACACAAGCTTAATTCACTGTTTCTCCCTCAAAATCTCTTTGGAACTTATTTCACTTGATTTTGCACTAATGATTACTCATGATAACTATGCCACCACTTATTTCATCCAAATCATCTCATGATTACTCACTTGTAATCATAATGTATAAATAGATGATTCATCATACCTACTTTTTAAATCAAGTCAAATCACACATCCAAACTTTAATTTAACCATAAATAAGTTAAAAGATATAATTACCATCCTTGATGATGTAATCCTTTTGTTATGATGACTCATCATTCCTACAAGTGGAATAAAACATGGTTAGATAAGACAATTGGAATTCCAAATAATTCTCTTTTATTTGAACTTATCCATAAGAGGAGGTCAACTGCCATTGTTGGTTTTCAATTGACATTTGAGAGAAATTATTTATATTTATATTTATATTTTATTTTATTTTGAGAAAGAAAACACCATTTACTAGTTTTCATTTTCTTTCCTAAAAAATTATCCACACTATCCTGGATCCATCATCTAGTTATTTGATCATTTTGGAAGAACTAGGTTCTTCCATATGATTAAATTCTTTGTCTACTTCAATATTCCTCAAGAATTCATCCTTAGTGGGAGGATTCCTCTAGAGTTTTAGTCTATGTCCATTGACTAAGAATGTTCTTCTACTGCCATCAATGGGAAGTAATTGAATAGAAATTTGTCAAATATCTACTCAATCTGATAGGGTCCCAACCATCTGGTTCTCAATTTGCCCTTGAATTGTTGGTACTTAAAATCAAACAACAATGCCTAGTCTCCTACTTTGAATTTCCTTTTCTTGATATGTGTGTCATGTCATTGCTTCCTTTGATCTTGGATTAGTCTCTATCTTTTGAAGTGCTTCCATCCTCAATTCATCCAATTCCTTGACATTGAAATATTCTTTTGTTTTGAGCTACATCCAACTCAATACCCAGCCAACTTCAAATTTGTAAATTAGTTCAAAATCAATGAGAAATAATGGATTTTTACCATATATATAACTCATATGGTGAAAACCCTGTTGTAGTTGGATTTTCCAAGTTGCCCATTATAAGCCTAGATAGCTTCTGGTAGTCTCTTTACCCAATATTTTCTCCCAACTTCAACTATTTTGGAAAGGATTTTCAATTCTCTGTTTGTTACTTCAGCTTGTCCATTTGACTGTGGGTGATAAGGAGATGACTTTCTAGGATTTATTTGGTAATACATTGTGAAATATTGGATCATATTAGACATAAATTATGGTCCTTGATCTGAAACTATGCTCCTAGGTGCTCCAAACTTCACCATAATTCTGTTCCAGAGGAAATCAACAACTTCTTCAATGATATTTGAATATGCCTAGACTTCTGCCCACTTTGTCACATAGTCAGTACACACAAGAACATATTCCTTTCCTTGTGAAGGAAGATTAAAAGGAACCAAAAAAATCCCAATCCCCATCTCTCAAATGGTTCAATCACTACTTGAGGTTGAAGAGGCATTTCATTGGTGAAAGTTGGCTATCCCATCCTTTGACAAGGATCAAAACACTTGATATATCTCTTCACATCCTTGTACATATTTGGCCAATAATAACTATGTTGCCAAGTATATTATGAGCTGTTCTTTTCACCGAATAGTTTCATCCACTTGATTCATCATGACATGCTTTGAGGATATCAAAATTTCATCTTCTCCTACACACCTACGTAAAACTAAATCATTGGCCACATTTAAATAACATTCCATTTAACTATTTGAATTATGCGTCTGGTTATTTATTAAATTCTTTATTTGTTTCTTAGTGAAAGAAGGAAGAATCTTCCCCGTTACAAGATAATTTTCCATATCAGCAAACCATGAGTGTACTTGCTAAAATAGCAAACAGTTGTTCATTAGAAAGTTATCCTTGACTGGATCTTTCTCCCCTGTAGTGGCATTAGTCTTGACAAAAAATCAGCTACCACATTAGATTTACCTAGATTGTCCACAATGGTAATATCAAATTCTTGTAAAATTGCACTTAACCATCTTATTATTATTCCTCCAACCACAAGTTTATTCATTAAATATTTAATTGTTGAATGATCTGTGTGTATAAATATCTTGTACCTTATAATGTAATTTCTGAATTTATTGACTACATAAATCACAACAAGAAATTATTTTTCAGTGGTGTAATTCTTTTCAGTGGGAAAGATTTTTAGCAAGATAATAAATAGCATACATTTTTCCTTCTTCATCTTTCTAGGTTGTCCTAAAACTGCACCAATGGAATTATTTAAGGCATCTTTTTGGATAAAAATGAATTTTCCCAATTATGTCCTCTTCAATATTGGGGCAGTGACTTTGGGTTCTTTAGAAATTCAAAATCATGCTGATACTTTTCATCCTAAAGAAATTCATAGTTCTTGACTGAGAAAATTAAACATGGGGGAAAAATTTTTACTAAAATATTTAATAAAGTGCCTATAGTACCTAACATGTCCTCAAAATGACTTTGATATTCTATGGGGTTCTAAGGATTGTAGAGGTAAATCTAAAATGATCCTATTTTTTTTTTTGATCAGACCTGAATTCTCTTTTTGAAATATGGTGTCCTAATACAATCCCCTCATCAACCATCATTAAACACTTTTCATCACTAAGAGACAGATTGTGTTCATCTTGTTAACACTTGTCCAAATTTCTCAAAGCATCATCAAATGTTATCCATGTACAGTGAATTCATCCATATATACCTCAATACAATTTTTTTAGATCAACAAAGATTGCAAGTACAACTATTTGGAAAGTTACAGGAGCATTTCATAAGCCAAAGAATAACACCTTAGTTCCTTAGCTACAAAACATCTGAATTCTCTGTTCTTTGCTATGGCAATACAAACTGTGGGTTCACTGCTCCTTCCTCAAGACCTACTTCCCTCAATCTTTATCTCACTTGATGTTTGCAATAATGATTACTAATAATAACCATGTAACCACTTATTCCATCCAAATCAATGGTCATGATTACACACTTGTAATCATAATGTATAAATAGGTGACTCATCATACCTACTTTTAAATTAAGTCACATCACACATGCAAACATTTAATCATCCCTAAATAAGTTAAAAGACATAATTACCGTCCTTGATGATGTAAGCCTTTTGCTATGATGACTCATCATTCCTACAAGTGGAACAAAACATGATTAGATAAGATAGCTTGGAATTCAAAAGAATTCCTTTATTTGAAACTGGCCAAAAGAGGTCAACCACCATTTGCTGGTTTTCAATTGACCTTGAGAGAATTTTTTTATTTTATTTATATATATTTTTCTATTTTTTTTTAATTTTTGTTTTTATTTTTTAGGGGAAGAAATGCCATTTACTGGTTTTTATCTTCTTCCCTTTATTCTAGATCTATGATTTATTATTTGATCATTTTGGAAGAACTGAGTTCTTCCATATGATCAAATTCTTTGTCTGCTTCAATCTTCCTCAAAAATTCATTCTTAGTGGGAGGATTCCTATAGAGTTTCAGCCTATGTCCATTGACCAAGAGTGTTTTGTTGTTGCCATCAATGGGAAGTAACTGAATAGAACCATTGTCAAATATCTGCTCAATCTGATAGGGTCCCAACCATCTAGTTCTCAATTTGCCCTTGAATTGTTGGTACTTAGAATCAAACAATAATGCCCAGTCTCCTACTTTGAATTTCCTTTTCTTGATATGTGTGTCATGTCATTGCTTCCTTTTCTCTTGAATTATCTCTGTCTACTGAAGTGCTTCCAATCTTAATTCATCCAACTCATTGAGTTGAAGGATTCTTTCTTTTTGAGTTGTATTCAACTCAATTCCCACCTTAACTGTTGTCCTCAATGTCTGAAGTTCAAATTCTATAGGACAACAATGGATTTTTCCCATAGACTAACTCATATGGTGAAAACCCTGTTGTAGTTTTCCAAGTTGTATTATAAGCTCAAACAACTTTAGGTAGTCTCTTTACCCAATCTTTTCTCCCAGCTTCAACTATTTTGGTAAGGATGTTCTCTAATTCTATGTTTGTTACTTCAGCTTGTCCATTTGACAGTGGGTGGTAAGGAGATGACTTCCAATGATTGATTTGGTAATACCTTGTGAAAGCTTAGATCATATTAGACATGAATTATGGTCCCTAATATGAAACTATGCTCCTTGGTGCTCCAAACTTTATCATAATTTTGTTCCATAAGAAATCAGAAACTACTTCCTTAGTGGCATTTGTCAATGCCTACACTTCTACCCATTTTGTTACATAGTCAATACACACAAGAATATATTCCCTCCCTTGTGAAGGAGGATTAAAGGGACCAACAAAATCCAATCCCCATCTCTCAAATGGTTTAACCACAACTTGAGGCTGAAAAGGCATTTCATTGGTGAAAGTTGGTTGTCCCATCCTTTGACAAGGATCACACCTCTTGATATATCTCTTCACGTCCTTGTAAAGAGATGGCCAATAATAACTAGTGCCAAGTATCTTATGAGCTGTTTTTTCACTAAATAGTGTCCTCCACTTGGTTCATCATGACATGCTATGAGGATGTCAAAGATTTCATCCTCTCTTACACACCTGCACAAGAAAAAATTAGGACCACATTTAAATAGCATTCCATTTAACCATTTGAATTGTGCACTGGTTTTAATTAACTTCTTTATTTGTTTCTTAGTGAAAGAAGGAGGAAACTTCCCTATTACAAGATAATTTTCCATATCAGCAAACCATGGTGTACTTGCTGAAATTGTAAATAGTTGTTCATCTGGAAAGTTATCCTTGACTGGATCTTGCTCCCTGTAGTGGTTAGTCTTAAAAAAAATCAGCTACCACATTAGATTTACCTAGATTGTCCACAATGGTAATATCAAATTCTTGCAAAAGTAATAACCATCTAATTATTCTTCCTCCAACCACTAGTTTTTTCATTAAATACTTAATTGTTGAATGATCTGTGTGTACAAATATCTTGTACCCTAATGTAATGTATGAATTTATTGATTGCATAAATCACAGCAAGAAATTGCTTTTTAAGTGGTGGTGTAATTATTTTCAGTGGGAGTAAGATTCTTGCTAAGATAATAAATGGCATACATTTTTCCTTCTTCATCTTTTTGTCCCAATACTACACCAATGGAATAATTTGAGGCATCTGTTTGGATATGAAATGGATTTTCCCAATTAGGACCTCTCAATATTGGGGCACTGATTAATTTGTTTTTAATTTCTTCAAAAGCATGCTGACACTTTTCATCCCAAAGAAATTCATAGTCCTTGGTTAGAAAATTAAACATGGGGGTAGAAATTTTACTGAAATCTTTTATAAAGCACCTATAGTACCCAACATGTCCTAGAAATGATTTGATATATGTGGGGGTCTAAGGAATAGGTAAATATGAAATGATCCTAATTTTGTTTTGATCCACCTGAATTCCTTTTTTGAAATATGGTGTCCTAATACAATCCCCTCATCCACCATCATCAAACATTTTTCATCACTAAGAGACATGTTGTGTTGTTCACATCTTGTTAACACTCTATCCAGATTTCTCAAAGCATCTTCAAATGTATCTCCATGTACAGTGAAGTCATCCATATATACTTCAACACAATCATTTTTTAGATCAGCAAAGATTACAAGTACAACTCTCTGGAAAGTTGTAGGAGCATTACATAAACCAAATGGTAACACCCTATAGGCAAAGGTTCCCCATGGACATGTAAATGTAGTTTTTTCCTGATCTTAGCAGCAACTCTGATCTGATTGTACCCACTAAATCCATCCAAGAAAGAAAAGTATTGTTTACCTGAAAGGTTATCTAGGACTTGATCTATGAATGGTAAGGGAAAATAATCTCTCATTGTGGCTTTGTTCAATTCCCTATAGTCAACACATATTCTCCATTTTCCATTCTTTTTAGGAACAATTACAAGAGGAGATACCCACTGACTATCTGAGATAGGGTAGATAAAACCTACTTGTAATAGTTTTTCAATTTCTTGTTTGACTATATCCCTTAAGGCTGGGTTAATCCTTCTTTAAGGCTGCCTAACTAGTTTAACATTTTCATTATAGATGTGATGAGTGTAGATACTTGGGTGAATTCCCTTCATGTCTTTGTAATCCCAAGAAAAATATTTAGTATGATTTTTTAGAACATCAAACAATTTAGCTTCTTCATCATCCTTCAACCAGCTGTTAATGTTCAAAGTTTTACCCGGTTGAATCTCAACATGCTTGGTTCCAATGTGTGATGAATTGATTTATTGAAAAGGTTTCATTAAAGTATTTACTGGACATGTATGTGGTAACAACATATGATATGTACAACATCTCCAAAATTTCCTTGAGACAAAATACTAGAAAAAGGACACTAATGAGAATTATGATACTTATCTCTTTATAGGTCAAAATCTTTGTCACTGCTACTTTCTAAAAATTATTCACCACTCCCCAATGTATTTGAAATTGAAGCTACTGATTCTTCCTCTCCCCAAAATAAATCTCATTCCTCTAGAGTGAAATTATTTTCAATAAAAGAGAACTACCGCTGTCGGGGTTCTAGAACTAAATGTGGTGGTTCTGGAACTAAATGTGGTGGTTCTGGAACTAAGTTTGCAGGTTGCAGAACTAAGTTTATAGGTCCCCATAACTATTTTTGATTGCTTTGAGGACAACTGGTGCTCATCCAATGGTGGATTAATCATCTCTTCTACTTCTTTTACATGATCCTGTAATGTGATCATAGCCAAAGAAGACAAATTTTTCTTATTAGTATCAGGAGAATCAACCCACAATTGTTATTGATTGTCAATAAAAGGTCATGCAAAAGGATATAAGGAAATTTTCTTAGAGTTCTTACCATTTGAGATTGTCATATCACCTAACCTGCAATCAATTAAGGCATCAACTGTAGCTAACCATGGTCTACCCAAAATAATGGGATAACCCAATGTTTTACCTTTTGGCTGCAGTATAAGGAAGTCAACTGGATATTCCCATGACTCCACCATAACCGCCACGTCTTCAATAATTCCTTCTGGTTTTGCTACAAACTGGTCTGCCATCTACAATATGGTATTAGTAGGTTGTATACCCGTTAATGGTAATGTTTTCAAGTATCCATTGTCATTACATTGATAGCCACTCCCAAATCTACCAAAACATTATGTATATCCTTATTCCCTATAGAGACAAAAATAACATGACTTCCAGGATCTCCGTATTTGGGAAGTAAAAGTTTTCCTGCTAATAAATAAAAAAGTTTCCCATCTACTTTTATAGTCTTGGGGTATTGTTTCTTCCTTCCAGGATTTTTTAGACATAACATTTTGATTAATTTGTTCAATTCTAGAATGTCCTTAATTGCTTGTAATAGTGGTATCTCAATATTCAATTTCCTTAGTTCATATACCAATTCAGACTCCTTGGTTTCTATAGCTTCTTTAAATCTCTCTAGAAATGGAGTCTCAGTAGTGTTGCTATCTGGCTCCTTTTCTATATCCTCTTTTGGAACAACAGTACTAGGGATTTCATTTTCTTCTGTCATTTCAGTGATTATAATAGGTGGAATGGTAATTATTTTGCCAGATCTACTTTGAATATCCTTACAATCCATGACATGTAAATCAACTGATTTTTCTGGTTCGTGTTCCATAAACATGAGTTGTTTGTTTGTTTCTTGGGTTTTCTACTGGCTGTGTTGGTATTTACATTTGGACTACATTCTCAGTTTGTGAATTTTGTGCAGGGGATCCCATGATGGCCTGTTGATTCTAATTTGGATATGTTCTTCCTTGAGCATAATTACTAGGGTTCCATCTAGGTTGTGACCAAGCATAAGGATTTCCTTGACCAGCCCATGGTTGTTGATGTCCCTGAGCATACCAAGCTTGATTTTCCCAATCTTGAGGGTTCCAAGTTGGTTGAGGTACCCAAGGTGGTTGTCCCCAATTTTTTGGTACTACTGAGTAACCCATGGCATTGTCTAGGGATTAGGAATTGATCTTGGCATAAACTGCCCTTGGTTAGGTTGTCTCTGAAAAAAATTCAATTCTTCTGTTGTGGATGATGTACTGGTTTGTTTAAGCTGATTCTTTATGACTGGAAGTAGAGAACAAACATCAGTATCATGTTCTTTAGATTCATAGATAAGACACATTTATGTTTTATCCAAAGGACAATCTCTTATTGCATGCTTCTTCCTGCATCTAGGACAATACATAGCCAATGGTTGAGTTTTGAATTTTCTTTAGCTTGTAATCCATCCATAGTAGAGGTTAATTGAACTAAAATGTCTTGTTTTAAATTTTTGCTAACTCATCCATTAGTTTGTTCATATCTGGATTTAGACTTTTCACCGATTTTCCTTTTCTAGGTCCACCCCTTGTTCTAGAATAGCTTCTACAAATCTCCTTAATTTCATTCATCCTTAATTAATCAATGTCTCCACCTCCTATCAATTTAAGGGATTCCCTAGATTCATCATCTAAGCCTTTAAGAAAAATGGTTTTACTTAATTTCTCTTGAAGTAAAAATCCACACCTTTTGCTCACAAAGAGGAATCTGTCTAAATAGTCTTCTATATTTTCATCTTCCTCCTACTTGATTTTGAAGAATTATTCCTTCCTATTTCTCCCTCTAAAATAAATTCTGGTATTTATCTAGGAAGGTAGTCTCCATTTTTTCCCAAGTGGCAATAGATTTGGATGGTAATCCCATGAACCACCTCATTGTTACATCCTTTAGAGTGGATGGAAACAACTTGATTTTTTGACTATCCATTTTGTAGTCATAGGTCTAACATAATACCTTGAACTCAAATATAAATTGGTCAGGGTCTTCAGATGACATCCCTCTAAACGTGGGTAAATGTATAGGAGAGATATTTTTCATTTGATGTATCATCATCACCCAATTGGATTGGATAGGTAAAGTTCCTATCAGGTTCTCTTTCATCTTCTCATGCCATTTTAAAAATATTTTTTGAACTTTCCTCCTAATCAATGTGGTATACGGTATGCCTTGGGGAAGGTGAAAAATTAGGAGCAGGAGGTTGAATTCTCAATTGAGAATCAAAACTCACCCTAAATGGATCTTGAGTGATAAGAATTTTCCTAAAAGTTCTACTTTCTTTAGGTGACTGAACTAAGAATTCCAAAGGTGGTAATTCTGTTTCTTGTATAACAAGGGATGATGGTGCCTCAAATTCTTGATCAATTTCCTTATTTGGACTAGAGGATGTCATGAATTCTTGTGAAGATGTTCTTGGGAGGAATATACCCTTTGAGTCTCTCGGTGTACTCATATATTTTATGATATGGTAGGGAAGATCCTTCACCTACTAGATGTATGATTGTTGCTCTTGTTGACACTTAATTAGAAAATTCCAACTAGGGTGTCCCTGAAAATGACACCAAAAATGATGGGTATCGTTATTCCCTTCATTTAATAAAATTCTTATTGATGTCATATTCAAACCAGGGGTGTGTCTAAAGCTATATGAAACAAGAGTAATCCTATTGATCTAGTAGTTGACTGTAGTTATTTTTGTATTATCTGGGCCCGATCTTTTCAATGTCTTAAGGAATTCTTGGTAAAAACCTTATTTAAGTCATACTATGAAAAATTTTCTGAAAGGAAACACACTGAAATCTTTACTGAAAGGAAACACATTGCAAATGGCTTTGCTGAAAGGAAACACACTTGCTTTTTGAAATAAACACACACAACTTAGAATGCTTAAAAATGGTTGTAAGAAAAATAAGAATCTATCTAGACACCTATAGGAACAAGTATACAACAGAGTTTAACTAGAAGAATTAAAAGTGATACATAATTAACAGATCTAAACTATTTTCTTAAGAAATATAAATACCAAATAGATGAATATCCTGGTCCTTGGGGGAGTGGGCCCTTACTCCTCTTCGAATCAGGATTTAACAACTTAGAATTCTCTCAAACAAGAATGGATCTTTATTGATAAAACATTCGGTATTACAAAACGTACTGGATCTGTGTACTTATTCTCTATCTATATTTTTTATTCTATCTCTATTTCCTCATATTCTATTTTTTTATTTATCTATTGCAAGTCTGCTTATATATACATTTAAAATCATAGTTGTCTCTATGATTCTGATGAAATTGAATCATTCCCCAGAATAGATGTTGAGTCGGATTGTGGCTGATCAGACAACTATAAGATAACTATCCCTGGATCTGCATTCAAAAATATTCTCATCCTTTCTTGATTGAAAGGGTCATTGATGTAAAATATCTGGATGTGGTTAGAATAGATAAACTTCCATTAGTTCTGGAACTTCAGAGAAGTTCCAGAACCATAGGAAATCATTAAGGATCAAAACCGTGAGAGTTCCAGAGCTATACCCAGGAGTTCTGGAACTAAGTCTGAAAATTCTGGAACTAAATACTGGAGTTATGGAACTAAGTCCGAAATTTTTGGAACTAGATGATGACTATGTAATGGAGTTCCAGAACTATCTTGGAAGTTCCAGAACTAAGTTGTATTGGAACAGATGCTACCAAAAACATGTTGAATGCTACATACTTCATTTCTTCAACTGATTAGACCTGCTTTATTACAAAACTGAATTTCAAACACACACTTCGTCAGGAATTTTAGAGCTTTTAAATGTTAGAATCACAATCAATCAAAAGACAGAAAATTACATCCTAACTCATATCAAATCAAATAAAAGTCACAAAATGCAATCAAACTTAATAAAAAGGAGAGTAAGATGAGATCATATATTATAAATTAATCGAGCATATTCTGGCTTCATCACATGTATTAAAGGAAATATGCATACAAGTTAAAAATTCCACATTGGTAGGTTTCAACACAAACAGAGGAAAATACTACACTTCCCGAGAGAATCTCCATTCAGAAGTAATTAAAAGAAACATTGCATACTTAGAAGGAGGCAGAGGTCCAACGTGAGAGCAAAGGGAAACCTTTCAGAAAAAAGTAAATAATTCTCACACCCACACCAGGTAGTACCAATGTTGGAATGCAAAAGAGGTGAGATGCATGTTTCCAAAGGAGAAGGATTTAAAATGCATGCACGTGCACTCAAGTTATGGGAAACGTATTGCCAGAAATAATAAAAATGGTCTAAAATCGTAGTATATTTAACCCGTGTGGTGATTTAAGCTTAGTTTCCATATTTCATTTGTATTATCATTTTGAATTCGGAACCACTTTTTTCCTTTTCATTTTTTTTAAATAATAAAAAAGAGAGCTGTATTTTTTCCAGAAACGGTGGTTCAAAGACCTAGACCCGACACTTTCCCAGTGTATTTTTTCTTTTTGATTTTTGCTTTAAATTTGATAATGAGTGAACACTCTAATAAATCGGCACTAAAATACACATATCAAGTATTACTTCCAGCATCGTCCTTAAATTCAGTGTATGATAATAGTTTAGATACTAATATGGGTCATGTGGATATCGTCCAATTCTGTGACAGGGTAAGGTGGGAAGGAAAGACTATTTTTACGAAAAGGCTCTATCATTGCAGCTTACCTCAAGTAGCAGCATTTCAAGTTGCCATAAAATGCCACAAAGTTTTCGTAGCTTGTGTCGAACATTATGATCCTAAGCATCAAGGAGTTTTTAATGACAGAGGTGAACCCATTCTACTCAATTCTCCAGATTGTATGGAAGATTTGTTAAGAGAGCCACTTCATGAAGAAAATGTTGACATCACGCAAAAATCAACACAAAAATTCTGGGATGAAAATCCTTTGAGATGGTCGAAGATAGTTGATAAAAATTGGTTGGTCAAACCAAAAACTCACACTTCAAGAATTCCTAAAGAGTTGTTTCAGGTAGAGTTTCATGAAGAAATAGGAGATATGACTACTCTCCTCAATAGGGTTTTCATTCTCCCTTTCACTAATAATTTGCATCCTTGTATGTACAAGTTCATTTGTATCATTCTTGATGCAAAGATGTTCATTGATTGGGCAAGTATTGTTAGCAATACTCTCCATAAGCAATTGATTGAGGTAAGAATGACAAGTCATTTTTACATGACCTCATATTTGATCTATGTTGTAGCAAGAAGGAGGATATTTTCAGGGCTAACAACTAGAGGTATAACGGATGTTGGCAAGAATAGTGTTTTTCACTTTTACCCACAGCTGGAGTTCAAGAATGGTTCTCACCATTTCTAGAGGGTAAACGATGCTTTCCTTTTCTATATAATCTGGTCACTAAGGAGAAACCTAGAGTAAAGATTTTTAGAACATGTCGAGGTAGTGATAAAACAATGGGAGCTTGGTATTTCTAGTTTCCCTCTTACTCTTATATACGAATTGATGTATTTGTGGGAGTTCCTTACAAACTTCCTAAATATGTTAGTGACAAATTGGCATTGATGTAAATTTCACATCAAATTTTAAAAATCCATTACCTAGTGGTGGATAAACATAAAGGAGGCATTCATTTCCTGATACAGATTGGGGAATACAAATGTCCAAGTTCCCACAATGCAAAACTTATGGAGAAATAATTTTCCCTCATGACTATACATTCTTTCGCAAGTAGGGCTCAATTTGATATTAAAGGATCCATGGAAAAAGCTCTAGGAGAAAGATATAGGCATAAGGAAAACATAGAAGACTATTAGGCAGAAGTGGCAGATGACATGGAGGTAAGACGAAAATAATTTTCTCATCCCACATTGGCTCAGATAGAAAATTATAGATTGAGGCACCCTCCTTTGACCCTTGTTGATAATGGAATTGATCTTATGGATCCTACCTATGATCAGATAGTTTTCACTCCACTCCCTGGTATTTATTGGAGTAAAGGAGATGAAACTTCTCTAGATGTCATGAATCAACATGTGTTGAAAAGGACTATGATGTGGTATGAGAATCAGATGACCAATCCTCTCCCATTTCAGGCAGATGTGTCTGAGATACAAAAACTACCAACGAGAGGAGGACTTACACAAAAAAAGGTGGTGTAAAGTTCTTCACATGAGTCTCCACCAACATCATCACATGCATCTCAGAGGAAAATTCAGTGGTTACCTTAACATGTCTCTAATAAAGAAGCAGTGTCTCAAGGGTTGGTAAAAAGTGTGCATCTTCAGGAAGGAAAATAACGTTTTTCAGGTATTTCTACCCAAAACTCATTTGTTCACATCACTGAGAGTTCGAATAGACCCACTAAGGATCCAAGTCATCAATGTTATACACCAGAGTCCAAGAAAATCCCAGTGGTACATATATCTAATTATTTCGAGCATCCAAGTGATAAGGGTATTTCACAATAACATGAGTATAATCAAGAATGTGTTGCATATGCTACTTCTCCAAGGAATGAGGCCACAGAACAAATGCCTACTATTTTTAGTCATGAGAAAGGTAAAGAATATATTTCTTCCACTTATCAACTTTTTGTGTTGAATTAATGAATGAAGCACCGACATGGGTTGATTCTGAAATCAAAAAGAGGAAGATAGTGGTCAAAGTGGCCAACATTGATTTGGAATCTCTTTCTACCATTTCCAAAAAAGTTGTGCCCAAAAATCCTAAGGTCTTCTCCAAAGTAGTGATTGATGATATTGGAGTTAAATTTATAGAAACTTCAGTTCCAACTATTGAAAAGTATCATGGGGACATGACAGCCACTGGCTATGAAGTATCCAAAATAACCCTAGGAAAGACCACTATTGAAAGCGATGTTGTTATGGAAAAGGATTTAATGAACAATGCACTTACAAGGTTGGAGAGATACAAATATCAAATTTCCCAACTCAAAGAAGAAAAGAATGAGTTGATCTCATATGTTCAACATTTGATCAACCCAATTGTGTCTTTATTTCATATTCCAAAGATGATGGCCTTTTAATTATTGGTAAATAGTTTTGAAGGGACTATACCCTGTTACAAAAAGGGCTCACCAACCTCAGATATAACCATGAAGATTAACAAAAAAGGATCAAAATCCATATAGAACAATATTTCTAAAAGTAACCAATAGTTAGTTACAACAAGAAGCAAAAAAAGGACAAAGACTGCAACAAAACCACAAAAAATCAGCAAAGTCACACCAAGAAGACCGCAAAAGATCAGCATCTACAATGATTCCCACCAGCCCAAGTGAGTTTACTTCTTGGATGCTCTTTCAATTCTAGACTGGATTGTTTGTAGCGAGGTAAACAACACCAGTGTGGTGATGTGCGTTGAGTCTGAAGCATCCAACTGTGAGATGGTCAGACTCCTCTCTTTATCATTCCCCCAAATAGTTGTAGGGATCCCACTGAGCATGGAAATGCTCTAAACTTGCTGCTCTAAAAAGTAACTTATGGCTTTGAAGATAGCCATGTTGTGATCATGTCTATCTTTAGCTCTCCCCAGTCTAGTGTCTAGAGAGTTCAACTTCTTATAAATATCAGCAATCTGATCCTTTCCATTGTCATTATCTTCATCAATTTTTCTTTTCCCTTTCTACTTTTCCATACGTTGAAGGTCCTTCTTCAGTTGCTTCATCTCTTTCTCCAGAGACTCCAATCTATGAGGCACTTGAAACTCCTCCTGATGCATGGCCATATCAATACCAGCATTGCTGATATGCAGCAATTTTTGAGCAACCTCCATCTCTTTGGTGCTTCTAAGAATCTTGGTAATGTGAGGGGTGTCTATTTTCTTGGGGTTCTTGGTTTTGGATTTGGTGTCAAGAATGGGAGTGGGAGCAGAGGAGGTGGTAGCATGTGGATCACTAGGAGCAGTCAGGAAGCCAGGGAACTTGGAAACACAAAGCTTGTGCAACAGGAAGATAAGGCCCTGATGCAAAGGAATAACATGGGAGTGCTTTTGAAAATCTAGAATAGAGTTGAAGGGAATTGAGCAGGTAGTGTGGGAAGCAGACCGCAAAATTCCTTCTAAAATGGTTTTAAAAGACAAGGTGTTTAATAGGGACCATTTTATAATGCCCTTCCAAAGAAATATATCTGACCATCATATTCGTCACTTCATCATACGTCGTGGGAATAGAACTTACCCTTATGCCCGCAACAACAAACTCCATCTCCTCACCCTCGTTGGAGAATTTCTTGGCCTCGACGAACCCTGTCAATCCTCTTACTGAAAAAATGATAGCCCTCCAGTTCTAGGCCTATAGCCTCAGCAATCAGCTCCTCATTGATAATAACCCAGAGTGGCCACCATATTTGACCCTTCTATCCTTCCAATCCATAGCAAAATGAACCGAAATGTTCCGATCATGACCCTAAATGTGTTTAATGAAATTTGAGATGCCTCCCTTATACAAGAGGTTCCGAAGTACCTCGTTATTCTTCTAGGAAAGATTGCAACATGGCTCCAATTAACATGGTGCCCCTCAAATTTTCTTCTTCTTCCTACAAATCCTACAAATTTTCTACTCAAAACCCTCGTAAGATTTTGTTTCTTTCTTATGTATGTCCTATTTTTTGAAATTCCTCCCACCTATGTGAGGTTCAATGGCTTTAATGTGGCCGTAATAAGGAGGATAATTCACACATGTGTGAACTTTCACCTCCATTAAGGCCCGCTCCATGTCATTATTAAAATTACTCCACGTATGTAATCCCATAATTATCCACATTAATGCTAGTTTGAACCTCCTTAGGGATGTTATTTACATTATCCCATATGATAAGATTAATATTGATGCCCATATTAGCCAATGTGTCTGCAACCTTATTCCCCTCCCTATAGGTATGTCTAATGATGATATTCTTGACATTTTGACAAATATTTCTTGCTTCCATAATGAATTCCTTGATCAATCCAGCTAGGAGGAGAAGTTTGGTTTAAATGGTTGATGATGTTAAGAGAGTCCCCTTCCAAAATTAAGTTCTGAATATCAACAATTCTTTGGCAATCCTTAGCCCCCATAGAGCAGCTAGGGCTTCTACATAATGATTCATCTGAATCCCCATTTTACCAGCATAAGCAGCAACTAAACAACCTTTATGATCCCGAATAACACCTCCCCCAGTAGCCAAGACCAGTGGTTACCCTTGGAGGCACCATCAAAGTTGAGTTTATGCCAGTTTCTCTCAGGAGGAATCCAATGAATCAAAGACCTATCAATGTTTAGAGGTATTCCTAATCTGATAAACTAGCTAGTTCCAATCTTCCAATTGGAAAGAATGTACTCTTCATCAACAGGATACTTCTTATTTTTGGGAGGTTTGAATCTCCCAATATTATCTTTAACAACATGCCCAATCTTAACAAAGCTGAGCTTGCAATGCTACTTGTTATTTCTGAAAATGATATCATTCCTATCTTTCCATATTCTCCAGATAATATGGGGCATGACCAGTTTCCAAAGTCTTCTCATAACACAATGTTTAAAAGGAGGATTCCATTGGGTCCAGAATTGGATGAAGTCCTTAGGCACCGTCCAGAGAACATTGAACTTGGAAAAGGCATAGCTCCAAATCATGGTAGCATAATCACAGTGGATAAAAAGGTGCTTAATATCTTCAAAATATTTTTTGCAAAGGTGGCACCTATTAGGCATTATGAACCCTTTCTTTATCAGGTTATCATTAGTAATAATTCTTCCTCTGAGCACAAGCCAAAAGAAAAAGTTTATTTTAGGGGTTAACTCAGTCATCCATATTTTGCTCCAATTAAATTCACTCTGGGTATTTTCAAAGTAATAATTATATCCATATTTAACCATATAGTCCCCATCTCTAGAATTGTGCCACACAATTTCATCTTTGATGTCCCTCTGATTCAAGGGGATGATGTCTAATTGCTCCTGAAGAGAGGAAAACACAGAGTTCAAATCAAAACAATCCACTGAGAGTTGTTTCCATCTCTTTTTATTTCCATCAATTTCCATATAATAAATGACCTTAGTACCATACTTTTGTTCCAGACTCTCCTTAGCTACACCAAATCTATCATTGAGGCTAATATTAGACCAATTATCACTCCAAAAACTGATGTCTCTACCATTTCCCACTTTCCATCTACATCCTTGCTTGATAAAATTCCTGGTAAGAATCAAGTTGTTCTAGAAAATGGAGCCATGGGGAAGTTGTTCTACATGTAGGAAGGAGGAAGTTGTTTGTTGCTCTAGATATTTAGCCTTGATGAGATCAATCCATGGTTGTTCCTCTGATAGCATTCTCCAACCCATTTTTGTAATTAAGGCCATATTCATTTTTCTAATATCTTTTATGCCCAAGCCCCCAATCCTTTTAGGAGTGCACACTTGATCCCAGGAAACCAGGTGATATTTAAATTTTTCCTCCATTCCCTGCCATAAAAAGTGTTTTTGAATCCTTTCAATTTTTTCTCTGAAGGCAGAAGGAATGTTTGTACAAGAGACATAATGTAGATAGGCTAAATTTTGAAGAGTGCTTTTGATAAGCAAACATTTACCAGCACTGGAAAGAATGGCTCCTTTCCATCCGAGCCAATTTCTTTTGGAATCTTTCCAGTAAGTCATTCCAGACTTTGTTTAAGACTTTCTTAGTACCCAAGGGGGAGCCCCAAATAAGTAGTGGGAAGTAAATTGATTTTGCAACCCAATACTTTAGCAATTCTTTTATGTCTTTCCAAAGGAGTATTGAAAAATAAAATAGAGCTTTTGTCAAAGTTGATCTCTTGTCCAGAAGCAGCCTCATAAAATTTCAGAATGGACTTGATCACCTTAGCTTCCACTATAGATTCCACTAATAGTAGGATAGTGTCATCTGCAAATTGCTGATGAGAAGCTTGTTTGATTCGTAGAGGTAGGTTTAGTGCCTTTTAGAAGACCATCTTTAACAGCTTTGGTGATTGTTCTGCTAAGGCTATCCACCATAATAATAAAGAGAAGAGGGGATATAGGATCCCCCTGTCTTAGTCCCCTACTACTGGTGAAGTATCCCACTGGTTCACCATTAACCACCATAGAGAATCTATAATTTGAAATGCAAGCCTTGATAACTCTTTTGAATTTGTCAAGAAATCCAAATGTGGCCAAAACTTTGTCAAGAAAAGACCAGGAGACTTTATCAAAGGCTTTATTCATGTCAAGTTTAAGGACCATGCTAGCCTTTTTATTATTATCCATAGAGTGAATAATCTCATGCACCATGATCACACCATCTTGAATAATCCTACCTCTGATGAACCCACTTTGTTGTTTAGAGATTAAATCATTCAAAATGAATTGCAGTCTAGTGACAATAATCTTAGGAAAATTCTATAGACAACATTAACCAAGCTAATGGGTCTGAAATCTTTGAAATCTTTAGCATCCATTTTTTTGGAGCCAACACGATGTGGGTATTATTAAGCTCTTTCAATAAATCTCCAGTTCTAAAAAATTCATTTACAACCCTTAGGAGATCGTCTGAGCAAATTTCCCAAAAATTTTGAAAAAAATTGACAGAGAAGCCATCTAAAAGGTCCTGGAGCCTTATCTCCTTCAAGAGAAAAAACAACTTTCTGAAGCTCCTCCAAAGTAACAGCTTTGGTAATATCTTTAAATCTCTGCTCCTCTATTTTATCATAGGATAGCTTCTAGCATAAAAGAGTCAGCCATTTCATTAGTAGCACTCTTCTCATTGAACAATTTTTTCATAGAATCTGAGAGCTTCTTCCTTGATGATTTGCGGATCTTTTATGATGTTGTCATTGTCTTTGGAGACTTTTGTAATCCTATTACAACTTTATGCTTCAATGTGGTCATATGAAAAATTTTGTGTTTCTGTCTCCCTCTTTTAACCATATAGCCCTAGATTTAAGTCTCCATAGGGATTCTTCAATTCTACTATGCGAAACTGTGTGTAACTCTGAAAGGATATTTTTTTCCACTAAATGATCCTCCCCAGATCTCCCCTGCAAGTTTATTTTGTTTATAGATCTTGAAAGTCTCTGTTCATTAGTTGTTTTGGGCAGTTTCTCAAAAAGCCATTCCCTAAAGACTTCTTTATTCCAAACTATTTAACCTGTTTTTTGACATTTTTAAGCTTTTGAATAAGCCTGTAGATGAATGGATTGAGAGGCTTCCAGACAAATCCAAAGAGCCATTGTATTCTCACAGAAATTGATTCTGGTGTCTCCAGCCGTCTATTGTCAAATGTTTCCAGGAACTGGCATACCTGATTACGGGTTCGAAGAAGGCTACCATAAAAACCATTGGATGGCACCCTGATTTGAACACTTGAAGGATTGCTAACCCTTGGCTTTAACAAATTTTAGATTAGTTTAGTTTTTTAACTTGATTGTCAGGCCTTATAAGGTCTTTGTGCTATTGCTAACATAATCTTGTTTGAGAGATTGCGGACTTCAAATGTGCTTTGGGTGCCGCATTCTCTCCACGAGCATTTTAAGCTTGGAATTCGAATTTCACCGGATCATTAAACCCACATCACAAAAATTAGTTACAATTTGCGAATGTCAAATTTGTACAATTTGAATTGTACAATCACAACCACAAATATCGTGAAAAAATCATTCTATAATTTGGTTAATGTTCCCATCTGTTATTAATTTGTTTCTATGGTTTTTGCAAAAAATAACACCCTGTCACATCGCATATTAATTATTCAAATTACTTATTGAACTTCTGTTTTATTGCATTTTATCTCATGTGTGCCCCCATTTTAAGTTCGCCCTATTAAACCTCATGTCGTGAATCCATTGAATGTGGAATCTTCTAGGAAATCTATGTGAAGCTGTGATGGGATAAGAAAATATGTGAATTAGAAAACTGTTATGTTTAAAACCACTGTTAAGAAAATCGCAGTGGGCAAAACTGAGAAAAGATGTTGTCACGCAGTCGTGAAGAACTGTGACCTATCCATATATATTATAATGTTTTTTAATTATTTTATTTGATTATAATCTTCAAAGTTCATACTTCTATTATTTAGAGTCTTATTTGTTTTTATGAGTTTATAATTTTATATTTTAATTAAAAAAACGTAGATAGTTTTATTATTGAGTATTTGATTTTAGGATTTCATAAATTTATATTTTAATAACATAAAGTTAATACTTTTATTACTAGCAATCGCATGTGTACAATGCAATGTGAACGTCGAATTGTATATGTTACATGATTTAGAGGGGATAGTTCTAATACCTTTGTAATGGTATGTTGAAAAATCCAGGAATGTGAGTCCGATTTGCAAAATATATCACAGGTCAAAGATTTAGTGTTTGAAAACGGTTCAAAATGGTCAACTGGCAAGCTATGCGTTGACACGTGACATTTAGTCCCAAAAATAGAGGTGAAAAAGTGTTAAATTCTATGTGTTTACAATCACCTTTGGTATATTCGATGCACTGACAACGATACATTAGTTGCTAGAGTCCCACTATTTTTTGGTCAAGGAACCCTAGGTTAGGTATCGGTACAACTCTGTACTTAGAAAATAGGATGGGGTTCCTTTGTCAGAGATTTTCAGAATACAGGTAGGAATAGTTGTAAGTGTTTGATTATTTACCTGCCACTAATCGATGTGTAATTCTAAGCTTGGCCTCCACATCGATGCAGACTATTTGTATTGGAGAGTCAAAATAAGTAACAAACATAGAGGTTTCTTATTGACACCTTCGTGCACAACTACAAATGATATATCTATTAGCTCGATTGGCAATGACTACAACATCCCTCACCGAGTTGATCACACTTATATTCCAAGTTTTATGCCAAGGTTTAAAATATATGATAGAAAACTCGATATACAGTATCTACAGTATAACGCTCACAAAGCTCCAGGAGGATCCTATACTCAACTCAACCTCAACCTAATGGGTCAAGTCAACTCAATAATCAGGGTGAGCACATTGGCGGGGAATATGACATTCAATTGGACATAGTCTAGAGACTCGAGGGTGGTTCAACAATTCACGTAAAGCCCACTGATTGGTGTCACAGCCCAGTCCAGCACACAATGGATGGCTTGAGCCTTATGAGGGATACGATCAAAAACAATTAAAACACATAGAAATATGTATATTAAGTTTAGGTTGTGGAGCTAAATAATTTCTTGGAGCATGCAATGGCTTGCTGGAAAATATAGTAACCATCATCTGGTTGGGGGAACTGGCATCGGTCATAAGAACCGTCAGTCAGCAAAACCTCAGCAGGAAGCCGGTCAGCAAGGAGGAACCGCCATCGGTTAGGGTAACCGTCGTCGGTTACCTGTGCATGAGTGTTTTAATTAACTCTCGGGAATTAGATCTATTTTTAGCATTAAAGTAGATCTATTGATTGTAATTGCATGGCTAAGTGCCCTAAGTTTATATATGCCTATATAAGCATGAAAGCTAGGGTTTAGAAGTAGAATTAAGAGAAGGATTGAATTAGATCCTTGATTCTCCTAGATTGAGAGGATGAAGAAGAAGAAGAAAAAAAAAACAAGTTACATGAAGACCAAGTCTCCATGGAGAGGAGTTGGAAAGAAGGAAATAGCAGGTACATCTGAATGGTGAGAAGAGGGTAACATCTTCTACTGTATTTCCTTTGTATAGTTATTGTCTCATTGTAATGGCTTGCATAGTATGCAAAGCACATAGAGTTTCTTCTTGTAGATCCACATGTTGGTGAGATCTTGTATTATAGATCTATGTAGATCTAGTCTTGTATTGTAGATCCATGAGATCATATTGTATTGTTGATCCATGTAGATCTAGATATTGTAGAGGAGGTTGTCTTCATGTTTGCACAGGTTATGCAGTGATGGAGAGACAGACTTACTTCTTGGTGCACAGTCATAGTTGCACATATGGTAGACCCATGTGAGAGGTCTTGTTTGCAGATCCACAGAGAACTTGGTAGCAGTTCAGAGATGCAGTAGTTCCTGGTTATGTGAGATCTGTTGGTGGTGTTTGGAGGCACAGTTGTAGTGCACTCATGGAGATCTGTTTAGAGATCTGGAGGAGAGGAGATACTCTTGGAGAGATGCATTGTACTCTTGTATTGAAGAGTTGGTTTGTACTCTTGTTGTATTATATATATGAGATCTCTATCTTTGGTGGATGTAGCCCACATTGGGTGAACCATGGTACATGTTGTGTTATGTGTGTGTACTTTGTCTTGATTTGGATTATTCTAGTTTATACTTCCACTGCTGTAGATTTTGGGGAATTGTTTAGATCTTGTGTGCATGATTTTGTTTGTTATTAAATCATAGCACTATTCTGCAGTCCCGAATTCCCAACAACTGGTATCAGAGCAAGGTTAGCTTGGTTAGCTTGGTTATTTCAGAGCAAGGGTTTGCTTCATGGTTTTGTTAGTGGTTTGACTGACATGTATGAGAGCAGGGTTTGTTTTTCCTGATGAGAAGATCACAGGAAGAGATTCAATCTCAAGTGGGAGCTGGAAGAGTAAGGTTGTTGGAAATTACAGTGACCGGCATTGGTTAAGTGGCAACTGGCGTTGGAGGTCGGTTACAGGGTAACCGTGGTCAGTTACAGGGTGACCATGGTCGGTTACTGGGCAACCTAGTTTTAAACAGAAAATCACATATCTGAAGAATTAAGAAAGATGCATGGAATGTATCTTGTTTTCTGAGGTGTCCCTAGTTCTTGGAGGCACAAGCATGTTGGTCAGATTGCAGATCCGGTTATTGAGGTATGGTTTTATCTTGGTATTGCAGTGCTTATATTATTTTGGTTGCACATGCATGTTTGGGATTGCAGATCTAGATATGAGAATGAGAGAAAAGGAGCAGTTATGCATCCTTTGGTGTAGTTAGATGCATGGGCTTCATTAGAGAAGCTAGAATATAGTAGCACAGAATGAAGATGAGGTTTCCATCAGAGAAGCATGTTCTTCAGTTGAAGATGTGGTTGAGTATCTTGGTGCTGGTAAGGTGATGTATTTCATCTTGGTGCAATTTTTATTGCATGTATTATTGTTGTTAAGTTTTTGTGCAAGATTTGGGTGCTTCTTGAAATGACTGGCTCAACACAACTATCGGCTTTGGTTGGAGTAGGCACCTAGTTTGGTGACCTATGCCAATTTTTGGTGTTGTGTTAGTTCCAGCAGCACCGATGTCAGTCAGGGAACTGACATCGGTCACAGAGGGTAACCGGTACTGGTCAGCAAACCATAGTCGGTCTCTATGACAATGAGTTTGCACATGGTTTCTTACAGTAGAAGAGGGCATGGATGGTTCAGTGTCCTATTTTGGAGGATCAGGTTTCTTGCACAGTGTGTACAGGTAGAAACAGTGTTGATCACTTCAATGTTTGGATCAGAAAGAGGATGGATTTGGCTTGGTTAGTCCAGTGAGACTTTGGGTCAGGTATCTCTATATGGTTCATGTTTTATTTCTTTCTTTTGGAGCAACTGATATTATGTTTGGATAGTGTGCACAGATTTACACCATGTTTTTGGTGTTGTTTGAATTTTATTTCCCAGTTGTGTGGAATCTTGAGGACAAAGATATCTGGTCTAAGGATGAATCCTCAATGAAAAGTCATGGTTAGACACAGTTGCAGGTAATGAAAGATGTTGAGTACACAGGATGAAAAGAAGTTGATTCACCTACTTCACAAGAAGTCCAAACTTCTGTGATGTAGAAGTATTCTTTGATAAGAAGGGAATCATTTTATATTTTCTTTCATCTGGTTTTATTTCCCACTGACATATTAGCTTTTGAGCTTGGTGTTAGAGGTAGTGCAGGGATTTCATGTTCAGTGGGAGCAAGCCATGGTTGTTGGCATTGCAGGATTGGATACATGATGCACATGCAGAGTGAGAGGAGATTGCTACTATTCAGAGTGGCAGAGGCACTAGTTGGTTTTGGAGGGAAGTCACAGATTTGTAGGTATATTGAGTTTATTGCTTTGTGATGTCACTTCTGGTTTATTTTGTGGTGCCTGGATATCCCTATGGGATTACAGTTGATGGTTAGATTCAGCTGGGTGAAGATGATAGAGCAATTTTTCAGAGTTTTAAGGGTTAAAGGAGAAAATATGCTAGTTACAGAGACCGGTGTCAGTTAGGATTAACCATGGTCGGTCATCTGGTAACCATGGTCGGTCAGGAAGTGACCAGTGTCGGTTAGGAAACCGTGGTCGGTTTGGTCACAGGTTTGACATCAGTGTTTATTTACCATTTTTAGATGGTGCCCTTGTTTTGCTTTCATCTTGGTTTGGTTTGTGCAGTATGTTGATGACATGTTTGTTGGTATTTGCACTTGGTATTAGTTGCATGGTTTAGCATGGTTGTTTGTTATTGACATTGATGAGCACATGATTCATATATTGCTTTGGAGTTAGTCGGTGAGAGACTTGGAGCTTCTGGAGAGCCTGATGATATGGATGGATGTATAGGTGAGTTTATACATGTGGATAGATTCAATTTTGTGAGTCTATGATGATGCAGATGTTTGATTTGCACATGGATGCCTATGAGCATGGTTTAGATGCCTTGAGCATGAGTAGGGGATGTTTGTATTTCCTCTTGATTACTATGTTACTCCTTGATAGGTATGTTATCTACAGATGAATGTCTTGGACATGCTAGTTGTTTATGCAGGGTTGGATTTGCAGATTGCAGTGTTTGGATTTCTTTGAGTTATGCAGGTGTTTGTGGATTGATCACCCACTGTTGCATGTAGAACTCATTCAGGGCTGTTTTTACCTGGGATCTTGTTTTGCTTTTGCATATTCCAGTTTGACTTGTCTTTGGACAGTTGCATTGGTGGTTGCATGGAGACATGGATAGATGGATGGAGAACATGGTTGGTTTTACAGGTATGGCTATGGTTGCAGTTGAAGCTCAGTACTTCAGTTTGAGTGGGAGCTCTTGCAGGTGTGTTAGTCATGATGGCTTGGTTGCATAAGAGGTGTGGTTTTATGATTTAGTGGGAGCTTGATGTATGGATAGCTCGGCTATCACGGATCAGTAGTAGCTTCGTGTAGGTTTGGTAAGTCATGTTTTTATCTTCTTGGTTTGAGAAGATGGTTTGATCTTCCTGGTTTTATTTTTGAGAGAATTGTTGAAGGAAAGAATAGATGGTCTTCACGGTGTGTAGAGGATGGTGATGTATAGGTACAGGTACAGAGGTTCAACAATTTATCTCCAAGTGGGAGATTGTTAGGTTGTGGAGCTAAATAGCTTCAAAGAGCATGCATTTTGGAATGTTACTGGAAAACACAGTAACCATCATCAGTTAGGGTGAACCTGGCATCGGTCACCCATAAGAATCACCATCGGTCAACTGGACTCAGCATCGGTCAAGTCAAGTAGGAACCACCATCGGTTAAGGCTAACTGACATCGGTTACCTGTGCGGGAGTGTTTTAATTAACTCTCGGGAATTAGATCTATTTTTAGCATTAAAGTAGATCTATTGATTGTAATTGCATGGCTAAGTGCCCTAAGTTTATATATGCCTATATAAGCATGAAAGCTAGGGTTTAGAAGTAGAATTAAGAGAAGGATTTAATTAGATCCTTGATTCTCCTAGATTGAGAGGATGATGAAGAAGAAGAAGAGAAAAAGAAAGAACAGGTTACATGAAGACAGAGTCTCCATGGAGAGGAGCTGGACAGAAGGAAATAGTAGGTACATCTGAATGGTGAGAAGAGGGTAACATCTTCTACTGTATTTCCTTTGTATAGTTATTGTCTCATTGTAATGGCTTGCATAGTATGCAAAGCACATAGAGTTTCTTCTTGTAGATCCACATGTTGGTGAGATCTTGTATTATAGATCTATGTAGATCTAGTCTTGTATTGTAGATCCATGAGATCATATTGTGTTGTTGATCCATGTAGATCTAGATATTGTAGAGGAGGTTGTCTTCATGTTTGCACAGGTTATGCAGTGATGGAGAGACAGACTTACTTCTTGGTGCACAGTCATAGTTGCACATATGGTAGACCCATGTGAGAGGTCTTGTTTGCAGATCCACAGAGAACTTGGTAGCAGTTCAGAGATGTAGTAGTTCCTGGTTATGTGAGATATGTTGGTGGTGTTTGGAGGCACAGTTGTAGTGCACTCATGGAGATCCATTTAGAGATCTGGAGGAGAGGAGATACTCTTGGAGAGATGCATTATACTCTTGTATTGAAGAGTTGGTTTGTACTCTTGTTGTATTATATATATGAGATCTCTATCTTTGGTGGACGTAGCCCACATTGGGTGAACCATGGTACATGTTGTGTTATGTGTGTGTACTTTGTTTTGATTTGGATTATTCTAGTTTATACTTCCACTACTGTAGATTTTGGGGAATTGTTTAGATCATGTGTGCATGATTTTGTTTGTTATTAAATCATCACACTTTGCACTAGAGAAGAATTATTTCCATTGTTATTTGGGGGATTCAAGTCGGTCATGAGAATTGAAAAAACGGTGGAATGAAACTTACAATTAGCAAACACATTCCAATTTGCATACAAGCTCTATGCATTCAAAAATCAACCCCTGCATTCAGCATGCAACAGCTGAAAGTAGCAAACACAGGGAAAAAACAACAAAAATGTGTGAAAATGTCCAAACGACTGTCAAATTTGACATAGTCCTATGAATGTTCGTGCACCCTTTCCTATAGGGAAAACGCCTTCGGCATAATAAACTTTCCTTGTATTTATTAATTTTATTTGGTTTTCGACAATAATTAATCTTAATCTTTGAAAGTAATAGGGAGGTTTGCGATGGAGAGAAAGAATGCAAATTTTGTGACTAAGGAGGGGGTCGATTTCAGGAATCGGGAAGACTCGCAGGTGAAAAAAGGAGCTACGAATGGAATCAACCGAGTATTGGGGGCATCACGGGTTGGTGGTGGAGTGCTAGACCAAGCCGCCCAAGATAAGCGGGAGGCGGATCTGTGCCCTAACCCTAGGGCTCCAAAAACCACTGTATATCCGTTGGAGCAAGTGAACAAGGCAGGGACGGTGATAGGAATCAGGGGGGTGGAGATTCAGGCAATCGTGGCTCGGTGCATCCCCAAAAGGCTACTTCCTTTAAAGATGCACTGGAAAATAGGGGCGACCGATCCTCGGACAAGCATGCATCAAATAACCAGGCCTACCTGGTCGATCTGGTTGAGGACATTCCTTGGCTCACCATATAAAATCCAAAAGTTGAAGAATATTTCAAAAACTTATCACAGGTTGCGGTGGTTGGTAGGTTTAATGGTATTTGGCCTTCCTCCTCATCTCTGTATCAGTGGGTTTTTGAAAATTGGACCAATAAATGTGAATCTCTCTCTGTTCCAAAGTTTTTTCGTTGTCCATTTTAAGGAATCTGAAGATTATAAGCCTTGTTTGACAGATGGTCCTTGTTTCTGGGGACATGCGGATTTATTTATCACTCCATGGTTCCCAAATTTCGACCCGAATACTTATTCGGTGGCCAAAACACCGGTTTGGGTCAGGTTTCCTGACCTCCTCTTACATATGTGGTATGCCCTCGAAGATATTGAAAACGTTTTGGGAAAATTTATAAAAGAGGCCCTGGATAGAACACATTTCGGTCTGTGTTCGTTTGCCCAAATTTGCATTGAAATTGATTTAAGAAAAGGAATCCTTGATTGAATAAACCTTAAATTTGGTAATTTTCAACATACCCATGTCTTAGACTATGAGAATATTGCATTTCGATGTAGATTGTGTAAAAATACAGGACATTTGCAAGCTTCCTATCCCTTCAATAAGAATCGTAAATCTGGAAAAAAAAAATGGATCGACATCTTCGAGTGGATGGGGTTCTGTAAACCCGGATGTGGTTTATGCATCAAATTTTTAAAGATAACCGGAATAATCCTACCTCCAACGGTAAAATTGTTACATACAAGGATGATACATAAATGGGATTTTAAGAAAACCACTTGGTTGTAAGTGGTATAAAAAGGGGACATACTTCTGAAAGTTCATAATCAAATCAAGATTCTATGCCAGATAATCAGATGGCTTTGGCGAATCCCAGTGATCTTGCACTGGTTATTTCCTCTGATCAAATGGCAAGAGGTAAAGAAGCGGAAATCTAAAAAAGGACGCATAGATAGCATTGATGATTATTTTCCATCCCAGTGTGGAAAGTAATTTTAGGATAATTTTATATTTTGTTAAAGCTCGTATGCAGCTATTTTTTGGCTTTTGTAGCCCTTTTGATTTCTTAAGGATTTGGCCTCATCATAAATAATAGCGAACATGTCCCTTCAACCCGCCTTATTAATAAATAAATAAAAAGAATGGTTTTCCATTTACAAAGTATGGTTTAGTAACAAATTGTCTAAAAAGATTAGAATTGTTACACACTCTAGCAATATGTTGCACATCCTACCACTACGTTGTAACAATTTTTAGAATGTTTTTTTGTTGAAATTTTAACTTTATAGTCCAAAAATTGAACGTGGAAACATGTAATGTCAACTCCATTTGAATAACTTACATGTTTTATTTCATTTTAGCTTTAAAGAAGTTTATCAAAAGAATGTAATATTAAGCAACTTGGAACTTTATAAATTTTTATCTCCAAAAAAGTTTCATAAATTTATTATTGACATGTTTACATTGGAGAAGAGTTTGAACATTCCCATCTAAGCTTCCAACACAATTTGCAAAGCATATGCAATTGTTTGTTGCTAGTTTTTAGTGTTATAGTGACAAATTCCAAAATGAACTGGAGAGGTATATCAGGCTATACGGAAGGGATGGTGTGAAGGAGTATAGAGACCTAGGCCGGTAATGAAATCCAACGTACCCATTATATCCCTTACTGATGAGGACTGCACTGAAATGTTAATACGGATTGGGTATGTTAGCTATATACCAAATTGAGTTCCTAGTTTCAAAGCTTGCATCGGATTGATAGCGAACCAGACTACTATATCGACTTAGTATTTATGATAAGTCGTGACAATTGTTATTTGTATCATTTTTAATTTTATGAAAGAGCATTGAATTACCTTGGTTAAAAAGAAAGGATGTGTGAATGGAGGCTCGCAATAAAGATGGTGGAGGTCATTAATGGAGGCGTGACAGTGGCAGGTGTAAGTTGCAAGTCAAAAGGATGGCCCTGCCTTTCGCTAGCTATGAGAGTAAA
Source organism: Taxus chinensis (assembly GCA_019776745.2). Lineage (NCBI taxonomy): Eukaryota > Viridiplantae > Streptophyta > Pinopsida > Cupressales > Taxaceae > Taxus > Taxus chinensis. The sequence goes on from CM034157.1 coordinate 21,483,321, forward strand.
CGAGAGACGTACTATAATTCGGTAGTAAACGCGTGATGTGAATCTTCACGTGCCCTCCAACACACAAAATTTGAGCCATCTATTACTAACATTACACTCGCACATGGCTCCATGAATGACTCGATAGAGAGAGTTGCAGTTTTTACAAATTCATTGCAATTTACTGCGCACAAAACAGAATAGTAAGTAACAGACAACATTTAATGGCGAATAGGGATACAAAAAAGTTATCCATTTTGATAACTTTTACTTGTACGGGCGGATTAAGCAGAGCCTGTAATCCTCCGGCCAGGCTCCACATTTAGCAGCTTAGGAATGACTTGAATTTTCAAGCGTCGGACTGTAACTGTACGGCTGACATGTACAAAAAAGAGTTATGTTGTATTTTTACTCTCAGAGGAAGGAGTGCAGAGGGGAATGGCCTTCTGGGGAATTAACCAGGTTGAGAATGTTGCTCCAGTAATCTTTGTTCATGGAGCTTTGTTCTTCGAGCAGCTCTGCACAGGCGGGCGCCTCGGCCAGATCGAGCAGCATGTCTGTGTTGAAGCAGTCTTCGAGGGAAGGTGTTGTTGCAGTCGATATATCATCATGGCTGCTGGCCAACATGGATTGTTCCTCGGGCGAGGAGACGGAGGGAGTGCTGGAACAGTGCTCTTCCAATGGCATCACGTCTTGCAAGCTTGGAAACAGTAGAAGATTGGAGTCCGGGGGATTCGAACTCTTGACGTCGGCGCCGCCCGTGGTGGTGGTGTTGTCAGCTTCCGCGAGGAAACGCGCTAGCTCGTCTGGCAAGGGTTTTTTCTCCGAGGCAGCGAGGGCTTCGCTGAGGGTGTCGATCGAGGGGATGGGGAATTGAAACTGCGACCTCGGCGTGGCCTCCGACTGGCTTGCAAAACTGAGGCTTGACGTAGGAGACTCCAAAAGACTTGAATTGCTATTGCCACCGCCGCCATGTAAGAGCTTTGCATTGAGCACGTCCAGGCATCTGTTGCTCACTTGCAGTTTTTCCTTGCTCCATGAAACGTTGCTGAAGATGCTTGTGTTGGTGGAGGGAAGGGTTCCATGGCTTGTGAATAAGCCCTTTCCTCTCAGCCTCGACTGCTTGGTCAAGCGAGCTTCCGCCTCTAATCTCGCGCTTTCCCACTGTGCCATGTGACTCAGGGCTGAAGAGCTCTTCGATTGCCCCTCCCCGACATTGAACGACTCCGATTTGGGCTTGTGGGTGATGGGATCTATGCCCATTTTCGACAGCCGCTTCTTCAGATGCGTGTTCCAGAAATTTTTTATTTCATTGTCCGTCCTCTTTGGAAGATGCGTAGCTATGGTCGACCACCTGCACAAATAGTTCGCCGTTTAATAAAATTGAAGGCAAATTCGAAACACAATCAATTCACCACATAAAAACTCTTAATAAACAACAAACTTGAAACCCAATTCAATCCGGAGGAAACAAAAATACAATTTTTTGTGTGTTTTTAACTGCCCTGCAACATCTAGTATGCAGACTGCCCACAATTAGATACATCAGTGAGAATATCCTGCTGCAAATTAAATACACCGCAGTAAAGACGGAACACAAAACGGGAAAGATAGCGCCGCAGCTAAATAAAAATCCGCAACCAATAGAGACCACTCATTGACTTCAAACTGAAAAACAGAACTGTCATACACTCAGATGTCTGAGCCTTCTCGTAACTGAATTAAAAACCTATCGTTGAAAAAATCTCTTACAAGACATAAATGATTTCAGATTGAAAATAAATCGGACGTCCTACTCCTTCCTATACACGGATGTCTGTGATTTCTTCTATCCGAAGAAATTTAAAAAATCTCTTGGAAGCGGCGAAATCAACGTGTCGTGCGCTCCTATGCACATAACTACGTGGCGTGTAATTTACAATACAGATAACAATTCGGCGAAGAAAGAGAGATGGGATTCGAACCTGTTGCCAAGCAGAGCGTGGAGCTGGATAATAGACTGCTCTTCCTGCACGCTGAAATTTCCTCTTTTTATGTCTGGTCTCAGATAATTTGTCCATCGAAGCCGACAGCTTTTCCCGCACCTCAACAGACCTGCAATACACACACACTCAAATTAGCAAAGAAGTGGAAGTGGAAGTGGAAGTGGAAGTGGAAACAAGATATGGAAGTGTTTTCATACCAGCATTCTGAGGAAGAGCTCTCCAACTGCCATGGCCGTGCTTGTGAATGTAGGAAATGAGCTTCTCGTCCTCTTCTGGAGTCCAGGGACCTTTCTTCAGCCCCACTTTGTCGCAGCACGGTGCACGACCCATGATATTTTTAAAACAAAAACAAAACCAAATGTCTAAACAAGGCCGCGCTTTTTTAAGGCAAAACAACAAAACCTAAAAATCCAAGGCACAGTAGTACTTGGGAAATGTGTGCAGAAAGCAACGCCCAAAGAAGAAGAAGAAGACGACGGTGAGAAAACGGTGGGGAGGATTGGATAAATAGAAAGGGAGAGGTCAACGTCAGAGGCGGCCTTCATGTGGACAGCCTGGCGGTGACGGACACCCAACCATCAAACCGCTTCTCGGTCAGCGTCTTCTTCCCACGCCGCCGGTTTTTATTTCTCTTCGTTTACTAGCTTAACGGCGCACCATTAATTAAGATTACCAAAACCAATCCCCTTACTATTTACGCGCTTTTTACATCGAGCTTTTCAAAAATTCTTGTAAATACAAGCTTTACCTAGGTATATCAATACGATTTCATAGGGAGTACCTTTTTAATTATTAATTAATATGGATGAACGTGTATTTTGTATTGAATGTGACAACACTTCAATCAGATATCACTCGATTCGGTTGATTTATCATTTACCTTCTTTTTACTAATTTGAGAGAGAGATCGTTTTTCTTCAACTTTCCATCATTTTAGAGAGATACCTACTGTCTCTTACGTACTTTAATTTATAACAAAGAAAAATATGCACATGGTTAGTATTCTTTAATACCTATGATTTGTTTTGGTTAGTTTTGAAAATGGTTTCCCTAAGTGCTCCCTTCTAGAGCTTCCACGATTCCCCCACTTCTATCCTTTTGTAGACACCTAATTTGGGCGCATGATTATTATTAAAATTGCCTTCTTTTCAGAGTACACTTTGTGTCTTGATTATTGATTCACACTTAGTTATGTTTTTTTATCACATATCTTTCCTTTTTTAATTTCTTTGTTCTTTTCATGATGTTGCTAAGATTTTTTAGAATATTAATTGTATAGTTTTACTCTTTTATCATTCTTTATAATTTTGGGGTGTTATTTATCAATTTGCATGTTCGTGGTGTGTTGACTTACCTATTGATATGATCCTAATTTGTATTCAAGAAGTTTATAAATACATAAATGTATTAGGGGATAGAGCCCTATAACCATGCACCTTAACTTAGTCATGTATTGTGTCTCTTTGGTACAAAAAAAGTATATCACTATGTAGTATATGCCCCTTCCACATCACCATTTTCGTTTCACATGTTCAATTAGAGAGAAAAAAGATTTTAAATTGATTTAGTAAAAAAATAGTTTGTATAAAGTAGTTGATTAGGGTACAAATAAACACATAATCTGCATCACATTATGATTAGCTCTCAAAAACTAACATTGAACAAAATTCAATCTGTTTACACTTTTATGAGTAAGCCATAGGACAAGTTAAATGTACATGTTCTAATAAGTGCAAGGTTATAGGGGCTTTGCCATAAAACATTTGACATAAAAGTGAATGTGATGCATGGGCATTCAGGTCTACAAGCAATTCTGCATCACCAAAACACAAATGGGGAATACTAGAAATAATCATGTCCAACCTTTTATGGCTTGTAATGTCTTATGAGTCGTACACGCTATGTTGTTATGCAAGAAAACTTGTGAAATCATGCAATTTTGGGTTTTCAACCATCACGTAGTGAACCACATGCATTTGAATGGTTTTTAGTGCCAAACAACATGTCATTTGTCCAAGAGCCTCTCTGATGCACCTTCGAGCATTGTAAAACATATTTCATAAAAGTTTTACATACACATGACCATTGTCAACATTTAAAGTTATGCAACCTTTGTAATGCTCTAGGTAATCATTTTGGATTGCTAAAAGAAACATAAAGACATAAACACATCATTTAGGGTTCCTATGGTAATGCCCCTAACAACAACCTTGCTAGTTAGACAAGATATGTGAAGGGGAGTTATCATGTCTTAACTGAGGACTTTTTATGAGTAGGTGTATGGATAAAAGGAATAATATTATTGTTGGGGAGGTTAATTATTGTATAGTAGAAGAGTTCGTCTAAGCTAGGAGATAGAGCTAGTTAAAGTTCTCATCATAGAGTAAGGAGTTGTGCTAGCATTCCTAGGACGTATTGGGTGTAGCTCGCAAGGAGCACATTGCTAGGAGCACGTACACTAGGTTGTAGGAGTTGAGTCTTTTCTTGTTATGGATGGATATTTGTAATCTTTGTGTAACTAAGTTTGTGATAAAGGGTTGTGTTATAAGAATTATATCTATGATTTTGTAGAGAAATAAAAATAAGTATGTTGTGAACACTTTTGTTTTACGATCCATTGTGCGTTGAGTAAATCATGGGCTACACATTCTAAGGTGGTTGTTCGCTCAATCCCCTAGCCATGATTGTGTCATTCGATATCAAATAGATTTTTTTTAATAAGTGAGGGAATTATGATGCATGGGCATCTGGGTTTACTTGCAATCCTTCAACAACCAACATATGTACAAGATTAGGAAAATACGCTAAGTCTACCAGTATGAAAGCTTTTAATTATGCTTAGTATTTATTAAGTCTTGGTTTGAACCAGTGTTTCTTTTAGTTTTGTGCAACCTATGAGTGTACAAGTGTTTTCTTTTTCTTTTGTATCTACTTTTGGTAACATGCCTATGTGTTGTAATGTTTTGTGAGTTATTTGATGTGCACAAGTTTTGTTTAGTTTGTAGTTGTTTATGTATCGCCACTTAACGAATTTAAGGATTTCATCAAGGTTCGCAATATCATATAGATTGCATTCCATCTTTCAAAAGATGACACGAGAAATGAGTTCAATCTAGTGCAACGTAAAAGAGTGTTTGATGGTAAAAAGGGAACTTGTGCACAAGAAATGAAAGGTTAGAATGCATCATGGAATATCTTTAATGCACACGTCTTTAAATGGATGGTGTAACATTTTGGATGTATAAATCAAGGTTTAATCACTCAACACAAGGTTTGTGTGACTTTAGGCATGTGTGCAAAGAATAACTTCTTTCTTCGTTGAATCACATAATCCATTTTCAAATGATCACATTATCAATGGAGGTTCATATTGATGCACACACTCACCTTTGAAACCATGAAGCCATCTAAGATGATTTGAGAACATGATAAAGAAATCACTTGGAATGTTAGTGCATAACCTTGTGTGTAAGAATGTAGCATATACGTGATCTTCATATTTTTAAATTACTCATTGTTGAAGGAGGAGATGACACAAATTCACCTAACACATAATTGTAACCATTGAGACAACTTAAATGCATCAAGTTATGTTTGTAGTCACTAAATCACACACTTGAGTCAATATTTAGTCTCGGTCTCATACTACTATTCGTATGGTTTTTAAGTAAAGAAAGTACTAATCAACCCATGTCTTTTGTCCTTTTTACTTTGTTTTATGTCATCACTTCTAATCCTTCGACCATGCTTGCCCAGTCTATTTTCTCATTCTACATTATTACTATTCCTGACTGGGGCACCCCAGGTGCCCTAGTCCCCTTTGGGCGTCGTGATCCTCTTTGTACTTTTCTTCCATCTTTTAGGAACTTTCTAGCCGTTTGAGCTTTCCATATTTTTAGTGGTCGGCCTTTTTGGGGTTAGTTATGAAATTAGAACAAGAGAATCATATAAATATAAAGTTATGAGACCATAATGAGGGACCAAACACTAAGCATCTACTATCACCATCTAGAGTTTCATTCATCGAAGGCACCTAAAACTATATTTGCATCCATCTAGCTCCATAACAAGGCACACAATGATGGTTCATTTGCATCACATTTCATAGGAGGGGAGTTTATTGTTTTCATGCACACATTTACTACATTCTACATCTAGTTATTTACTCGCTACTTCACAAAGTGCAACTAACACAAGAGAAACCTAGGGCACGATTTGTGCACACACACCTAGAACTACATTGGGTCTGAGATGTAGTGCACTACTCAGTTAGTAAGTCCACCATTATGGTAGTTGAGGACAGTCTGACCCCTTCATATACATCTTTCTTTTTTTAGGGTTTTGATGCTTGGTTTGGGGTTTTGCAGGTCTCTCCTTCACTTAACGACCCCATGAATTTTATTTCTAGACCTCCTGCATAGACCAGGGCACCCCGAGTACCCTCATCCCTCTCCAGGCACCCCAGTCCAGCCAAACAACTCAGATCTATATTTTTCATAGCTCTTGCATGGTTTTTCCTGCATTCTGTTCATCCAGTTTATTTTGTGACACAATCTCGAACAAGCTTCGAATCAACTAATCTCTTCTAACTTTTCTTTGCAAATTAGGGTTTCCTATTTCATTTACTTAGTTGTTTGGGTCCTTTACTTTATTGATTTATCTGTAATTTACTTCTTTGCATAGGATTTAGATAAAACTAAATTAGGCCCCCCTATATTTCCATTTCAGTTGCAATAGGCTACTTCTCATGCGTCTCCATCTTTAGATTTCACCTTGTTATTGCATACTCCATTCACACCCGCCATCTCCACTTATCCGCTTCCTCCTAGTTTTGTCACTCCTAAGCTTCCCATTTGTAATGGGCATGGTGACCTTCAGGAACATCTAGAGCATTCCAAGTAGTTTGTCTTGATTTTGCAGATGATCATTTTATTTTGACTAAAATATTTCCCTATAGTCTCCATAATTACACGATTTGTTTGTTTTATGACCTACCTATTCATTCGGTAACTTTATTCACGCATTTTTCCGATACCTTTCTTACTCATTTCTCCATCAATATCGGCTCCAAGATCTCTTATTCTCAACTCACACAACTTAAACAGGGATCCAATGAGCACCTAGCCAATTACATTTTGTGATATAAAAACCATCTAGCTAAGATGTAAAATGTGTTAGCAGACTCTGAGCTTTAGGACTAGTTCATTCAGAGTCTCTTGCCACCGCTCCAAGAGAGTGTTCCCTTTTATACATCTCCTTCATTCAACCAACTTTGTCACACTCTTAAGCTTCGTGAAACCAAACTCCTATCCATAGTTGAGCTTCAGTATCATAAGCAAGCATCGTCCTCCACTCATTTTCAAAACAAGACACCATTCAAACCGTCTACAACTAAACCAACTGATGTCAAAATCAATGTCAACGTGGTCACTCCTACTAAAGAGTTTCAGTCACAACCACCTCAATGTAGGCTTAATTCCCTTCCTATGGCTCCACATCTTATATTGCAACAAATTCTTGAGAGTGGAATCTCTTTACACTTCCTCCACCACTTGAATTAACCCATCGTGACCAAAAGGTAGGAATTACAACGAGAACTTTCGATGTGACTATCACTTATGTGTGGTCCATTATACAAATCAATGTTTCAAACTCCGTACAATCATCCAAGATAGTATTGATAACAAAAAAATTAAGTTTCCAGCGCCAACAAACTCTGCACCAAACACTGAAAAGGGTAAACTCAAACTCTTTAATAACCAGCCCCAACAAAGTGAAAAGAAAGCATCTATCTCTTTCGCTAATCATACATATTTTGCAGTTCGTCCTCCTTCATCGAGGGCTCTTGAATTTTTAGTTTCACATACTAACGCTTCTTTTCTGGTCATCTACTTTTCCAACCACCCTTATCATATGAATTTTACATCTAATCACCTATATATCAATGCATCTATCAGTTCAGTCTCCATCAATAATACTAAAGTTTACCCATCATGGCCTATTAGTGTATGTTCTATTCCACTTATTATTGTTATTGGGTACCCCTTATCACAAATTGAATACCCTATGAACAAACCATATGGTGTCATCAAACTACACGTTATGGTTGGTCCTCTTACTTTTCTTATCCCTTTCCTTGTTGGCAAATAATTTGACAGTTGTGACATGTTACTTGGTCTCAATTGGATTCACAGGTCCTAATCCATCATCTCTATGAATCATTTGTGACTTAAATTCATTCATAACAAACACGTTATTTCTATTGAACCATCAAAGTCATAGGATACCTTAGGGAAGTGGGACGTTCCCCCTAAGATAACCTCCAAGTTTTATAGAAGTTGGCTCTTCTCTATGGTGTGAGGTAAGGGTTAGAGGAAAAATAAAACAAAATGCAAAACTAACTAAGGTGATACGCCGAAACTGATTTTAAAAGGCACAAAGATAGATTCTGAGAAACTGTTTAGAATAGTCGAAGAGCATTTAGCATGGTCTACTATTTTTAGAAGTATCTTGAATTATCAAAGGCCGAGAAGGTGTAAAACATAATAATATGTAGATGATAGATGCATATAGAAAACCCAAGGGCATATAACACGATAGATATTCAATGTTTATCTAAAACTACCAGCAATAAAGGATGAAAGACACAGACTATTGAGAGCTAAAATGCACAGAACAAGAGCCCTTTATTCATAGAGAAAATAATACATAAGGCCGATACGGAAAAAATTACAACTTTCTTCTACAACAGAGCCTTGCTAAGGCTAGCAAATACAATAACTAAGCCTCAAATCCTCCTTCACAGTTATGATGTCTTTTCTTTTCTATTTTCCCTTTTTCTTTCCTGGATCAGAACGTTCCTAGATAGACCCCCTTGGCTCTCCCTTCAATGTCTGGAATCAGATCTTCCACTGCCAGCATTCAATATTCCTACAGAATATTTCATTTTTTGTGTAAGATATCAACTGTCTGGATGTGATATTTATGATCACCTTTAATCCATCCAACTTGCACTCCTTTGGTTGGTGTTGATTTTTCCTTGCCATGTGGAGGTTGCACACTTGTTCTAAGGGCCTTTCTTGGGGCTTTGTCTCCAATCATGTGCCTAGGTGATGGGTGGAAGTCATGCACTTGTTTGAGAGCTTTCCTTTTCTCTCTTTATTTGAAATTGCACTTGAGCGACACGTGGAGACCTTGTGTGTTTTTACTGTATCTTTGACTTTTTAATCCACCTGGGTAACTTTATTGAGCCTGAGACACGTGGATGGTGTGGTGCAAGTTTGAGAACATTTCTTTCTCTGCATTATGCCCTGAGTGTGCCAAAGGGACATGTGGATATATTCCACATTCAGCTCCATACTTAGTCGAATTTGGGCTCAAACAAACAAAACAAAAAGAACTAGGGTCGGGGTGACAAAAGACAGTGGCCGGTAAAAGAGTCTCACACAAAAAGAACTCTACAGTTATTGGTGACTCACCAAGGGACTCTGTGTTAGTCATGGAAGGATCCGATAATCCTCTCTACCTCAAAATTCAAAATGTGGCTTACAAAACGCCACTCAGAGTTGTTGCAAAGCAGTCTGATATCTGAGCCATTCCACCTCTGTAGGGTAGGTTCTTCACTGCAAGGCCTGGAAAGCTTGATCCAGCTTGATTATCTCCTTGTGAGAAAATTTTTGGAGACTCTGCACTACTGTGTGCAAATGGAACTCCAACTGCATGATTGGGTTCAAGATGGCTTCCACCTCGGTGACGTTGGAGCTCTCTTTTAAAGACTGAAAGACAGTCTTATCTTGTCATTTGGAAATCAAGAGCTGTTGAATTTGGTCCTTTGATAGGACTGTGGAGTCATTGGGGAAGGGGGAGGGGAAGCCTAATTGAACCAATTCGTTAATACTCTGCTTCCACTCTTTGATCCGCTGTTGGAGTTGGGTCAAGAGATTCTGAAACTTGATGGATGCTTTGTTACAGCTCAGGATCTCATTGATCTTTGCAGTAATCATCCACATGTCTGTGATTCCAGCCCCTTGTATGGCAGATTCAGAAGAATCATAAAGTTTCTGAATCAACAGTAGTGATTCAGGGACCTTGGTGGATACGATGTTGCTGATGGTGGAGGTTGTGGTCTCCACATTTGAGCATAACCCCTGTGCATCAGATATAAATCCAAGTGTGGGGGCTAGATTCATTGTCGTGGTGGAAATTCGGTCACAACAAGAGGCATATAGCTCCTGCACCAATGTTACAATTCCCCCTTTCTGGGGTTGTTGTCCCAATTTATGGGTCAAGTCCTTGACCACGTCCTCGGATGATTTCAACCTTGTCTAGAGGCTTCCCTTCTCTACTTTTATGATGTGCAAATTTTCCTGGAGTGTAGCCACCTCCACCTTTCTTGAATCAACCTCCTGTTGGAGGGATCCTTTCTCCTGTGAGAGTGAATTGGTCTGAGGCTTCAACGTGGTGAGTTTAGCTTCTAGATTCTTAGCTTCCACCTGAGAAGCCGCAAGGACTTCTTGTGATGGAGCTTCCTTCAACTCCTTGCAGAGTTGTTCGATCTCCTTGCCTTTGCCTTTAATCTCAGCTTGTTGGTTGGCCATGGTGCCTTCTTCCCTACGGAGGCTAGATTGTGCCTTTTTGAGCTGGTTTTGAGCTTGAGGTAGTCTGTCGTGACTACAACCACAGTTTCATTCATTAGCTTGACCTTATCCTGAGGCCTGGAACTCTATGAGGTTGACCGTGATAGCATTGATAGAATAGTCATCAAGTTGCATCTTCTCTGTGGGTTTGGATACTTGGGGAACTAACCGTGTGATGGTCAAGGAGTTTTTTTCATGGTCATATAATGACCACATCTACTTCTTCGCTCTTGCCAACATTTCCTTCTTCTTTTGTTTCTCCCTTCTGCTATCTTAGGTTGCCTTGGCCATTTCAGCTTGACTCAAAAATTTTGAGGGAAAAGGGATGACCCCACCTGTAAATGGGAACCTGGGTGGCAGACCATATGGGATTGTAATAGGTGGTTGAGGTTGTGAAGTTACCAGAGCTGAAGAAGGGCCTATCACCACTCGGGGGGAGAAAGTTGGGATGGTGGAGGGAGGTTGAGGCAAAAGAGAGGCTCCAAGTGGAGGGAGTGTCTGAGATGGGGTGAGCGATAAGGGGATACCCCCTAAAGGGGAAAATGGTGGTGGAGGAGGAGATTGAAAGGGAGCCCTAGGAGGAGGGAGAGGGGGAGGAGATGCAGGGGTCTTGACCGTCTTTAAATTTTTGTGTGGGGGGCTCAGCACTGATTCCTCCATAGGTCTCCTACTTTGGGGAACCGATGTGAGTTACGGCATGGGTGTCTGAACTGAAGGATCTTGCTGAGAAGTGGAGGGTAGGGGATGTACTGGTAATTACTATTGCGAGGGCCCAGAGGACTTTGTGGTTGATCTCGTGGGTCGATCCTTGATGGTTGTCACTGTGTCCTCACTCTTCATGTCAGACCCATGATCCGCATCCCAAAACTCCTCCCATTGTTCATCACTGGATACACCCTCAAAATTGAGGGTGGTTTGTCTAATCTCTTGCCTATACTTCCAATAGGCTTCAATTTTTTATGTGCTCTAGTCCTTGTTACGTAGGGCCGCTTTGAGTCCTTGTGTCATTGTGAGGGTGGGATCATACCTATGCTGGACTGGGTGGAATGACTCCCACTCTGGAATTGGAATGTCACTGAGCTCGATGAACATGTTGGGTGACTCTGCTCGAGGGGACCGCCTATCTTCAAAAAAATTCCTGGACTCATGCTTGTAGGAGTTTGAAACTTTGTTTCAAACTAAAGTTGAGGCCATCATCTCGTCTGGGTCATACCTCCATGAGTCTTGAATTAGGGTGAAGCCGTAGGAAGCCAACTTTTGTGTGAGCATATGCTTTACCTTTCTTTTAATCACAGTAATTCCTCCCTTTCTCAAGGGGAGGTCAAAAAGTGCCTTCTTTTTTTTACCAAAGCCAAATTCAACATCCAGGAGTACCAGCTACCTGGCTATCTCAAGACCCACCACCCATGTTGTGAGGACCCTCAGGAGCATAAAGGATTCATCTCGAAAACCATGCAGTCGAATCATAGAATGTCCTGATCCAAAAAAATAATCACAAGGGTGTAGGGGATCTGCGAGGATGGACTGAACAGAGCTATTCATTCTATTATTGACCCCTTCTGGGTCAAATTCGTGCAGGAGGGGCTCCACAAAAGAGTTAAAAAATTCATATATGTCTGACGAGTGGGACAGTACATGAGTCCAAGCAGACACTGGAATGATCTTTTGGGGGTCTACCTCCACATCCCATAGCGTTAGAGTCATGTACTGGCTGAGGTACTGGGAATTATGATATAAAATGAGGTGGAAAAAATATGAGGAATACCTGAAGGTGGAGTTTACTGGGAACATGGCTAGCTGCTCACAAATAGACTCTGAAATGACTTCGGCGAAGTCGAAGTGGTACGTCTGCTCTTTCTTCATGGACCTCATTCTGAACAGGGCCACCATCTACCAATCATGGACATTCCTGTCTGAATCTTGGCCAAAAATGAATGTTAGCATGGAGCAGGCATCTTGAGAATCCACCATTAGTGACTTCAGGGGAATGGGGAATCCTGCGGTTCCCGAACCACCTGAATCTATCTGTCTTAACTCCCTACTGAGGAATGAATATTTGTTCTGGCATTGAGCCCAGATGCTTTGGAGCTTGGCCATGTTATAGAAACTGGTTGTTGGGTCATAGGCTAGAGCCAACATGTCTCTAATAGCTTGAGGTGTGATTACCACCTTTATGTTTCTGCCCTGGATGACATTGGTGTCGGTGTTGAAATAACTCGCGCACATCTGTATGAGCTCTGGGTATGGGTGCACAAGAGGCACCATATATTGAGAAAGTGTTGTGCTCTAGATTCTTGAGCCAAAAGCCTCAGAATTCCCAGGTTAAGAAACCTGGCGTGGGCTGCCTCTCTCAGAGATTTAGGCTTCTTGCTGAGAACATGGTCAAAGACATCGTCGACAAAGTTGAGAAACCATGGAAGGGTCACTGAACCATGATCCCCCATCAAGGAACCTCAACCTTGGTTGAAGAGGGCATGGGGGCACAGGTTTCCCTGCATAAGACTTCACTTGTGGTGTAGAGCTGGGAGTCGCCATGGTAGATTTCAGGACTAGGAGAAGGCTCTAATTCTTTCTACTCGAAACTCAGAGGCTGGTTGGAAAACTCTTAGCATTTGAAATGAATTTGTTGGGACTCCCAGTTGTCTTAAATAAACGCCTTAACTTATGTAGAGTAATGGCTCATGCATAGATAAAGTCACATCATATAATGACCCTTTTGATTTAATGACCCTAAGCGCCGAACTATACATTTTCTGAGATATTTTGTGTCAATTCTTCAATATTTTTTCCCCAAATATCTTAAAAAGATGTTGGATCATTAATTTTGGGGAAAATTAGGAAGATGAACTTCCTCCAAAACTTCAAAAAGAGGCAAGGGTTTCCTGCGAGGGACACGTGTCTGAGACACTTATTGAAAGGGGCAAAAACAAACAAGGCAAAAAGAATGAGGAAAAGCAAAAACTATACATATGATACAATACTTCAAATGAAGAGACTCAATGGAAAGGCTTTAAGTGAATCCCATTTACCGGAATTTCCAAGGGGTTTCCTTCCATGGTCTCAAGTTTGAAAGCATTGTGATGCTTGCATGCACTGATTTTGAAGGGTCTTGTCCATAAGGGGTCAAACTTTCCATGATTTCTAGGCTTGGCAGCCCTTGCATCCCATTTCAAAACCATAGTACCAACTTGGAATTCTGGTTCCGATGTCTTTTGATTAAACCAAGTTTTCACCACCTGCTGGTGGCTGATCATGGCTTCATGAGCGGCCTCCCACTTCTCTTGTAGCTCTACTAGCTTGGTGAGTCTTACTTGCATTGCCCCATTTTCCTCTATCTCAATTTGTTTTAATAGTTGTAATGCAGGGATTTCTAGGGTAATTGGCATCACAGTGCTTTTCCCATAAACTATCTCATATGGTGAGGCTTTCAGGATCTGTTTAGGTGTGATTCGATCAGCCCATAAGGTTGTTTTGACATGTTCATGCCACAACCTCTTATGCTCATTTCCCATCCTTTTTATGAGCCTGATCAGATTTTTGTTAGTGGATTCTGCTAGACCATTTCCTTGTGGGTAATAATTGGAGGATGTTTTCAGATAGATCCCATGCCTTACAGTGAAGTCAGATACTTTGGCCCCCAAAAAGGCCTTAGCATTATCTGATATAATAGTGTGGGGGGGTCCAAAGTGGGTAGTGATATCCTGTAGGAGTCCCAGGATCACGTTCTCGGTGGCCTCTTTTAGTGGAACTACTTCCGCCCATCAGGTGAAGTAATCAGTTACGGTGAGGATCCATTTGTGCCCGATGCTCAAAGTTGGGTTGACCATACCGATGAAGTCTAGACCCCATTGTGCAAATGGTTCCTCAATTAGGATGGGGTTAAGAGGTAATGATGCATTCCTTCGGAAGCCCGTATAAACTTGACAAACCTTGCATCTATTTGTTTCCACTTGACAGTCAGCGAACAAGCTTGGCCAAAAGTATCCTGCTTGCAGGATTTTTATAGTTGTGGTTTGGGTAGAAAAATGGCCTCCTGAGCTCCCATGGTGCAACTTGCGTAAGACCCTTTCAGCTTCTTCATTCTCCAGGCACCTGAGCAGGATCCCGTTAAAGTTTCTTTTGAAAAGGAAATCATCAATCATGTTAAAATATGATCCCTATTGCCTATAGTACCTTCTCTTTTTTAGGGGAGATGGGCTTGGGTATTTCCCTGTCTGCATGAAGTGGATCCTATTCGAGACCCAACTATTAGAGTCACTTTCTTGGACATAGAGTATCTTTCAGGCTCGTCATTAGTCAGGGGCATGGGGTCTTGTGTAAGATATTGGCATAGGCCCCTTCCCCATACTAGCTTTGTAGGCTTTATCTCAATGTCATATTCAAAGATCTTAGTGATCCAGTTAGCTCTTTTATCTGTTATCTCACCCTCTGTTATATATTCCTTGATGCTAGAGTGTGCCACCATAACCTTGATTCTACTATGGGTGACAAGGTGCCTGAATTTCTTCAGACCCTTGACTATAGCGTAAGCTTGTCTTTCTACAAAGTTATACCTGGTTTCATAGTCATGGAGAGTTTTTGAAAAGAAGGTGACTGAATGTTCCTCTCCTTGAGACTCTCATTTTCTGTGTTAACACGGATGCTATGCTATGCTCACTCCCATATACATACATGATGAAATCCTTTGAGAATTCAGGGTTGCGTAGTACTGAGGCTGATGCAATAGCCCCTTTAATTACCTCAAAGGCCTGACAACCTTCAATGGTCCATTTGAAGTTAAGGTCCTTCTTGAGCATTAGTGTGATCGGGTGGATTGTCCCAACAAAGTCTGAAATGAACTTGCTGACAAAATTGATCTTTCCTAAGAAATATTGGACCGCTTTCTTATTGACTGGTAAGGGTAGTCCCAGGATGGCTTCAACTCTTTCTAGATCAATAGAGATTCCTTCCTTTGAAACAATGTGTCCCAGGAGTTTTCCCTGGGGTACTCCAAAAACACATTTCCTTGGGTTCAGGGAGATCCCAAATTCTTGACACTTCTCGAATACAACTTCCAAGGTGTCAAAATGATCCTCTGCCATCTTGGTAAATACCGTGAGATCATCTAGGTATATAAGAATTACCTTATTGATCAGTGCTCCAAATGTGGTGTCCATGGCTCTTTGAAAGGTAGCTCCAGTGTTTGTGAGTCCAAATGGCATTTTTGTGTATGTGAAGGTTCCCCACTTTTTCGTGAAAGTGGTCTTATGTTGGTCTCCTTCTGTGAGCCATATCTGGTTATAGCCTGAAAAACCATCCAACAGAGAGAATCTCTCTGAGCCTGCAACTGTTTGTAATATCTGCTCCATGGAGGGTAAGGGATAGTGATCCTTAAGGGACACTCTATTTAGGTCTCTGAAATCTACACAGAGCCAAATTTCACCATTTTTCTTCCTTACCAGAACTAGGTTAGAGACCCATGTTGTGTGCTTGATAGGGAAGATTATTTTGGCCTCTAGGAGCTTTCTCAGTTCCTCGGCCATGAGGGATTCTATCTTTGGGTTCACGGGCCGTTGCTTCTAGCGTACATGCTTAGTTCCTTCTTCGAGGTCAATGGTGTGTTGGATGATATCCTTGTTGTAACCATGTAGGTCATCATATGTCCAAGCCATCACTTTGTCATACTTATGGCATAGAGCCACAAGTCTTTCCCTTTCCCTTTGAGTGACTAATCTCCCGACTTTTAGCTTCCTCCCATTAGTCACTTCTAGCTCGACGTAATCCTCCTTAACCGCTGCAAACCTCCTTCGATCTGAATTAGCATCATTAGAATAAAAAAGGCTCTCTAGTGTTATTAACCCTTTTGGAAGTTTGTTCATCTTCAACTGAATAATCTGATCTCCATAAGCTTCTTCAATTTTGGGTTGGAGTTGGTTCATAAACTAGTCGGATTGCTGGAGAAAGTGTATAATCTATCGGTCATTGTTAAAAACCTACCAATGATCGATGTTATCAGGTATAGAAGGGTGGATGATCAATTTTATGGTACTTTCATTTGTTATCAAGTCCTGGATTGGGTTGAATTGTGACCCGATTAAAGCCATCCTATCAGCCTCCATATTTTGGTCTCAGGGAATAACCTTGATATTAAAGGCTTTGAAATATTTGATGAGATCCCACACCCTGTGTTGATAGGACCTCATTCTTGGATTATTTGTGGTGGTGGTGTTCCTTACTTGTGTCACCACCAACTCTGAGTCACCAAAGACTCTCAACTGTTTGATGCCCTCCTTTCGTGTCATGGCCAAGCCATGTACTAAGGCTTCATACTCTACTTCATTGCTGGTGCAGGTGAACTGGAAGTGAAACACCTGAAGTATCTTCTTTCCACTTGGGGATGAATAAGCATATCCCAGCTCCTGAGCCATTTTTTCTTTTAGCTCCATCGAAATGTAGGGTCCATATCTGGGAATCCCTGATGGGATTCCCTTCTCTTTTATCCTCTTCTTTTACCACCTTTGGAATCATGGAGTCTTCATCAAAGATGACGTAAGTGCCCAAACCAGTTGAATCGAAGTTCCAAAAGGGATCGCGGGGGGAGGTTGACTAAATAATTGCTGCTTTGAAGGTTACCATCCTCTATATATGATTCCTCTTCTCAGGTGATCATGGTGTGGGAAGCCTCAAATCCTGAGACCGCTTGGTCCATTATATGTTCCTTGGCAAGGGGTTCTGATAATACCTTCATCTTAGACCCATACTTGGTCCTCAGAATCAGATGGGACCAATCAAGAGACATGTAGCCTCCTATCTTGGCCATGAAATCATGGGAGAGACATAGTCTGAAGACTGGTGGAATGTCAATTACTACTATATCCTGTGGAACGGTTATGTTTGGATAGGAATAAAGTTGCAATGGGAGTCCCTTGATAGCTCCTATGGTTTGGACTGATTTTCCATCCAGTTGCATGAATCCTTTCTTTAAGGGCTCATATTTAATTCCCAAGGCATCTGTAATTGCTTTGGGCATGACTGTAGTGCTTGCGCCAGAGTCTATCATGGAGTTATGCAATAATTTCCTACCTATTATAAGAGTCATAAAAAAGGGGTTGGGCCTTGGTTTACTTACTTCTCCCTTCTGATTTAACAACACTGCCTCTATTGGGGCCCGAATCATTTTTACCTATTCCTTCTCTTTTCCTGGTGGAGGTTGGGTCATCATTTGATCTTCAGTGCTTCTTGGAGCAACTCCTTTTTCTCTGGAATGCCTAGAAGATCCCACAAGGATGCGTTAGCTGGCACTTTCTTGAGTTGTTGGACCACATTTATCGGTCTGAGCAATGATGTCTTGGATGGTGACTGGTGTTTTATTCCTTCAACTGTGGGATGGAGGGCACCCTGATTCTGGATAGTTCTTGGGGTTTATTTTACAACCATCGGCGGTGAGACTGTGATGGTTGGAGGCTCTTTTTGCATCTTGCTAGTCGTAGTTGGGATAGGAGTGGTCATCTCTATCATCCTTTTTTTGAAGTGAGTGTTGTAATTAAATTGAACTAGGTTGGAAGTAGCTACCTCATTTGTAAATATGAAGTCCTCTCCTTCTACCCAAGAGAAAAAGTGTGCTCTAGTGCGATCTCCACTTCTTGCTCCAGGGACATCCCTTGAATCTGTAACAAGGGCCACATTTTGGACTCCTATGGATTGGTAAGGTCCTAATGTGTTAACATCGTAGCCTTCCCTTGCTCTTTGTTTGGCTACCTTTTGCTGTAAATTTCCTTGGGGATAGTCTCTTGGCATGTGAGGAATATTACAAGGGAAACACCATGCGTTGGGATCTTCTTCCAAATTGTTTTTCCCAGGTACCATTTCCCTTCCGCTATTGGGTGGGATGGTCTGAAGTGGTGTTGGCACCGGGACAAGTTGGTTAGAAGACTACGTAGATGATGACCTCTGAGTATTCTAATGTTGTGGGGGATAGGTAGGCCTACCACCCTGATAGCTTTGATAATTTAATCTTGGGTAAGTGCTCTGATTCCTTTTAAGATTTACTATCTCGTTAGAGAAGTTTCTAAGGATATTTTTGACTTCCTCCATCTCGAGAGAAGAAGATGATGACACTGTAGTGGGGATAGGCACCGGATGAGAGGATGGGTAATTATATATGGATGTAAGGGCTTGGGTAGAGCTCAGATCCTGTGCTTGTGGAAGGGGAGCTATTTCGGGGTATATTGGCAAAGGGGCTCTCAGGGGAAGCTTACCGCATCTATTAAATTGTTCTTGGCTTGGATCACAATATCATATGCTTGTGGTAAAGAGTCCCCTCCTAATGATTGAATCATCATAGAAATATCTGAATTCAGAGCTTTTAAGTAAAAAACAATAGCCATACCTACAGGTGGCCTTGCTAGAACAGGAATCCTTTGCCATGTTTTGTGAAATCTAGTGTTAAAATAGGTCATAAGTTCTTGTAGACCCTTCTTGATGTTGATGAGCTATTGTATGAGTGAAGATCTATCTCTTTTCTTATTGAATCTTGCTACCAAGACATTTCCCAGTTGGTCCCAAGTGCCATAGAATTAGGGGTTAGGGATCGGTACCAATCTAGAGCCTTCCCCTTAAGGGAAATAACTAGTAACCATAAGGCCACATCCTATTCCATGATATAATGTACCACACATATCTCCGCAACGTCCTAGAGGTATTCCTACGGAGTTTTGAAGTCTTCTCCATTGAATATAGGTAGCACCTTTAGCGTGTTTTCTGGAATAGGATTCCACACCACTGGGGGGTGTTGGTAAGATGAGCGGACTCCCTTGATTCCATGAAACAAATTGTCTCAGAGGTTGAGCTTGGAGGTGGGCCATTAAGATAGGTCTGAGGATTCTAGTTGACTGTAAGAAGGGCCTACCTAGTGGAGGTGTTGAGAGAGTCCGGTTCGGAGGAGACAAAGACCTCTGAATCTTTCTACCTCTTCTATTCCTCGGCGGAGATAACTTTAGATATTCAAACACACCTTCTCTTATTCTTGATCTTGTTCACATCCGTCTCGTAAAATAGAGAGGACCAAACTTAGTACTACTGAAATCAGTATATTTTCAATGATGGAGTCTTCAGATGTGTAGTTGTTCATGTCCCACTGGGCATGCCAGGAAAAATGTTGACGATTATCTTTGCAGATGAACCATCAAAGTCATGGGATACCTTAGGGAAGTGGGACATGCCCCCTAAGATAACCTCTAGGTTTTATAGAAGTACCCTAAAAATACATACATACTCTATCCCGCTTCTATCTAATTAGAATTAATTAAATTAATTCTATCTCACTACAATACACCCCTTGGGAATTAATTAAATTAATTCCATCATTCAAATATTCCCCTTTAGAATTAATTAAAATTAATTCTATTACCTAAGCTATATTCCTACCCATTGGAATTAAATAATTGAATTCTAACATGCCTTTGGAATTAATTAAATTAATTCCTACACCCTCTTAGCAATTAATTAAATTAATTCTAATATAATTAAACATTTAATTATTTAAATGGTTAATTATCTCCTCACAATTAAATTAATTTAATTATACCATTCTCTTGGAATTAATTAAATTAATTCCTAACACCTTCTAGCTAATATAATTAAACATTTATTTATTTAAATGGTTAATTATCTCCTCACAATTAAATACTAATTAAATTTAGTTATTTAATTCCACCTATTTCAGTCAACAGCCACTTGGACTCCACTTGTACTCCACATCCTCATCCTAGTTAACTACACTTCTAGAATCCTAGAAAGGTGGGGGCAATTGAATTGCACGTACAACCACCTTCCTGGATGCAACTTCTGCAATTAAATCCATTACTGCCCCTAAATGCCCCGACACTACTGTAACTTCCTCCAATGCTATTTTTAGCATGTGCATTCAACCATGTTCAACCAACTTCCAACCACTTTTGCTTCTATAAATTGCAAGCTTACTCTCTTACAAATCCTCCTGAATTGTTTGCAAATAAACTCTGTCAATTTGCAATCTGAAGCTTTCCAAAGTATCTGTGTTTGTAGCATTTGCACTCACATTTGGAGAATATTCAAGAGCACCCACATCCATTTGCAAGGTTCCACAGATGAAGTCTCCACAACCTTACTGAGGTTTACACTGAAGGATTACAGGGAGGTTTGCATTATTATTTGTGTATCTTTCATTACTGTAGTTTTTTTCTCTGCATACATTTTGGCACGCCCAGTGGGACTCCCCACATTTTCTTTCTTTCATTTTAGTTAATCATTTTGTGATCTAACTCTTTATTTATGTTTATTGTTCTTTTTTAACCTTGCTGTCAAAATTTTAGCTTCTCAGGTGAAGTACAGAAGTCAAAAAAAAAAAACCAGCTGCTGGGGCGTTTTTCTCACGTTCAAATTTTTCACTAAGAGCGCTACTGTAGCCCATCTTCCGGAAGCCATAACTTTTTCTCCCGAACTCAGAATGACTTCATTTTTTTTACGGAAAGGTATTGAAAATATCTATGCAATGGAAAAATAATTTTTTGATTTGGACTTACAGAAAATTTATGGTTTCATTTCTCCTAACACTTGTTTTTTTTTCAAAAAAATAAAAAAATGTAGTTTTTAAAACTTTAATTCATTTTTTTAACGTAACAACCTCACGCGTATGCTCTTTCCTCACACTTTCAAAGTGATCTTGGAAATCAGAAACGTGATTGTTTCTATTTGTTTTGGGAATTAACCTTTCTTTTATTTTTTTAATCAAAGCTTGTTTTACGTGTATGCTCTTTCCTCGCACTTTTTAAGCGATCTTGGAAATCAAAAGCGTGAACTTGCTTCTTTTGTTTTGTCTTTTACCTCCTTTTGGAAAACTTTATAATCTTTTCTTATAGGACCCGCTCTCACAAAGGTGGATAAAACACTCAAAAACTACTAACTGCAGGTTTCCAAAGGAGTACAACCAAACCACATTAAAATCAAAAGATTAAAAAAACACCACATTCAAAACAGTTGTATTTACAGGTTCGGTTAAGAGCTACGGCTTGACCGCTTAACTAGAACATAACCCCCTTGGCATAAGCCTTAAGCTACAAAAAGGGGGTGGTTTTAGGAACCCCAAAGTAGTCCACACCTTGAGGGAACTGGTGGACGAAACAAGAACCTTTTTATCCTACCTGACTAGTAAAGTCTTTGTGAGTTAGAGTCACGGATATCCTTAGTGGCAACCTCAGTGTGATTCATTCTGAGAAAGGTCTTTATATAGGGTTTTAAAGGGGGTAGAGTAAAGTCTTCAGCTAGCAATAACATTGCGCTCACTCAGATATTTTGCTGACACCTAGTTGAGAGAGCCACCTAGGAAGCCACACCTTGTCCAAGCCAATCTAAGGTAGAGGCCACAAACTTTCAGTTAAACAAGAACTCTTTTTCTATTTTTCTTCTTTTGTTTTCTTTCTCATTCATCGTAGTGTTCCACACTTTAACTTTTTTCCAAACGTGTCTAAGTCTTGGTTTGTGGACATCCATCACACTTTCACGTTCGTATCTTTTTGACATTGCGATTTTCCTTTAAACATTCCTTGTTTGGATTTTACATTCATTCTTCCTTTCATCTTTCTCAAGTACACTTTACTTGGATTATTTTTCACCTTCTTTTTGAAATCCCAAATACTCCTTATTTGGGTTCATCTTTATTGTGTTCGCTATCTCCAATTTATCCTTATTTGGACTTGACATTCACTTATTTTTCTTGTCATCTTTTCTCTTCATCATCACTTCATCACTTCTCTCATTAAAGCATTCACTTTGTTTTAATTTGAGATCACTAATCCATCACTTCCCCCTTGTCTCTTATCTCCATTTTTTGTGAGATTCAGACCTTTTTCTCATCGTTTATTCATTTTTTATGATGACCTTTACCTTTTCATTCTTTTAGTGCTTTCACTTCCTTGTCATGTCTTATCTTTTAACACACTTTTTGTTAAGAGTTGATATCATTCATCATCTTCTTAAGTCTCCCTTTTTAACATACATCTTGTTAAAAGTAAAAAAAAACCTGATCACTTTTCCTAAGTCTCTTCCTTTAACACATTTTTGTTGAGAGTTGAACATCGTCCATCATGTTTTAAGTCTCATCTTGTCGCACTTTGTCGCAAGTTGAGCACACTAACTTCTTTTATCTCTTCCCTCTTTACCTTCAATTTTGTAAAGGTCGTGACATATTTCAAGCTCCTTCATCTTTCTTAGCACTCATTTTGCTAAGATTCTTCTAAACTAACACTTCAGTCCATCTTCCACCTTAACATCATTCATTTTGTTAAGTATTGTGAAGTCCCTTTTCTCGTCACTCTTATCACACATTTTGTTAAGAGTTGATCACCTTCATCTTGTTAAGTCTTGTCTCCCTTGACATTCATTTTGTTAAGTGTCGAGCATGTTTCACTTTTCCCCCCTTTTTCATTTCTCTTAACACTTACCGTGTTAGGAGTTAACCTTTTTTACATTTCTTCATCACTCTTATCATTCATTTTGATTACGAGTTGATCGCTTCCACCTTGTCAAGTCTCTTTTCCTTCGTGACTCATTTTTGTTACAGAATAGAGCACATCTAACCTCTTGTCATCCCTTTTTCTCTTTACTATCATTTTGTTAAGAGATGGACACTTGACTAACCTTTTTTTTCTTCTTCCCTCTTAGCACTCATTTTTCTATGGGTCAAACTTTTTCCATCTTCTTCCCTCTTCCATCTTAGCATTCACTTTGCTAGGAGTCGAGGTTTTCAAACATTTTCATCACTTCCATCTTAGCATTCACTTTGCTAAGGGTTGTGTTATTCATCGTACCTTTCTTCACTCTCTCTCATTTTTCATTACAATGGTGGATTTATACAATTCATCCTTTGCCCAAGAATGGAAAATGATGAAAGACATCGTTGCGGGTATGCAAAAATAACACAAACAATTCAATTTTGATGAATTGTGTCCATACCCTTTTAATATGGACATCTTACGCATACCCTTCCCACAGTCTTTTGAGACGCCCAAATTTGAAAAATACAAGGGAAAAACTGATCCAAGACAACATATCAAATAATTTTCCATAGCATGCCACGAAGTGGCATATAACGATAGCTTTCTCTTGTGCCTTTTTCCTAGAAGTCTAGGAGGACAAGCTTTGGATTGGTTCTTACACCTTCCAAAGGGATCTATTACCACCTTCATGGACCTCTCAGAGAAGTTCGTCAAACATTTTTCTTTCAACCTCACTCGCAATAATCACCATACTAGAACTTCTCATGATGAATCTTGGTACATCAATCGCAACCACAATGTCATCACTGTTGGTGTCACGGATAATCACAATATGGCCAACATACATGACCAATCAATCAAAAATCCAATCATACAACCTAGCCAAGACACTATGCCACGCAAAGTTAAACATAAGTTTACACCCCTCGGTGAAAGTCTCTCTAGTGTCTTTCATCAACTCAAAGTGGCTAGGATGATAAAATATCCCCTTACAAGACCTTGGATATAAGGAAAACATAAGCCATATTAGTAAAAAACCTCATGCATATTGTTATTTTCATCGCATTGATGGCCACTCAACCAATAAATGTACATGTTTTAAGAACTATGTCCAAGACTTAATTGACGATGGAGAGATCTTTGTAGATCTTGATGATGAAGCTCTTGTAACTAATGATGTGTCAACTTCCACACCTTCAAATGAAGAGTTGACTATTATTCCCACTTCTATTCATACTGACATTCTACGAGATTGTGATGAAGGTCAAGTATCTCCCCCTTCAAACCAATCCATTTCTTCTACAAATTTTCTTCCTATAGTCCAAACAAACATTGAACATGTTTCAGATCATCTTCTAACACCTAATGAGAACTTAAATTTGCTTCAAGAACCTCTTTTAACCCTTGAGATGATAGAAGAGGGTCCTTCATCAGACATAATTGATATTCATTCCATTCTTTCCGTTCCAGCTCCTACGCCTAACATCTCTAGTCTTGTTGTCAAACCACAACAACAAGAAGCTTGGACACTTGCTTCAATGCAACCTTTCGTATCCATTATACCTCACATGATCCATATTGCAGGAATATCATCAACGGTGATTCCTACTTATCAAGACATCTGCATGCGTACATTCTATGAGGTACGTATACCCAGGAATATCCTTATTTAACCATTTCAAGATTTAATTGTGAATATTTTGTCCAATCAAATAATTGACAACATAGAAGGAACAACAATGAAAATCTCCTCTCTACGGGCTTATAAATAGTCTTGGGTATACATCTAGATACTTATCCTTCTTTTCTCATGCTCTTTCGCTCACAAGTGAATATGTATCTGATCTGAAAATGTGTGTTGTATTTTTTTCACTTTTAAAAGTTTCCAAAGATCGTGATTTTCTTAACCAATTTTAAGTATTCTAAACTCCAAAAATTGATTAAATTCTGATTATTATGCATCCATAGAAGTGCGGAAAACTTGTGTAGCAAATAAATAATCAGAAAACTGAAAACACTCAGATAACAAACGAGATTGTTTACGGGGTTCGGAAATTCCTACGTCCCCGGGTTCAGATTGAACCGATCCATTAATAATATTGAAATGTAAGTACAATAACTCTTAAAAATAACCAATAATGAATCAAAACCTACAAATGAGCTGATCAATGTCCCAAGAACTCTGAAAAATAGCAGAAACTGTCCCAAGAATGATCCGTGGCTCCTACAGTGTTTTCACAATGTGATCTCCCTGCAACTGTGTTAGAAAAACACCTAAAAATGGATATTTAAAAACATTATATGAAAAAAAATCATATATCTGAGATCATCTCTGAATTCTGAACACTTTTCATGTTTACACCAAGTCACAATTCAGACCAGAAGTGCATTGAAATTTGTGTTTTCCAACTAGCTGTCTTGTAGATCCCTGTTAAAAACTGCATTCAAAGCTTCCAAAAATAGGTTAAAACTCAACAAAAAATATCAAATCTTACATCGTTGGAATCGTCTCAGAATTTCCTTCATTTCATCTTTTTACTCCAAGTTCCCATTCTGAGTGCAAGGCCTTCAAAAATGGCGTTCTTTGAGATCTGGTCCTTATCCTGCTTTGACACCCCCACAACACAGAGTATAAGAGCTCTTTATATACCCCAAATTCATTTCTATCCCATCCGAGATTGCCTCCTGGCAAGTTGGTTAGCAGGATTGGTTTGGGTAGCGGAGGTCTAGGGGTTCAAATCCCAGCGGCATCATTTTTGGCGGATGAGATAATGGATTTTAGGCTTTATTAAGCCTTTCCCAGGTGGGCGGAGTGCATTTTTATAGTGGTCAAAGGACCACCTTAGGCATAACCACCCCCATCTCCACCGCTTCACCACCTTCTTCCACGTGGAAACATCCACGCATGGCTTTGCCCCCTAACAACCGCTTCACCTTCCTTCCATGTGGAATATGGTTTAATATGGCATTTGGAATTATGGCGGTTAAATACTAATGTATGTACATTAATATATAGCGGTTTGACATATACATGTGTGGCATTTGGAAAGTGGACTTACCAAGTAAATATAATTTCGACCCATGTAATGTGGTATCGAAAATAATTAACTCGGTCAATAATAAATAGCATATATTCCACTTGTCGTCTCCCGATAGGCAAATCGAGTCCAATTCGATGAGTGGTGCACCATTTTTACGCTCCACGTGTCAAAAACCACATGCGATTTGTCCTTTTTATTGACCATTGGTCCAATATTGACCAAAGTTGACTTTCCCGCTACCTGAACTTTGACTGAACATATCTAGAGCTCCCGATGTCCGTTTGTCACGTTCTTATAGTCGTTGGAAAGCTCTCGAGATGATCTTCTGCACTGACACCATTTAGGGATGTTTAGGGAACTTTTCAAAAATGATCCCCTGATCACACCTCCCCACTAAGAAAGGCTTTTTGTCCACAAAAATTTGTGTATCAACCCAAAAATAATGCTATCTCTTCTTGCATTGCATAAACACATACAAGAACTTGAAATAACATTATAGGTTAATAAAAATGCAAATAGTTGATTAGCTAATTACATAACTGATCAGATAATAACACCCAATTAAGCTAGTGTTCAACTGAAATGTTGCAACCCTGTCAACTTTGCACACAACTGTGATCTGTCATACCCCACTGTAATGCCATCACAATTAACTAACCAGATAATAACACCCATTCTATTACAAAAAGCTAGTGTTCAACTGTCACTTTGTGATACGGCCGATTACCAAAAATTACAATTCCATAACACAGATCAGTATACAAGACATCTAAACTGCCCATAATTAGGCTAGTGCCCACTGCCCATCTGAAACTGTAACAACTGCAAGTATTCACTATCAGAATATAATAGACTATCAATGCCCAAAAATAGCTATAGTCAACAACTGAATCAACATGAATATGCCAAAACACTGTATCGCCATCACAAATAATAAGTCAGATAATAACACCCATCTATAATGGAAGCTAGTGTTCAACTGACACTTTGTGATTATGCTGATTACAACTGCAAGTTTCAAATTTAGACATGCTACTGATGCCTATCCCTGCATAGTGTTTTCAACAATGGAACTACCAACCAATATGAGAAAACAAAACATGAGTATGATGAACCTATCACTCAAATCTTCTCTTCAGCTGTTTCCATTCATTTTCAAAGCTTAAATATCAACTTAGGAACAAATCCTTATCAATCAACAGGAATCCCTAAAATATAGCTCTGAAAATTTTTGCTTGCCTACTATCAACAATTTACTGTAGTGCAAATATAAAGTTGAGGAGTGTTTTTCCCAACCAATCACTTGGGTTTTTCCATTTTGGTTGTTTTACCTTCTCAGTACCAAATGAGTTTTAGTTAGGTTTAGCACTGTTGGTTTTACAATACTGTTCTTTTTAACAACTTTCCAATTTTGTTGTTTAGGAACAAACCAACAAACCTTAACATCATGACCATTCCTATTACAATGGGAACAAAATTTAACTTCCCTATTTTTAGGAGTCTTACCCATTTTACCATTCTCAGAACTCTGTCTACGAGAATGATTCCCCTGTTTAGGAGAGGTAACATTCTTGCCATTTCTCGCCTTTCCTTGGTGAGATTGGTCTTTAGCACCTACCTTATCATTCACAAAAGGCATTAACTTCTTAATCAAAATTTTTCCTCTTCCAACAATATGCAACAGAATGATTAGTACCTTCACAAAATGTGCAAGGGAAAGCATATTTCTGCCTACCAAAGCTATATTGTTCCAACTGAAAGAGTGTATTAGAAGTTTTAGGATTTGATTTTCCCTTAGTGCTATTTTTAGTGTAAGTGGAAGGAGGTGGAATCTGATTACCTCTTTTACCTGTTTTCTTACACCTTTCATTGTTCCTCCTGATGGCGGAATCCTGCAATTCTAGTGGCATAGATCCTTGGCTGTTGGAAGCTTGTCTTCCTTCAGCTGCTTTGGAACTTTCTCCAATTTCCATTTTCCCACTAGAATAACCCAAACCTGCAAACCGAGGCTGATCCTCTACCTGTATTGGGTTAGCATCACCTTGTCCATTTTTACCAAGGCCCTTTCCATTAAATCCCATCTTAACCATTAGCTTAGACCCAATTCCCTTAGTGTGTTTTTCAAACTGACCCAAAGGAATATCTGAAACTGAATGAGAGGAAGAATTAAAATGTGAACAACTTACAGTGCATTCTTCTGTCATAGTACCTGCATCTGATTTGGAAGGAATTTCCTTCTTATGTTCACCTTGTTGCAACTTTTCCAAGAGGGCATCCTTGGTCCGTATTTCTTCCTGCAACTCTTTAACAAAGCCCATCAACTTCTTGCTCTCTTCAAGCATCTTGTTAACATACTCCTCTTTCTTGGTTATAGAGGATTGTGGCTCAGATTTTAACCACACTATTTCCTCTTCCAAGGAATAAAAATTATCTCTCAAGAAAGAGTTTTCTTCTTGGAGTTGGCGGTTTATGGCTTCAAGCTCATCCAGTTGCTCCTGTTTGGATGACTTGCCCATGATTCCCGGTTCCTGCAAACACAACCTATACTTCCAAAACTGCACACTGCAAAAGAAGATTAACAAGCCCCAAAATGTCTGCACACTGAAGACTGAAATCAATATTGAAACTGAAGCCAAATTTCCAAACACAATTAGAAGCTAATCCAACAATCTAACTGCTCTGATACCAAACTTGATCTGAAAACGTGTGTTGTATTTTTTTCACTTTTAAAAGTTTCCAAAGATTGTGATTTTCTTAACCAATTTTAAGTATTCTAAACTCCAAAAATTGATTAAATTCTGATTATTATGCATCCATAGAAGTGTGGAAAACTTGTGTAGCAAATAAATAATCAGAAAACTGAAAACACTCAGATAACAAACGAGATTGTTTACGGGGTTCAGAAATTCCTACGTCCCCGGGTTCGGATTGAACCGATCCATTAATAATATTGAAATGTAAGTACAATAACTCTTACAAACAACCAATAATGAATCAAAACCTACAAATGAGCTGATCAATGTCCCAAGAACTCTGAAAAATAGCAGAAACTGTCCCAAGAACGATCCGTGGCTCCTACAGTGTTTTCACAATGTGATCTCCCTGCAACTGTGTTAGAAAAACACCTACAAATGGAGATTTAAAAACATTCTATGAAAAAAAATCATATATCTGAGATCATCTCTGAATTTTGAACACTTTTCATGTTTACACCAAGTCACAATTCGGACCAGAAGTGCATTGAAATTCATGTTTTCCAACTAGCTGTCTTGTAGATCCCTGTTAAAAACTGCATTCAAAGCTTCCAAAAATAGGTTAAAACTCAACAAAAAATATCAAATCTTACATTGTTGGAATTTCTCATAATTTCCTTCATTTCATCTTTTTACTCCGAGTTCCCATTCTGAGTGCAAGGCCTTCAAAAATGGTGCATTTCTAAGATTGGTCCTTATCTGTTTGACACCCCTACTTCACAGAGATAAGAGCTCTTTATATACCCCAAACTCAATTCTATCCATATGAGAGGATTGGTGGCAAGTTGGAAGGGGATCAAATTTGTTGGCCTCACATTTTTGGAGGATTTGCATTTTTAATGGGTTCAAAACCCAGTTCGACGGCGGCTAATCATTTAATGGGGATGAGTGGATAATGTTAGCATTAGGCTTTGGGATTAATCCCTTTTCACATGCATTTTTATAGTTGGTCAAAGGACCACCTAAGGCTTAAATAACCCCCATCTCCACCGCTTCACCACCTTCTTCCACGTGGAAACATCCACACATGGCTTAATGCCCCCTAACAACTACTTCACCACCTTCCACGTGGAACTTAGCATATGTTAATTTGGTTTTGGTGGTTAAAACTTATGTAGGTACATTAATGTATACATAATATATGACGGTTTGGCATATGTGCGTGGCATTTGGAAAGTGGACTTACCAAGTAAATATAATTTCGACCCATACCATGGGGTATTCAGAAATAATTAACTGATAGGTCAATAGCATATATTCCACTTGTTGTCTCCCGATAGGAAAATCGAGTGAATTCAATGAGTGGTGCACCAAGCCACTGGTGTCACAGTGCAATTTGTCCAATATTGACCAGTTGACTAGAGTTGACTTTCCCGCTGTCTGAACTTTGACCGAACATATCTAGAGCTCCCGATGTCCATTTTTCGTGTTCTACAGTCGTTGGAAAGCTCTCAAGATGATCTTCTGCACTGACACCATTTAGGGATGTTTAGGAAACAATTTTCAAAAATGATCCCCTGATCTTAGGTATACAAAATACTATGTTTACTTGCATCAATCTACAATCTTAAATTCTATGGACATATACATGTTGTCATTGAATCGATCTCATTGAAGGACTTATCTAATGTACAGATGAGGTCCTTTATGACTATGGACATCATTGTATTTGTCCTCGAGGAATCTAGTATTTCTAGGACCCTTAAAATCATGTCCCTGACTCATCAAATTACTTGACACTATGACATCCTTGTACCTGCCCAGTCTCTTAGACTACAAGACTTATCTAAACTTTGTCATATTTCATCAATTTAACTTGGCTCATGTCAATGAGCTCCCTCACGTCAATATTCAGGACTTGATAAAAATCCTTCTGATCTCTGGTATCCTCAAATTTGATTATACCTTCATCAATCCTTGTATCCCCTCCGACAATCTGCACAAATTCAATAAAGGATGGTCATTTTGGGCATAGGCAAACTAGAACAAACCACTATGTCAAACCATGGTGACATCCTACGAGGTGAAAAATGTTTCAGAACACTGGGTTTCATTATTATTTAAAAGTAGAATAAAACATTATATTAGAGCACTATTTACCAATTGGAAATCTAACAAAGTGATACAAATCAATGATGGTAAAATTGGGTGGAAATTGACAGTAGTTTAATATACCAAGTGTAGACACCAAATTTGTGTCTTACGACCCCCCTGTGCCCCGCATCTCATTTCGCAACCTAACCTCATCACCTAAACCTTACACAATTATTTATTAATTACCTTATAATTAATAAATCCACATCTCCATACCTGCCACCTCATTTTGCCACCTCATCATGACCTAGTCCTAACCCTAAACTAACCTAATTAAGACCTATAACTTGGTCTACATCCACACCCATGACTAATTACTCCTCACTCGCACCCAAAACCAACCTCATAATGACTTGACCAAGCCCACAACTAATCCCTCGGGAGAAAAGGAGGGAAAGTGGGCTATTTTACTAAAAATAGCCCACTTTGACTAACCGATGCCGGTTCCTACTCGACCGCCGTCGGTTACGTAACCGCCATCGGTTCCCTGTAAATGACCTCCCCCAACCAAAAACAAGAGGGTGGATTTTTTATTGATCGGGAGATAAGAGGTCATTGGAAGGATCCGGAATTTCATTGGCCGAGCAGAGACAAGTAAAGGAAAGAGAGGAGTTTGCAGAGAAGGACATCAAGCCCAAGACTGCAACTGAATAACCAGAGCCCAGTGACACTCATCCAAGCATCAGGAGAGGAGATAGCTCATCTTGGATTATCAGACCATCCTACCTGAACCCTGTCTTCATCATAACAGTTCTTGGACCTGTATCTTCATCAGGAACTAGTAAGTAAGTCTTATACGTTCTTTTAATAACATTTCTTGGATTTTTGAATCATAGTAATTACAAGTCTACTCCTAGATCCACTACCCGGTAACACCCTCCATCTAACTGTCATTCCTCTACCCCCACATTGCCCCAAGAACAGCCCCCATATTCTCTGAGTCTTCTCCATCACCCCCATTACCTATCCCTAATCATTTACCAGCCTTATAAACACCATAGCTATCATATAGCCATCTTATAGCCAACCTTCACCAAACCCCTTAAATCACTACCCCTACCGATATCGGTTATCAGTCAACCGGTACCGGTGACAGTGACCGGCATCGGTCACTGTGATTCAAAACCAAAACCAGCCTTTCCTCTATTGTTCTAACAAGGTAAATAAATTGTAATTGACAATAGCTTATTTGTTAGAATTTGTGTTAATTCATATTAGCAGGGGAACTGACCACCTTCGAAAGGAAGTCTCATATTTCCTGGGCCCAAGGCAGTTCCCTCATTTATTGTCTAATTAGAATCTGGTGGTCTTGTATTCTTATTTGCAGGTAGTCCTTCCCAGACAAAAAGGAGTTCTTTGCAATCGATCTGATCTTCTCTCTACGGTACGCGCACACCCTCTCAACATTCAACAGGTATTCCTCCTAGCCCTAACCCTTATCTGTTTCTCAAAGGAATGAAAGGATAGAAGCAACTCTATTCCAGGAATGGAAGCATTTCTGTGCGAAACATTTTGGCACGCCCGGTGGGACCCATTTTGGGTTTCTTTCTTTCTTGCTTGCTTTCAAATAGGGAGCATACTTGCTGTTTTCTTCTTCTAAAATATTCACAAGATATTTTGTTATATTTGGTAAAAGAATTTGTCTTGCTTTCCCATCTTTGCATTAGTGAAAGTCATCTTCTTTGCTTCATCGAATATCATTTTCGATTTGGGTTTAAAACACGTGCATTACATTCTTGCTTGTTGTTTTCAATTCTAGTGAACATAGATTAAGTAACAGGTCGTACACGTGGGGGTGATATCCACGGTATTGACAAGAAATTAATCTTACTTTCACTGCACAACACATACCGAATCACTTCACAATTAACACAACAGCTCAAACATCCCCCCTTTTCCGCGGTATTCCTCCGCCCGATTGAGGTAACCTTATAAGCCAAAACAAACTTGACATTTCCCCTAAGTCTTTTGTTTAGGATTGACATCATCTTACGTCTAAGGCATAAGCCCAAATAATTAAAACTAATCCTAGGGTTAGTCTGTTAATTTGCTTGTGCATCTTGCTTGTTTTTCAAGTTCTGTTTCTCTGTCATACACTGTTTTCTGTGATCACTTCAGAACAGTTTGGTAGGTATACTAAGCACTGTTAACCCCAAATCAGCAACTTCCTATAGCTTCTTAGACCAGTCCTATTATACCGACATCGGTTAACTTACCGACGTCGGCTACAGTGACCGACATCGGTTACCTGACCGATATCGGTTACTGTCTTTCACAGTTCCCTGAAAACCAGCAACCCACCAATTCAACATTTTGAGGTTGCTTCTGTTCCTGATAGATTGAAACTTTCCTACTGTGTACTCTTGTCCATGGTTGTTATCACTCGGAAACAAGCTACAGCCATGGTTTCACATGCCTTCTCTGTGCCTTTGCCTGAATCACCCCCTTCACATCCTGTGGGGAATCCTACGGACACCAGTGAGGTTCCCAAAATCCCTGTAGGAGATAAGGAATTTGCGAAATTTTTGGATGCTAATCCTAGCGCTGTACAATACTATTTGTCTCATGCCCCTGACCGTACACCCGATGGTCAACTCCTCGTTGGCATGCCTATTAGTATAGCTGCTCATTTAGCTCCTTCTCCACCTGATAACTCCGCTTGCCTTATGCATCCTTAGCCCCGTCTCCCAACTCAGTGGCTTCAGGGGTTCATACGGCACAGATTGGCTTTCCTTTGGTTAATCTTGGGCCCCACATATCATTACCGCCGACTGCTCCTACCTCATCTCTCTTGCAGACTGCTCCTTTCATGACTTGCTCTCTGCCACCTATCCACACGAGCTTTCCTTCTCAAGCTCCGCCCACCTTTTCATTTCCACACACGTATCCGGTGACTTCAACATCTTATATAGGACATCCCTATTCGGTCGCCTCAACATATTCATCCTCAATACCTTATCAACATTTAACCCCACCATTGTCTAGTGGTGGCCCTTGGCCCAATCTGCCTCCGTTTACTGGCAACCGCACCATCATCTCATCCAACCACTGATTTAATCAAACAAATGATGGACAAGATGCAAAATCTGGAGGCTTCTGTTTTAGGAAGACGTAGCGCCCTGACATACGAGCAAGTTTGTCGGGAGCCTATCCACCCTTCTGTCCCCCTTCATTCATATCCTCCTCAATGGGAATTACCAAAATTTACTCGTTTTAATAGTAAGGAGGATCCTCAACAACACTTGCGATCATTTAGACATGCCTGCTATCTGATTGCTCATGATGATGCCTTACTACTCCGCACCTTTCCCATGTCCTTATCAGGACCCGCCTTGGAGTGGTATAGTGCTTTAACCCAGCACTCAATCTTCTCTTTTAACCAACTAGCCCAATCTTTCTTGGATCATTTCTCCATTAACATTGCCAAGAAAGTATCTATCACTGACCTCTATGCCATCCGACAATTTGAAGATGAATCTATCGCAGATTTCGTTGGACGATGGCGGGGCCTTATCAACCAACTTACGTATGCCTTGCCTCAGGCCGAACTTATCGAACTCTTTACGCGGGCCTGCGCTAAGCACATTTCTCCTACCCTCCAAATTCAAACTTTCCGCACATTTGACGAGGCCTTTACTATGGCTCGAAAACTAGAGATTCGAGCCTTAGAGGAAGAGAAATTGCGGTTGCGCAACAAAAACCCCAATTTCCGAACCCAAGACTCCACCAACAAACCTAACACCACCAATCCTCATGCATCGACTGCTTCGAAATCAAAAGGAGCTGTCCACGCGGTGATGGTCAAATCCCAACCACCGTCTAATACCCCGCCAAAAACCACCTATAAGTATAAAGCTGAGCCCATCAATTACACTCCCTTGGGAGAAACTTATGGTGTGATATTGGAAAAATTGCTCAAAGCAGGAGCTATTACCTTACCTCCTATTAAACCTCACTCCGGGTTTGATTCCACCCGCGCTATACCTTCTTGGTACAAAGAAAATGACTTCTGTAACTTCCACCGCGTGAAGGGACATAGTCATGAAAACTGCAAGATGTTGAAAAACATAGTGCAGGAAATGGTTGATGCAGGGGATATAGCCCTCGATAATCCTAACGCCCCTGCTAACCGAAATTTGAAAATTTTCAACAAACCATTCCCGAATCACTCTTCTAACAGTAACATAAACCAAGATATCTTAGCCGAGGAGAGTGTTCATGAAATCCATGCAGTCTTCGACTCCCAGCCAAAAGCCTCTATCGAGAAAATTCTGAATCAAGCCTCTTCACTAACGCAGGAACCCGAACCCCCTTCACCACCATCAAGACAAGACGAAATCCTTGCCGTTCCTTTACCCATAAAGGAATTAACTGCCCAGAGTTCTCTTCTCACAGATGAGCCTTCTTACACCACATCCTTGCAAGACTGTGAGCGGATGTTATCTAACTTATCTATTTCCCAAACATCTCCTTCTACCACTCTTGCTATACAAGAGGAAGGCTCGCCACTTCTTTTGTCATCCTTAGACGAGAAACCTCTTGAACCAACATCACCAAATTCTTTAATCATGACGGATCCTCTCAAACATGCCCTCCTACCTATTAGTTCTTCATCGCCTAAATCTTTTCAGCGACCGGTTGACCTCTTAACGCCCATTGATACAGTGCCTCATTTACCCCCTGTATTACACCCACAGTGGACCGGAATCACAACTCACCTTTCTTCCATACAAAAGTTCCTATTCACACGTGAGGATTGTCATCCCTCAGAAGATAGACGAGTCCTATGGGAACGTTTGAGTACACCATATTCTACTCAAATGCAGATGACCGATCCAGATGCCTCTACCATATACCCGAAGTGTTTACAGAAGCTTAAAATGCCTATGTCCTCATCTTCACCCCCCTCATCTCTACCAAATACCTCATCCACCTCTATTAACCTAACCAAACCTTCCCCTACGCTTGGGACCTCACCAATACCCAGTCTAACACACCCACCTAAACGGTTAGATTTATCCAAAAGTAAAGCCGTCCATCCACTTAGGAGACAGACCCAATCTCCTCAACCCCAACCTATGCCTCTATCACAACTAAAACCATCATCGTCACACCTACCTTCCATATTGGGACCTCATCCCTCCACCTTGCATCAATATATCATACCTCCTGCGTTTTCTTTAAAACGACCTACGCCTTCTACACCCATACAGAGATCCAAGGGTATCATCAACACCGTCACCCCACGTATCCTGTCCACCTATCAACCCTAAACAAATTCCATCATCAAAGGATTTGTTTGCTGTCACTCCTCTTTCTCCGTGGTTGTTTCTTGATACCACATCATCTGTGGCCTCATCATCTAACCAGCTAAACATAACTTCTATGTTAAAGAATCCATGTTTAGTTAAATCCAATTATCAAAACCCCTTGGCTAAACCACCACCCATACAAATCAACCATACCCAGTCATTACCAAAACCTACCCAGTCAATAGCCTCATCTTCCTCTGACTTTGACCCACTCAAAGGGTCTTACGCCAAAATCTTTGCTATGTTGGTGGAGAATGTGACCATTTCCCTACCCCCACTTAGACCCTATGATCCCTCTAAACCTCGACCTATAGGTTATGATGAGTCTAAAATCTGTGCTTACCACCGCACACTAGGACATGATGTAGAGGGATGCAAATCTTTGAAAGCCATACTTCGTCAGTCACCTCTCTTGGATAGAAAGGTTAAGAAAGACAACTTACAAAGGGAGAGACCTCTAGCTTCAATCCCCTCTCCTATACCACCTGTCCCCGCCTCACCAAGATCTATCATTATTACAACCTCACCGCTCGAAGACCATGACTTATCCCTACCATCTTCCTCCTCTCATGTTCATGAGATCAACATGATTAGTGTTACTACTCGAGGGCAGAAAAACAATGGGAAAGCTAAAGAAAGCACACCTGCAGCCTCTCTTTCTCCGTCAACCATCCCGATCACCCCACCACCTAAAGTGGTTATTCGTAGACCTGCCTACCCCGTCTCTAATGGAGTTACCCACCAAACTATGATAAAACAGCTTCACCAATCACCTGTAAAAATGACACTATATGATCTCATTCAGACTTCTGAATCTCATCGAACCAAGCGCTTGTTGAAATCCTTCAAGGGATAGAGGTCTTACCTAATGAAACCTTTCCCGTTACCTCCATCTTAACACCCAACCATGTTGCCTCTCTCACCAAATAAATCTACCACTTCTGTCCCTGTACAACAAGCCGCTGCTGTCAGTTTCTCCGAAGACGAAATTGTTGAGTTTGGTGCAGAAGATCCTGACCCTGCTCTTTTCATCTCAGCTTACGTTCGGGACATCCGTGTACGTCATGTTATGATTGATAGGGGCGCTAGCCTAAACATCATCTCTTCCAAATCCTTTCAACAAATGAATATCCCATCTAGCTGCATGTGTGCCAACCCCACCATGTTGCATTCATTCAATGATGCTATTACTTCTACCTTAGGCACCGGTGATCCTTAACATTCGTGTAGGGCCACGTACATTACCTAAACTCTTCTATGTCCTTGAGGGATAATTCCAATACAAAATGTTGTTAGGCCGCCCTTGGATCTGGGCTATGGGATGCGTTCCCTCTACCTTACATAGATGCATAAAATTTGAGTACGAGGGGAAGTCCTACAATGTAAAAGCTGATCCTCCCCCTTCAAAACCTGCAATATGTTATATCGCCCTAATGATGTGCTTGTACCAATCAAGAAACCCATTCATTCAACCCAACCATCCACTTCAACTACACCTCAACCATCCACCTCAACTGCACCTACGCCTTCAACCGATGAAACTGCCATCGCAAATACCACTTCCTTTCCCGCAGACAACATCCCAACCTCAGACCCATTAGTAGATGTTTTTAAATGCCTTACAACTGGGGAAGTATTGCCTATATAACGTTAGTTCTTTCCATACCCCACAAGAGTACGAACAGTTACATGCGCATCCTACCTACGACTGTCGTGTGGGGGAGGTAATCTCTTACGGACCACCTAATTTCCGCACCAACCTAATGTATGGGGGTGTCGACGCATCCTCCATTACCCCTGAACCTCCCCTTGGAGTGTTTCCCTTCCAATCCGATTTTCAATACCTAACAAATCGTCATTTCACTCTCACCTTCCTGATGCGCTGTGCTTGGAAAGGTTTTGGTTTTGGTCTTTATGAACAAGGCCAGCATACAATCATTCCTGTGACTACATGCAAACACAAAGATCGTAGTGGTCTTAGATTTCCTAAAATACTTACACCAAAGAAACCTCGTGTCATTTGTATCGTGGAAGAGGACAACGTCACCCCTACTGAACCATCATCACCCATTTTTCCATCGTCACCCACAAAATCAATAGACCCTGAATCTATCCCTCCTAACTTTTTTTTTTCATAAATGCCATCTTCCTGGGTCCTCTCACTTATCAATGTGATAATGAGGACCCATCTTCTCTTCCCCTTCTACATCCAGACATGATCGAAGAGGATTCACCTTCAATTAATGTTGTTGAGTGCCACTATGACAACTTCATCCTCACTTACCTTGGTGCGGATGACTCTTATATTCAACGCGCCTTACCTCTGAAACCCAAACCATGTTGAATGAGTCGACTATAGAAATCAAAATCCACATAGAGGATGATCCTCACATAGTGAATATCGGACAATCCCTTAACGCATCAGAACAACCTGCCTTTAATACCTTTTTCCATGCCCGCAACCAAGCTTTCGCATGGTCCTATGCTGACATACCAAGAATTGATCCTGACATTCCATCCACCTGTCCATAACATTACCCTGAAACCTGATTCCAAACCAGTTAGCTTCAACAGAAACTGAGAAAAATGCATCCACGCATTGATCTCTTGGTCAAAGATTAGCCTCAACGACTCCTTTCCATTTCCTTCATCTACCTATTGACTATCCTCAATGGATTTCTAACATCTTACCTATCACTAAAGCGACTGGGGGACTTCGGATATGCATGGATTTCTAAGATCTTAACCTCGCTTGCCTAAAGGATGACTTCCCCCTCCCAAGTATTGATCAACTTGTTGATCTCACTGCGGGCCATGAGATGCTTTCTCTCATGGATGGCTTCTCGAAGATACATTCAAATTTTGGTAGCCCCGACCGATCAACATAAAACTACCTTCATAACTCCTTGGGGAACCTTCTGTTATCGTGTCATGCCATTTGGCCTTAAGAATGAATATCCCTTCTAGTTGCTCTGTGCAAACCTACCAGCGGGCTATGACATGTGTACATATTTCATGACTATGCACTTCTATCCTTGAGTATTATGTTGATGATCTTCTTGGCAAATTCATGTAGGGCCACGTACTTTACCCGAACTCTTCTATGTCCTTGATTTTCCAATACAACATGTTGTTAGGCCGCCCTTGGATCTGGGCTATGGGATGTGTTCCCTTCACCTTACATAGATGCATAAAATTTGAGTACGAGGGGAAGTCCTACACCGTAAAAGCTGATCCTCCCCCCTTCAAAACCTGCAATATGTTATATCATCCCTAATGATGTGCTTGTACCAGTCAAGACACCCATTCATCAAACCCAACCATCCACTTCAACCACACCTCTACCATCCACCTCAACCACACCTACACCTTCAACCAATGAAACCGCCGTCGCAAATACCACTTCCTTTCCCGCAGACAACATCCCAACCTCAGACCCCTTAGTAGATGTTTTTCAACGCCTTACGCTGGGGGAGTATCACCTATATAATGTTAGCTCTTTCCATACCCCACAGGAGTACGGACAGTTACATGCGCATCCTACCTATGACCGTCGTGTGGGGGAGGTAATCTCCTACGGACCACCTAATTGCCGCACCAACCTAACGTATGGGGGTGTCGACACATCCTCCGTTACCCCTGAACCTCCCCTTGGTGTGGTTCCCTTCCAATCCGATTTTCAATACCTGACAAATCGTCGTTTCGCTCTCACCTTCTTGACTCGCTATGCTTGGAAAGGTTTTGGTTTTGGTCTTTATGAACAAGGCCGACATACAATCATTCCCATGACTACACGCAAACACAAAGATCGTAGTGGTCTTGGATTTCCTGAAACACTTACACCGGAGAAACCTCATGTCAGTTGTATCCTGGAAGATGACGATGTCACCCCTACCGAACCATCATCACCCATTTTGCCATCGTCACCCATAGAGTCGATAGACCCTGAATCTATCCCTCCTAACTTTTTTTTTTTTTCATAAACACTATCTTCCTGGGTCCTCTCACTTATCAACGCGATAATGAAGGACCCATCTTCTCTTCCCCTTCTGTATCCAGACATGATCGAAGAGGATTCACCTTCAATTAATGTTGTTGAGTGCCAGGATGACGACTCCATCCTCACTTACCTTGGTGCGGACGACTCTTATATTCAACGCGCCTTACCATCTGAAACTCAAACCATGTTGAATGAGTCGACTATAGAAATCAACATCCACACAGAGGACGATCCTCACATTGTGAAGATCGGACAATCTCTTAACGCATCAGAACAAGCCGCCTTTACTACCTTTCTCCGTGCCCGCAACCAAGCTTTCGCTTGGTCCTATGCTGACATGCCAGGAATTGATCCTGACATTGCTGTCCATAACATTACCCTGAAACCTGATTCCAAACCAGTTAAATAGAAACTGAGAAAAATGCATCCACGCATTGCCCTCTTGGTCAAAGAAGAGCTTCAACGACTCCTTTCTGTTTCCTTCATCTTACCTATTGACTATCCTCAATGGATTTCTAACATCGTACCTATTACTAAAGCAACTAGGGGACTTCGGATATGCACGGATTTCTGAGACCTTAACCTCGCTTGCCCGAAGGATGACTTCCCCCTCCCAAGTATTGATCAACTTGTTGATCTCACTATGGGCCATGAGATGCTTTCTCTCATGGATGGCTTCTCGGGATACAATCAAATTTTGGTAGCCCCGGCCGATCAACATAAAACTACCTTCATAACTCCTTGGGGAACCTTCTGTTATCGTGTCATGCCATTTGGCCTTAAGAATGCTGGTGCGACCTGCCAGTGGGCTATGACTTACATATTTCATGACATTATGCACACTATCCTTGAGGATTATGTCGATGATCTTCTTGGAAAATCTAAACATCGCAGTGACACATCTCGATGTTTTAACCATTATTTTCGATTGCCTGTTACAATACTGTGTTCGTCTTCAACCCAAGAAATGTGTCTTTGGTGTCCTTTCAGGAAAACTTCTTGGTTTTATCATCTCTTTGCATGGCATCAAGGTCAATCCAGCTAAAGTCAAAGCTATCGTAGAAATGCCCCCACCTACTAACCTCAAACAATTACGTAGTTTGCAAGGTAAACTCCAATCTATCTGGCATTTCATCTCCCAACTCTCAGATTGATGTCAACCTTTCCATCATCTCCTTAAAAATACATTGTCTTTCAATGGAGTGAAGAGTGCCACCAATCATTTGATGCTCTTAAAGCCTATCTCTTGCAGCCACTTGTGCTTATCCCACCTCAGGACGATCACTCTTTTTACCTTTACCTTTCTGCCACTGACCATGTTGTAGGAGCCATGCTCACACATCGTGACTCCAAGCATCGAGAACAATCCATTTATTACATAAGTCATACTCTCATGGATTATGAGACTAGGTATACACATGTAGAAAAGTTGTGCCTAGCCTTATCATTCGTAGCCACCAAAATCCGACACTACCTCCTGAATCACAAAACTTTTGTCATCACCAACGCGGACCCCATTCAGTATATGTACGCCAAACCTCATCTAAACCAACGCATCACCTGATGGCTTATGCTCCTCGCTGACCTTGACCTTGAATTTGTACACCAGAAGTCAATCAAAGGACAAACCATTGCAGACCAACTCACGGAAGCCCCTTTACCTAGGGAGCAATTTACCAATTTTAATTTCCTTGACGAACTCATCACCACTCTTTCACTCAGTGAGGAGTCGTATCCAATGACCCTCTTCTTCGATGGATCCAAATGCTACTGTGGTGGAGGAGCTGGCATTGTTCTCATTCCTCTTGACACTGAGCCTATGCCTCTTTCATTCTGGCTCAATTTCCCCTGCACTAATAATACAGTGGAATACAAAGCCCTTGTTTTGGGTCTCTAGGTTGCGTTACACTTAGGTGTTAAATCTATCAATATTTTTGGCGACTCTCAATTAGTAGTCAATCAAGTTCTGGGCATTTACCAATGTAAAAATGAGGAACTTCAAAAGTACAAACATTACGTGGATTCACTTTTGACCTCATTTACTCATTATTCTATCCAAACCATTTCCCGCTCCACTAACAAATTTTTAGATACTATGGCTTTCTTAGCTTCACAAATTCCTGCCTCACCAACTGACTCTGACATATTTGTCTTGGTCCAACAACTCTTTGCCCCATCTTACTCAACCCCGGTTGTTTGTATGATAAATAATGTGTCTGCTAATTCGCAGGATACCTGGTATCACCAATTTCATGACTACCTTACGACCTCTGTTCTCCCACCTGACCTTACTAGTAACAGCAAACGTGTTTTTCTTAAAAGTTTTTCTCGTTATGTCGTCATGGGGGAATCCTCTATAAACGTGGCTTTGATGGCATCCTCCTTCGATGTCTAACTAGCGCGGAAGTCACCTATACCATCCAAAAAGTCCACGACGGTATTTGTGGTGGACATTTTAGTGGCCTGGCCGTGGCCAAACGAATCCTTCGCCTAGGCTCTTATTGGCCTACTCTTAATCACGACTGCTACGAATATGTTAAGCGTTGTGTTATG
Organism: Taxus chinensis; assembly: GCA_019776745.2. NCBI lineage: Eukaryota > Viridiplantae > Streptophyta > Pinopsida > Cupressales > Taxaceae > Taxus > Taxus chinensis. Next base: position 21,526,186 of record CM034157.1, read on the forward strand.
TGTCAACAACATGCCAACCTTCAACATACTCCTAGCCATCCACTACAGGTCGCACGAGATCTTTGGCCTTTCTCACAATGGGGTTTAGACCTTATCGGTGAGATTCACCCGCCCTCTTTGCAACGTCACCATTGGATAATCACAGCAACCAAATATTACACTAAATGGGTGGAGGCCATTCCACTCATTTTAACCAAAAAATAAAAAATCGTCGAATTCATTAACCATCACATTATTTGTCGTTTTGGCGTTCCTCATCACCTGATAACAGATAATGGCAAATCATTCAAAAATAAGTTGTTACAAGACCTTTGTGACAACTTTGGTATCAAGCTTAGCTTCTCATCACCTTACTATCCACAAGAAAATGGTCAAGCCGAATCTTCTAATAAAACCCTAACCAAAATCATCATGAAATTTGTTAACGATTCTGGAAGCAATTGGCCTGATCACATCCCCTTTGCCCTTTGGGCTTATCGGACTAGCATTCACACCTCCACTAATGCCACCCCATTCTCTTTGGTATATGGTACCGAGGCTGTCCTGCCTCTCGAAATAAAAATACCCTCCCTAAGAATATCTCTTCAGGATATGCTCACCAATGATTATTTCTGCCAAGAGCGGTTAGCCCAATTGGAGCTTCTGGATGAGCGTCGTCTTACAGCTCTTGACCACCTTCAAATCTATCAAAAACACATCAAGCGTGCTTATGATAAGTGACTTCATAAGCGTACCTTTAAGGTTGGTAATCTTGTCCTCAAAGAGAATCAACATGTAACCAAACTAGAAAAGAGAAAACGTGGAAAATTTGCTCCTAATTGGATTGAGCCTTACATTATCACTCATATCTACGGATCAGGCACTTATCGTTTAGCTTCACTTAATGGTAAACCTGAGCCTGAACCCCTTAATGCCTTGCATCTTCGACCATTCTACTATTGAATTTAGTGTTACATCACTTCTTATCTACCTTGCGCTCATCCCTTGAGCTCATTTACCACCTCATACATTTTTGTTCCATACATCTCCAAATAGATTCAAGCTCACGTGGTTTGGTCATTACCTCCTCTTAAAGATGCCTTCCCCTTTTTAGTCTGGTCCATGACTTAGAAGTATCAAAATAACAAGTTCTCAATTGTACACTTATGGGATATTCTTGAGTCAAACTTCCTACAAAACTAGATGCTTCATGCCAAACGGACATCTAGACCTCTAAGTTATACATAGACTGCTCCCTCGAAGGACAGCTATGCACAAAAATCACATCTGCTACTATAAATAGACTGTTCCCTTGAAGGAAAACTATACAAAGTCAGCCTTTATCAGAAGCTTCTCACATTGATCCGCTTCGTGAAGACCTCAAGAACAACAAAATACATATCCCATGTAGACTTCCCGCATCGATCAGTCTATATCCAAAAAAAAAAAAAAAAAAAAGCAGTATTCCAAAAGCACTTTTGAGTCATGGACTTGTCTATTTAGGTTTGGTTCTCTTTCATCAGAATAATCACCTTGTAATAAGCTCTCAGCACCCCCGCCTATGTCAACCACCTCACCTCACCATTTTTCAAAGCAACAAAACTCAAGGGACGTGACGTATATCCGATATATTGTGATTATACAACTCTTTTCACCTATCGACTTCTCGCCTATGCAAGGTACCTAGGGATTCAAGCTCATCCTATGTTAATATGTGGTTTGTTTAGCTCTTCTCAACTACGGGACACTTTTGCCTCTTTTTCTCGACTCTAGGATTGTGTGTTGACCTTAATCAGGACACGATTCCCTACTACTTGGGTAAGCTAACTTTTGTTTCACCTATACCTACATCAACATCGCCAATACCTTACCAACACCAACAACATTACCCTACCAACATCAAATTTTTTACCAACCAACAAATTGCCTAACCATAACCAAATTACCTGAATTCACCTCTCCCTGGTCCTAAGGGAGAACTACATCGGTCTGAGGCCCCTCCTTGCTTTGTGCAATGGGCTATGTAGGCAGCACTTTGGAGACATGGGGTCTCCCAAGGTTAGCTCGACCATCCCCTACCATACCCTATCATGTGTTGTAAATATAAATATTTTTGTGTATTTCTATTTTGACAACATTCATCTTTATCCTTTTTTCAAAACAAACAAAAATAACATTCAAAACACAACCATTCTTATTATTATCATCACTCAAAACAACATACATATTTAGTTTTATTTTAGATGTTAAACAAATACATCTTCTCTATCATCGACTCGTAGGTCGGCATCCTTATTTATTCTTATACTCCTATGAAATTCACTTAGACCCTTGCGCCTCCTCCCAAATCAGGTGGTGATCGTGATCGTCGATGCCACTCACTTGGCCTCTCCATCCTCAAAGGTGCCACTGCTATTGGTTCCTCCCACTGATCCACCAACATCTCCTGTAACATACAAATATGTCCTCTTGTGGAGGAATCTTGCCTCCAGTCTCTCCACTCGTAACTGTGAAACCTCTAACAATCCCGTTGTCTCATTCACCTGTGTTTGAAGCTGGTGAACCAAATCCTGCAGACGATCTCTCTCCGTTGTAATCATAGCTATGTCAGGATGCTCACGTGCACCTCACAGCTCTGCTACCCACCATAATGTATAGGCCTTTGTCATTCCTACATCCATTACCCTACGATCGGCTCCTATCTCTTCTGGCCCTTCTGGAGGTGTCGGCCGGGGAGGTGAGAATGCTGCCTCGGCGTCGATCCTCATGTATGGTCTATATGTCATAGGTATATCCTGAACGAACCCAAATTGTCGCCGCACGTGATCTAGAGGAATCCTCTCGTACTCACCCGGCCTATGCCCTGCGATCCACCTCAATCGCTCTACACCCCTCAACTCCTCAGCTATGTTCTCTGTCACCATATAGTTCCCGTAAGGCCTCCAACAAATATCCGCAATCGTCACCATCTCCCATACCTACCTATAATACTCGATGTCATCTATCACGGCCTGGGATCTCACCTCTTGTTCTGTCTGGACCCATCGTCTGAATCCCAACCTCTGCACTCCTGTCTCTCCTGACTCGATGGGTCGGCCTATCGGGCGCACACAAACAATGTGCTCATAGGCCCAACAATGTAATAAGTATGAACAATCCAGTGTCGTCCTGTGTTTTTGCCTACAGGCCCATAAACCCCTGTATAACTCTGCCAGATATGCGGGTGCCCATGTGAAAGTCACGCTCATTTCTATCATTTCCCAAATAACACTCATCAATGCTTTTGGAAATCTTCCACCCTCCACCCTCGGTAATGCATAATACCCCACCGCTATCATTAATACCACTGCCAACCTTGTTTCCTCAGGGTGTGTTGCATACATTGTACCATAAGTGAATGTCAAACCTCGCTGTGTCAAATCTCATGCAGCTGAACCAAATACTACTGTTATCGCTGCCCGCCCCGCGCTAGGCAACGCCTGATACACTGTTCTTCCTATCATTGGGAGCCTCAAAATCCTAAACACATCTTCCAACGTCACTGTCATCTCCCCTGTTGGCAGATAGAAGGTATTCTTTTCTGGATTCCACCTCTCAATCAACGCCTGCAACATAGCATGATTACGTGCGATTCGTGAATAATAGCGGATTCCACTTAGCCCCACACGGTTTATCAATGCCCATTCAGCTGGTGTTACATCCGCTCGGATTCTTGACAACAACGCTGGCACAGTATCATTCATCCTTAACCCTGCTTCCGCCTGCATACATCAAAACGACACACAATTATTCAATAAATCAAATCCCACGGGTTTTTTCTCACATTCTGGAAATTCCTACAGTAACCGGTATCGGTTATAGATAACCGATACCGGTTTACTAACCGATACCGGTTATCTCTAAACGATACCGGTCACTGTCAAAAATATACAGCCTTCTTAAAACATACACCTACGATAATTATTTTGCCCGTTTACTCCTCTCTATACCTAAAAACATACGTGAACACCCTACTTACCTACCCCATAACACTCACTCTATCCCAAACCCTTGCCTATCACCTTTTCTTTCTCATCTCTACCCTCTTACCTTCTCTCATCCTATTCATCAAAACATGCAAGAATTAAAATACAACCAAACAGTTTACCTCTCGGGATGCAGCAGCTTGGGGTGGAACTTGTCTTCCCTCTCGTCCCTGCCTGCTGGATGCTTCTCCTCGTTCAGCCATGTTCACCACCCTCTTCCAATATAATTTGCCTTTCTAACTTCTTAATCTCAGCCCACACTCACTTCACCTGTCTCTTTCCTCCTTATCACTCAATTCTTTCATGCAATTACCTGTATCAGTCGTCAAACAGCGTCGCATTCGTGTATTTAACTTGTTGCATGACTCTAAAAATAAGAACTCTAAAAATAAGAACTTAAGTTGCCGCCCAAGCTTTTCTATTTTTAGAAAAGCTCGTTTTGAAATAACCGGTATCGGTTACATAACCGATATCGGTCACCAATCTACCGACGTCGGTTAGCTAACCGATATCGGTCACATGCCTCCTATTTATTAAATCTGGGCCTTTTCTTTATTTTTTGCAAATTTTTTGTTGTTGCGCCCCACTTCTTTTGCCTGCATAACTACACCATTATCACTATTTGTCATCGGAATCACATCAACACGTATATATATATCATCACAATTTCATCAATATCATCTATCTACAATAAAACAACCATCAACAAAATATGGACGACATTTCAACAAAATACATCAAACCCATCAATATATACACCATTTGGATCAAACTCATCATCTACATGCATTCCATTTTCAAAAACCATCGACAAAACACATAAAACATTTTAAACACAACATATGGATCAAAATCATCATCTCTATATATATCAATGTTTCAAATATACAACTTGCCCTGCATAGGGGCCTCTGTGATCTCAAAATAATACAAAGCCGGCACGCAGGCCGCAATAACTGTCAAAATCTCGACTCGGCTCACAGGCCGGTCTCTCATATCAAAAATATACTCGGCTCGCAGGCCGGTATCAACTATACAACCCGTACTCGGCTCGCAGGCCGGTATATACAACAAGATGAATAAATGAATGAATCATATGTGGGCACGCAGGCCTCTATATACATAACCGGTTCGCAGACCGGTGCCTCTATCCAATGTACAAACAAAACACCTATCTCCACTCCAGGGATGTCTCAGCTCTCCCCACCACCCTCAGCTCCTCTCCCTGCTGGTCCCTGCGCTGGCTCCCGCCTCCTCCCTGTCACCGACCCACCGGCTATAGCTGCACCCCCCTGGGATCTCTGACTCCGAGAGGTCTCGGCTCTGTGTGCCGCATATGGCTGATAGTCAGCCCCGGTACCATCAAGGACATCCTGATAATACCGGGCCTCCGCTCTCGCCTCCATATAGCGGGCCCGTGCCACCAAAGCTGCTGGGGCTGGTCCCCCGACTCCTAATAATAATGGCCCCTGTCCTACCGGTACACCCTGTGCCGGTGCCTGTGGCGGTGCCTGTGGTGGTGCCTGTGTCTGTGTGGTGGTGCCATGTGGTGTGCCTATGGCTGGTGCCTGTAGCTATACCAGTGGCTGTGCCTGTACCTGTACTTGTGCCTGCACCTGTGCCTGGGCTAACTGCCCCTGTAATACCCCGATCTGTGCATGTGCAGCAGCAAGCTGCCCCTGTAATAACTGCACCTGTCCTAGGAGGCGGTCCCTCTCTGCTGTAACAGCTACCAAATCTGGTTGTGCGGGTTGTGTTATCCGCGCTACTCTCTCACTAGCCCACCAAACCAAAAATGAACCTGTACACTTGGCTTCATCCATTGTATCGTCGGCCAGCCTCTCTGCTACCCAATCTGGGTCAACGGGCTGTGGAGCCGGCAGTGGGGCCTCTACATCATCCCTCCGGTACTGTGGGAAGGGAGGTGGCTCATCCTGTCGCAGCCCCAACTGCCGTCGTACCCTCTCTAAGGGTATCCACTCATACTCTCCCGGCCTCCGTCCTGCTATCCAGAAAGTATACTGGATCCAGCGCATCTGTGCTCGGGCTCCTCCTCGGGGCTGATGGCCTCTGTAAGGCCTCCATACAATATCCAATGTGGTCAAGCCCTCTAGCATATGACGGTAGTAAGCTACATCCCGTCCTGCGAGCACCGCTCGTGGCTGGCCCACGACCCCCAACCATCTCTGAAAGCCATACCTGTATATAACCTGTGGCCCTGGCTGCTGGGGCAGCCCTACTGGTCGAATACATATGATGTGCTCATATGCCCAGCAGTGTAACAAAAATGTGGAACAAATCCCAAATCACCTCATCCGGCGATAACCCCACAGCTCTCTGTATAGCTGCACCAGATATACTGGTGCCCAGGCATAGCACGTATGCTCCTCCACCATCTCGTGCAGCACCCCCATCAAAGCCCGTGGGAAGCGGCCTCCCTCTGAGTCTGGGAGGGTGAAGCATGTGATGCCTATCATCATCAACATGGCCAGCCATGTCTCATGTCTGTGGGCGCGATACATGTCCCCATAGGCAATGCTCACGCTGTGATAAGTCAATAACGCGGCTGCATCCCCAAATACCTGCAGAATGCTATCCATAGCCGTCTCCGCATCTACCTGGAATACTGCCTCTCCTATGATCGGCAGTCTCAGGATGCGATATACATCCTCCAGGGTAATAGTCATCTCTCCAGTCGGGAGATGGAAAACATTGGTTGCCGGATCCCATCTCTCGATGAGGGCAACCATAAGGCTGTGGTCCCTCTCCACAGCCCTATACCGCTGGACTCCACCGAGTCCCACCTCGCGCATAATGGCCCAATGCGCTGCGGACACATGTGGCCGCATCCGTCTCAATAACGGGGGCATCCGATCCCGCATAGTCAGCTGCTGACGTGCCTGCACAAATAACCCACTTCATTAGACCTACCCTTTCAAACAACAACTACTTTAACCCTCTATACCCCCTTTTACCCACCCGACCACACCCCGACTCTATAACACACACCTACACCCACCTATTTTACCCTAAAAACATCTACGATATCCCCTTTCCTTATCTCGCACCCTACCAATCACCCAGATCTACTCTCGCCATTTACCTATGCCCCTACCAATTTAACACCTCCCCATTCATACCCAACACCTAATCTATCCTAACCGCACCAACCACACAACCGCCCCATTTTCCCCCCCCCCCACCAATCACCTTTCCTATCAACCTCTACCCCTTCCCTCTTCACCCCCAAAACAAAAAACACAAACCCAACAACTAAACAAAACACCACCCAAACCACAACAACCCAAACAACAACCAAAAACCCAAAACAACAACAAAACCAAACCAACAAAATTAATACACCTAACTCTTGACCGGTACCGGTCACCCTTAACCGACACCGGTCCCCTACAGCACATATTATACACCGGCGCCGGTCGACATACGACCGACGCCGGTCCACCAACAACCCAGCTTTCCCAAAAAATTCGTGACCGAGGCCGGTCGCCTAGTGACCGACATCGGTCACTGTCCACGGCCGGAGCCGAAACCGACGCGGCCCCCCAAACCCATTTTTTGCCTATTACTCCCTTTTACCCATTGAAAAACCCTAAAAACCTACCCACCCTACCGTTTTAGCCTAACTAACCCACCTACCCTCTCCATTTTCCAAACAACTTCAATTTATTGCTTATTTTATTAAAAACTTGGATTCCTACCCAAAACCCAAATCTAGCTTAACAACATTAAATTCACATAATGAGAGGTTTCGAACCTACCGGTACGACGACACGTCGTCGTGGTGGGATAGGTGGTGGCGGTCCAGCTGGTCCAGCACCTCCTGCTCCTCCTGGCTGTGCCATGGCTCTAAATCTCCTCTGCTGGGTCCTCCACCAATCAAATGCTGCCTCCTACTCGCTAGGGCCTACCAACCACTCACTTCTCCACTCAAATAGTGCCACCTCAGCCGACAAATTCAACAATCTCACTAAAACACCTCAGACAACTAAAATTGGTTTTCAAATTGACAATGTGACAATGACAGGCCGTATTTTTCTTTTTATAGGTTTTTGACCTATAACCGATATCGGTTATATTATGCCCTAAAGAACCGGTATCGGTCATCTAACCGATACCGGTCATAGAGAATCGATATCGGTTTAATCCCACCTTTTCCCCAATTTCTGCCCTTATTCACTAGTCTCCCTTTCTCACCACATCGCCTATACCCTCCTTTGCTAAATAGCCTTTTTTGACTTCATTGGCCCGACCCAAGGCCACACCCAACCATTTGGCCCGCCCGCAACCCAAGGCCGACCCAACCAACCAATTTGGCCCAACCCAAGGCCAAGGCAACCAACCATTTGGCCCGACCCAAGGCCGTAAAGGCCGTAACCAACCATTTGGCCCGACCCAACAGGCCGCAACCAACCAATTTGGCCGACCCAAGGCCCGACCCAAGGCCGCAACCAACCATTTGGCCCGACCCAAGGCCGCAACCAACCATTTGGCCCGACCCAAGGCCGCAACCAACCATTTGGCCCGACCCAAGGCCGCAACCAACCATTTGGCCCGACCCAAGGCCGCAACCAACCAACCACCCAAGGCCACAACCAACCATTTGGCCCGACCCAAGGCCGCAACCAACCAATCAGGCCCGAATCACTGACCCAATCAATCGGCCCGACCCAAGGCCGCACCAATTAAATACCTCACCCAAAACCAACAAATTACAATTTTATCCACCCATCATGTAGCTTTTTGTTCAATCGAGCTCACCTGTTCGTGTTTTAGCATGATTAGGGTACTTGACTTGATCAGTCGACCAACTTTTCCTAGACCAAGACCGTGACGTTTATCTCAACCAAACCAACCATTTGGTACTGCCGAACATGCCTAAACGTTCCTGTACCTTACCCGTTATATCCCCTGGAGCTACTTCCTATGCCTTGGATACCAGGATTATATCACCCTTGTTTGGATAAACTATCGACCTTTGCCTATGAATTGCTTGTTTGCTCTTCAAATCATGTACCCTGGTCGCACTACTGCATTTCAACGTGTGTCTGCTTCCTTGGACCTACCCCACCATCTTAACATCATCTCAACACCATTTACCCTTTATCAACCCTATCCCTGATTTCACGCTACCTCAATCTGTGATAGATTTGAGGGGGATTACCTATACCCTTAACAGGAGTAACCACTTCTTATTATTGTCCGTGCAGCTTTACAAGACAAGCTACACGACAACAAGGGGCTAATGTAGACACCAAATTTGTGTCTTACGACCCCCTGTGCCCCGCATCTCATTTCGCAACCTAACCTCATCACCTAAACCTTACACAATTATTTATTAATTACCTTATAATTAATAAATCCACATCTCCATACCTGCCACCTCATTTTGCCACCTCATCATGACCTAGTCCTAACCCTAAACTAACCTAATTAAGACCTATAACTTGGTCTACATCCACACCCATGACTAATTACTCCTCACCCGCACCTAAAACCAACCTCATAATGACTTGACCAAGCCCACAACTAATCCCTCGGGAGAAAAGGAGGGAAAGTTGGCTATTTTACTAAAAATAGCCCACTTTGACTTGACCGATACCGGTTCCTACTCGACCGCCGTCGGTTACGTAACCGCCATCGGTTCCCTGTAAATGACCTCTCCCAACCAAAAACAAGAGGGTTGATTTTTCATTGATCAGGAGATCAGAAGTCATTGGAAGGATCCAGAATTTACTTGGCCGAGCAGAGACAAGTGAAGGAAAGAGAGGAGTTTGCAGAGAAGGACATCAAGCCCAAGACTGCAACTGAATAACCAGAGCCCAGTGACACTCATCCAAGCATCAGGAGAGGAGATAGCTCATCTTGGATTGTCAGACCATCCTACCTGAACCCTGCCTTCATCATCACAGTCCTTGAACCTGTATCTTCATCAGGAACTAGTAAGTAAGTCTTATACGTTCTTTTAATAATATTTCTTGGATTTCTGAATCACAGTAATTACAAGTCTACTCCCAGATCCACTACCCGGTAACACTCTCCATCTAACTTACATTCCTCTACCCCTACATTGCCCCAAGAACAACCCCCATACTCTCTGAGTCTTCTCCATCACCTCATTACCTATCCCCAATCATTTTACCAGCCTTATAAACACCATAGCTATCATATAGCCATCTTATAGCCAACCTTCACCAAACCCCTTAAATCACTACCCCTACCGATATCGGTTATCATCAACCGGTACCGGTGACACTGACCGGCATCGGTCACTGTGATTCAAAACCAAGACCAGCCTTTTCTCTATTGTTCTAACAAGGTAAATAAATTGTAATTGGACAATAGCTTATTTGTTAGAATTTGTGTTAATTCATATTAGCAGGGGAACTGACCACCTTCGAAAGGAAGTCTCATATTTCCTGGGCCCAAGGCAGTTCCCTCACTTATTATCTAATTAGAATCTGGTGGTCTTGTATTCTTACTTGCAGGTAGTCCTTCCCAGACAAAAAGGAGTTCTTTGCAATCGATCTGATCTCTCTCTATGGTACGCGCACACCCTCTCAACATTCAACAGGTATTCCTCCTAGCCCTAACCCTTATCTGTTTCTCAAAGGAATGAAAGGATAGAAGCAACTCTATTCCAGGAACGGAAGCATTTCTGTGCGAAACAATACCATTATCATATACTCACCTTCTTCATCTATTATGACACATGTTAATGTTGTTCCTCTTGGGCATTGTGTGTCTCATTTTTGTTATGGTTTTTACCATTTCAGATCTTTTTACCTATGGTTTAGTCTTGAAGCTTATTGATGTCAAACTCCTCCTTTCAAATAATCTCTCTTTAATAGAAAGCACTAAACTTCTTTACCTAGTCCTTTTTGACCGCCCATCTCAATCTACGGTGTTGAACCCTTGCATCCTACTAGTTGCATGAGGCTGAGACTTGGGGGTAGAATATTCCTTCCCAACAAACACACTATCAACATACAAGGCAAATTAAATGAATTGATTTTTTTATTATAAAATCAATACATATTTCGTCCTTCACAGTATTCAGTGATAAGTCCATACTTCTTACTGGTAGTACGAGATTGAGAACGAAGAAATCCCTTACTTGCCTACATTTTGTCTTCGATGTTGAGCCCTTTCCTTTTACTAATGGCATGGGGAAACATGTAGGGGGTCCTTCATAAAAATCAAAAAATAATTAACTAATAAATCCTTTTATGAAATCTAAATCAAAGTGCTTCAACAAAAACATCCTAGGAAGTAATTTAGTTGCTCATGATAAGAGAGACACCAATTCCTTTAACCAGATTTTTTTCCAATCAATAGCCCATCAATAGATCTAAGTCAATTGAAAACCTATAAACTGGAATCATCTTGTACTTGGTCATATAATCTTGACTAGAGATGAGTTACATTTCTTCTCACATGGATCATTGTTACACCTTGTGTTTTCACATCCATTATATTCAACTTTCATATCACTATTCATCTCGTTTTCACATCCTTCTTGGCTCTTGATGATGAGCCCTCCCATCTTCTTAGTTGTGTAGAGCCACAATCAGAGTGAAGCACCCTATCATTTTATCATCTGCATTTCTGCCAATGGAATGGAATACTTTTAATTATTTACACCTACTTTCAAGCAGTGTACCTTTTTACCGAGTTGTAAAATAAATAAAAAACATTTCAAAAATGTCACACAACTTCAAAAATAAAAAAAACAATATAAAATTGTTCAAAAATACAAAAATAATATAAAATTTTCCAAAACTCCAAAAATAGTTTCAAACTATCACAAAACAACATTCAAATAATGTTTGACAAACTTTTAGGAACTAGATGACACAATTCAAAAATTTCTCCATTTGATGGCGCTCTTCATGATTGTTCTAGATCATACTCATATTCATTTATCGTGGTGTATATCTATGCTCGAGCCAATCATTTACCCTTTTGTACTATAAATTTACTTGGGGCACACTTACATTTTTACATTTTAATCCAATAAAGATCATAATTCAATGGGATCTGACAAGAGTATCTTTTGGAGTATCTAAGTATCACTCCACTCTTCATCTCAATCCAATCCTCTCGCGTGTTAAGCTATCACTTGGGGGCATTCAAATTTGTCTAGTTCTTCAATGTGGGACACATTCAGAGTGTTATTAGACGTCGTTTCTGCATGTTGTGTCGTACTGTTGTGGTTTGTCAACGTTGTGATGATGATTTTACTTCTTTCAGTTTTTTATTTTGGTTATACTTTGTTTTCCGTTATTGTAGACCAATTACAAGAAATTTATTCGTAACCTAGTTCACATATAAATTTGGTGTGGTTCCTTCCTGTTCATATTGGCTTTGTTTCTATTGCTTATTTTATATCTTTTTGTCATTTACACGTGTTGTGTTTTCCTCCTGGTTTACTTAAGCCATGGGTCTTCCTTTTTGTTTTCAGTTATATTTCAAAACTTGCAAAAATCTAAAAAAATCAGATATTTCAAAATCCAAAAAAATAAAAATAAATTACAAAAATTTCAAACAAACATTCACTTATCATAGAAATCCTACAATTGGAAAACACTTAAAGTGAATCATTCAAAATTTCAATACAATCTTGAAAAACATCATACATTTATCTATTACCCTAGTGATCATGTCAATCCTATAACTATCACTTTCTTTCCTTTGCATGATTATGATATGCTAAATCTGTTTGGGGCAAGTCACACAATTGTTTTTCCTTCGTGATATAACTTCACTTGGGGTAATTTCAACTTTGATCATTTGTACAATAGATTCAACAAGAGTGTCATAAGGAGTCACTTTAACTCCACTCTTTCAGTCTGATCCTATTCCCATTTGGGAGCATTTGTATCTACTTAATCATCATTGTGGCATGCATTAGGGGCATACTTGATTGTCTTCTTTTTCAACTTTGTGTTGCATTGTTGATGTTTACTCTTTTTCGACCACTTACAAGTAGTGTGATCATATCTTGGTTCCTTTATAACACTGACGCCGACACCTACTTTGTATATTGGGTTTTTTTTCCTTTTTATCTTTTCTTTGCTATGTGTGTTTGTTTATGCGCATTTGGGTAAACCATCTCGATTATTTTATAATTATGGTGACAACTCTATTGTGCAACATCAAAAATCATGTTGCTCTAAAAAAATTACTCTCTAAATAATGCTTATGCTACAAACACAGTCCTTTCCCATCTGTGTTCTCATCCCTTTCTTTCTTCCTATCAAGTGGTCGTCTGTTGCCTTGCTACATCATCCACCCACTTGAGGGTGCATTCCTCTACCATTCTACTTGCTGGGGCATCTTGATGCTTCACAATTTTCTGCTCACTGATCTACATGCGTCTATTGTCTTTAAAGCACTATTACTTTGCAATAACACTTTAAAGAGGGGTAAAATGTAGACACCCTAAAAATACATACATACTCTATCCCACTTCTATCTAATTAGAATTAATTAAATTAATTCTATCTCACCGCAATACACCCCTTTGGAATTAATTAAATTAATTTCATCATTCAAATATTCCCCTTTAGAATGAATTAAAATTAATTCTATTACCTAAGCTATATTCCTACCCATTGGAATTAAATAGTTTTATTCTATTATGCCTTTGGAATTAATTAAATTAATTCCTACACCCTCTTAGCTAATATAATTAAACATTTAATTATTTACATGGTTAATTATCTCCTCACAATTAAATTAATTTAATTATACCATTCTCTTAGGAAAAAAAAAATCCTAACACCTTCTAGCTAATATAATTACACACTTATTTATTTAAATGGTTAATTATCTCCTCACAATTAAATACTAATTAAATTTAGTTATTTAATTCCACATATTTTAGTCAACAACAACTTGGACTTCACTTGTACTCCACATCCTCATCCTAGTTAACTACACTTCTAGAATCCTAGAAAGGTGGGGGCAATTGAATTGCACGCACAACCACCTTCCCAGAAGCAACTTTTGCAATTAAATCCATTACTGCCCCTAAATGCCCTGACACTACTATAACTTCCTCCAATGCTATTTTTAGCATGTGCATTCAACCGTGTTCAACTAACTTCCTGTTAGAGTAGGTATTTACCTTAGCTCATGTTCACCTAGGTAATTTATTTACATTTATTGTATTTATCCTCACCCACTTATGTGTGTGGATATTTCTTTTTATTTATTTAAATATGAGGGGGATATTATCTAGTTGTTAGGTATAGTTCTATCCTTGATCCATGGTATTGACTAGTTCTTTCCTTGATCTATAGTATTGACTAGATCCTTGATGTCGAGTTCTCTCATAAATCTATGGTCTTGACTAGTTCTTTGATGACTAATTATTTCCTTGATTCATGGCTTGATCTATGACCTTGACTGGTTCTTAGATTGTTATTCCTTGCCTATTGTTGTCGCCAAATCACTGCACCCTTTGAAGGCCAAAATGTGAACAGAATGTTTAGTGTGATTGGGACACATGGGATCACCTCTCAAGCTGTGGGACTTGGGCTCGAGGTGAACCTCCGGAGAAGGCCAACTTCCTCTTCCTAAACTAAGTACTATACTACTCCTAGTGCAATAAAGTGATCATGTAGACCCATGCTAACATTTTCATGCATTTTAGGGAAAGATATTTACAAGAAATGAAACTATACTAGGGGTGGTGATGCACCAAATAAAGTGTGTTTCTAGACTCAGAAAGGGTTAACTTGAAGAGGGTATTGTGCACCACAAGACAACTTCACCTACTGCAACTTAGAGAGGGTACAAAATACCACAAACTATGAAGCACATGTTCCCTTTGTTAAACTTGATCAGACAAATAAGTTATCAGTCTTCCAATGAAGAAGGATGAACTTGAGAAGGGTGAACAAGTACCACAACTCAACTGCATGCAATGCTCCACCACCTAATAAGCACAGAGCTCCAAGAACCTATAATAGAAACTTGAACTTACACAATGTACCTGCAAGCAAGAGAAAGACACAAATAAGTATAGAAGGATGAAAGGACCAATATTAGTAAAAAAACACATACTTTTATTACTTTAATAACATGCACAATGCATCATACATCAAGAAGAGGAAATGGGTTCCATTACAGTCTTAGAAAGGAGGCTTGAAGTTCCCTCAACATACAAGGACAACTTGCAGAAGGAGGTTTCTTGAAAATTATACACTTGTCTCAGAATTCTAACTTATCCAACCCATCTGACCTATTGGAATGAGCTTCCAACTTACATTTATAGAAGAATATGTGAGAGAGAAGAGGAAAAGTCAGACATTTCTTCCTAAAATGAAGGTACATGATGTATTTATTATAGCTAGTTGAACCAATTTGAGAAGGTTCCATCATGTATCATTAATTTCATGTTGACCTAATCTTCTTAATTAACTAAAATAATATTTAAATAAAATATTTTAATAATAATAATAAATATTATTAATAAAATATTTAAATAAAAATTATTAATTTAATTAAAATTAACATTAAAAATATTAATGGTGGGACCCCTTTAGGATTGATTTGCAGTGAAGGGGGAGTCCATGTAAATGGGTAAAAAAAGAACCAACTCAGTGGTTGGCTCACCAAGCCAACTCACCAGGTTGGTCACGAGTTCCTCTGGTCTTCATCGCAACCAAGCTCCCATTCTACATCGAGCTCCTCTCCACATTACCCAAGATCAGCATGAGCTCGCTGCAACCAATCTCTGAGCTCCTTTTTCCATTGCATCGATAGAGATAAGTTCCTTTATCAGAGCCCCTTTATATATACCAATGAGCTCCTTCTATCACCAAGTCCCTCACAGACCGGATCACCACTAATGCATCAAGCTCAAAAATGAGCTTTGTCTTTTTCTCCACGATCGAGCCGAGCTCCATCTTCACCTCACGCATCTGCCAACTTGATGAGTCGAGCTTCCCTCCATCATATGTGTCGAGCCCCCGAGTTATTCCTTTCTCAACAAAGAGCCATTTCTATGACTCACCATTCATGTCACGAGCTCTCAATGGATTGACTGACACCCCATTCCTAATAACCCGTGCAATCCAATTAATTTTTAATCATTCGAGTCACTTGATGTTACTCCACCCTAGCTCTATAGAATCTCCATGTCACTACTCATGTCATAATCCACCGAGTTCTAATACCTACACAACTGAATCTCCATCTCGCTCAATGTTGAACTTTCCTATAAGTATGAGATCCCTTGCATTCGAATATGGAGAGCTTGCTTACATGTTCCATTAACTATGCTTGGTCTTATTTTTCTTTTACCGAATCAAGATATTTATGTTCCACCGTATGACCCAACTCCACGAGCTACCTTCTACTCATCATGTATTGATTGAGCACCGAGCTCAACACCAAGTTATGCGAGCTTGTTCACATGAACTTTCCATCCCGTTAACCCTAACTCGGCCTTGCCTTTGAATGACTCATCCGTGTGTATGAAACTAATCTCCATTTCGACTTGACATGAGTGGAATACCTAAAATGCTCACTTGATATCACCACCCTAAGTGTTAATTCATTCCAGAGTATGAGTTAGACCCACTCATGGCTTCATTATATGATCACCAGGTAATTTGAGCATGAACTCACTATCATGAATTTGACGGCCTTTGTTTTAACTTGGCATCCTTTTAAAAATTCCTTTGATACTCAAGCCCTTTGGCACATTGACACCGAGCTTCTCAACCTCCTTTTGACACAATGCAGACACATTACCAGGCATCATGCCTTCTAGCTCGAAGGCACTTCTATGAACTTCAATTCTTGTAAGCTTAACGTAAGCGAGTTATCCTTTCAAGATTGGTTCCATAATACAAGCTCTAGATCTAATGTCAAACTGAACTCGTCTAATGGTTTGCCTTGAGCTCGATGCTAATACCCCGGGTTGACCTCCTATTTATGAGCTCTCTGCATCTGTTGAGATCAGCTCCTTCATGGAAACCATCACGATCAATCACCTGAGTTATCCCTCAACTCAGATCCTCTGTTCACCCAATGGTGACTATTAGGCTAATCATGAGCTCAACCCCAATCTGAGATTCTGACTTGACTCAGCTTTTGGTTTCCTGCATGAGCTTGTTCAAAACAAGCTATCATTAACCCAACTCATCCTTTTCAGCCAACAATGCTTGACTCATTCCACACTGTTTGTCATTGAAAGTATTCTCCATTTCAAGCCCTTCATATGCCAATCTGCTAGGATACCATCGAGTTACTTAATGTCATCGAGTCCCGAAATCATCTTCCTACTCAAACCGAGCTAATGGGTATCGAGCTCCCCCTATTTTCCACTGCACAGATCAAGCTACCAATGATTCTACAATGTCGAGACCCTTCCATGCATCGGGCCCTGTCGAGTGACCAAACTTCACTTCTCATGACATCAGATTTTGGTCTCGCTGAGATCCTCCCACTGCTAAGCTCGGGAACTTCTGAGTAACCAACCGCGTTGGTGATGCATCGGAGCTCACTTTCATCTGAGTCATTTCCTATGTGTAGAACTTTAAGCATCATGACCATGTTCTCTAGTAAGATAGATGACTCCTTCAATCGCTTGCCTTCTAAGAACCGATGCATCCAACTATTCCATGCTAATGCCACTCAGTGGTACTTCACCATCATCTTACCCCATTTATTGGAGGATGACTCACCGCCCAGTTTGCAATCGGTCTTTAACTACGGGCTTCTAGTTGCACAATGACTTAGACCACTCCTTGTATGGAATTCCTCTATCGAATGGACTCACCATTTTGTGATTCTCCCCACTTGACCATTCTTGTATGAATCTCTGCATTGTGGAAAACATCTTCGTTAACTTACCATCATCGAAAGTCCCACTTGGACATTTGAGTTGCTAATCTCCCTCGAGATCCCCATGGTGATGATGGTGTATGGGATTTAAACACCCTTTTTCCCACTTGGATGGAAAAAGACCAAAACAACTTGGACTCAAGCTTCCCTTCAGGTTTCTCCCATATTTCAGTTTTCAACATGACTTGATATATTGACATCTTCGCATCAACAATTCAATGAGCTTAGTCAACTGATATCTGAACCTTCAACTTGCTAATTGCATCGACTAAGCCATCATCTAAACCTGACTCACCTCCATTCTTAGACGAGCTTGCCTTCTATGACTTCCACGTGAAATGAGTTATCTTTGCATCAGCCTGTCTAATCTATAAACTGAGCTATCACCTGAGATATCCAACGTCATGTTCCATCGTGCTCAGTATTGAACTCTCTATATAGAATTTATTTCAACATAGCTTGATCAGTCCTTAGATTGTTTTAATATCAGACCGCACTCCTCACCATCGAGCTCAAATCATTTAGACCTGTATTACACGAGCTCCTGCATCAAGACTATGAAATTAGATGTATCATTGGTTTAAACTTTAAATCCCGAGCCTTTCATTTTCAGCTAGTTCACTTGGCTAGTTTTGACAAGCCATCCTTCAATACCTTGTGAGCCCGCCTGAGTTCCTTATGTCACTTGGCTCTATTTCGAGAGTTCCATCCTGGTTAAGTTGTGTCGCACCATCATTGGCTAGCTTACAAATGCAGGCTCGTGCCTTCGGGCTCATCTAGGAATGAATTATTAGGATATAAGCTCGGTCAATCCCTTCACGAGATCCATACATCCCAACTAATCTACCAATGAGCCACCCTATGACATGAGCTCGGTCTTGATCTCTTAACAATGTACCCTGAAAAACTTGAGTCTACCAATAGCTGAGTTGGTTAATCTATTCTATGTATGCTTTCTGACATGACTCGAAGATCAACTTGAGTTGTTTACATGACTAGCTCATATGTTCCAAATGTTGAACTCAACCCGTTACAGCCTACCAAAAATAGTTTCCTCTAATAACCGAAACCAATGTGACCCCGATGTCGTTTCACCTAAAAAACCTCTCAATGCTCAACCATGTGCATGGCTCACTGAGCAATGAAAGAACTTGGTTGAAAGGTATAAGTGCTGAGCTCAAATAGATTTCCCCATGTAGCTTGATAACCTATAACTTATCCCTTAGCTTGTCGGACAGCTCGGCAAGCTGTCTAGTGAGCTTTCTGAGCTCAAACCTTAATTTTAACTCTTTTGATGGGTTTCTTGTAATTGGTTTTATCGACCCTCAAACCTATTAAGCATTTTCTTAATATCAAGGCATCATGGAGGCATAGAAGAACTCCGGAAAATTTGGTACATAAATTTTAAACATTTAGCATGTAGACCCCCCCCGTTGTCCATTTTTTTCCCAAGAGGCGAAATTGGACAACACCTACATAAGCAAGGCCCATTCTCATTGTATTTCATCAAGTTCCATAATAATATATGATATTTCTACTCTTTTTTTTATAAAGGTTTATGTAAAGTTATTCTGGTGAATTAATTTCATCTTATTGATTGTGGTGTTTGATTAACATCTATGTTCTTGGCTTGGTACAATCTGGGTATCATTCCTTTTATGGATAAGTGATCACTCTTGGTTATCATTCCAAAAGTGATAGGTGATCACTCTTGTCTTCAAACTCTTGTCATGAGAATTTAAATATAATTATAAAGTGCCATATTGTAACATGCACTCATTATAAAGTGCCAAAATATGGGGGGCTCTTGTTGCATTGCTTGGTTCTTGCATTTCTTTTGGTGATTTTTTTGAGGATGACGTCTACTTCTGCATTAGATCATGTTGAGCCATTAACAACACATAATTACCATACATATGGAAACCAAGAATGGAAACAATAATTAAGTCAAAAAGGATTATGGGCTTTAACTTCTTAAGAACAATCATTGTTCACTAGAGAATATGAGAAACTTAAATACCAATGCAAATTTGATGAGTGTACGGGTTTGATAGGAACTTATGTAAGTTATAGTATTTTGTTTCATTTGGAAAAATGTGACTCTCCTTTCAAAATATGGGAGAAATTAGATGGATTTATTCGGTAAGGTGGATCGCATGAGAGCCATGCAACTTGAAATTGAGTATCACCTCTCTTAATCCTGAAGATTTTCC
Organism: Taxus chinensis; assembly: GCA_019776745.2. NCBI lineage: Eukaryota > Viridiplantae > Streptophyta > Pinopsida > Cupressales > Taxaceae > Taxus > Taxus chinensis. Next base: position 21,546,284 of record CM034157.1, read on the forward strand.
ATCAATTATAGACTATCTTACTAAGTTCAAGCATTTGTTGACACAATTAAAGGGGAGTGGAAGAGATAAGAAAGATGAAGAGTGTGTTTACATAATTCTATCCAAGTTGAGAGGTTCATTCCAAATATTTTCTTCTACCTTTTTCTCTAGCATTGATGCCTTAGGTGACACATTCAAAATTCCTAGACTTATAAACATTTTGTGAAAGACTTACTATCCGAAGAATCCAAATTGTCTGCATCTAACCTAAGGGAAAGGGACCTCTTCTAAATCTTAAAATTCACCTAAACCTAAATAAAAAATGTTATGATTTTTCCACCTCTCCAAAATGGCATTAGTAGCAAATCAGGTCTAATAACATTAGGAGGTAATAATCCTGGGAGGGAAATCCAAGTTCCAGGTCGGGCACGCAATTATCCATCTCAAACCCGTGGTCTCTCGTAAACCCAAAGAAAACATTTCTAAACCCAAAGATTCTTCTAAATCAAAGAATAAGTCTAGCCTTTCATTGTATCTTTTTGTGGGGCTAGTGGTCATGAAGAACATAGATGTCTATAAGTAAATGCAAGCCTTAGAGGATGTAGTCAAGAAACACAAAATCTCTATCTCCACTCCACCTCCTTCTAATGAGCATGGAAAGGACACTTAATGTTGTCAAGAGATCTCATTCACCAATTGTAGATAGTTGGGTTATATATTCTTGGTGCTTCTCATCACATGACTTCTTCCAAGGAGTCTTCTGTATCTCTAGTTTCTATTTCTACTTGCAAAATTGAGGTTAGAGATTCTTCCTTTCTTTCTATTAAGGGAAAAGGTGATATATACCTTAATGGTGGTAGTATCCAAGATGCATTATATGTTCCTAACATCACTACAAATTGCTTTATGTATATCAAATTTGTCATTCTGGTCAAGGAAAAATAATGAATTTTACACCACAAGGGGCAAAAGTAAAAACCTTTTTGGATCCTCATTCACTTGTTGCTCAAGGTATTTTTGATCATGGTTCTAGACTATATCACTTTGAGGGTTTTGATGACAATTCCTCCATAGGGACGATATTTGGTTTCTCATTTAGATTCAGAGAGTAAGCTTTGACATGAGAGATTTGGACATCTCAATTACAAATATTTGAAGGAGTTAAGAACTCATGGTATGGTTGATGGTCTTCCTAGAGTTTCTTGTCTTGAGGGAGTTTTTCCTAGTTGTGCATTAGGGAAATAACACCAAGATCCATTCCCTAATAATTTTTCTAAGAGACCTTCTTCACCACTTGAGCTTGTGCATAGTGACTTGATGATTTTTCCTACCACCTCTTTCAATGGAGCTAAGTATGCACTTACCTTTATTGATAATTTCTTTAGGCATACTTGGGTTTATTTTCTTCAAGTAAAAAAGTGATGTTTTTTCACACTTCAAAGAATTTAAGGCTTTGGTCAAGAAACAATCTTCTAAGTTGCATAAAGAACCTTCACACTGATAAATGGGGGAGTACTTCAGCAAAGAATTTTCTGATTTTTGGAAACTCATGGTATTATTCACCAACATTCTATTCCTCATACTCCACAACAGAATGTCTTAGCAGAATAAAAGAATATAAACTTTGAAGGAAATGGCTAACTGCATGATGCATTTTAGATATTTATCTCCTATATACTGGGCAGAAGCAGTTAATTGTGCTAACTACATTCAAAATTGCACACCACATAGAGCACTTGAGCATTTGAATCTATAGGAATATTGGTCTAAAACTAAGCTCGATGTCTCATTTTTTCAAGTCTTTGGGATCCATGCTTGGGCCTTTGTGTCAAAGAAGAAAAGGAAAGCCTTATATAAAAAGAGAAAATCCTTGATCTCTGTAGGGTATTATGAGGACATCAGAGATTATCAATTTTAGATATTGATACTCATGAGGTTATTTTTTGAACACATGTTTAGTTTGATGAGCACTTCACTCCTCATGATTCTTCATCTTCTTCCATGCCTACTTCTTATTTATTTATCTCATCTTGAGGAACCTTTATTTGAGGAGGTTGATGAGGAGGTTATAGATTTCGTTGAGGATCCTATTCCCACTGATGTTGTCACTATGCCTAAGTGGGCTCGTACTACAGTTTCTGAGGTAGCACCTTTCATACAGGATCTTCCACCCACTAGGCATCATCACACACATTTTATAGGTTCTGGACTTTTGTGTCAGGTAGTTTCTGAGGATCCATAGTATTTTTCACAGGCTCATGGGATACAGGAGTGGGATGATGTGATGGCAGTTGAGTATTCTTCTTTGATGAAGAATCATACTTGGGATTTGGTATCTCTTCCTAAAGGAAGAAATATGGTTAGGTGTAAGTGGGTATACCGAACCAAATACACAGCTGATGGGTCCATTGACAAGTATAAGGCTCATCTTATTGCAAAGGGTTTTTCACAAGTTGAAGGTATTGATTACTCTAAGACTTTTGCACCTGTTGCCAAGATGGATTTTGTACACCTTGTACTTTCTATTGTTGCATCACAAGGGTGGCCCATATACCAGATGGACATGAAGAGTGCCTTCTTACATGGAGCAACCTGTTGGATTTGTTCAGGATTCTTCTCTTGTTTGTAGACTCTGAAGGTCTCTCTACAGTCTCAAACAAGCCCCTCAGGCTTAGTATGAGAAGATGGATTTTTTTCTTCTATCTACTGGTTTTGTTCTTTGCCACTCCGATCATATAGTGTATCTCTAGTATGTTGGTGAGGATATTGTGATACTTGTCTTGCATGTTGATGATCTGTTACTTACTAGTAGCTCTTCTTCCCACATTTAGACTATTCAGAGGGATCTTTCTACATAGTTTGACATGACATATCTTGGGTTATTGCATTATTTCCTTGGTTTACATATTTCTCAGATAGATTTGGGGATTCATTTGAGTCAGTAAAAGTACACCCATGATCTTCTTCGGTGATTTGATATGGATGATTGCAAGCCAATTCCATCTCCTTTTCAGTCCAGGGTTACTCTTACTTCCACATGTACCACTCTACTTTGTAATCCTACATTGTATAGGAAGTTGGTTGGAAGTCTCATGTACTTGACCCATACTCACCCTAATATTTCATTTGCAGTAGGGATTGTATCTCGGTTTGCACATTCTCCTCATAGTAGTCACTGGTAGGCTACTAAAAGGATTTTGCACTATTTACATGGCACTTCCCACTTTGGCCTACACTACACTAGGGGTTCTACTCAATTGGTTGGGTATAAAGATTCAGATTGGGTAGGTTTCTATTGATGACAGGAGTTCCACTTCTGGCTATCATTTTTTTGTCTTGGTTCTTCTCCAGTTTCTTGGGCATGTAAAAAGTAACAGGATATTGCACTTTCATCTTCAGAGGTAGAGTACAGGGCAGTAGTTACAATGAGTCAACAGATTCTTTGGCTTCAACAGTTATTGACAGAGTTTAGATTCCCATAGGATTCACCGACTGTACTTTGGTGTGACAACCAAAGTGCAATTCACATTTCTCGCAACCCAGTTGAGCACCAACAGACCAAGCATATTGAGATACACATCCACTTCATTCTTTAACACATTCAAGATGGAGTTCTTTTCTTGGAGTACATTCTGACTCAACAGCAGGTTACAGACATATTTATGAAGCCTTTTACATCACCTCACTACCTTAAGTTGTGTGGAATGCTTGGGGTTTCAGAAGTTGTTCTTGGGGGGTTTTCATGAGAATATCCTTCTTCTTCTTCTTTTTTTTTCTCTTTCCTTCTAGCAAGATTCTTTCCTTCTTTTGGTTCGAGATTTCTTCATGGATATATTGTACATGAGTACCTCATCAGGCCTAGTTGTCAGGACTCATACTGTGGATATGCCACTTTTATTTTGGCCCCTAGATTCACTTGAGGGGGGTGTTAGAGTAGGTATTTACCTTATCTCATGTTCACCTAGGTACTTTATTTACCTTTATTGTATTTATCCTCACCCACTTATGTGTGTGGATATTTCTTTTTATTTATTTAGATATTAGGGGGATATTATCTAGTTGTTAGGTATAGTTCTTTCCTTGATCTATGGTATTGACTAGATCCTTGATGTCTAGTTCTCTCATAAATCTATGGTCTTGACTAGTTCTTTGATGACTAGTTCTTTCCTTGATTTATGGCTTGATCTATGACCTTGACTAGTTCTTAGATTGTTATTCCTTACCTATATAAGCAAGGCCCATTCTCATTGTATTTCATTGAGTTCCATAATAATATATGATATTTCTTCTCATTTGTTTGTAAAGGTTTATGTAAATTTATTCTGGAAAATTGCTTTCATCTTATTGGTCATGGTGTTTGCTTAGCATCTATGTTCTTGGCTTGGTATGATTTGGTTATTGTTCCTTTTACTAAGTTGGGTGACCTATCAAATATCATCATAATAAAACAAACCATATACCATTGTAAATATATATGAATCATCTTTCCATAAAATCTCACATTTCCTTCCAACTCCATGTGGAAGGCATTCAACCAGGTCCATCTCTAAAACTTCTCACTTAGGCTTCCAAGACTCAAGAACTAGTCTTGAGCTCAACTTGCTCCATCACCTCCAAAATCACTTCCAAAATTAACCAAATCATGGAACACCCTTAGACATGATTTCTAAGCACTCACCAACCCTCAACTAGCATGAATAACTCATAACAATCACCTTTCCTCATGAAGCAACTCATGCACCCTACTTTGATAGGCATTCTTTGGATTTTTCCTTTAAAGATCAGGTCATAACTTACTCATACATTATCAAAAACACATACATAGTTTGATATACCATACCAAACCAAAAGCTCCATGACTAGGATTAGGTCTATTATGACTGCTACAACCCATGTCATCACATGAACTAACCTTGATGACTTCTTATGTACTCATCAACACCTCTAACATACCTCATGAACCATGAATGACCTCATGACAACCTTTAACCACCTTGGTAGGACTCATACTATAACCATACAAGCTAAATCATGCTCCAAGACCTCATATAAAATCACCAAACTTGGTCAATACTAATCAATATTCATATTTGAAACTTGACCAACACCTCAATGAGACTCACATCACCTCATGACACCATTTTTCATCAATGGACTTGACATCAATGAAAACACTAACATGTAATGGCCAAAAAAATTAACAGAAATGTTTATGTTTTACACCTTTTGGATTATTGCTTAGACATGTTGTTTGAAAAGATGGAATTCTAGTAGACCAAAAAAAGTTGTATTAATAATTGGTCTCAAACATCCAATAAATCCATCAAAATTGCATGTATTTTTGGGGCATACAGGGAACTATAGAAAATTCATCAAGGGATATACCAACATGCCAATGGATAACTTTTGTTAAAAGGATCCAAGTTTGAATAGCCATCGCAATGGTAGAATTATTTTACATAGTTGAATAAATAATTATTTGTTATACTTATACTATTATTTATAGACTAGAGAAAAACATTTCATGCCCATGGGGATGCATCAGGTTGTGTAATCAAGGAAATAATTATCTAACTTGGAGAAGGAGAAATTGGCTATGTCATCCACTTTCCAATCTAAAAAAATTCTCCTGCAAAAAACAATTATACTACCATGGAGAGAGAGGATTTTGAAATGGCCTTTATATTATATAATTTTAGGTAATACCTATTGGAAAAACCATTTCAAATCTTTACTGATCATCAAGCACTGTGGTATCTTGTTAATAATCCATTGTTGGGAGGTAGAATTTCTAGTTGGTTAATTATTTTTTAGGAATAAAATTTTAAGATAAATGTCAAACTAGGAAGAGAATATGTAGGGCCAAATCACTTGAATTGGATCAATATGGGGGAATATCTAGAAGAGATGAATGAATAATCTCTAATTGCACACTTGTTTAGATTCACTATTGTACCAAAGTAATTGGGAGAGATCGTGTAATTCTTGCAATATGGATTTTTGTCACACCATTACACAAAAAAGAAAAAGAAAACTAGTTGTCAAAGAACTTCCATTCACAATCATTAATGGATCCTTATATGAGCTGGGAAAATATGAAGTACTGCATAGAGTAGTACCAAAAAATGAAATGGGAACCATACTCAGAAAAGCACGCAAAATAGTAGTAGGATGAAATTTATATGGGTAGCATTGAATGTTATAATACAAAGTAGAATTTTTTGGCCAACAATATTTCAAGATGTGTACCATAGTGTGAAGCATTGTGATGTATGCTAGAGAGTTGGAAAGTTGAATCAAAGGGATGATTTTTGCCTATAAATATGGTATTAACTACAAAACAATTTGATAACTAGGGGATTGACTTCTTAGGTACTATTTAAACACCATATAAAATATCACATGTAAGGTACATAATTACTGTGAAGTATTATTTCACTAAATGAGTAGAAACCACAAAAACCACCAATTGTGCAATGAGAGACACTGCAAAGTTTTTATATGAAAATAATATCACAAGATACATTTACCCACAAAATCTTGTAAGTGAAAAAGGGACACACTTCATCAACAACACAATCAATATCTTCATAGAAAAAAGGCCAAACGAGCACAAAAGATTAAAATAATTTTAAAAACTGATTTTATACATGTAGGCAAGATTTCAAATGGAAAATAATCAAGTTACATGGATTTTTGTGGAAAAAAAGTAAATAGAGAAGTTGGAGAAAAACTGAAGTGGCCCAATGGATAAGTATAAAGGTGGTAGATAAAATTCACAAATAGATAGCAAAATGACCAAATACATGTGACAAAATCGAGGGAAAAATTTATAAAAATGGGGCATGTGGTAAGATAACAATTTCGTTTTGTGATTAATATTAAGAGAATAGAATCGCTAAGGCAAGAAAAATTATAGAGCTAGAGATATTGAATGAAAAATGCAACACTCATAGTTAAGAGCATTTATAATGTGTGATTGAAACTGAAATATCATGTTTCACTAGGCCAATTGGGCCCAAAATTTAGAGCATGATGGAGGTGTAAGGGATTATGTTCCTAAACTTGAGATATTTTGAAAAAAGAAGACATGGGCATCAGTACAATTCTCTATAAAAATAAATGAAGTGATCTACCACACCAAGAGTTGCAAGTAAAGGCTAAACATTTATGAAGATCAAAAATACTAGCGCTAAACATAGATCCAATAGGAGGTGAACTTATAGTGAATGACCTATTGTGTGGAGCTAACATACAGATCCTCACAAAACTATGATATTTGGGAGATCATCCCAAGTTCATATAGACACAAAGAGTAGATCTAATAATAACACAATAAGTTCGGTGCACAGGATGTGGTGACCATCAATACCACCATAGTTTCTTAGGCCACTAGATTTATGTGAACATTCATGTTAGCATACAAATCAACCAAAGATCTTAGTCAATGGTACAGAATGGCCACATATGGAACATTACAAAAATGAATGCAAACCCATCCCTCTAAATGTGCCATGATTCTTATATTCTCATAATCCCTAACACTTAGAACCATCCATAATATGTTTACAAAGCTTCGTATCTCTTCAACTCTCTACCCTTTTCTTCTATCAGATGCTTGTATTTATAACCTTAACAACCACCACCATGCCTTTTTGTAGTTACAGATCGGTTGCCAAATTTTGAAGTGGTCCTCCATGGGAGCATGCCTTCTCAGATTTGAGCTATTTTCTCTTTGTAATGATGTTCTTCTAGAACCTTCCATCGCATGCCTGGAATATTCCCTTTTTGATCCCACAGTGGCTACATGATTTTCTCGTATACTACATGAGATTACGAATATGGCTAAGTATAAAACCTATCTTTCCTTGAGTGTGCGTGTCGTGTGTCCTGCAAAACCCTGCTAGAACCCTTCCCTGCATGCCATTATTCAACTAGGTCCCAGGTGCCCATGTGCCTTCTCATCTTTAGCCAATATTCTGGGGCCCAATATCACCCCACACTACTCCTGTTCTCCATCCTTGGAAACCCTCTTCAAAGAATAAAGAATGGTGGATCCTTATAATGCTTGGAAAGAAAGAATAAGGAAATGAAGAAATGGGGAAAAGAATGAAAGAATCAGGAAATTATTTATCATTGGAGGAGGAGATGGAAATCCTTCCCTAATTCTACTTCTAACTTTCCCCAAGCGTTGACCTCATTCTGAGCTTGTTGACAGAGGTCACCCACCAGAGTGCTCACTTCTTCAAAACTCATCTCCTCTCCCTTAGCACTCATTGTCTCCACGATCCCCTCTAGTTGTTTTTCCAAATCATCAAGTGCATCGATCCTCTGAGTGATTTGCAGGTATAATTATTTCAGCTAATTCTCTATTGAGCCCCGTAAGGTCTCAATGGCCTTTTATTTATTTTCCACTTCGGCTAGGATTTTTTCTCGCTCATCCCTATTCCCCTTATTATTTTCTTGGAAATCCTTGAGTTTCATTTCATGGGTGGTAACCAAGATACTTTCCACTCTATCCCTATCCATGCAATTATCATAGGTAACCTCAACAATCTGCATGGAGGCTTTTACATCGGTGACGATCTTGTTGTATTGAGAAATAATTTATGCAACCTTCATCTTATTTTATTTTTCTTGGTGTGCCAATGCCTCTTTTGTAGATTCTAAGGCAAGTGGCAGCCTCTCCATAGTGATTATGTGCGTCAAGTCCTCTAAGAAGTGCAAGGTTGATCCATATTTTTATGTGGGTGATGTTAAGTCTGGATGCTTCAAGACAATGAAATTCGTGATCATCTCTATTGTCTTGTGTGCCTCGCGCACCCTTACCTTATCATATTTTAACTCATGCCTTAACTAAGAATTAATTAGATCATCTTGCTTCAAGTCCTTGCTTTTTTTAAGGATCTCCTCCTTCCTTTTCTCCAGTTCTACCTCTAGGAACTTCACCCTTTCATTTCTTTTGAAGAGTCTGGCATTTCAACCTCAGATAATAAGTTTGTGTTGAGCATGTTGCAGATTTTCTCATCTGATAATTACTAAGCATTTACCAAGGGGTTTATTCCTTTTATTTCTGGCACCTTCAACAATTCTCCTTGGCTTATTTCAAATTTGGGCTCATCAATGTCGGACTCAAATACCCATGATAGCATTTTCCTCGTCCGAGGGTATGAACCTTCCTCATAAAATGAAGCCATGGCCAAGAGCTGTTCCATGGGTATGGTGCTTTGAAAGAGCATGCGTAACACCTTGTTTGGATAATTGATTTAGCCCATGCCTTGACCTTACACTACTTTTGTGTTCTTCCTCCATGTGCATGCGGCCATTGGAAATCTTACAACCAAACTGGGATCTCGTCCCATTCTGTCATATTCTTTTCCTACGCTTTCCTCCGCAACTTCCTTCAATATCTCATCTACATTGCATTTTACCTCTTGTTTCACTAGGTCCTTGATGATTTTCACCACTTCTCTCTCTAAGGCCTCATCTACTTGTTTATTTTTTAGCCTTGGGGTCCGTTGATCCTTTTTATTTACTTCTCCACTCACTCCCTTGCCTTGAGCCTCAGCTTCCTATTTGTCATCCTTCTCCTCATCCACTTTTTTATACTCCTCATCTCCTTATTCCTCAGAATCATGCACCTCATAGAATGGATCATCTTGTCCTCCTTCAGGTTCGTCATCATTATCCTTGTCACCGATGTAGGCATCTAGAATCTCCTTTTCTTCTGAATCTGCCTCATTAGTCACTATCCGCTTCTTCCTTATTAGGGATTCTAGTTCATGAGATTCTTATTTTTCCTTCTCTTTGACATGTGATGTCTTCCTTGGTGATACCTCATGGGTGAGGTTATCTTCATGCTCTGGTGCCTCTTCTTCTAGGGTATTTGCCTTGATAGGATATTTCTTTCTTCGCGTGTAAGTACTAGGTGTTTCACCTTTTTCTTAGATTGTTTCTTTGAATTGTTGACGAAACAGATAGGGTAACGGGCGTAGGAGGAATACCTGTTCAAATGTTGGTTGATGGGTTGTTGCGTGCGTATGACTTATGAATCCACAGCTGATTGTGAGAGCTTCCTTTTGGCTAGGAGGAACTACCTGTAATGAAAGCAAGACCACCAGAAAGAATTAAACAATATGGGCAGTGAACTACCTAGCGTAAGCTAGATCCGAGAAGTATGATACTTCCTAGATGGTTGTTAGTCCACTGTTTTAAACAATTTAATGCTGTAAACAAAGTAAATCCTATTGTTATTTTAAAATGATTTAGGTATCTCACTTAAAACACAATAAGAAAACAAATCTAATCTAACAGGCTAAGCTAGAATAGAATCCACAGGTCAAATGGTTGGTTCTGGGTTCTGCAGGTCTGCTAAAGGTCTCGGGTAGGTCACAGGTAAGTGAGGGTAAGGTAAAATTAGGTGGGTAGGCCTCTGTTTAAGGCTGTGTGGGTAAACACAGATACCGACGTTGGTCAGGGGTGACCGACCATGGTTAGGTATAACCGGCGCTGGTTATTGTGAGATCTGGAAATATCACAGAATGGGTTTTGGTCTCCTTTGTGATTACACAAAGGATTTGGTTGGTCAGGATGAGGTATTGGGTGACTTGGAGTAGGTTTTGGTGAGGTTTTAATGGGTCTATGGAGGTGAAAAGTGTTGGAGATGGTCAATAAGGAGCAAGATAAACAATGGATGATAAAATAATGATGAAATGAAATAACCAGAGAAAGTATGATGTTGCACTTACTTGGATTTCATTCCTGAAGGTCTATGTGTGAAGAATGGAGGTGTTGATGATGGGTTTTGAAGGCTGCAAGTGATCAATGACTGAAAGAAAGCTTCTGCATGGGCTGCATGCACACTCTTCTTTGCTTAGATAGATCAGATCGTGGCTGGGATGGCTGTGCAGGAGAAGATGCTCAATCTCCTTCTTTGAATGTGAGTTTTCACTGGAATTTACTCTCTGAAGATGCGTTATCTCTTTGAGATGTATTCTTTCTTGTCAAATTTTTCCCAATGTTTTCCAACCTTGAGAATAAGGTAGTTTAGGGGTTAAAAAGGGGTAACCGATGGCGGTCCAGCTTAACTGGTGATGGTTAGGGGTAACCGACATCGGTCAAGGTGGGATTTTCTAGGTTTACTAAACTTAGGGAGATCCTCTTGATTTCCTCAGATCTCATGTCGTTATCCCATGGATTAGAACTGGGAGCTTCTTGTGAGCATGTGGGAATGTGGTTAGAGGGAATGTAGGCATTGATTTTTAGGGTTTGGGTAAGTCTTAGTTAGTTATGGAAACTTACTAAGAATAGGTCTTAGGTTGAGTTGGCTTGGTGAGGTGTCTAAGTGAACTGTATGTGTGGATATTATCTAAATTAAGATATTTAAATAATAAATATGGTGAGGATAATGAATTAATTTAATTTAATTAATTAAATTAATACTAGGTGAATGTGATGAAGGGTGCTTATTTGTCGAGGGACCAAAGGGGAGTGTGACCTAATTTTAGTGTCTACATTTTTCCCCTTTTTGTTGTGTAGCTTGTATTGGTAAGCAATGCTAATAAAAATAAGATGTGGTTGCCCCATGTGTGGGTGAAGGTGATCCCCCTCAAACTAGGAATTGACGAAGGCAGCAAGGCTGAAGCAGTGAGTGGTTTGATAAAAGGTAAATGTGAGGAACAAGTTAAGTGGGTGTAGGGAAAGAGGGTGAAAGGTCTACTCGGGTGATTTAGGTAATGGGTTAGGGTCAAAGGTACCAACAATCAAATGCACACACACGTATAAACTGCAACAAGCTACCAGGTTGAAGAGCAGGAAAACTCTACATCGTCTAAGGTCGATAGGTTTATCCAAACAAGGGTGAAGTGAATTTGGTATCCAAGGTATAGGATAAGGTTAGGAAACACAACATAGGTTAGGTGCAGGAACATTTAGGTATGTTCTGGTACACCAAAGGTAGGGTCAGGATAAATGGTCATGGTAATAGGCTAGGTAAGGTCATTAGGTCAACAACACAGGTAACAGTGCCACAAGGTATAGCAAACACATGAGGTCAAAGGTCACTAGCGATGGTCCAGGTCCAAATATCTAGGTCACGGCACGGGTAAGGCCAAGGTAGGGGTAAAATAATAAGGCGTCAATAGTGGACATGAGGAGGTGGAAGAGGGTGGAGGGCCAGAGGTGAAGGTAAAGTAGTCCAGATAGGTGTAGGGGAGGCAAAAGAAAGAGGAGGTAAGGAAAATGAGGTAAATGTGAGGGCAAATGAGTTCACAGGGTAACCGGAATCAGTCGGTATAAACCAATGACGGTGTAGGGGAACCGACAACAGTATTCTAGGGCACGCGATCGGAAACGGTCAAGGGTAGCTAATGTCAGTTGGGTCAGGTAGGGTATAAAAATTGGAAAACCCGCATTTGAAAATTCAGTTGTGCATTTGGAAAAAGGAGAAAAGGACAAGAAAAAAGGAAGAGGACAGAAGGGTACAACAGAGAGCTTGGTTGGTGAGCCACATAGGCGAGAGTGGTTGAGTGAGAGGTGGGGCCGTGAGAGCAGGTGGATTGAGTGGATTGGTTGGGGAGTGGCTATTCAGTTGAGGATGGCAGAGGCCGGAGAGGGCTCGAGAGGAGCGGCGAAGAGGCTAGAAGTTCCACCACAATGGCGGCAACGAGATCAGGTAGGTGTTGAACCTTTGGTTTTGATTATGGAGTTAATTTTGTTGGAAAATGTAGAAAATATGAAAAAAAAATGGGGTTTGGGGGGAGAATATCAAAACAAGAAATCTGGAGGGTAATGGGCATGGGGAAGGGTAGGGGGTAGGGTAAAATGGTAAGGGAGGAATAAATAAGGGTGTAAGGAGGGAGTTAGGTGGGTAGAATGTTGAGGAGGGGAGAAAGTAAGGTTGAAAAGTTGGGGTGGGTGGTGCAAAAATAACTGACATCAGTCAGCTTGTGGCCAATGTCAGTGGGTAGAGACCGGTATCGGTCACAAGAACAGTGACCAATGCCAGTCAAGGGGAGATAGTGGTCGGTCAGGGGATAACCGCGGTTGGTTATCCTTAGGTTTGGGTAAGTTTGGATGAGGGTTAGGTTAGATAGGTTCAGGTAGAATGGTTTCGGGTAGATGGATTTGGGTAGATTAGGTCAAAATATGGGGTAAAATAGGTAAGTTAGGAAAAGGTATACTAATACAATGCTTTTATAGGTGAGAGATGAGTTACAGATAAGATCCTGAGTGCCACCCTTGTTGTTGAGAGTACGGGTGAGCATGATGTAGGCGGAGTGGCAGCATGTGGTAGAGGTGGGATTGATAGGGGTGAGACGCTACCAGCATGTATTCTAGGAGGTGAGTCTTATGCTTTCCCTCATTGATAGATGGGACTCGGCGACCAATACCTTTCATTTACCGACAGGTGAGATGACGATTACCCTGGAGGACATATATAGGATCTTGCAGTTGCCCATATTGGGGGCCCAGGTTTATTCTATCTCTTCAGAGGCATCAGAGGAGTTACTGACACCTGTTTTTGGTAAGGGTGTAGCAAACCTGACATTTCATAGCGCTAGCATGAGCTATGGAGTGATGTATAAAGCTCATCCAGAGGAGATAAGATTAGTGGTACTTGTGATGGAGGCGGTGTGCTGCTTCACACTGCCGGATGTAGAGGGGGGAGATTCCCGAGATCGCTGATGGGAGTTCTCCATGACATGATGGTACATCAGACACAGTTTGCATGGGAACTTGCATTTCCGACATAGATGTATAGAGAGCTATGGGCCTATGGGAAACTATAGAGGTTCAACATCTGCTGCGTCATACTACTACATTACTAGGCATACGAGCACATTGTTTGTGTTCAACTAGTGGGGATGCCCCAGGTAGATGCATTCCCACAGAGAGTTTTGAGAGTGGGGTACAAGAAGTGGGTACCAGCTATGGGAGAGGCATGAGGTGCCAGAGCTACACATGATGTAGCTTATTACAGGAGGTTGCTGGAGGGACTGTCTGGGGTGGACGTCATTTGGAGGCCGTATGTGGGCTTCCCTTCATATAGATAGATGGCGATGAAGCTAGCTAGGCTATAGATACATCTGTGGATAGAGGGGAGGAGAGCAGGAGAGCATGAGAGGATACTCGTAGAGTGGGTTAAATGCCAGTTTGGATTAGTCTAGGGTGTACCACCTCTATTCCCTCAGTACCGGAGAGATGATGTGGAGAGACCTATGTCTCCACCATGACCCACTGTGTCAACTGGGCAGGAGGATCAACTAGTAGATGTACAGATTGATGATACTGGGGTTACAAATGGGTACCGGTATTGGTGGGCGGCTTAGCTAAGAATTGTACCACTGAGACCAGGGCAGCCGGACTTAGCCACCATCACAGTTCATAGAGATTCCCTATAGGGGCAGGTGGCTACTTTGGTGATGCAGCTGGGGATCATGTAGGGGCAGCTTACAGGTTCAGAGGCATAGGTTTCCACATTATAGGCTCAGATAGTGACACTGCAGGCTTAGGCAAGGTAGGGGTAGGTACCTGCATAGGTGGAGGTAGGAGGAGATGGAGAGGAGGTAGGCAGAGATGGAGGCAGATAACCACTCTACAGGTGTAGGTTCAAGCTTTACAGGGCCAGTTGGCCACAACGCAGGGACAAGTTATGGGTCTACAGGGCCAACTGACAGTAGCATAGGCATATATTACTACCCTACAAGCCCAGATATAGGCACATGCTCTAGGGTCGACTCAGGCTCTAGTACCAGTATAGGTCTTAGTGCAGATTCAGGGATAGGGTCCCATTATATAGGTACCCACGTAGGTAGAGGGACCCATGGCACCTCCACATATAATGCCCATGGCCAAGTTAAGAGATGCCCTAGGAGAGGCACGGTATTACTAGGATAATTTATTAGCTGCCGAGCTAGATGTGCCCTCTTATGCCGAGTACATAGCATAACAGACCTCCAGTGGAT